>CM070583.1:30000000-31200128 GCA_036346355.1 Rhipidocladum racemiflorum | reverse complement strand
GTTACAAAAGTACGCTTCGCAAGGCGGAAACTTATTAAAAGAAATAACTGCAGCGGAAAAGTAAAGAAACGTGTGGCGCCAACCAATCTGCCACAGGCAACTGACTGGGCTCGCTCCTTAGGTAGACGGCTCCTCCTGAAGTTCCTCCTCCAAAGCTGGCGTCGCTTCTTCTTCAACTGGTGTTGTATTGTTGCAAGGGGTGAGTACTTGGTACTCACCAAGTCATGCACAGAATGCAAAGCTAATATTTTACGTGCATGGCTTAGTACAAAGGATAGGCTAATGGTTCATTTGCAGTGAAACAACATTCATAAATGCAGTAATAGATTGCAAAGCAGTAGAAGAATAGTAAGGTAATAACTTTCACAATCATTGCATAGGTAAAGCATTTCACAACCTAAGTCCAATTCTCAGTCCCAACCCAAACATTTACCAAAACCAAGTTATTTTCATGAGAGTCTAACCCTTGACTGTAATCCCCGAGCAGTGTCCAATATCGCAGACTCGGCTACTCGAATAGATTTTACACTCTGCAGAGGTTATACACTTTACCCATAAGATACAGTCAAACACCACAAAGGCGAGTGCCCGTAACAAAGCCTTTCCAATGCCTATCTAAACCCAGTACTACTCGCTAAGGTTTCAACACTGGTGGGACTGGTTACCACATCCAGGGCCCCCCTCGCCATGTGAGCCACCGGTGCGAGGACTGGTTACCACAACCCGGGCCTCACACCACCACAATAGTACTAAAGTTTAGAATCAACAAATTAATCGCCTAGGTCTGCCCTATTCCAGACTTGTGGTTGTATGAATGACTCAGTTCAAAGGCTTGCAAGGTTAAGTCCTTAATTGACTAGGGCAAGACTACCCGAAGAACCAAAACGACTTTCCCGATACCAATCCTGGCCCACCTGATCAAACTTGCCACTTGCCCCGGTCTAAAGCATTTATCAAACCCCCAGTTGATTACCATGCACCACGTGCCATCAACATCATCATCAATAACACAAGACACTTCTCCAAAATAGGTTCCATATCTCATTAAGTCAACATTAACACTTGCTTATTCAAAATCATGTCACGTGGCAGGGCTAAGCATACTACATCAGTCTAATTACCCATGTTGGCAAATTTATAGTGTCCAACTAAATAATCCACAACTAGGGTGACAAATAGGTTCATGGTATACAATTATATATGTCAAGGTGGCATACAATAACTAGGCATTTAACTAATCCCAGAATTATTTAAAAGCATTTCTAATTAAACTAGCATGCAATAATGTGAATCAACATAATTCTTGAAAATGGGATCAACATGGTCAAAGCACAACTTGCCTTCAAAAAGCACTTGTTCTTGGTCTTGAGCTGGCTCCTGGGTCAAAACTTCACCTTCGAAGCCTTCAGGTACTTAACGTCTACTCGTAACAGATAAAAATAGCAATAAATAAATAAAACAGAGAGCAACTCAAGTCCAAAAATCAAATAAAATTCAGAATCAAATAGAGCTTGATTTTACAAAATTTTAGAAATTGGAATCACTCAAATCGGAGTTAAAATGCAAAAGTTATAAGCATTTGAAGTTTGAAAAATAAATTAAAAGAATAAATCGAATTAACTCATTTATTTTTGAATTGATAAATCCAGATTATGACATCAGCATGACGTCAGCAACGAAACGATAAAAATAAAAATATATTTTTCGGAAAATAATGTGTCGCTGACGTCACGCATGCACGGGCGTGCTATTCCACCTAACCGTTGATTCAAAATCCAACGATCCAGATCCAATCGAGATCGGACCGGTCCGAACTGAACGCTAGATCGGAGCGGTCCGAACTCAACAGGCATACGTGGCGCAATCTGTTTTATACATTCTAAATCCGACGATCAAGAATGAACGTGCTACGGCGTGCTAACCTTCCACGCGCGACGTGCTATTTGTGACGTGGCCCAATCTAGGTCGTTCATCTAAGATCCAACGGTTGGTAATAGATCCAATATCGTGAAATAACAAAACTACGCGATTCAATCTAATCGTACGATTTTGATCCGACGGTCAAAACAAACGTGCTATGATGTGCTATTTTGCTAACTATCAACGTGCTATTCGATCCACACCGTTCAATTTAGATCTCACGGTCACAATCAAACTATGATCGGATCGGTCCGAACTTATCGAGCCTATGTGGCCTAATCCAGATTGCATCTAATCTCTATGGGGATTAGGGCGACGTGGACTCACCGTGGCGGTAGGATCCTGATCGGACGGCTAGCAGAGCTCGATGGCGGAGATGGCTTCGCGGTGGCTTGCGGCTGCCGGCGCTGGAGACGATGACCTCCCGAATGGCGTTTGGGGCGTGCTCTGGCGAAGTGGATGGTACCCCCAGATGCGTCTCAATGCGACGGTCTCGGATCTGGGCACCAACGCGGTGGCGGACGGCGGTGGAAAACGGCAAAAACCGTGGCGAAACCCTAGCACAACTTCGGCGAGCGATTGCGGCGAGGCTACGGTGGCTTGAGCTCGGTGACCTAGGGCAACGGTGCGCACGGAAACAGGGGTCACGACACGGGTGGCGGCGCATTAAATAGTCCCCTCGACGTCCGTGAAATTCGCGGAAAACGAGGCCCACTCGCACGTGGTGGCGGAATCCGGCGGCGGCACAGACTGGTGATGTGGCTCAATCCTGGCCGTTGAATCGAGATCCAACGGTCGTGCGATTAGGGATTGGCTCGGTGCGAGTCTGGCTTGGGTCCGGTTCGGACTGACTCGGTCCGGCGCTGAAAGTTGCTTAGTCTGGCGCGGGGCGGACTCGGTCGGTGCTGCAATGCAACCCATTAGGGTTTTTAGCGATTTAATATTTAAAATAATTCTAGAAATTCATTTAATTCGTGGAAAATAGCAAAATGCTCAGAAAAATTGCAGAAAAATTCTGGAAAATACTTTGAGACATTTTGGACTTAAATAAAATATTTCCAACAAAACTTTATTTAAAACTTTAATTATTTAATTATCTCTAAAGGGAATAAGTTCAAATTAAATCCAAATAAATCCCAAAAAATTCCAAAAAAATTCTCAAAAATGCAAAACACCACTAAAATACATGAAAAGCACAAATTGGGGTGTTACATCATCTCTCCCTTCTCATGTGGGTTTTCCATTCTTTTGTGTTGGTGGCACTAGTTGCCTGAGCCCTAAGCTGCCCTGTTGTGCGTGACCGACCGAGTGTTGTGTAGTGTGTGGTATCTTGACAAGGCTTAGGAGCCTGGGTCATGGGTTGTTTAGGATCAGCTTGTTGGGCCGGCCCAACATACCCGTCAGCTATATTTTTTTTTTCTCAAAAACTTACTGGCAATATGGTAAATAGAGTTAATATGAGTGTGTGTATGTGTATATATATATAAACATATATTATCATATTATACTCTAGAACGGTATGTCGGTATAGGCCGGTATTGGAATGATCCATGATCCATTCCAACAGCCAAACCATAATGACCTTTGGAATGGAATTGACAGCTATGAGTGGCACACTCTAGGCCTTGCTTCTGAGTTCTGACCAAGTGGTGTTCATCGAAATGCCACCAGATGGCAAGCCACAAGAGCACATATCACAAGAGCAACTCAAGGCATGACTCCAACCGGTCACAGGCATGAGCTCTTTGACTGCGAGGATTGAGCAGTGAGCAGCCCCTGTGAGTGGGTGGTGCAAGTACGAACCACCATGGCTTGCGCGGCTGTGGCATGCTTGCTGTGTCCGGGGGCAACATCGGGTGCACACTCAAGCTAGGTGGCAACCACAACACTTGTGGCATTGATGACAACAGGTGGTTGATTCTAGGTTGGATAAACAGTGGTGCACAATAGGCTTTTGAGGAAATGCCACCATGGGGGGAGAAGTGCTTTCAATCCTTGAAAATATGGAATGAGTGGGCTCGCTCAGTGTTTGACAAATTGCAGCCATGGAGAGGAGGGTTAAGTCCTGGAAGGGGGAGAAGTGGACCATTGAGAACCAGTTACCACCTTGGCCTTCCCTCTTTGAGTAATAGTAGTGCATGCCAGTGTGAGTTTAATCTGTACACTGTTTAATTGACCTTGGGATCCCGCCTTTGAAAGTACGAACCTGGTGGGAGAGATCAAGAAGTCTGAGGAGCAGCACTTTTCTGACTGTGGGCTGCCCTGGAGTAACAAGAGTAATGTAATGCCAACTTCAGCTTTGATCTATGTGCTACAGAAAAGCAACCTGCAGTCTGCATATTCTCTCTGTTGTGTAAACCAATGCAAATAGAAATTATCAAGTTAAATGTGGAGCTTTTGAAGGTTGATATTTCTGTGGTTGATGAGATGGAGATATTGAGGATTTGTTCTCCTGTGACCAAATGCTATTCTTTGTTGAAAACCTCCATTATACAGAGTCTGCTACCTACATGGCCGCCTCTCGCTGCACTCTGCCACGCTGAATTCCATGAGGTGCGGATAATTCAGGTCAAGCAATCTTTACATTTTTGCTCACTACTTGTTTGTAGAAACATGCCTCAGGATAGTCTGGACAGTTGTTCTGAAAAGGGCATGGTGGGATCCTGGTACTCAAAGGTGTACAAGAACTCTGAATTTAATTGAATACTTCATCTGGTGCACTATGGCAACAGATTTGGTATTCTGAAGCATCAGCTTGTGCTCTTATTCACCTTGATCTTGCCTTACCAAGAAGTTCAGAATGGGAGCATAAATTTACTGATTGAAATTATTAATGAGGTCAAGTTCCTGATTCACAATCTGTTTCTGGTAAGAAGAATGTCGGTGGTTCACAATTTAGTTGTTAGACAGTATCCTTATATATAGTTTGTTAACCTTGTATAGATATTGCCTTATATAGGCTTTCCCTCTATACCATCATGTACGTGTATATATACCAGCTCATTGGCCTCATGTTGAACACAAATGCTATCCCTAACACGGTATTAGAGGTCATATGACAAGAAGCTCCAGGGTCAAGAATCCACAGTGTGATACCTGATGAGGAAGGTGGTTTTTCATTGGAAGATTGAGTAGCAGAACCAGCAGAACCTGTCGATGTAGAGGCAGCCATGCGATGTAGGAGCGTAAGAATCTCCTGAGTGGAGTGTCAGCGGAAGTCCGCTGAGGAGAGACGCCTGAGCCTCTAGTGCCCTTAGGAGGACGGCCACTTCGACGAGCAAAATCCTTCTTGTAGCAGAACTGCTCCATATGTCCGTTCTTATCGCAGTAGGTGCAGTGAAGGCCTCCACCCCCAGTAGCCAAAACTGGAGTAGGCGCTACTGACGGAGTAGAACGAAGCGCCGCCAAGACTGACGGAGATACTAGCAAACCCACACCACGAGGGTGAGTCTCCTCGGTACGAATAGCTGCAAGGGCCTCCAACAGGGTCACACGAGGATGACAAACAAGCAGCTGGGCTGGGCATGAATCTACTCAAATTCAGCCCGAAGACGTGTCAAGAAGTCGTGGATGCGGTGAAGCTCCAAATGAGAGTGCTGATGCTGACAACACTGGCAAGTGCGACAAACCTCTAGACCCAGAGAATCAAGCTGACGTTACACCGAGGACAACTGCGCATATAACTCGTCCACAGTAGAATCACCATGCTACAACGACTGCTCTTGTCACACAACAGCAAGGTACAGATCTCCAACAGGCTCATAGCGGTCGCGAAGATACGCCCACATCAACTGTGCCAAAGACAAAGCGACAATATCACCAGTGAGATGCACCTCCATGCTAGCAACCAAAATAGCGGAGGCATGAGCATCTTCATCAATCTATAGTTTGTATGCACGATGGCGAGTGCGAAAAGACTCCACGACATCGACATAATCATCGAGGCGTATACGTTGAGCAGCATCATTAGCCTCCTTGGGAAGAACAGGAGTAGTAGGACAAGGTGGACAAGATAGCTCGTCGGTAATAAACTCCCAAAGATGCTGACCACGCATGTGAAGACGCATATGAAGAACTCAATCTCGATAATTGAGACCATCGAAGATAACTAGGCAGCAAGGAATAGAAACAGTCCCCGAAGAAGAGCCAGTAGACGACGACATTTTTCTTTAGGAACCGCAGAAAACTGGAGTCGAATCGGCTAGAAATCGGAGCTAGACCCGAAGCCGAAAGTTAAGACGAGCTCCTGATCGGATTTGAAATCCGATCGCTCGATCTCTATCTCGGAGGTCGACTCGGGCGATGAGGGCAGGCGACAGCAGCACCAGACCACGGAGGTGCCGGCGGTCGGAGGCCAGCAGGTCGGAGATGAGCTAGCGCGCGGAGGTTGATTTGGAAGTGGCGGCGACCGAAGATCGAGTGCGCAGAGGTGCGTCGCACTATCGTCGGAGAAGATTCGGAGAAGATTGCACGGAGGTCAGAAGGCAGCCGGAGAAGATCCGGTGGCGGCGTTGCGTCGCGGAGGTGGCCGCGGCCCGAAAAACGAACGGACGGCAGTGGCGCGGTGGATGGAGCGACAACGGCGCGCGGAGACCGAGCTTGAAGAAGGTGGAGAGACCGCCGAGCTTTTTAGGGAGAGCTCGCTGGGAAGAGCTGAGGCGGCGGCCGAAAAAAGCTCGACGGAAAAAGGGGCGCAAGTGCAAGCCGGTAAAGAGAACCCCTCTAGTGAAGCACGAGCTCACCAAGCATATCGATGTTGATGCTTCTTATACGCGGTCACAAGTATAGGATCAGGTTGTGGCTCTTTAGTATGTGCCTTTAGAGTTTCAATTGGCAGATTTCTTCACAGACACAGACTAGAGCTCACAATAACTTTTATTTCTCCAAACTCAGTGTTGTAGATCCACCATGAGTTTGAGGGGGGTGGGGGTGTTAGACAGTATTCTTGTATATAGTTTGTTAACCTTGTATAGATATTGCTTTATATAGGCTTTCTCTCTATACCCTTATGTACGTGTATATATACCGGTTTATTGGCCTCATGTTGAATACAAGTGCTATTCCTAACATTAGTGATGGTTTCCTATTTCTGGTGGGGTTCCAAACCATAAGAAACACAGATAATAATTCATAGTTGCCAGCAGGACCAGGTTGTTCATACTTGTTGATTTGAGAAACCTGAGCTTCACTAAAGAGATGAGGCTGACACTTGAACGTGGGGATTTGGCATGGTGCATGTCACGGAGTGATTGTTCAGAAACAGAGCTCAGTGTGTGGGAAGCTGCATATACCTTATGCGTATGTTGGTTGCAGGCAGTTGCCTGGGACAAGCAACCTTTCGCGGGGGCAGTAATGTCATGCCTGTGGGAAGCAAGAAGATGACAGGTGAGGTAGATAATAGTGGGTGTAGACAGGTAATAATTCTGTGTGGTGAGTCCATGGACCACGGGCCCCATTGGTCAGTGTGTGTTACAATCTATAAAGCTCTAACCCCTGTACTGAACTGGAATCATCGAAGAAATATAATCTGAAATTTCCTATCCTCTACTGTTCTTCCTCCTCTAGCTCTTCTCTGATTTCTCCCCATATTCTTCCCAGTCTCAAATTGCTGTTCTTATCCTCTGAAGTGGTCGTTCCTATCACCGGTGATCCCTCCCCGGCGACAGGGCACGACACAGTTGGGCTGCCCTGTTGGAATGCACAATGCAGAGATAGACTTTTCAAGAATACTGGCCAATTGCCTGTGCGTTGCAACAGATCTCAAATAAGAGGACCCTCAAATAAACATAAGTTGTAAACATGGAAAACCAATATGCATAAGGTGATTATCCCTACCTCTGAAAGTTGCATACCTAAGTTGCAACTTGTGGTTGATCACTATGCTGTAGACAGATAGTCTCTTTGTAAAGATTAACACGCACGCATGATCCTGAACAGTTTCTGTCCTACTCCTAAATTTAGTGTGTTTCAAGCAGTCTATGTCTCATCATGCTAAATGCATGGTGTTCTTCCTATGCAAGATTAAGCAAGGAAAGTAGCATCTTGATATGTGTGTTCCTATGCAAACTTAATCTTGCATAAGAAGCAAGAAGCCTTATTTTTTTATCCACAAATCAGATGCTTGAGCTCCTTATATTGATATGTGTGTTCTTCACCACAACTATACTATCACTCCTATCCATTTTCTAAGAAAGGTAGTAGTCATGGTTTCTTCACTGTAGATGTATTCTCGTCTTCTCCAATATATTCTGCACTGCACTCAATGGTCTTAACTAAGTTGGACTGTGCGCACATTTTAGGCTTGTCACTATGCTCTCCACTGCATTCTATGGTTTATCTCCTCATTCTGACCATGCATGTAACCTATGCATTCTTATTTACCATTACATGCCGTTCATGCTGTTGAAATCTCGAATAATTTGTCTCCCAACTGTACATCATAGTGGACCACTTCCTTCTATCAGTGTCCTGATTTTCTTCCATACCTCAGTGTATCCTCCCTGGATCAATAATTTCGTTGCCTATTAAATCCTATCATCTTACTAATTGCTCCAATTGTGCAAGTTCATGTGGATTGAGCAACTCTTGCCTGAGCTGTGTCATTTTCTAAGGCCAGAGTTTACTGTGACAATACCTCTTTTATCGAGGTCGCTACCAAATGCCAACCTTGTCTTTTCTTAGAGCATGCTGAAGTGCCTATATTCTCAATATGTTATTAATAAATATAGATTGTAAATTGGTGTGCTATTTTACTGCCAAATTAATTAACCATTTTACTTCCTGTTTTCTAACAAATTTATGTCGAAGCAGATATGGAGATGGTGAATGTCTTAACACAAAGGATGAAAATGTTGTTGCAGAAAAGCTTCTTGCTTACCATCCACGTGCAGAAGATAAGATTGGTTGTGGACTTGATGCTATAATGGTGAGTCACTACTATCACCTGTTCAAATTCTTCAGAATACTTGCAACAACTTAAAACATATAAAAAGGATATCCGTTGAGCTAAATATGGTAACTGGTAGCAATACTACTACTGCCCCATCGCACTTCTTTTTATCTGTACTTATGATTGGAACCTCACTGTTTGGAGACCAATATCCAATAGGATAAATCTTTTTAATTTACCAATTGGTGGTTAACAACATTAGACAACAGTACATACACTAATAATTAATAGTAAGGCTGCATAGGAAGGTAAGGCAAGGTGCAGAAAACAACACCCATGGCTGGAACTGTTAAAGGTGAGGTTCCATGGCCAAGGTGTCCTTAAGCTTGCATGGTAAATTGTCAATTACCTTATGAATGAGCAGATAATAAAAAGTAAAAAAGATCACAACTAAACTTCATATCCGAGATGCCATGTGGTGAAAGCTATACTACTGTGATTAAACTTACATAGGGGTGGAGGCAGGCCTCGGGCCACCTAGGCCTGGGCTCGAGGCCTGCTATGATAAATCAATACAAAAATGTGTTAAAAAATTAGTAAAATTGTAGCTTAGCCCAAAAAGGTGTTGCCCGGCCCGAGGTATGGGCCTAGGCTGGCTCCGCCCCTGAACTTACATGAAGACTTAACACTTTTGTAATTTGTTCACATTGGAGTTGGGACTTTTCTTTCTCCTAACATTTTTCTGGAGCTGTTAATAATAATCAGTTATATGAAATAATTCAGTGCTATGTTCCTAGATCTATAGGTTGCACACTTGTGGAAAATGATATAGGTACACCAATAGGAATATAGGATTAGATACTGTTGTAGAAAAGATTTGAATTTCTCATTGACTATAGTTGTAGTTATTACAAGTTGTCAAAATTATCTGATACGAGCATCTTGTATTCTTATGCTGCCGGTACACTTCAGTTGTTCTGTTGTGTTTGTGCACATGTATTAATTACAATAAGATAATGAGATGCTCCAGATAAGCTAATCTCCAAGTTATCTGATTGATTCTTGGTTCTTACCCATTTCATTTACATTCAAACAAAATTTTAGAAATAAAGAAGTGCAAAACTGTAAAAACTGGGGAAATTTTAGCATTTTTCTCAACCAGAATATTGATGCTTTTAGGATAATGGACTAAGAAGCTTTTGTCCCGGGAGATGAAGTTGAAAAAAGAAAGTTTCTACCTTATTTGAAATTAGTTTAGCATATAATATGTTTCAGAGTACCTGATTTATGGTACTTGATTTATGGTATCCTCAACTGCAAATCCCCAATCCAAAATTGAAAATAATTGATTGTATACCTTACATTTTAACTTGGTTTGCCTTCGAAGGTTGATAGGCACCCACAGTTCAGGAAGTCGAGGTGCCTTTTCGTTGTTCGCACGGATGGTGTTTGGATCGATTTCTCATATCAGAAGTGCCTCCGTGCATACATCCGAGAAAAGTATCCATCACATGCAGAAAGATATATACGAGAACATTTCAAGCGAACCTGAAGGTAATTGAAATGAAGTCGGTATCTTTCAGAGTTCAGTAATACAAAGATGTTGTAAGTTTTGGAATCGCTCCTGTAAATTATTAAGCCTGAGAGTATGTTTGTTTGTTTCATTTCGTACTTGCATTTATGACGTGAATCTCTAGATCACGTGTACATCAAAAATATAAAATCGTTGGATGTCGGATCAACGTAAATTCGGACTCTCTGCAAGTCTGTATTAGTATAGGATTACTATGTATACTGCACTAATCTAGGATTACTCTGTGTATACTACACTAGTATAGGATAATGCTAGTGCATATAGTGGCAATATAGAAGAAATATCAACTTCGTACAACGTGGAATAAGAATGAAAGACTAAAGTTCATAGATAAATAGATTGGGAGATGACTTATAGTCAAGTTTACATTTATGTCATGTGGGGATTAAGCACTAAATAAAAAGTAGAGTGGAACGAAAATAAACCCATTGGCTTGCTTTAGACAATCGACTTATAATCGGTGTCTTCACGTACTCCTAGTGTTGACTTCTCTTCTCTAATTGATTAATAAGCAGTGTTTTATACTTTCTTTTTTAATATAAGTTACACAGATCTTAAACAAACGACAAGGTAAGTAATCACTATCTACCCTTTATTTATGCTTTAATATTTGTGCAATTTTTAAAGAGAAAACCATAGAAGCACATCACTTGATTAATGGTTATTGCAAGGGTGATCATATGTAGTACTTAACAAGTTGTACACAGAATAAAATCTAATAATTGTTGAAAATATGCTCTAGAGGCAATCATGGAGATGGTTATATTTTCTAATGTTCATGATTTATCATCTTGTTTCTTGAATAATCTTGATTTAGCAAGTATTTGACTTGTTAGTGAAACTCTATAATGACTACATGATGATTATTCTAAAGTGATGCTTAATCGATAATCATATGATGACACATATGTACAGACTAGCATATGTATTGGTTGATGACCATGTTTCACGGGTCATGGATATGGAGATATCAAACCAATAATATCGACTCATGTTAGAGAATATGGAGTTGGATCGACCCATCCTGAGACATTGTGAGAACGTTGTATTCTTCTTGTCATCAGTTGATCTTAGAACAATGTGTATGCTATATCTTAGACTTGAGATTGATACATGTTATTGAGATGTGTAATGACTTACTTAGGGGTTGCCAAATGCTACTCCGTAACTAGGTAGTTATAAAGGTGGCTTTCGAATTTGTCATGAAGCATGCTGCAAGATGTGGTCGGTCAAGGTGAGATTTGCTCCTCCATACAACAGGAGAGATCTCTAGGCCCCTCGAGTGATCAGATTTCGTAAATACATGGCCATGCTACTTGTGATTAAGAGTTAACCGTGGTTGGGGATTCCGAACCACAAATCGAGAAAAAGTGATCATCCTAACTAAACAAGGATGATATATACTCGCCTTGAGCTTGATCGATATTAGGAGTGGGCATTCGGTTAATTCTGTTATTTCGGTTTAAAAATATTTTAGTTTTTGAGAATTGTAAACCGAATCGAACCGAATAAAATTAAAAACCAAACCGAATTAATCGAACTAATTCGATTCGGTTAATTTGATTTTTCGGTTAACCGAATTTCCTGAACTAGCACTCCTAATCCTCTAGCACACTGCACCCATTGATGAGGACATCATTACCATGAATACGGCCATACCTATAAACCCAATAGAAACCAACAATGTCATACAAGGGCCAATTACTTGAGCTCGCGCACGTCAATTCAATTACCAGGTGAATGCGTTCTTCGGGTTGCATACAAATAATTTAATGAATGGAATGCTATTTAATCCTTATGATGATTTTATTGTCCTTAGGAACCAAGGAGAAGGACTCCCAAACGTCAAGCATGAAGCCAATTCTTCCGGTGCACAAGTTATACTCGGATTCGGCCTCCGGGACAGCACCAACTTAAAACGATCATAACTTTTGATCCACAAGGGTGTTTGGAGTCTATGAGTACTGGTTTGAAAGGTTTCGACGTCCTCTTTCCAACGGATTCGGCCCCATCCCCAAATTCCATCCGAGTCGACGGGAATCTGCAAAACAATTGGCGTCACTTTTCCAAACCGAGAAGATTTGGGCTTTGGGCCTTGTAATAGAGTTGTAGTTGGTATCCTACTGCTTTGGACGTGATTCCCACGCCCCTAGCTTTCATAAATAGCCAGACATCGGCTCCTTAGGGTTTTGGGTTTTATTTGATTAGTTTAGCCAAGTGCAAATTTGATCCTGCGAGTTGTGCTGGACAGCCACCTTGTCAAGATCGCCAATAAGACTCCACTTTGTTTCGCTTCCAGTTTTATCCGCAATTTCAGATTGCTTATCCTATTGTTCTTGCTTGTTCTTCGGTTGCTTGCAGGAATTGAACCTTGTGTTCAGGTTGATCGTGTCCACGGCAAGATCAATAACCCGCTGGAGTTGGTTTAGCGATTGCTAAGGCGCATCATCGTCGTACGGTGTAATCGGATTGTCAAAGTTGACTCCAACAAATCGATTGTGTGTTTCTCATCGAAAGATCAGGACACCCACAGTGCCATCACGGCGCCATCACCCATCAAAATACATTCACACTGCACCCATCAAAATGCATGACAGTATGCATGATTGAAGGCCACTGTCCTACAACACCTAATTAGCAGTTCTAAGCTTTAGTAAGCAAAGATGTTAGCAAACCAACCAGGCAGCCATCACACAACTCTACCGGTGCTACTGCTACAGGAGAAATAATCAGAGAGCTTGCGATTTCGAGTAAAAAACTAGCAAAATTATCTGATCTCCGCACCATCTCCGCACCAACTTAGCACAGCTTCTGCATGCAAATCCACCACTCCACTATAGGCACGGGCGCAAGCACTGCGAACACACCGCTAGTAACTAAAGAGAAGTAATAGTGAGCGTGCTGTAGAGGTGCTTTACATGAGGGACTTGGTCTTGGGCTCAACACCGAAGAGGACGCGGTAGATGCTTGCCACCTTCGCCGCTACCTTCATCTGCTCTACTTGCGTCACCATAGGCCGGCGGTGGGGCAGCTCAGCAGCGGCCACGCCCTCCTCTGATGGGTCTCCCCTGGCTGTAGGCGGCTGCTACGACGAGGAGTCCATGGGGGCGGCGGGCGTAGGCGGGCTGCGGCCTTGCTGAGGCATGCGGCTGCGCTGATCTTAGCGAAAGGTGAACCATGTGCCATGCGGGTCTTGGCCGCTATGGTGCTCTGACCTGTAGGACAAAATGTGTCGGGGGCTCGGGGCGGCGGCCGCGGGAGGAGGATTTGGGGATCGATCCGATTGGGGAACGGGAGTAATGGGGATTAGGTCTTCGGGGGATCAGGGAACGGGAGGAATGGGGACCTCGCCGTTTGGTTCTCTGGGCTAATGGGTCGAACCGTTGAAGTGCTGAACTGTCGGGCTGGCTCTTTGAGCTGGGGATCGAGTGGCAGATGGTGATGAGGACATCACTACCATGGATACGGCCATGCCTACAAACCAAATTGAAACCAACAATGTAATACAAGGGCCAATTACTCGAGCTCGCGCACGTCAATTCGATTGCCAGGTGAATGCGCTCCTCGGGTTGCATACAAATAATTTAATGAATGGAATGCTATTTAATTCTTGTGATGATTTTATTGTCCTTAGGAACCAAGGAGAAGGACTCCCAAAAGTCAAGCATGAAGCCAATTCTTCCGGTGGACAACTTCAACTCGGATTCGGCCTCCGGGACAGCACCAACTTAAAACGACCATAACTTTTGATCCGCAAGGGTGTTTGGGGTCTATGAGTACTGGTTTGAAAGGTTTCGATGTCCTCTTTCCAACGGATCCGGCCCCACCTCCAAATTCCTTACGAGTCAACAGGAATCTGCAAAACAAGTTCGGTCTTCTTTCCAAATCCGAGTCAAACTAGGAATAGGAGTCCTACTCGGCCATGGAGTTGTTTTGGGCGCCCCAAGCCTAGTTTTGGCCTCCTATTTCTCCTATAAATAGCTAGGGAGTCCCCCAAAATAACTTGGGTTTTGGTTATTTGATAGTTTAGCTTTTTGCTACTATTTTGAGTCTTTTAGACGTGTTCAACGGCCGCCTAACAAGCTCCTTGTATCAGAATCCCAACTTTTCAATACTTCATTTATATTTGCAATTTTAGATTGCTTTTGCCTTGTTCTTGCTTGTTCTTCGATTGCTTGCAGGAATTGATCTTCGTGATCAGGTTGATCGTGCCTACGGCAAGGTCAATAACCATCTGGAGTTGGTTTAGCGATTGCTAAGGCGCATCGTCGTTGTACGTTGTAGTCGGATCGTCAAAGCCGTCTCCACCCAAATCGAAAGTTATCATTCTCATCGAAAGATCGGGACACCCAGTGTTGCATCATGTGGTATCAGAGCAAACCAGGTTGCTCGGTGAGAAATTTCTTTACCCTAGTTTAGTAGATTGATTTAATCCCTATAGTTCAGAAAATTTGCCACAAAAAGATTTGTTCCTCCTATCCAAACCAAGTTTGCGCCTTATCGATCTATTAATTTCGGTTTGCTAAATTGAATTTGTGTTCGTTTTAGCATTGTCTAGTTGCTGATCATAGTCCCCACATCAAAAAAAAACAATTCATCCTTTACCGATCAGTACACCTACCTTTGGGAACCAATTCATCCTTTGTGAACACTTTGATCCTAATCGAGACTAGCTATTTGATATTGCTCTAGGGCTGCTCATGTTACATTCTATTGCATAATTTGGATTGCACTTGTATTGCACCTAGTCATATATATTGTGCTACTCTCATATTTGTTTGGCCACAAAAAAGGAAAGAAAACCGCCGCACATCAAAAAAAAAAAAGAAAAAGAAAAGAAAAGCGCGGGCAAAAGCAAAGACCACAAAAAAGTGAAATTTGATTGAGAGTACATCCTAGCATTTGTGCATATGGGGTCAAGTAGGAGTACTTTGGCCATGTCCAAGTACACGTGAACATATGGGGTCGCACGCTTAAGGGGTTGGAACCGAACTCTGATGGTGATCAGAGTTGGAACATAATTCGGATGGTGATCCGAGTTTGTGTGAGTTTAGAGTTCATAATGGGTCTCTAATGTAGAGCCTTTTATGGAACATCTATATAAAGGGAGGGGCAGTGGCTGATAAGGGTGATGAAGATAATTGTGTTAGACATATCAGGAATTCAGAACTCCTGAAACCCTAGCCACCGCTCTCCCTTCTCGTCGAATCCGCACGGTCGGAACTAGTATTCTGGAGTGTGGTGTTCCTCCCTGTACGTGTGGATACCTTGGAGGAGTTGCTGTAAGGTTTCAACTCTAGGACGATCCAAAATCTGAGTCCATCACGAAAGGTTTGTGAAGGAGACGCAGGTCTACATCGTCTGGTCGGCAGACTGGTCCGATCTAGTTGGCAGACTAGTTAGTACCGATAGTTTCTGGTCGGGAAGCTGGTCGGAGCTTATCCAACCTAGTTGGTGAACTCGTCGGTGCTGGTCGGAGCTGGTCGGCAAGGGACGCGCTACATCGACTCTACTTCTGCTACGGGTCTGTGCGTCTGGTAGTAATTCTTTGATCTATTACATGCAGTGGTTCCTGGGTTATGGGGTAGAAATTTTTGATTTTGTGCTGCAGTAGTCTACCCGTTCCCCAACAGTGGTATTAGAGCCCTGCTGCGTAGTTTTAGATTTGGATCAATTGCATATGATGATATGCGATATTAATAGATGTGATCTATTGCTGTTTTATTGGTTGGTCTATGTGATAGATCAGTTTTTGGCACTGGTCAATGAGATTGATTCGTGTTCAGTGGTCCCAGATGGGTTCAAGATCATTGATCTGTGATTGCGCTGTTGTGGTCGCGCCTCTACTTACCCCTATCGGTCGGATTTCCGCCATCGAGGTAGACCGTGAAACGTAAACTCACAAGTAGCGCACAAAGATCAACAGGATTGATCGACACAGATTTGTGATCGGATTTGGGACCGCCATATGCCAACAATGTCTTATAGTTTGTTGTGAGTTCACATCATTCGGTAGTATGCAATTCTATGCATAACTTGTTTTACAGAATTGATGTGAAATAGTATGGCCCCTTGTGCATGTGATGCATATGTGTAATATTCACGACCTGCGCGTCATGCTTGATTACAATCCAAGGCTGTCCATATATGTATTAACGGCCTACATGTCGACTTGTGATGTTTTCACTCCTTGTAATTTATTACTAGTGCTATTAGGAGTAATAGCTTAGTGATAGTTCTTGGAGTACTCAAGCACTTGGAGGCATGACGAACAGGAAACGTGGCGATGGAGACCACTATGTTAAGGGATATACTATAACATAGTTAATATGATTATCTGTAATTGCTTTTATATTCCTGTTCATTTATTTCTATGCATGTTATTAGGGGTGAAAACAGGATAGGAAATATCCGCCCGATCTGATACCGAATCCGTTTAAAATCCGTACCGATGTTATCCATATCCGTATCCGAAAAATCCGGTGTAATATGGGTTAGGATATGGGAAGAGCAATATCCGATCCGTATCCGAAAAATCTCATGTAATATGAGTTAGGATATGGGAAGAGCAACATCCGACCCGATATCCGGTAAATATCCGACCCGAATATCCGGATAAAATTAGTTATTCTTCCATTATTTCGGTTCATTATTGGATAGATAGAGTAGTTGTTTGATATTGGCACTAAACAACACTACTTTGTTATTAAGAGTGAACTTCAACAAATCTATCAACAAACAAATAGAGTGATGACATAATGTTTTTACCTAAATTGATTTGTTCAACTTATTTGATAAACTTCTTTTCTATTCAAATTACTGGAATTAGTTGAGTCGCTAAATTGAAGCATAACAAATAAATCCAACTAGTCCTCATTATGAGAGAAGTCTATCTTCAGTTTGTCAGAATGTAACAATTCAACACTATTTAATATCTCCAGGAATTTATTCCGTAAGGTTAAGTTTGATGGAAGAGCTCCCCTTGTTCTCTGTTTTCTTTATGTCTCGATCTCTCTCCTTGTATCCGACCCATTTGCACCTCTAACTATACTACTATCCTACGTTGAAATAATTATGACTTGAAGCTAATGTTGTAAGGTTAATGCTTCATTCTTTCTTTTACGTACACAATTATGTATTATACTACTACCCGATTATGATATCCGATCCCGACCCGAATCCGTCAGGTATCCGCTCCGTATCCGAATCCTGAATAATCCGAATTCGTATCCGTATCCGACTCCGAATCCGGAAAAAAAATATGGATTAGGATACGGGACGAGCAATATCCGCCCGTATCCGACCCGCTTTCACCCCTACATGTTATATAGTTGTTCGGAACGCTTTTAACATGGTAAAAATAAAGTTCCCTCAGGTAATATTAAGTAAAATTAATGCCCTCCCAATTGTTGCACCATCCAATATCATGAAAATTAATGTTGTGCCTGCTAAGTTGGGTGCCATTAACTTTTCTTGATTAGATGGGTTTGTGTCAAACACTTACACGCATAGCATTGGTTTTACTTGACAAGGTCAGCATAACGGTTATGCACCTTGGGGCGTAGGGTTGGGGCATAGAGATGCCACCCAATAGCAAGAGTCATATAGAGATATGATTAGCAAGGAGTTGCTTACCGAATTCATTAGCTTGCTAGCAGTGACGCTAAAGCTCACTAGTAGACTAATTAATTATGGGTCTTGAATCACCAAGTACCATAAGAGGGACATGGAATTTAGTAGGAGTACCTTCATTAAATTGTTTAATACAAGTTACTTTTCATGAATATTTGTCTCAGTTTTTGCATATTCTGTTTTAGATCATGGCACCCACTTCCAGTTTTGCTTTACGTTCAATAATTGAAAAGAAAAAACTAAATGGAACAAACTTTGCAGACTGGTCCCGCAATATGAGAATTGTTCTCAGGCAAGATAAAAAGGAACATGTTCTAGAGTAACCAATTCCAGATGTGCATAATGAGAATGCTTCCAATGCTGTTAAAGCCGCTTACAAAAAGGCGGTTGATGAGTCCCTCGATGTCAGCTGTCTCATGCTTGCTGTTATGAACTCAGACCTTCAGAAGCAGTTTGAGAACATAGAGACCTACGATTTGATCGTGGCGCTTGAGGGCATGTTTGAGACTCATGCTAGGACTGAGAGATATGAGATCTCATAATCCTTGTTTGGATGTAAGCTAGCTGAGGGTAGTCTGGTGAGCCCTCATGTAATCAAGATGGTTGGTTACACACAGAGCTTGGAAAAACTTGGTTTTATGCTTAGCCAAGAGTTGGCTATTGATTTTACTCTTGCATTGCTCCCTCCGAGCTTTGGGCAATTCATTATGACTTTTCATATGAATGGCATGGATAAGAATCTCACCGAACTGCATATGATGCTCAAAATAGCAGATGATAGCATTAAGAAAAGCCCTAGCCCTGTGATGATGGTGCAGAAAAGTACTAGTTTCAAGAAGAAGGCTAAGACTAAAGGAAAGGGCAAAGCTAAAGCTTTGGATGTCCCCAATAACAACCCTAAGCCTAATTCCAAGTCTGGCACAACTTCAAGGAGTGAATGCTTCTACTGCAAAGAGTCAGGCCATTGGAAAAGGAATTGCAAAAGATACATGGCAAATCTGAAAAGGAATGGTGGACCGAAGCCATCAAGTTCAGGTATTAATGTTATAGATGTATTTCTTGCTGATTCTCCTAATAACTCTTGGGTATTTGATACGGGATCGGTTGCTTATATTTGCAACTCGATGGAGGGGTTAATAAGGAGTAGGAGCGTTGCAAGAGGCGAGGTTGATATCCACATCGGCAATAAAGCAAGGGGTTGCTACATTGGCCATCAGGACCTTGCCTCTACATCTGCCGTTATGATTTATTATGAAACTAAGTAATTGATATTATGTTCCAACCATAAGTAGAAACATCATTTCGGCCTCATGTTTGTTGGCAGAAGGTTATAAACTCAATATTAAGGGCAATGGTTGTTCTATTATGTTGAATGAGATGTTTTATGGCTATGCACCCATTGTGTACGGGCTATTTATTTTAAATCTTGATGATGCACCTGTCTATGACATTGATGCAAAGAGGTTTCAGCCAAATGATTTGAATCCCACTTACTTTTGGCTTTGTCGTTTGGGTCATATTAGTCAGAAATACATGACGAAGCTCCATAGAGATGGTCTTCTAAAATCACTTGATTTTGAATCATTTGAATCATGTGAGTCTTGTCTTCTTGGGAAGATGACAAAGACACCTTTCATTGGGCTTTGTGAGAGGGCATATGATTTATTGGAACTTGTACATACTGATGTATGTGGACCAATGAGCACGATAGGTAGAGGTGGTTTTTAGTACTTTATTATTTTTACCGATGACTATAGTAGATATGGTTGTCTACTTAATGAGGCACAAATCGAAATATTTGAAAAGTTTAAAGAATTCTAGAATGAAGTACATAATCAACGTGGCAAGAAAGTTAAGTTTCTACGATCTGATAGTGTAGGCGAATATTTGATTCATGAGTTTAATGATCATCTAAAGAGTTGCGGAATTGTTTCACAACTTACACCTCCTGGCACACCTCAAAGGAATGGGGTGTCTGAGTGGCGTAATCAGACCTTATTAGATATGGTTTGGTCAATGATGAGTTAGTCAGATCTACCACTATCTTTTTGGGGTTATGCTCTGGAAACTGCAACTTTCACACTAAACAGGGTACCATCTAAATTCGTGGACAAGACACCATATGAGATATGGATTGGGAAGAGTCCCAATTTATCTTTTCTAAAAATTTGAGGTTATGATGTTTATGTTAAATGTTAGACGTCAAACAAACTCACACCCAAATCGGATAAATGCCTTTTCATGGGATATCCTAAGGAGATGTTAGGATATTACTTTTACAACCGAAAAAAGGGCAAAGTGTTTGTTGCTCGGAATGGTGTCTTTCTAGAGAAAGAGTTTCTTTCGCGAAAGGCAAGTGGAAGAACAGTGCAACTCGAAGAAGTTCGAGTTACTTCACTCGAGAAGGACCTGATCGGAGAAGCCCCTATCGGGGAAGACCTGGTTGGAGGGACCCCGATCAAGGAGGCACCATTGCCACATAGGTCGGATAGGCTGCGCAAAGTACCTGGTCAGTGTCTGCGTGAGACATTGTTGTTGGACAACGATGAGCCTTTGACCTAGAAGAAAGCAATGATGGGCCCAGATTCTAAGAAATGGCTTGGAGCCATGAGATCCGAGATAATCCATGGTAGACAATTAGGTTTGGAACCTGGTTGATCCGCCTGATAGTGTAAAAACCATTGATTGCAAATGGGCCTATAAAAGGAAGATTGATATGGATGTAAATGTTTACATCTATAGAGTCAGGCTTGTCGCAAAGAGTTTTCGATAAGTTTAAGGAGTTTTGATTACGATGGGACTTTCTCGCCAGTAGTGAACCTGAAGGTAATTGAAATGAAGTCGGTATCTTTCAGGGTTCAGTGATACAAAGATGTTGTAAGTTTTGGAATCGCTCCTGTAAATTATTAAGCCTAAGAGTATGTTTGTTTGTTTCATTTCGTACTTGCATCTATGACGTGAATCTCTAGATCACGTGTACATCAAAATATAAAATCGCTGGATGTAGGATCATGATATGTAAATCCAGACCTTTGTATATACTGCACTAGTATCGAATCATTATGTATATTGCACTAGTCTAGAATTATAATGTGTATACTGCACTAGTCTAGGATAACGCTAGTGCACACAGTGACAGCATAGATAAAATATCAACTTCGTACTCTGTGGAATAAGAATAAAAGACTAAAGTTCATAGTTAAATAGATTGGGAGATGACCTTATAGACAAGTTTACATTTATGTCATGTAGGGATTAAGCACTAAATAAAAAAAATAGAGTGGAACGAAAATAAACTCTAATGGAAATCCATTGGCCTGCTTTAGATAATTGACTTATAATCGGTGTCTTCACGGTACTCCTACAGAGCTGGTGTTGACTTCTCTTCTCTAATTGATTAATGAGTAGTGTTTTATGCTTTCCCTCTCAATAAAAGTTGCACAGATCTTGAAACAAACGAAGGGGTAAGTAATCACTATCTACCCTTTATTTATTCTTTAATATTTGTGCAATTTTTAAAAAGAAAACCATAGAAGCGCATCACTTGATTAATGTTTATTGCAAGTGTGATCATATGTAGTACTCAACAAGTTGTACACAGAATAAAATCTAATAATTGTTGGAAATATGCCCTAGAGGTAATCGTGTAGATGATTATATTTCCTAATGTTCATGATTTATCATCTTGTTCCTTGAATAATCTTGATTTAGCAAGTATTTGACTTGTTAGTGAAACTCTATAATGACCACATGATGATTATTCTAAAGTGATCCCTAATCGATAATCATACGAGGACTCATTTGTATAGACTAGTATATGTATTGGTTGATGACCATGTTTCACGGGTCGTGGATATGGATATCAAACCAATAATATCGACTCATGTTAGAGAACATGGAGTTGGATCGACCCATCCTGAGACATTGCAAGAACGTTGTGTTCTTCTTGTCATCGGTTGATCTCAGAACAATGTGTATGCTATATACTTAGACCTGAGATTGACGCATGTTCTTGAGATGTGTAATGGCTTACTTAGGGGTTGCCAGACGCTACTCCATAACTGGGTAGTCATAAAGGTAGCTTTCGAGTTTGTCATGAAGTATGCTGCAAGATGTGGTCGGTCAAGATGGGATTTGCCCCTCCATACAATGGGAGAGATCTCTAGGCCTCTCGAGTGATCGGATTCCGGAAATACATGGGCATGCTACTTGCGGTTAAGAGTTAACCGTGGTTGGGGATTCCGAATCACAGATTGAGAAAAAAATGGTCGGAGCTCACTAAACAAGGATAACATATACTCGCCTTGAGCTTGATCGATATCGTGATGTAAAGGGCAACGTATATAACTGAATATTGTTATGGTTCATCCATTGTGATTTTTACGTATACTTGGGAGTTGGCACGTTCTACTAGGGATCGCTATCGATTATTAGTCAAGTAGGAGTACTCGGGCCATGTCCAAGTAGACGTGAACCTATGGGGTTGCACGCTTAAGGGGTTGGAATCGAACTCTGATGGTGATCAGAGTTGGAACAGAATTCGGATGGTGATCCGAGTTCGTGTGAGTTTACAGTTCGTAATGGGTCTCTAATGTAGAGCCCATTATGGGACATCTATATAAAGGGAGGGGTGGTGGCTGATAAGGGTGATGAAGATAATTGTGTTAGACACATTAGAAATTCGAAACTCCTGAAACCCTAGCCACCGCTCTCCCTTCTCGTCGAATCCGGATGACTTGAACTAGTATTCCGATGTGTGCTGTTCCTTCTTGTACGTGTGGATACCTTGGAGGAGTTGCTACATGGCTTCAACTCCAGGACGATCCGAAATCTGTGTCCATTACGAAAGATTCGTGAAGGATGCGCAAGTCTACGTTGTCTGATCGGCAGACTGGTCGAGGTTGATCTAATTTGGTCGGTAGACTAGTCAGTGCTGATAGTTTTTGGTCGGGACGCTCGTCGAAGCTTATCCGACCTAGTTGGCGAACTGATCGGCGTTGGTCAGATCTGGTCAGAGCTGGTCGATAAGGGACGCACTACATCGACTCTACTTTCGCTACAAGTCTGCGTGTCTAGTAGTAATTCTATGATCTATTACATTGCAGCGGTTCCTGGGTTATGGGGTAGAAATTTTTGATTTTCTGCTACAGTAGCCTACCCGTTCCTCAACATAATTACATACAAAGCTTACTCAAACAATGGCTGATATTGTTCATTTTCATAAGCAGACTTTAGCAATTTAATACGATAATAGATTGAAAATATAAGTAAAACAAATACTAGTAATAATAAGTTATTAAGAGATTTGTTAAGTTAAATCGGCATATAGCCTACACCATTTCCTTTTGCTGTCACATAGTCTCCTTTCCTAGTATTTCTTTTATAAAATCTAATCTTTGTATAAATTTCCAAGCATTATCCATAAGCGAGGACAGGTTATTCGAATAATTTTACACTTTGTTATGTACTTTACCCACAAGATATGATCAATCTTATAATGTCGGTCATAACACTTTTCCTTTGACGTGCGACTAAATGATTATAACAAAACCCAGCATAAACTTTGTCTAAACATTGACCATCTCAATAAGTTTGATCTCACCATCTCACCCTCACACAGAGTAGAAGAACGGGGAGACTCACTGTTGGACTAGGACAAATAATTGTTCAAGATGTGGCGTTGTTGTAACACACCTTCTCCAACTGCGCAATATCTCAGTCTACCTTCCGAGGTATGATATGTCAAGACTAGGTAACTTACTAAGTTGGTTTGTCCCATTTGAAATATGTGCTTGTATGTTTAGCCCAGTTCAATAGCTTACAAGGTTAAGTTCTTAATTGATGCAGAACTTCCAATCTACTTGTCCACACATCACCCTATTAATTGATTCACACAAAATCATCGACCTAGTGTCACACAGACCCACCGGCACATAGCCACTTGCCACTTGCCTCAATCTAAATTATTTACTACCCCTTTTGATTATAGTGCAACACATGCCATCAACATCACCTCATCTTGTGAAAACACATGGCATATCTTTTTCACAAAGATATTCCATAAACAATTAGTAATGTTTGAATTTGCACTTCAAAATAATACCAACAATCTGTCGTATGGCTAAGCACACTAATCAAGTTCTAAATCAACACACGTTAGTAATACATTAGTGATCAACTATTAATTATCCAATCTAGGGTGACAAATGATTATGGAATAGCAAATACCAAGGTAGAACAGTTCAAGTAGGTTGCATAACTAGTTCCCAAAATAATCAAACAATTGATATTTTTAACTAGCATACAATAATTTAAAACAAAATAAATTTTATAAAATTTGATTCAACATAATAAAAGCACAACTTGCCTTGGAATAGATTTTGGTCTTGATCTTGAATCAACTCTTCTTCTTCGAAAGCTCTTGACACTACAAGTCTACACGAAATGAGCGACAAAAAGCAAACAAATACTCTCTCCTGTCCAAAATATTTGTCGTTTTGGACATTGATACGATCTTCAAAACACAATTTTGACAACTAATTTTTATTATAATATATTTATAAGACTCAATAAAATTATAATATTATGAAAGTACTTCTCGAGACAAGTGTACACATATAATTTTCATGTATCCAATTTAAATATTTAAAAAATAATCGATAATCAAAGTTTCGAAAGTTTGACCATCACTATGTTCAAAATGACAATTATTTTTTGACCGAAGTGAGCACAAAACAAATGCAAAACAAAACTCCAAAAATACAAATATATATTGGAGTGTTGGGCTCGATTTTAGATGATTTTAGAAACTTGAACAAACTCAATCGGAGTTCGTACGAAGAAGAAAAGGTTATCGAAAGATTTATCGGACAAGAAAATCCGAGAAATTGAGAGAGAAAGGAGAATATTCTTTTCAGTGAGGCTTGGAATATTTTGGGAATCTTTTTTACTTTCTGAACTTTAAGAAAAGAAATGAGACACTGACATGTGGGGTCCACATGTCATAGATACGGTCTACGGTAGATTAAGTCCACTGATCGGTCCATACTGTGTTTACGTGGCACACATGTGGTGCTAAGGTGGCACACATGTGGTACATGGCGTGGCAAGGATGCCTAACTGACTCGGCGATACGCAAGCAACTACTGGCACCAATGTGGCGACCACATAGACAATACGTAAGCGGCGGTGCACTAGGACCGACGGTCATCGACGAATGATGGCAAGCGGCGGTGCAATTCCGACAACGGCGGCTATGGCAGCTACAGGCATGCGGAAGCTGCCATCTGGGAGATCTCGACACGACGATCTTGGTGATGATGTTGAGCTGTTGGCGATCTTGGAATGGTGAAATAATTTAAACTGAGGCAAGTGGCAAGAGGCTATACATTAGGTTGGTATGATGATGAGTGGTGATTATATGTGAATGGATAATGGTTACTGTGATTGATTGGAAGTCTTGCCTTGGTCAGTTAAGGACTTAACCTTGCAAGCCATTGAATTGGGCTAATCATACAACCACATGTCTATTACGGGTCAGACCTAACCTAGTAAGTTACCGAGTCTTGACATATTGTGCCTGAGGTGGATAACCAAGCTGTGTGTGCAGTTAAGGATAAGGTGTGTAGTCTTAGCCACACATCTGTCCAATGATAAGTCCCTCTTATTATACTGCTCTGTGTGAGAGAAGGATAGCGAATTCAGGCTTATCGAAAGGTTCTATGTTTGGATCGGGTTTTCGAAAGGTTTTGTTATGATCTTCTTAGTCGCACGTCAATAGATACGTGTAATGGCTGACATTATAAGATTGATCATATCTTATGGGTAAAATGTTTATACAGAGTGTCAAACCTATTTGAATAGCTGTGTCCTTAGTATAGGATAATGTTCGGGAATTTCAGTCAAGGGTTAGATTTTATGAATAAAACTTGAGAAGGAAGGTTGTGTGCCAATAGAAGTAATAGAATTGGTTTAGGCTGTGTGTCAGTTTACTTTGAGAAATACCTGAGAAATTTACTATTATTTTTATTTGTTTTACTGTTGTTTCAATCTACTTATTCAATTGAAAATACTGCTTTATTGCAAAATAGCCATACCATGCATTCTTTTGGAATAAGACTTGCATGTAGTATAATAGACTTATATTATGTGCACAACTTGTAAGTGCTTTATGTACTCACCTTTGCTACAACAAATCCATCAGTTGAAGAGGAGTCTATCCCTGCTTTAGAGGAGGAGCTCTATGTGGATGCGAGTATCTAGGGTTTGAACCTTATCAGATGGCTATGGCATGTTGATGAAATTCACATGTTGATGAAATTCACTGAAGTTTTCCATTCTGCTGCTATTTATTTTCTTGAGTTATACCTTATGAGGCCTAATAAAAACCAAAAATCGATCTTAAGATCTTTCAACATTTGTTTATTCAATAATATAATATTTTATTATATTTCCATTCGTATGATTATGATATTACATCTATGTTGCCACTGTGTACACTAGCATGATTCTAGACTAGTGCGATGGGTTCGAATTTGCATATTTAGGTCCTGACATTTACTGATTCATGAGTAAATCAGAACCACAAAGGAGATAAAGGAAGCAAGTTCTTACCTTATGACAGAATTTAAGATGAAAGATTTGCTTAAAACCAAATATTGTTTGGGCTTGTAGCTAGAGCATTTCTTAGAAGGAATTTTTATGCGCCACTCTACCTATATCAAGAAGGTATTAGAAAGATTTAATATGGATGAATCTTATCCTTTTGAAGACTCACATGGTAGTAAGACCCCTTGAAGTGGATAAAGATCATTTTAGACCGAGGATGAAAAATGAGAAAGTTTTAGGAACTGAAGTTCCATATTTAAATGCCATTGGAGCAATTATGTTTCTTGCGAATTGCGCAAGGCTTAATATTGAATTCGCAATAAATTTGCTAGCTAGACATAAGGTATTAAATCGCAATTTTTGTGGCAAGGTCCCAGAAAAGCTATTACAACTATCGCTAGCTATCGCGGAAACTATCCTTCATCACATTTCAAGTATTAAAAAATTTGAAAAATTAAATATGTATATAATATAAGTCACATAAAAAATCATAAAAGCAGAGTACTTTAGAAGATACTAATATTTTTATAATAAAAATATGAGTCAAGTCTGGAATAGGGATGGCAACGGCCCCAATTCCTGTTTCCCTACGGGGAATTTCCCTATTAGGGACGGGGACGGGGAAAATGTCCCTCGCGGGGGATTTATCAGGGAAAATGTTGCCCCTGTCAGGGATCACGGGGATGGGGACGTTCTATCATTCCCCACCCCCGCCTCCACATTATCACTAATAGGTGAGAGCAAATGATCAATTCTCAATAGAAAAAAAGATCATGAGGTCATTATTAATAAACATGCTAAATATGAATTACTCTAGTGATTCACTTATAGTTTAATCACACATGCACCATTACTCTAGTGATTCACTCATATATAGCATATGGTCATAAAGCATTTCAGGGATTAGTCCCTGTCGGGACCCGCGGACCCGTCGGGGATCTAGGATAGGGGGAATTAAACCTTGTGTGTGGGGACAGGGATGGGGAAGTTTTGGTTATTGGGGATCAGAGATGGGAGGGCACTCCCCGTAATGATTTTCCCGTTGCCATCCCAGTCTAGAATCAACAAACATATTAATACATGTCCAAAACCATAAATGATAACTATATCCTAATGTTCTTAACAACAAGTATTTAATTACTGAGAATATGAACGTTGGATTATTGAAAAAGAGTGAGGAGGTTTTTTACTTGGTTTTTTTCATAGTTTATGCTTACACAAGATGCATTTGAGCATTTTAGTAATGTTGGATTTTCAAAATAGGGCCAATGTTTGGGCTTATGAGTACCTATGTAGGATAGAAGAGCTATCACTAGCTACAAGTTACGTCAAATAGCGGAGCTTTCGCTAGCTATACCGTTTATAGCTAATATAGCAGAACATTGGCCTGTAGCTTCGCGTTTTGGGTCCAAAAAAGCTATAGCGCAGCTATAGCATAACTATAGCTTGCTATTCAGAACACTGGCTAGACATAGTGTAGCTCTAACTAGAAGACATTAGGTTGGTGCAAGATTTTATTCAGATACCTTCAAAGTACTCAAGATCTTGGCTTATTTTACCAGAAGAATTAAGACTTAAACATGGTGGGATGTATAGATGCTTGTTATCTGTCTGATCCCAACAGTGCCAAATCTCAAACTGGGTTTGTGCTTCTTTGCAGTGGTACAACCATTTCTTAGTGGTCTTCTAATGGACCTTGGTAGCTACATTTACCAACTACTCAGAGATTGTAGCATTATATGAAGCCTTATGTGAGTGTGTTTGGCTAAGATGTGTAGTTAGCCATATTCAGAAGTCATGTAGTATTAAAACTGTAGATACCCTATAATTATTTATGATATAATGTTGCTTGTGTTTCACAAATACAAATAAATTATGTTAAAAAGCAATACCCTGAAGCATATTACCTCTAAACTTTTTTATCCTCATGAATTCTAAAAGAATGGTGAGATAAAGATATGACAAACTAAGTCATGTAAAAATCTAGTAGATTTATTCAAAAAGTCTTTGCCAACGTCTAGTTTTCAAAGATGTATTCGTGGTATTGGGATGAGATGACTTAGATATATGCAGAGTTTAGGGGGAGTAAATCCCTAAACTATGACCTTCAGCATGATCATGAAGATACTAGTTTAAATTCAAAAGATTATAAGTTGCACTCTTTTCTCTTAGTGAATTTGCCTGAAGTTTTTCCACATGAAAGTTTTTAATGAAGCAATTAGTGTAACACAATGTGCGAGTGTAATATGCTCTTTTCTTTTTCATTTTTTTCCTATTGGGTTTTTGAGAAGAGTTTTTATCGAGACATATGTATTACGCGGTATTCGTCTAAGAGGAGTGGTGAGATATATTAGGATTAGTTCTGGTTGTTCAAATAGTTTGAACATTTTCTACATTCATGTTTGCTCTATGTGATTATTCGTTGATTTATTGCCGTCGTCATCATTGTACAATAATTTCCAATAATTGTGCGGAGCTGCTTTTCCTTTTCTTCGTGGGAATCCATCTGAAAATATCTTTTATGAATGCTTTTGAATTTTCCCAACACAAAGGGGAAAAAAACGGATCGGGGTTGTTTGCCCCTGGCACAGCACAGGATTGGCGGGCCCACGCCACCGTGTGCGCGTTCGCACTTCATAGGCAAACAAAAGGCATCTGTCCTTCTGCAATTGTTTGTTCACGTGAGATTTTGAGAAACATTGACTATGCATGCATCACCATATAATATAAAATATATAAATTTTGAAGTAATTAAAAGGATAAATAATCACTATCCACCTTTTATTTATGTTTTAATATTTGTGTACTTTCAAATAGTGATGTATAAAAACACCTTCCAAGATTAATATATTTCGGATAAATATTTGAAGAGCAATATATTGTGCACGCAAAGAGTCGGGAAAGACAATATTGCAAAATTCCTACGGTAGTTGTCCTATATTTGAAAAACTTGCCCGTAATTTTGTGGTATTGCATCCCAACGAAGTATCCCGTCTTAAAAAGCCCGTATTTACTTTGTTTGTGTTATGATATGGTTAGAGTCCGTGTCCCTGTATGGAAGGACTCTATCCATTGGTGGACGAATCCGAATTAATCTCCAGGGGTCCTGTCGGACCCCGGAATAACATCTCCGAAATCCTCTGTGTATTCTGTACTAGTCTAGGAAATGCTAGTACACACAGTAGAAATGAAACCATAGCATATCCAGCGTTCTTTATTAATAATAAATATTCAAAGTTACAAATGAAATGGCGCGCAGGCCAACGAATAAATAAACGAATAAATAAAAGCAGCGGAAAAGAAGATTAATAAATAGAGCCCAATTAATTTGTCACAGGCAATCGACTGGGGCACGGCCTAGTCCAGCTGGTCCTCACCGTCGTGATACTCCTCCTCTGAAGTGGCAAATTAAGCAAGGGTGAGTACTAGCGTACTCAGCAAACCACACCGGAAATGCAATATAAATGTGCGGGTAATCAAAGGATGGCAATATGGTTTGTTTAAGCGTAAAGCAATAGTTTAATAATCATTCAAAACAATTTTAAATGGCATAGTTTATAATGAAACTCAAATCTATACATTTTCCTTTACGACTCAGGAATCTCTCCTGGAATTGGCTAAGTTTTACCCATGATGGACTCCGTCCATCCAACATCATTTCTGAAAACCAAATTTTAATTTACTAAAGTCTAATCTGAGAATGGCTTGCTCGGCATGCCCATAACCGCGAACGCGGCTAATCGATTAGTTTGACACTCTGCAGAGTTTGTACAACTTTACCCACAAAACATAATATTTCCCTTTTATGTCAACACACTTCCTTTGGTGAGTGATAGAGAAAATTATGACAAGGCCCCTATATTAAATTCATACATGTAGTCATGCCCGCTAAGGTTTCACCGCTGAAAATCTCCCTCTATTCAGAAGCCTCCTCTTGCGCCAAAGTGGCAGCATCTCGCTTTCACCACACCACTACCCCCATATGGCATGACTGTCCATGAAATGATTTAATAAGGATAGCCAGGTCTGTCCCATTCTAGACTCATGGTAGTACGGTTAGGCTTTACATTCAGCGAGACTCAGACCGGTCCTTAATTGACTAGGCGAGACTGTCCCCAAACCCAGAACCATGACCTCACCACTTTCTAACCAATTCTCGCCCGGTCTAAGTCATTTTCATTTTAACCATACTATTTCCACATTTATGCTATCATTGATCATCATAAGTTTCCATTTAAACGTGGTATCATTTTGGCATAAAGTTCCCCCAAAACTTTCTAAGGACGGTTCTAAGCATGTCTAAGCATTGTCTAAATATTACTATAGTCATAGTTTATATTTTTCCTAAGGTTACAAGGGTATTGGAATTTAATTTGTCAAAGGCGGCATATCAATTTTTGGGATTTAACTATCATTTAAATCTAGGTCGGAAATTAACGTTTATAACAAATAAGCACGCAATAATTTAAAATTCAACATACAAGTTCACAAACTGGGAGCAATATGGTCAAGGGGGTGTGACTTGCCTGGTTCGATGGGTTGCTGCTCAAAATCGTCGTTCGGGAACTCCTCGGAATCTCCGTAATCTACGCATAAAAAGCACCCAAATTCAAATAAAATCCAAATGAATTCAAATAAACACAAATTGAATTTCAAACTAGCACTAAACTAAAATTTAAGATTTTTAATGAATTTAGGAAGAAGAACGGAGCCAAACGGAGTTCGAACGGGCGAAAATGGGCTCCCGGAAGTTTAAAACGATTAAAACGGAATTTTCTTTAATTTTTAAATTATTTTTAAAAGAAAATCCGAATTTACTGCGTCATGCTGACGTCAGCAGCCAAATTCGGTTTTTGAAATTATTTTAAAAAAGAAGAACAGCTTTATGACGTCATAAAGGATTTTTTTAAAACCTTTTTTTTCTTTTTAAAACCGGCTGACGGGTGGGCCCGTGGACCAAGTCCACGCACGGGCGTGCGCTGAGCGCACGCGTGCGCACACGCTGGCGCCGCTGTGGGCGGAACGGCGCGGCGCGCGTGTCGGCGCCGGAGCGCGGAGAGAGGGGCGGCGGTGCACCGGCCGCGCGTGGGGCGGAGCCGGCGAGCAATGGGCGCGCAGCCATGGTGGCGCGGCTTTCAGGCGCGGCTGGGCGGGCCGAGCCGGAGATTTAAGACAGTGGCGACGGGCGCACTTGGGAGGAGGAGGAGCAGAGGGAGAGATAGGGGAGGGCACGGAGATGAAGGGGGGTCCGGGGGGCTTTATTGGGGGCGGGAGGCGGCGCGGTTGGCCGAACGGCCGCGCGAAAATAGCGACGGCGGCGGCGGGCGCGAAGGGCGGGGGCCGTTGGCGCAACGGCGCGTGCGCGGGAGGAGGAAGGAGCCGGGTGTTACAGGTCCTCTACTATATATATAGGGCTTTGCCTTGTACAGAAACAATCAATCTAATAAAGTGAGATTTTCCCCTTATATGGTGTGTTCCTCATTCTTCTGTTCGTGTGCTTGCATTGGCGTATCGTTGATTGGCGTGGGTGAATGATCTAGTTTCACAACACGTTATCAGCACGAGTCTCTACCACAAGAAGCGGAGAATCGTTGACTACGACGAACGACTACTACCGGCGATTGATCGCCCGATCCGATCTGCAATCAACTCGCCATTAAGCCAGCATCCACTCGGATTGCCGAAAAAAAGTCCTACGCGACTCTATCCTACGCGATAGTCAACAAGTTATCAAGAACATAAGTAATCACGCGTGATCAAAATCCTGCAGATTGTCTCATTGGATGTATTGATCTAATCTACTGTTAGATAGCGAGATTTGTTACTATTCATCATCTTATCATCAAAAAAAGGGGGGATGGATTTCAGACGACGGCCAGAAGCCATCAACAACGCCCTCCACTGCCGCCGGCTCGCAACCGACGCCTCAAGCGCCGAAAGCGGCGGCGACCGGAACAGCGCACGCGTCCCGCTGGCAAGGCGAGCCGAGCTCCGCGCCCGGAAGCCAGCGGCGCCCGACGCCTGTAGAAGAGACCAGTCCGAGCCCCGGCCGCCTCGCTCCCGAAGTCGTGACTCCCCGACCGACCGCCTCGCGACCCGGTCAAAGCCCCAGCCGCCGCCGCATCGTGCCCCGGCCCGCAGGCACCGTTGCCTCGCGCTCCGTGACCCGCCGCCGCTACCGACGTATCCGACCGATCGTCCTCAAGCATTCAATCACTACAAGTTTGCCACTCGAAAGCTTTTTGGTGTGAATCCATACTCATAGCATAACCTAAACAAATTAGCCAAAACCAAGGATTGGCACCAATCACTACAAGTTTAGGGAAACTCTGAACTACAACATAAGGAATACCTTGCCCGAAAGCATTCAACCAAACTAGCAAACAACCATACCAGTCCAAAAAGGTTTTAAACACCAACTTAGCATAAATACAACCATCTCTAGTGTTCCACTATGCTTTCCATTAAAGACTTCAAAATTTACTACTTACTCATTGAGAAGGTCCAACCGGATTTAACAAAATTTACATAACAAATTCTTTCTCTAGTTACCATTCCCAACATTTTTTTATTAAAGTTTATGATGCTTATCAAAAAGACATCCAACCAATACTTCCTCATCATGATCCCCACAGACCAACACCTCATATAACAACGTATTCTATATTTCAAACATAGTACTTCAACAGATACTTAAGCATGATCAACCTATCAATTTTTTTTATACCACCCATACATCAACATCTTGGCAAATGAAACTTGTTCAATCAATAAATGACTTCAATAAGTAAATATTATCTGTACGAGACACAGTTCGTAACTATGATTCTAAGACATACATTCATTAAGGATAGAATTCTACATCATGTTAATTATCCATGATTCACTCCATCACAACATGTTTCAATAACCTCTATTTTAACAATGGTTTCCAACAAGTAATCTACACAATTACCACCACTACTATGTCATCAATTATCAATAAATGGGCTTAATCATAAAAACAACTGCATTGTTTTTAGTTACACTATCCATATATCATAACAAATTGTCAATGCACAACATACTCCAACTATTAAAATAAATTTAATAAGTTAGACTAGCCAAATGCTCTTAAAACAACAACAAAACCTATATCTTCCCAATTGACATAGGTGCTAGCATTATAGGAACACATCTGCGTATTTCCAGATATACTAATGGTTTACAACAATAGAAATAGCAACTCTAATCAACTTCCAAGTTAAGGTCATAAGCCAGCATGATTAAATTTCTCTACTAACACATTAAGTTAGTACATCTTTAATAGTAATAGTAGTTTACATCATCTTAATGTTCTCACTACGCATCAAGGTTTAAAACTTTAAACATTATCGAGGGTCATAAGCACTTTTAAACCAAAGCAACAGATTCTAAGCATGTAAATTAACACATTTAATCATTCTCGCCATAGACTACTCTACAACACTAGTAATCTATTTATTCTCAAGCTAAAGATAACAATCACATTGAACTAATTCAACTCACAAATTAACTTAGGAGTACATCATTTCCATAAACCACATTGTTACATACTACATAACATGCTAAACAACAATTCTCACTATTGACAAATAATTTCAGTCAAATGACTGCTTACTATATTTGCAGCATTTTTCTTTTTTTTTTTAAAAAAAAACTCAACCAAAATTCACAAAGGAACTTGACTCTCAAAGTTGCAATGGGACATGACTCACACTGGGTCATGCAAAAGATCTCCAAAACACATTTCAACCTTAAAGACTACTACAGGAGGGAGCCAAGCGATCAAGTAAACCTTTACGGACAAAGACACAAAACATAAATCGACACATCTTAAGTTTTTGCACACAACTTCAATAACTTCTTTTTAACACAGAGTGAGACACACACAAGAACCAAACTATATTTTTCTTTGCAAAGCAACGAACAAACCTGCGTCAAAGCCAAAAGGCGACCAAAAAGGCGCAACACTAAACTCCTCTTCTTCGTCTTCAACCAAGGAAGACAAAACCACAAACCGCCGAAGGATCAAACCGCGAAAATCCAATACCAAACACTTTTCCTTTGATTTCAATCAACTAAAACCAAGAAAAACAACCAGGACCGACCGTCAGAACGGTAAAGAACATACGAAGGAATCCACCACCAAACTCTTCTATTTGACTCCAGTCAACTACCCGATCTACGACAGAAAGGGTAAACACTCTTCTCCCACAAGGGTTAACAATTCTTCGGTGATGGCGCTAACCGGCCACACCGTCAAACCTCACCCTTACTATGAATAAAGAGAGGTGGTCGAAACCCTTCGGCACCACAATCCCACTTTTACACAATAACACGAACAATTCAATTCAATTCTTTCATAAACATAGCAACATACATTATCAAATGTAGCATTTAACATCAAGGCTTAAATACAACATTTAAGCTTAAAGCAACGATTCCCATACCCTTTCCTACTGTGCATCCATGTGTGTCAAATTTTAAATTAGTTATTCCACTTAAACAAGTTTTAATGTTGCTATCCTATGACAAAGTTTTAAGTACAACCTAATCCATGTTTCTAGGTTATCCCACATCAAAATTTTAGTTAACCCAATGGTATTGCACTAAGTTCATACACCACGGACCTGAAGCCCGCTCTGATACCAACTATAACACCCTGGCATCTAGTATGCCAGAATGTTACCAAACATAGACTAAACAACATGTAAATACCACAAATTAAAGTAAATTACAGCAAAGGCACAAATGCTAAGACAGAAAATTTCGGCAGCATCTCCTTTGTTTTATCATCAATTGAAGCAATAGCAATAACAGGGCAAGTAATATCATAACATAAAGCATCTAAGCAGCAATAAAAATGGATATAGCAACAACATGAGACCATAATATCAAGTCCAACCACTCCATAAGCTATAACGAAGCAAATAAGGAACACATGCGCACAATTTAATCCATATACCAAGTTTCATGGCACTATTATTAAGATCATGACTCAAATTGGTAAATGTGCCTATAGGTGTGGAGCTACGTGAAGATGTGTAGCTAATGCCCCTTTCCACATGCCAGTTTCATGGTACCTAAAAATAACATAAAACACAAGCGTGAGTTCATCACTCAGCAAGCATATTGCAATGGATCATAAAGAATAAATCAAGGCCAACAACAATACATACCATCCTTTAATATCATGATCAAATCATAATCTCATCTACAACAACATAGCCATGACAAAACACATTGTACACAACTCATTATCATCATCATGTATGCAATGCAATGCAATGCACATGTCTCCTGGAAGCATATACCGGTATTGCTGAGTGCACATCCGTCGGCGTGCACCCTCTTCCCCCCTTCCATCCCGTAGATGGAGGGTGCCTACTCCTCGCTTCCATTCACCACGGTGGATGGAATCACGAGGTAGGACTTACTCATTGGCTCTCCGGATTAGTCATAACTTTCTCACCGACCTTGCCGGACTAGTTATGACTTTCACACTGACCGGGCCAGATCGCATACCACGTATGCGATTATGCTATAAACATAAACAACTTGTACCAAACTGAAGTAAACATGGCATAGCATCATAATAATCCATTTTCATCATAACATGGCAAGCACTAATCATGGCAAGATATCACAACATGTAATCATGACAAGATAGCACATCATGTAAAAAAATTTGCACCTAGTCACAATTAGCAACATACAACGCTACCCATTACAATACACTTGCCATAACCTCGGGCGACAGTTTGGCGAGAGGTTGAGGGCACTCCTGGGGTCACACCACCTGCACATAAGTACCACATACTCAAAACGTGCCCACAAAATAGTACATACTGGCTCATCTACCCCGATTACGCAAACTACCCCCAAAAACGAAAAACAGAGAATTTGTCCTCCTGGGACAGTAGACTTCAATCTAGCATAACTTGAGTTCTAAGTCTCCAAATCGAGTAATCGAGTACATCATCGCAAAGATTAGGAAATTTCCTAATTTTTTCTAAGTATTGGGAAAAGTTGATTCGGCATCTAAAATTGTTTAATCTACAAAACATTATGTTCTGTCCCAACTACGTCACAGATTTGAACCCGTTCGGTAAAATGACAATAACTTTCAAACGGCTAGGCGGAATTGGACGTTCTTGGTGTCCAATTGAAGGTATTGAAGTTACCTACAACTTTCTCAACAGGCGGCCGACCAAATTCCGAATCTAAAATCGCGAAAACTCAAACCCTATGTTGAGTGCACAACCTGCCCGAAACAGAGAACTATGCAATCTCTAGTTTTCATCCAATCTACCCAATCACAGCACCACCTCTTGATCTAAAAGCATCAAAACACCCTCTTGCACAGCACCTAGACCAACCCCAAGGATTGCCCATGGCCATACCTTCGCCAGACGAACGACGAACGCCGAATCCTCTCCTCCCGGTTTCCCGATCGTCTTCCTCGCGCCGGAACCGCCGGATCTCCTCGTCGCGGGGCTTCCCAAGGGAGGGAACAGCGGGATGGCAAGGTGCGGAGCTCTCCTAGGCCAGCAAGGATGGTGGAGAGGGGAGGGGAGGAGAGATGGCGCATGGGGGAGGCGGCTAGAGGGGGAGGCGTGTGGGGGAGGTGAGGGAGAGAGAGGTGGCTAGGGTTTGCATGTGGGGGCGCAGCAAGGGCAGGTGGAGGGTGCCCCAAGCCAGGAAAACCTGGTCTCCCCCTCCCTCATGGGCCCAAATACCTTCCCACTAAAGCCCACGACTCATCCCCTTGGGCCCAAACTCCCCCGGAGAGGTCCAAACTCCCGAAATCGGCCCGGAAACACGATTAAACTTCATAGTGTAAAGTTTTAACCTCCGATTTCACATTTTATAATGTTTCGACCTTCCGTAGTGTCACATTGTCCCCCCTTCAATAGGATTCGCCCTCGAATCCAAGACACGCAAAAAAAAAACAACAATAAAGTCCCCAAGGGACAAAATACTTCTTATAACACAAAACATTCACACAAAGACTCAAACCAGAACAAACGACAACAAGTTCTCAAAACCAATACTTAGCGAGAAAGTGTTGATTTAGCTCAACTAAGTGCAACCTCTCACGGTTCCACCTTCATTTCAATTCCCAAAAATATTAGCAGAAGTCAACCGAAGTCCTTGATTTCACCCACTAAAGGGCTTGATCAAATTATCACGCCCAACTCCTCACATCAAACAGTCCATACTTCCCTCACATCCAACCTGATGAACTCAGAAAAACTTCCCTTTTCAACTTCATTTACAGAACCTTAATTTCATTTCTCCACTTATCTACCACAGCTCATTAAACTTAAGATGACACAAAGAAAGTGTTGGGGATTGACTATCCACTAAAAACAACCATTTTACCCCCAAAGGTCCAAAAACACGGACCACACGGGCCCCCACGGAAGAAGCTCAGGAAACTTGCCCGAGCGGCCAAGGCGTCCGAGCTTGCATGCTCGGGGACTCGCCCGCGACCATTCAAGTGACCACGCTCGTGTGTGCTACGCAGATGGTCGGGGGACTTGGTAAAACCATTAGAAAGGAAGGTGGCAACCAATCCGCCGGAGATCAAGGGAAGACGCGTCCGAAATTCAAATAACGCGCAGATCAAGGGTGCCGGATCGTGGGCGCTACGGTTATGGAAGCACGGTGTAAATCTAGGGGGTTGTTACCTTCTATGTATCTTCAGCTTCTGTATTTAAACCCCCCAAGAGCATTTGCAAGGGGGTGACTTTTACCGACTATAGACACACAATAAACTGGAGTAGGGCTGTTATCTCGGCGGTGAGAGGCCCGAACCAGGATAAACACCACGCGTCTTTCTCCCAAACTTGCGTTACTCGGACGAACACCCCGGCTCGCACGAAGGGGCTCTGTTGATCCCTCGTTCAACAAGTAAGCTCGGCGGGAGCCTGTTCTCCAATCGTCGACAGCTGGCGCTGTCCGTGGGGATGATAGTGTGATTCCCATGCGAATTGGGATCCTCGAGGATGTCGAATTCGGGAGACACTAGGAGTCTTTGTGCCTTCAATGACGTTGATGATGATGACATGTACTACGCACGGCCACGGTGTAGCCGGTGTGACCGACCCTGCAGGCCGCACCGAGTCCGGGAGCTTTTCCTCAGAATCTGGGGTGCGAGGACGGGTTCCCCGTTCCCCGCGCATTACCCTCGCTGGCAACGAGGATGACTATGACGGGCTCTATGATGGTTTGGACATACCGGATCATCTTGAGTTCGATCGCGAGACGACGTCCCAAGGAGATACGATGATGTCCCCGTCACGCTCATCCCATTCTCGCCATGTCAATATGGCTGGGAGCCGTATCGAGCCCGAGGTACAATCTTCGGGGGCTGCTAAGCGGGATCGCTACGAAGCGGCCAGGCACCACCTGGAGGCGTCTTTGGGAAAGACCCTGGCGAGCATACGCCGCCAAGCAAGAGAGAGGCGGGTTTTCAGGGAGAGAAATTCCTCCCAGGGAAATTCTCGCGATCGTCGTACCCCTGACCACGTCCCAGAACGCCGTCGGAGCTCCCCGCCGCCCGTTCGCCAAAACCGAGAACGGTTGCATGCTTTGGCGGCAGTCGTGCGCGACCTTCGTAGTTTCCCCGACCAACTGGACTTAGAGGCCGTAGGCATGGTCGTGGCCGAGGATCTGGAGAAGCTTGCAGCTGATCTAAAGGTCCCGGATCCTCTTCGCGACCAGAGTGCCCGGAGTATTTCCCGGGACCGCCGAGGCCAAACACCCGTCCGCTCACACAGGGATGAATCCCGAAGCTATGATCGGAGAATGCCCCCAACTACTAACTCGGCCCGCGAGAAGCCTCGGGGTGACTCCCGAGCAACCTCGGAGCGACATGCTCACATCCACCCGGATTACGAGCATTCTGAATGCTCCGCGACCGAGCGGTCGTCGGCGCATCGTCCTCACGAAGTCTTCTCTCGGCTTGGCCCACGCGTGGGGCGATGGACGGGGGACACTCGTAGAGACCATTATGGCCGAGGGTTCCACCGTGAAACCCCGAGCTTCGGTTGCCAGGCATTCACGAGCTCTCTTTGGAGTGTCAGGTGGCCGAAAAAGTTCAAGCCCGGGCATATTGAGAGATTCAACAGGACTCAGAACCCGGACGAGTTTCTCTCAATCTATACCACCGCCATCCTGGCTGCCGGGGGCGATGAAGGGGTGATGGCGAACTATCTCCCAACGGTCTTGGATGGGGCTGCTCGTACATGGCTCTTCAACCAAAAAGAGGGGTCCATACGATCTTGGGGACAGCTCAGCGCAGCGCTCCGAGCAAATTTCCAGAGCTGCTACACTCGCCCAGGAAGGGAACGCGACCTCAAGCGCCTAATTCAGACGGAGAGTGAAACCTTGCGACAGTTCGTCCAGAGGTTCATCCAGGTCCGAAATTCGATCCCGAACATATCGGACGAAGCCATCGTCCGGGCTTTCAAGTTCGGGGTGTGGGACGTGCGTTTTACCCAGGACCTGGAGATCCATCCCGATCTTACGGCCAATGAGCTCTTCCGCATGGCCGACAGGTACGCTAATGCGGATGAGGCCGTCCAGTGGAAGAAAATGCTGGACGAAGGGAAGCTACCACCGCAGCCCGGGTTGGAAACCACCGTCAGCAAAAAGGGCTCAAACTCTGTGGATAAGAAGATCAAGAAAAAGAAGAAGAAGCAACCCTCGCCGGGCTTGGTCGCTACGGTAGAGTAGCAACGGCCCCGACCATCCCAGCCACAGCGCTGGGGGTTTAATACTCGGGGAAGGGGACTGTAGAACATGCCCCGTGATCGAGGCGACCAAGCAGACCAACGGGGCGCCCTCTACTGTCCACTTCATCAAGCGTACGGGCATGATCTACGGAATTGCCGAACGTGGACCTACCGCCTGGAGCAATTTTTCAGCGGCAAGGGTCCCATGCCGTCGCTCCTGGAATAGGGCGAGAATAGCAAAGGCAAACTGCCCGTCGAAGACAATGAGGATGACATGGAGTATCAAGAACCCCAGAACCACATTGCGGTTATCTTCGGGGGCTCCTCCGCCTATAAATCTCGCCGGGATCTGAAGGATGCCGCGCGGGAAGTACACCATGTTACCCAAGGAAAACCTCCTGTGCAGCAGCTCAAGTGGTCCGAGCTGTCTCTTACTTTCTCCAAGGAAGACTGTCCCCTTGGAATGACCAAACCACAGAGGCTTCCGATGGTCGTGAGCCCCACCATGAGCAACACCGTCGTTGGCTGGGTTCTCATAGACTCCGGAAGCTCCTTGCATCTAATTTCCGCCAAGGTCATGGATGAGATGCAGATCCCTCGCTCCAAGATTAAAAGCATAGCGGTACCCTTCTTCGGAATAGTCCCGGGAACCTCGATCAAGCCTTTGGGCCAGGTCATTTTGCCCGTTACCTTTGGTAGCCCGAGTAACTTCTGTACAGAGCTGATCACCTTCGAAGTGGTCAACTTCGAATCGGCCTACAACCCCATCCTCGGCAGGCCAGCTTTGGCCAAATTCATGGCCACCTCGCATCACGCGTATCAATGCCTGAAGGTTCCTAGGCCAAACGGGGTCATAACCGTAAAGGGGAACCACAAGTCCGCATTAAACTGCGACGAAAGGGCGTTGGATATGGTCGGCCAGCTGCCTACCCGCGGTCCCGACCAGGAGCCGAAGCATTCCCAGCCCAAAGTTGCCCTCCAGCCTAGAGGAGAGACCAAAGCCGTTCCACTCAACGAGTCGGAACCTGCTAAGGTCGTGCATTTGGGATCTTCCTTAGATCCCAAATAGGAACTCGAGCTCATCACCTTCCTCCGAGCAAACCCAGATGCGTTCGCCTGGGAACCATCCGACATGCCCGGGGTCCCAAGGGAGGTAATCGAGCATAGGCTAGCGGTTCAGCCTGACAAAAAACCAGTACAACAAAAACTCAAACGGTTTTCCCCGGAGAAACAAGCAATCATCCGGGAAGAACTCGACAAGCTCCTTAAGGCCAGCTTCATCAGGGAGGTCGAGCACTCGGAATGGCTGGCCAATCCGGTCATAGTCAGAAAGAAAGGAGGCAAGTGGCGCATGTGCGTCGACTACACAGGCTTAAACACAGCATGCCCAAAGGACAACTACCCACTGCCTCGCATAGACCAATTGGTCGATGCAACGGCGGAGTCGCAAGTCATGAGCTTCCTGGATGCATACTCGGGATATCATCAAATCAGCATATCGCGCGAAGACAAAGAGAAGACCTCCTTCATCACCCCGTTCGGTACGTTCTGCTACACGACCATGTCTTTTGGTCTGAGAAACGCTGTAGCAACTTTTCAGCGCCTCATGCAGAAAACTTTTACGGACCAAGTAGGTCGGAACTTGGAAGTTTATGTCGACGATATAGTTGTCAAAAGCAAGTTCGCCTCAAGTCACGTCGCTGACTTAGAAGAAACATTTTGTAATCTCAATAAGCATTGGATAAAGCTGAATCCGAAAAAAATGCGTTTTTGGCGTAAAGGCCGGCAAGGTGCTCGGCTACATGGTCGGTCTACAAGGCGTGGGGGCAAATCTAGAGAAGATCGAAGCCATCGAGAACATGAGGCCGCCCACATATGTGAAGGAAGTACAAGCCCTGACCGAACGAATGGCTGCCTTGAGCCGCTTTTTTTCCTGACTGGATGAGCGAGGGCTACTTTTCTTCAAAGCCCTTCGAAAGCACGATGGTTTCATATGGACAGAGGAAGCCAATCGTTCCTTTGAGGAGCTAAAGGAATACCTGTCCAAACCGCCCGTCCTGGTCACACCTAAAACGGGGGAAGAATTGCTGCTATACCTAGCGGCGACCCCACAGGCCGTGAGTGCAGTACTGACGGTGGAAAGGGATGGTGTCCAACGACCTATCTATTATGTTAGTGAAGTACTACACGGACTGAAGGAGCATTACCCTGAGGTCCAAAAACTCTTGTATTCACTACTGATGGCTTCCAGAAAGCTGCGCCATTACTTCCAAGCACACAAGATCGTGATACCGACCAATTTCCCACTCAGAGAAATTCTGAGAAACCAGGACGCTAGTGGTCATATAGCTAAGTGGGCCATGGAGCTCGCCGAGTTTGAGATAATGTTGTCGGCTCGCACGGCAATCAAATCCCAGGTCCTGGCCAACTTCATGGCAGAATGGTCGGCTCCGGCCCTGCCAGCGAGCAAGCCTACCAGATCTAGGGAAGACCACTGGACCATGTATTTTGATGGATCCCGAGCATATGAACGCTCGGGGGCTGGTGTCGTGCTGGTCTCCTCGGATGGAGAACGACTCCAGTATGCCATCCGATTGCACTTTGCCGCGACCAACAACGCGGCAGAATATGAAGGCCTCTTGGCCGGACTACGAGCGTGCAAATCGCTAGGGGTCCAGCGACTTACTATGATGGGTGATTCACAGTTGGTCGTGAACCAGGTCAACAAGCAGTATCAGTGTTCCGATACCTCAATGGCGCTTTACCTGGTCGAAGTAAGGAAGATGGAGAAATACTTCAAGAATTTCGAAGTATTCTACATCCCCAGGAAGGACAATGCCCTGGCCGACTAACTGTCCAAGGTCGGTTCCTCTCAAAATACCGCCCCGGCGGGGGTGCTCGTCGAGCACCTATACAAGCCCTCCATTCCCTCTGAAGAGGAGGCACCAGAGGCCGTCGGTAGGGTCTCCTTCCTCGAGCAAAGTGCAAGTTGGATGATGCTATTCGTCCAATACCTTTCGCATGGGACATTGCCCAAGGAAGAAGCCGAGCGTTCCCGGCTAAGAAGGCGATCTTCTCAGTACAAACTGATCGAAGGCGACCTATACCGAAAAAGTGCATTAGGAATCCTCTCCAAATGCATCTCTTAAGAGGAAAGGCAGTACCTTCTTCATGATATCCATAAAGGAATGTGTGGAGCTCACTCGTCGTTCAGAACACTTGTGAGCAAAGCCTTCTGATTGGGTTACTATTGGCCTACGGCCTTGGCGGATGCACGGAAGATCATGACGACCTGTCGAGCATGCCAGTTTCATGCTCGCAAAGTCCATCAACCGGCATATACGCTACAAACCATACCACTCTTGTGGCCGTTTTCGACCTGGGGGCTCGATATCCTCGGACCTTTCCCTCGAGGTCGGAAGGGCTGCAAGTACCTGCTCGTGGCCGTCGACACTTTCACCAAGTGGGTAGAGGCTGAACCCGTGTCAACCATCTCGGCCCAGGCGGCCAAGAGGTTCCTCCAAAGCAACGTGGTGACGAGGTTTGGGATACCCAATCGTCTCATCACGGACAACGGAACTCAATTCACCAGTGAATTGTTCCAGGCTTATTGCGGGGAGGTCACTTTCAGGCAAACGGAGCCCATTGACGGTGTAGAGCTCGCAGGAGATGATCTCCCCCTCCCACGGCGCCGACGCCTCTTCACGACGGGGCGCTCGGGCGGTGTTCGGGTCGACGTGACCATCGTCCACAAGCGCCTGGAGTCTCCTCCAGTTCATCTGGCTGACTACGAATCGCGCCATTGCTATGGGAAGAGAAGGAGCAAAGGTCGCTAAGGAGCAGAGAGTGATGGGAAGAAAAGGGCACCAAGGGCGCTAAGGGCTTGGAGAAAAGTTTAAGCAGGTGCCGAGCAAAGCGCGAAGTAACCTCATCTGTGCAGTGTCCGGGGTTAAAAAGGCTGCGAAAGGGTGCATTAAATGCTACCACGACCTTTCGCGAAACGGCACCTGTCCGTTACGGCAGAAACAGCCTAGTAAATGCACACTTTCCGAGAAACTGCTTTACTGTTACAGAGAGGCTTCTCAGAGAAGGAATCAAAATAACCAAATGTCGCGCCACCGCGGCATGGACGTTTGACGAGTAAAACAAGACAATAAGGTCGTCTCCCGTCGCAGGATGGTCGTGAGACACGACCAAGGAAATCTAATCCCTCCTTCGAGTTTTCAGGCTCAAGGGGAAGCCCGAGCATAGATAACTCCCCGCTTGAGCCTCGGGGGCTAGCTGTCGGGGATTTACTATCCACTAAAAACGACCATTTTACCCCTAAGGGTCCAAAAACACGGACCACACGGGCCCCCACGGAAGAAGCTCAGGAAACTTGCCCGAGCGGCCAAGGCGTCCGAGCTTGCATGCTCTGGACTCGCCCGTGACCATGCAAGCGACCACGCTCATGTGTGCTACGCAGATGGTCGGGGGACTTGGTAAAACCATTAGAAAGGAAGGTGGCAACCAATCCGCCGAAGATCAAGGGAAGACGCGCCCGAAATTCAAATAACGCGCAGATCAAGGGCGCCGGATCGTGGGCGCTACGGTTATGGAAGCACGACGTAAATCTAGGGGGTTGTTACCTTCTATGTATCTTCAACTTCTGTATTTAAACCCCCCAAGAGCATCTGCAGGGGGGACTTTTACCGATTATAGACACAATAAACTGGAGTAGGGCTCTTATCTCGGCGGTGAGAGGCCCGAACCAGGATAAACACCACGCGTTTTTCTCTCGAACTCGCGTTACTCGGACGAACACCCCGGCTCTCATGAAGGGGCCCTGTTGATCCCTCGTTCAACAAGTAAGCTCGGTGGGAGCCCGTTTTTTTCCTAAGAGGGTCTCGCCCTCACATATTCACACAAAAACAACCAAGCCCATGAGTATATTCCTCCAATATAATCAACAGTTCCATAAGCATTTCTATTCATATCTCAATGAGAATGCCAACAAAAAGCAACTCCCTTTAGCCGGATGAACCACATTCATCAACTCGAATCCCAAAACGCCACAAATCACTTTGGAACAAAGATTTGACAACGTCCAAAGACCACTTTTTTTTTTCTTTTCCTAAATCAAACCGCAAAGGAAAAACTCAAATCTCAAAACAGTGCGATACATTTCGCGTCGGGGAGCACTCAAACAAAAGAGAGACTCCACACAATTCTTTGACAGAAGTTCTCAACAACCAAAGCATCTCAACTCGCTTTTACCAAAGCCAAACCTCTCATTTTCACCAAAATCAACATTTTGGAAGGGAACCGTTTCTCAAATCACACACAAGAATCCACAACCATCACAGTATCTCTCAAAGAGAAAGGGAAACTCAAATCTGTAACATAACCAAAATTCCAGCATTTATCCATTCTTTATTTTCATGCTAAAAAGCACAGGAAATCTCGATTCATGACATGGATGCAATCTTTTCAAGAGCACTCCGGATTAGTCATATATCCATATATGACTTTCTCACCGACCTGGCTCATCATCTCTTTTATGATAAACACCGCATTTTAACCAAAAGCAAAATTTTGGAAGAGAATATCAATTCTCAAGTCAAACATCTGCACCCACAACCGCTACAAATTCTCTCAAAGAAAATAAAAAGAGACTCATTCCCAAAAGAAACACTTCACCAGCAAAATCACTCATGGAATGTTCATAAGATCCACCTTTTTGAAGCACTTTGCAAACACCACACAAACTTTTCAAATAAGTCCAACTAGCCCAATAGAGTTACAGATTAAATCTCAAGAATTTTCAACATAACCCACTATGTCCATCTGTTTCCTTTAAAATTTATTCCAAAGATCATTCCGTGTGAATGCGAAGGAGCGCGATCCACTCGAAAGCTTTTTGGTGTGAATCCATACTCATAGCATAACCTAAACAAATTAGCCAAAACCAAGGATTGGCACCAATCACTACAAGTTTAGGGAAACTCTGAACTACAACATAAGGAATACCTTGCCCGAAAGCATTCAACCAAACTAGCAAACAACCATACCAGTCCAAAAAGGTTTTAAACACCAACTTAGCATAGATACAACCATCTCTAGTGTTTCACTATGCTTTCCATTAAAGACTTGAAAATTTACTACTTACTCATTGAGAAGATCCAACCGGATTTAACAAAATTTACATAACAAATTCTTTTTCTAGTTACCATTCCCAACATTTTTTTATTAAAGTTTATGATGCTTATCAAAAAGACATCCAACCAATACTTCCTCATCATGATCCCCACCGACCAACACCTCATATAACAACGTATTCTATATTTCAAGCATAGTACTTCAACAGATACTTAAGCATGATCAACCTATCAATTTTTTTTATACCACCCATACATCAACTTCTTGGCAAATGAAACTTGTTCAATCAATAAATGACTTCAATAAGTAAATATTATCTGTACGAGACACAGTTCGTGACTATGATTCTAAGACATACATTCATTAAGGATAGAATTCTACATCATGTTAATTATCCATGGTTCACTCCATCAAAACATGTTTCAATAACCTCTATTTTAACAGTGGTTTCCAACAAGTAATCTACACAATTACCACCACTACTATGTCATCAATTATCAATAAATGGGCTTAATCATAAAAACAACTGCATTGTTTTTAGTTACACTATCCATATATCATAACAAATTGTCACTGCAGAACATACTCCAACTATTAAAATAAATTTAATAAGTTATACCAGCACAATGCTCTTAAAACAACAACAAAACCTATATTTTCCCAATTGACATAGGTGCTAGCATTATAGGAACACATCTGCGTATTTCCAGATATACTAATGGTTTGCAACAATAGAAATAGCAACTCTAATCAACTTCCAAGTTAAGGTCATAAGCCAGCATGATTAAATTTCTCTACTAACATATTAAGTTAGAACATCTTTAATAGTAATAGTAGTTTACATCATCTTAATGTTCTCACTACGCATCAAGGTTTAAAACTTTAAACATTATCGAGGGTCATAAGCACTTTTAAAGCAAAGCAACAGATTCTAAGCATGTACATTAACACATTTAATCATTCTCGCCATAGACTACTCTACAACACTAGTAATCTATTTATTCTCAAGCTAATGATAACAATCACATTGAACTAATTCAACTCACAAATTAACTTAGGAGTACATCATTTCCATAAACCACATTGTTACATACTACATAACATGCTAAACAACAATTCTCACTATTGACAAATAATTTCAGTCAAATGACTGCTTACTATATTTGCAGCATTTTTCTTTTTTTTAAAAAAACTCAACCAAAATTCACAAAGGAACTTGACTCTCAAAGTTGCAATGGGACATGACTCACACTAGGTCATGCAAAAGATCTCCAAAACACATTTCAACCTTAAAGACTACTACAGGAGGGAGCCAAGCGATCAAGTAAACCTTTACGGACAAAGACACAAAACATAAATCAACACATCTTAAGTTTTTGCACACAACATCAATAACTTGTTTTTAACTCAGAGTGAGACACACACAATAACCAAACTATATTTTTCTTCGCAAAGCAACCAACAAACCGGCGTTAAAGCCAAAAGGCTACCCATTACGATACACTTGCCTTAACCTCGGGCGACGGATTGGCGAGAGGTTGAGGGCACTCCCGGGGTCACACCACCTGCACATAAGTACCACATACTCAAAACGTGCCCACAAAACAGTACATACTGGCTCATCTACCCCGATTACGCAAACTACCCCCGAAAACGAAAAACAGAGAATCTGTCCTCCCAGGACAGCAGACTTCTATCTAGCATAACTTGAGTTCTAGGTCTCCAAATCGTGTAAATGAGTACATCATCGCGAAAATTAGGAAATTTCCTAATTTTTTCTAAGTATTGGGAAAAGCTGATTCGGCATCTAAAATTGTTTAATCTACAAAACATTACGTTCTGTCCCAATTACGTTACAGATTTGAACCCGTTCGGTAAAACGACCATAACATTCAAATGGCTAGGCAGAATTGGACGTTCTTGGTGTCCAATTGAAGGTATTGAAGTTACCTACAACTTTCTCAACAGGCGGCCGACCACGAAAACTCAAACCCTAGGTCGAGTGCACAATCTGCCCGAAACAGAGAACTATGCAATCTCTAGTTTTCATCCAATCTACCCAATCACAGCACCACCTCTTGATCTAAAAGCATCAAAACACCCTCTAGCACAGCACCTAGACCAACCCCAAGGATTTCCCATGGCCATACCTTCGCCGGACGAACGCCGAATCATCTCCTCCCGGTTTCCCGATCGTCTTCCTCGCGCCGGAACCGCTGGATCTCCTCGTCACGGGGCTTCCCAAGGGAGGGAACAGCGGGATGGCAAGGTGAGGAGCTCTCCTAGGCCAGCAAGGAGGGTGGAGAGGGGAGGGGAGGAGAGATGGCGCATGGGGGAGGCGGCTAGAGGGGGAGGCGTGTGGGGGAGGTGGGGGAGAGAGAGGCGGCTAGGGTTTGCAAGTGGGGGCGCAGCAAGGGCAGTTGGAGGGCGCCCCAAGCCAGGAAAACCTGGTCTCTCCCTCCCTCATGGGCCCAAATACCTTCCCACTAAAGCCCACGACTCATCCCCTTGGGCCCAAACTCCCCCAGAGAGGCCTAAACTCCCGAAATCGGCCCGAAAACGCGATTAAACTTCATAGCGTAAAGTTTTAACCTCCGATTTCACCTTTTATAATGTTTCGACCTTTTATAGTGTCACATTCTCCCCCCCTTCAACAGGATTCGCCCTCGAATCCAAGACACGCCAAAAAAAAACAACAAAGTCCCAAGAGGAGGAACATGACTTATATGGAGACTTGCAATAGTTTTCTTGTACCCCTTTTTGCTTTATGTCGCATTTCCATTAGTTGTGTCTCCTTAAGAGCCTCATGTTATCAGTTTGAATATTTGTGTTCCTGCATGAACATTTGGTCTATACTCCTGTTGAGCAATTATCAATAATAGTCAAATAAGGTGTTTTTCCAGAATATTTGCTCATTCTTGTGCTATGCTTGTCCTATATTCTACAATTTTTCCTAGTGCAATAATTGTTTGATTGTTAAGTCATACCTTTAATATAGAACAAAGTATAATCCAGCGAAGGAGGAATAAATTTGTTTAGAAGACAACTATACCACACTAAGCGATTTGAAAATTATGACTATCGCCAGAAGCGATGATCTTATAGTTGGCACTGGAAGAATGTCATATTATACCCTGAGTCCAGTTGTACTTATTTATATCTTAAAGACATTGGTCTGAATGATACCCATATGCAGACATAGAAAGAGGATGGTACCGAATACCTACTCATGGCTAAGTTTAATGGGTGTAATAAATGAGTGGTTGAAAAACTTCCTCCCTTCTTCTCTGGGTTATACTACGCATATATAAAACCTGAAGTTTGTGTTGCGATAAAAACCTAGATATATTTAAAGATCTTGTAGATCGACTGGGTAATCTTGAGTGGAATATTATGTAAAATAATTAGTAATTCTGTTGGCCATAGCATAAATACTTTTCCAGACCCGAAGATTTATTATGCCCTGTTTGTGCTATAGGAAAACTTACAGTTAGATCATTTAACTTTTAGAGGAATCACTGTATTTCCTGGAGAAAATTCGAAGTGATATATGTGGACATTTTCAGCTCCTGTTAGGGCCCTTTCAGATATTTTGTCTCTTATCTACTAGGAACTATGCTTCTGCCAAAAATTAATTGCCCAAATTTTTAAGAGCCTCCTTTTCAGAAGAAAGAATCAAGTCTATTCGAATAGACAATGCTAACGAGTTTAACCTTAAAAGCATTTAATGATTATTATGTGGCCCTGGGAATTAATGCAGAACTTTTAGTACCTCATATCCACACATTAGAATGCCCTTGTAGAGTCATTATTAAAGGAATAGAATTTATTACTTAGCCACTTTTGCTGAATAGTAGGTACCCACTAGTTGTTGGGGCCACGCAGTGCTGCACACTGCGATATTAATTCAACTCAAATCAACTGCATATTATGGAATTTCCCCGTTGCAGATAGTGCATAGAAGAGAATTAAGTATTTCCCATCTGCGAAAATTTTGGCTATGTTGTATACATGCCAAGCTCTCCACCACAGCGTACCACCATGGGACTTCACCAGAAGTTGGAGATCTATACACGGCTCGGTACACTGATTGTACTAAGGACTTTTCCGGCATTAGGTGTAACACCCCGGCTTTTACTAAGCCCAGAATGTCACCAAACATAGACCATAACACATTTAATACCATAGTTTAAGGTAAATTACAGCAAGTAATCGTTTAGAATAATTGAAAATTTTGACAGCATCTCCTTTGTTTATGCATAAATTTGAACATCACAATATCATATCAATATATGTATCAATCAAGATATCAATATGCATCGACAACAATAGATGAGCATCAACTAGAATAACAATAAGCAATGATAATCATGGAATAAGCATCTACTAAGATTAGGATGATAAAACAAATCGCTCCAAAGACCCACATGACACACATGAGGGAAATTAGTTATTCCACTTACACAAGTTTTAAGGTTGCTATCCTATAGCAAAATTTTAGTTATAACCTACGCCATGTTTCTAGGTTATCCCACATCAAAGTTTTAGTTAACCCTATGGTATTTCACTAAATTCATACACCACGGACCTGAAGTCCGCTCTGATACCAACTGTAACACCCCGGCTTTTACTAAGCCCAGAATGTCACCAAACATAGACCATAACACATTTAATACCATAGTTTAAGGTAAATTACAGCAAGTAATCGTTTAGAATAATTGAAAATTTTGACAGCATCTCCTTTGTTTATGCATAAATTTGAACATCACAATATCATATCAATATATGTATCAATCAAGATGTCAATATGCATCGACAACAATAGATGAGCATCAACTAAAATAACAATAAGCAATGATAATCTTGGAATAAGCATCTACTAAGACTAGGATGATAAAACAAATCGCTCCAAAGACCCACATGACACACATGAGGGAAACCAACAAATAATATCCATACACCAAAATCAACATAACTTATTGCCATGTTTCCATAGAAATGGGTGAATTATCTAGATTATGAGTGCTACGTGAAGAAGTGTAGCTAAATTCCCTTCCCGCGCATGATTTCATTGTACCTAAATAAACAAACAACATAAAACACATGCGTGAGTTCATCACTCAGCAAAGTGTAATGTAATGAAAAACAGAGTGCAAGACAACAAACCGTCAACTTCAATCTTCATAAGCATTACATACCACAACATTACCAACCTCATGTACACGACATGTAAAACATCATAATCATCTCTTAGTCAATATGGCATTCGTCTCATGAACAACTCAACAACATTCTCACGAACATCTCAAAAGAATTCTCATTCATAGTTTCATTCATGCAATGCAATGCACATGTCTCCTGGAAACTCATACCGGTATGGTTGAGTGCACACCCGTCGGCATGCACCTTTTTCCCCCTTCCATCCCGAAGATGGAGGGTGCCTATCACTCGCTTCCATTCACCTCGGTGATGGAATCACGATGTAGGACTTACTTGAAAGAATAGCCCCGGACTAGTCATAACTGTTCTCACCGACCCTACCGGAATAGTTATGACTTATCTCACCGGCCGGCCATGAAAATTTGCCATGAATGCAAAATGGACAGCAACGTATACATAAATAGAAATATTGCATATCAACACATGGCATCTCAACATGTAGGACCGTATTCAACAATCGACGGTAACCGTTCAAAACATGGCATGTGAATCATTTATCAACAACAAGCATTTTTAATCATGGCATGAGGACACCATATCATCGACAATATTTAAATCATGGCCTTAGGACATCCTTTCAAATATAACATGTAATTCACGGCAAGACAACATGTTATCTATTCCAAATACTATCAAGCAATTCTAGCAACACGTATAGCATACAATCCACGCAACACACTTGCCTTCAACCACGGGCAACGGAGTGACGAGAGGTTGAGGGCACTCCCGGAGGCACACCACCTGCAAACACGTGTCACACACTCAAATCGAGTCCACAAAACAGCACACATATATCCCACTACACCGACTTCTCTTACAACTCCTAAAATCAGAAAACAGCAAACCTGTCCCTTCGGGATAGCTGCCTTCCAATGGGCATAACTTCTGTTCTAGGACTCCAAATTGAATAAACAAGTACATCCTCGCGTAGCTTAGGAAAATTCCCAACTTTTTCTAGTTATTGGGAAAAACCAAATCGGCCTCTAAAATTGTTTAATCTAACGTTGAACACGAACTATCTCAATCGCGTCACAGATTTGACAGCGCTCGGTAAAACAGCCATAACTTCCAAACGACTGAACGGAATTTAACGTGCTTTATGTCCACGGAAAGAACAACTTCTTCCACGTCCGTGCGACCAGATTCCAACTCTAAATTCGCGAAAACGCCTGCCCTAGTTCGGGTTCCCAATCTGCCCGAACAGAACGTGAATACAATCCAAGTTTTCATCAATTCTACCCCATGGCAGCACCTCCCTTGATCTAAAATCATAGAAATCCCCGACTACAATAGCATCTAATCAATCCCAAAGGTTTTCCCCATTACCTTCTTGAAGAACCACGAATTTGACGAACTTTTCCCCACGTGATCTCCACCCGATCTCTTCCCACGCGCCGTTTCCACCGGATCTCCTCGTCGCGGATCCTCCCACCGGCAAGGACAGCACCAAAGCGCGACGTGGCAGCGAGGGGAAGGTCTAGGGCGCACCCGCAAGGGGGAGAAGGGTGGAGAGGAGGGGCGGTTTTGCAAAGGAGGAGAGGTGGGGAGATTTGGGGAAGATGGGGGAGAGGAGGTGGGGGTGGCGGCTCAAAGGGGGAGAGATGGGGGCGCATGGGGGAAAGGGCAGCAGGTGTGCTGCCCTAGCACACCCCCACATGGGCCCAATTCGTCCCACCGACGGCCCAAATTGTTTCACCCACGGCCCGATCACCCGGAAACGGCCCAAAACGACCCCGGAGAGGCCCGAAACGCGTTAAAACGCCATACCGTAGTGTTCAAATTGCAGAATTCATACTTTCTAAAGTTATGCCAACCCGTAGTATCACATTCTTCCTCCTTCAATAGGATTCGACCTCGAATCAAAGACACACTACTACACAAAACAACCAACACAAAGAGAACTAAACTTCCCGGTTCAAACTAGTCGAGAAAAGCTCTGGGAAATTCTCGCGCTTGCGAGACTCCAACTCCCGGGTCGCTTCTCTCTCTGACTAGAGCCACTGGGACTACACCGATGGAGACTCGATGACAAGAACAACACAAGTCCCTACAGGACAAAAGCTTCTGTGAACACCAGGCAACCACACAATAACTCAAACCATAACACACGACAACACTTTTCCCAAAACCTACACTTAGCGAGAAAGAAGTACTTAGCTCAACTAAGTGCAGCCTCTCACGGTTCCACCTTTTCTTCCAATTTCGAACCAGAAACCGCGATTCACCCACACAGGGCTCCATCAACCTAATACGCCCGAATCCTTACAACGAACACTTCACACTACTATCACAACCATCCTGACTACCACCCTTTTTCTTTTCCTAAGTCAAGCCGCAAAGGAAAACTCAAATCTCCAATAAACGCGATACAATTCGCATCGGGGAGCACTCAAACAAAAAGAGACTCCACACAATTCTCTTGACAGAAGTTCTCAACAACTAAAGACAACTCGAGTCGCTTTCACCACAGCCAAACATTTCATTTTAACCAAAATCAACATCTTGGAAGAGAACTGCCACAAAAACTCTCGAAGAGAAAGGGAAACGCAAATCCCATGCATAACATAACCAAAATACCAGCATTTATCCATTCATTCCTTTTCATGCTAGAGAGCAATGGAAAACTTCGATTCATAACACGAATGCGAATTCTTCAAGAGCACTCGGATTAGTCATATGTCTCTATATGACTTTCTCACCGATCCTGGCTCAACAACTCTTTTATGCTTAAAAAACGATGTCATGAATCTTTTTCACCATTTATTCGTCATGTAACCACGATACCCATTAACCATTCACAAAGAGACTTCATTCTCTTTGTCACATGATTGACAACCAACAACATCGATGGTTGCTCAAATTCGCATAAACTACGACGGCGTTAACCGAAAAATACCATATCGCATCACAACCCAACAACCATCAGACGCATAATGCTGCAAAACATCGCATTTTAACCAAAGCCAATACCAGAAGATAGCATCAACTCTCAAATCAAACATCTACGCCTAATAACCGCTACCAATTCTCTTAAAGAGAAAGGAAACATATTCCCAGCAGGGAACACCTTACCAACAAAATCACTTATGAAACAATCGTAAGATTCACCTTTTTTAAACGCTCGCAAACACCACACACGTTTCCCAAATAAATCCAACTCTAGTCACGATAGAATTACAATTTAAGCGCTTAACTCCAGGGTTACCAAAGATAAATCAGTTGAACGCTAAAGAAAGCGTCCCACTCCAACGCTTTGGGTGTTAATCCATACTCATAGCATAGAATAAACAGATTAGCCCAAATCCAAAGATTGGCATGGTTCAATACCACACCACATTTGGAACCCATAAGCCGGTTACTTCAAATACTACTCTTTCATCCATATTTCCAATCATCGGAGTCAAGTTTGTAACTTAACAAAATGCCACTTAATCAGGGGAGATTTTATTGCACACTAATCAAGACGCCTAAACAAAGAGGCAGGCACTCCTAAAATTTATACATTCATTTGAATCCGTAAACCTTCAAAAGAAAGTTCGACTCAAATCCCACCATTACTCGCATTCCAATACTCTTAGCCAATACGGATGTCATAATCACCCAAATCCCGAGAAGTCCAACATCATTGCACACAAGCTACAACATCCGCTCTTAATAAAATCACTTTTCACTGCTTCATATAACCACAATTGATTATATTACCAACAAACCATAGACCACATCTACCGTATGACAATCAACAAGGAGAACCACGTTCTCACAACTCCAAAGACAATTAACTTATCAGTTAATCCAACATAAGACATATCAACAACTTCTTTTGGTCTACTAACCATGACGAACCATTATTCATGCAACTTATTATCCCAAGCGTAGCACACATCTCTTTACAATTATTCGGCGTAATCAACAATTACCCTGGTATAATCCCTAAGTCACATATTCCATATCACCGATTCATTCCACCAATAATTAATACTAACCGCGCGACCACGATCTCCACTAGACATCCCTCATAAATACGGATCCTGCATGGACATCTGTCAAGAATAATTCAACCTTTCCTACAATCATTCCATATATCCTCATTAATTGATTACACGTATTTTAAGTCATATTGTCGACCCACAATATTAATCCGACCCACCGCTACAATAGGCAGAATTTCACACCATCTTCTTGCTATAACAAGTTCGTCAACCGAGACATTCTATGCTGACTAATCTCAAAACATCCATTAGATTCCATAACCCGCATCACTTTGCACACACCACTAATCAACTTTCACTTTGGATCACCTAACGTCTCGTTTAGTTATCTCTTATCAACACAATATTTTAGTTTATCTTTAAACAAGCAACAAATTCACTTTAACCGAACCACTAGCTCATATCATCCGAAAACTCTAACTTCTCGTCATACACTTAACTTCTTAAACATCCGCGTGAATTACGCACCCAACTCTTAAGGAAACCATAATTGCTCCAGAAAAGAACAACACCCAAAACACCTTTCCTTCCGGAAAGCTCAACCATAAATCACAAGAGAAGTCAACTCTTAAATTCCCAAATGCCGACACGCAACTACTCCACAACTCTCGAGATCAACAACTTCCGCGAAGGAAGATGGTTGCAAGAGGGAAAACCAAGCGATTAACCAAATCTTTTTTTTTCTTCAGATAAGGCCATAACCCCAAACTTCAAACTTTCACGAAACAAACGGTTTTTCAAAGATGAATTCCCAAGCAAGTCATCATTGCGATCAAACACCACTTAGACCCCGACAACAAGGTCTGGCACAACACCGCAATAACTCTTTTAAACCTCGGAGAAAGACAAACACAAGAATAAATTGAAAACTTTCTCCGTAAAGCAACCGATCAACCAAATCCTTTCCGACAAAACCTTGACACCTAAATCCATGCGACTTAGATTTTTTTCATCGAAACTTCAATAACTTCTTTTCAAATTGGAGAATGGTAACCCAAGAATCAATCTATAAGTTTCTCTATAAGGCAAACAACAAATCGGGTGTCAAAGCTGGCAAGGCGACCAAAAGAGGCGCAACCCTAAATTCTTCTTTTGTCTTCAACCAAAGAAAACAAAACCAAAACCACCAAAAGAACTATCGGTGAGTATCCAAAACCGAACCCTTTTTCTTTTATTTCACCCAACCAAAAACCAACCAAAACCGTTCGTCAAAATGGCAAAGGAAATTCGGAGGGTCAATCCACAACTCTACTACTCGACTCCAACCAGCTACCCAACCTACGACAGAAAGGATAAGCACTCTCCCAACAGGAGGTTTAAAGTCCATCGGTGATGGCACTAACCGGCCACACCGTCAAACCCAACAATACTACAAACAACAGAAGGTGACCGAAACCCTTTCGGCACCACAACCCACATAATCTCAAATGTATCAACACAATCAATTCTTTCATAAACATAGCAACATATATTACCAAATGTAACATTCAACATCAAAACTTAAATACAACATTTAAGCGTAAAGCAACGATACCCGTACCCATTCCTACTGTGCATCAGTGTGTGCCAAATTTTAAATTAGTTATTCCACTTACACAAGTTTTAAGGTTGCTATCCTATAGCAAAATTTTAGTTATAACCTACGCCATGTTTCTAGGTTATCCCACATCAAAGTTTTAGTTAACCCTATGGTATTTCACTAAATTCATACACCACGGACCTGAAGTCCGCTCTGATACCAACTGTAACACCCCGGCTTTTACTAAGCCCAGAATGTCACCAAACATAGACCATAACACATTTAATACCATAGTTTAAGGTAAATTACAGCAAGTAATCGTTTAGAATAATTGAAAATTTTGACAGCATCTCCTTTGTTTATGCATAAATTTGAACATCACAATATCATATCAATATATTTATCAATCAAGATGTCAATATGCATCGACAACAATAGATGAGCATCAACTAAAATAACAATAAGCAATGATAATCTTGGAATAAGCATCTACTAAGACTAGGATGATAAAACAAATCGCTCCAAAGACCCACATGACACACATGAGGGAAACCAACACATAATATCCATACACCAAAATCAACATAACTTATTGCCATGTTTCCATAGAAATGGGTAAATTATCTAGATTATGAGTGCTACGTGAAGAAGTGTAGCTAAATTCCCTTCCCGCGCGCCGATTTCATTGTACCTAAATAAACAAACAACATAAAACACATGCGTGAGTTCATCACTCAGCAAAGTGTAATGTAATGAAAAACAGAGTGCAAGACAACAAACCGTCAACTTCAATCTTCATAAGCATTACATACCACAACATTACCAACCTCATGTACACGACATGTAAAACATCATAATCATCTCTTAGTCAATATGGCATTCGTCTCATGAACAACTCAACAACATTCTCACGAACATCTCAAAAGAATTCTCATTCATAGTTTCATTCATGCAATGCAATGCACATGTCTCCTGGAAACTCATACCGGTATGGTTGAGTGCACACCCGTCGGCATGCACCCTTTTCCCCCTTCCATCCCGAAGATGGAGGGTGCCTATCACTCGCTTCCATTTACCTCGGTGATGGAATCACGATGTAGGACTTACTTGAAAGAATAGCCCCGGACTAGTCATAACTGTTCTCACCGACCCTACCGGAATAGTTATGACTTATCTCACCGGCCGGCCATGAAAATTTGCCATGAATGCAAAATGGACAGTAACGTATACATAAATAGAAATATTGCATATCAACACATGGCATCTCAACATGTAGGACCGTATTCAACAATCGACGGTAACCGTTCAAAACATGGCATGTGAATCATTTATCAACAACAAGCATTTTTAATCATGGCATGAGGACACCATATCATCGACAACATTTAAATCATGGCCTAAGGACATCCTTTCAAATATAACTTGTAATTCATGGCAAGACAACATGTTATCTATTCCAAATACTATCAAGCAATTCTAGCAACACGTATAGCATACAATCCACGCAACACACTTGCCTTCAACCACGGGCAACGGAGTGACGAGAGGTTGAGGGCACTCCCGGAGGCACACCACCTGCAAACACGTGCCACACACTCAAATCGAGTCCACAAAACAACACACATATATCCCACTACCCCGACTTCGCTTACAACTCCTAAAATCAGAAAACAGCAAATCTGTCCCTTCGGGACAGCAGCCTTCCAATGGGCATAACTTCTGTTCTAGGACTCTAAATTGAATAAACAAGTACATCCTGGCGTAGCTTAGGAAAATTCCCTACTTTTTCTAGTTATTAGGAAAAACCAAATCGGCCTCTAAAATTGTTTAATCTAACGTTGAACACGAACTGTCTCAATCTCGTCACAGATTTGACAGCGCTCGGTAAAACAGCCATAACTTCCAAACGGCTGAACGGAATTTAACGTGCTTTATGTCCATGGAAAGAACAACTTCTTCCACGTCCGTACGACCAGATTCTAACTCTAAATTCGCGAAAACGCCTGCCCTAGTTCGGGTTCCCAATCTGCCCGAACAGAACGTGAATACAATCCAAGTTTTCATCAATTCTACCCCATGGCAGCACCTCCCTTGATCTAAAAACATAGAAATCCCCGACTACAATAGCATCTAATCAATCCCAAAGGTTTTCCCCATTACCTTCTTGAAGAACCACGAATTTGACGAACTTTTCCCCACGTGATCTCCACCCGATCTCTTCCCACACGCCGTTTCCACCGGATCTCCTCGTCGCGGATCCTCCCACCGGCGAGGATAGCACCAAAGCGCGACGTGGCAGCGAGGGGAAGGTCTAGGGCGCACCCGCAAGGGGGAGAAGGGTTGAGAGGAGGGGCGGTTTTGCAAAGGAGGAGAGGTGGGGAGATTTGGGGAAGATGGGGGAGAGGAGGTGGGGGTGGTGGCTCAAAGGGGGAGAGATGGGGGCGCATGGGGGAAGGGGCAGCAGGTGTGCTGCCCTAGCACACCCCCACATGGGCCCAATTCGTCCCACCGACGGCCCAAATTGTTTCACCCACGGCCCGATCACCCGGAAACGGCCCAAAACGACCCCGGAGAGGCCCGAAACGCGCTAAAACGCCATACCGTAGGGTTCAAATTGCAGAATTCATACTTTCTAAAGTTATGCCAACCCGTAGTGTCACATTCTTCCCCCTTCAACAGGATTCGACCTCGAATCAAAGACACACTACTACACAAAACAACCAACACAAAGAGAACTAAACTTCCCGGTTCAAACTGGTCGAGAAAAGCTCTGGGAAATTCTCGCGCATGCGAGACTCCAACTCCCGGGTCGCTTCTCTCTCTGACTAGAGCCACTGGGACTACACCGATGGAGACTCGATGACAAGAATAACACAAGTCCCTACAGGACAAAAGCTTCTGTGTAACACCAGGCAACCACACAATAACTCAAACCATAACACACGACAACACTTTTCCCAAAACCTACACTTAGCGAGAAAGAAGTACTTAGCTCAACTAAGTGCAGCCTCTCACGGTTCCACCTTTTCTTCCAATTTCGAACCAGAAACCGCGATTCACCCACACAGGGCTCTATCAACCTAATACACCCGAATTCTTACAACGAACACTTCACACTACTATCACAACCATCCTGACTACCACCCTTTTTCTTTTCCTAAGTCAAGCCGCAAAGGAAAACTCAAATCTCCAATCAACGCGATACAATTCGCATCGGGGAGCACTCAAACAAAAAGAGACTCCACACAATTCTCTTGACAGAAGTTCTCAACAACTAAAGACAACTCGACTCGCTTTCACCACAGCCAAACTTTTCATTTTAACCAAAATCAACATCTTGAAAGAGAACTGCCACAAAAACTCTCGAAGAGAAAGGGAAACTCAAATCCCTTGCATAACATAACCAAAATACCAGCATTTATCCATTCATTCCTTTTCATGCTAGAGAGCAATGGAAAACTCGATTCATAACACGAATGCGAATTCTTCAAGAGCTAGTCATATGTCTCTATGACTTTCTCACCGTCCTGGCTCAACAACTCTTTTATGCTTAAAAAAACAATGTCATGAATCTTTTTCACCATTTATTCGTCATGTAACCACGATACCCATTAACCATTCACAAAGAGACTTCATTCTCTTTGTCACATGATTGACAACCAACAACATCGATGGTTGCTCAAATTCGCATAAACTACGACGGCGTTAACCGAAAAATACCATATCGCATCACAACCCAACAACCACTGCACGCAATGCGTGCAAAACATCGCATTTTAACCAAAGCCAATACCAGAAGATAGCATCAACTCTCAAATCAAACATCTACGCCTAATAACCGCTACCAATTCTCTTAAAGAGAAAGGAAACACATTCCCAGCAGGGAACACCTTACCAACAAAATCACTTATGAAACAATCGTAAGATTCACCTTTTTTAAACGCTCGCAAACACCACACACGTTTCCCAAATAAATCCAACTCTAGTCACGATAGAATTACAATTTAAGCGCTTAACTCCAGGGTTACCAAAGATAAATCAGTTGAACGCTAAAGAAAGCGTCCCACTCCAACGCTTTGGGTGTTAATCCATACTCATAGCATAGAATAAACAGATTAGCCCAAATCCAAAGATTGGCATGGTTCAATACCACACCACATTTGGAACCCATAAGCCGGTTACTTCAAATACTACCCTTTCATCCATATTTCCAATCATCGGAGTCAAGTTTGTAACTTAACAAAATGCCACTTAATCAGGGGAGATTTTATTGCACACTAATCAAGACGCCTAAACAAAGAGGCAGGCACTCCCAGAAAATTTATACATTCATTTGAATCCGTAAACCTTCAAAAGAAAGTTCGACTCAAATCCCACCATTACTCGCATTCCAATACTCTTAGCCAATATGGATGTCATAATCACCCAAATCCCGAGAAGTCCAACATTGTTGCACACAAGCTACAACATCTGCTCTTAATAAAATCACTTTTCACTGTTCATATAACCACAATTGATTATATTACCAACAAACCATAGACCACATCTACCGTATGACAATCAACAAGGAGAACCACGTTCTCACAACTCCAGCACAATTAACTTATCAGTTAATCCAACATAAGACGCATATCAACAACTTCTTTTGGTCTACTAACCATGACGAACCATTATTCATGCAACTTATTATCCCAAGCGTAGCACACATCTCTTTACAATTATTCCGGCGTAATCAACAATTACCCTGGGTATAATCCCTAAGTCACATATTCCATATCACCAGTTCATTCCACCAATAATTAATACTAACCGCGACACGATCTCCACTAGACATCCCTCATAAATACGGATCCTGCAGACAGACATCTGTCAAGAATAATTCAACCTTTCCTACAATCATTCCATATATCCTCATTAATTGATTACACGTATTTTAAGTCATATTGTCGACCCACAATATTAACTGACCCACCAGCTACAATAGGCAGAATTTCACACCATCTTCTTGCTATAACAAGTTCGTCAACCGAGACATTCTATGTTGACTAATCTCAAAACATCCATTAGATTCCATAACCCGCATCACTTTGCACACACCACTAATCAACTTTCACTTTGGATCACCTAACGTCTCGTTTAGTTATCTCTTATCAACACAATATTTTAGTTTATCTTTAAACAAGCAACAAATTCACTTTAACCGAACCACTAGCTCATATCATCCAAAACTCTAACTTCTCGTCATACACTTAACTTCTTAAACATCCGCGTGAATCACGCACCCAACTCTTAAGGAAACCATAATTGCTCCGTAAAAGAACAACACCCAAAACACCTTTCCTTAGGAAAGCTCAACCATAAATCACAAGAGAAGTCAACTCTTAAATTCCCAAATGCCGACACGCAACTACTCCACAACTCTCGAGATCAACAACTTCCGCGAAGGAAGATGGTTGCAAGAGGGAAAACCAAGCGATTAACCAAATCTTTTTTTTTTCAGATAAGGCCATAACCCCAAACTTCAAACTTTCACGAAACAAACGGTTTTTCAAAGATGAATTCCCAAGCAAGTCATCATTGCGATCAAACACCACTTAGACCCCGACAACAAGGTCTGGCACAACACCGCAATAACTCTTTTAAACCTCGGAGAAAGACAAACACAAGAATAAATTGAAAACTTTCTCCGTAAAGCAACCGATCAACCACATCCTTTCCGACAAAACCTTGACACCTAACTCCATGCGACTTAGATTTTTTTCATCGAAACTTCAATAACTTCTTTTCAAATTGGAGAATGGTAACCCAAGAATCAATCTATAAGTTTCTCTATAAGGCAAACAACAAATCGGGTGTCAAAGCAGGCAAGGCGACCAAAAGAGGCGCAACCCTAAATTCTTCTTTTGTCTTCAACCAAAGAAGACAAAACCAAAACCACCAAAAGAACTATCGGTGAGTATCCAAAACCGAACCCTTTTTCTTTTATTTCACCCAACCAAAAACCAACCAAAACCGTTCGTCAAAACGGCAAAGGAAATTCAGAGGGTCAATCCACAACTCTACTACTCGACTCCAACCAGCTACCCAATCTACGACAGAAAGGATAAGCACTCTCCCAACAGGAGGTTTAAAGTCCATCGGTGATGGCACTAACCGGCCACACCGTCAAACCCAACAATACTACAAACAACAGAAGGTGACCGAAACCCTTTCGGCACCACAACCCACATAATCTCAAATGTATCAACACAATCAATTCTTTCATAAACATAGCAACATATATTACCAAATGTAACATTCAACATCAAAGCTTAAATACAACATTTAAGCGTAAAGCAACGATACCCGTACCCATTCCTACTGCGCATCATTGTGTGCCAAATTTTAAATTAGTTATTCCACTTACACAAGTTTTAAGGTTGCTATCCTATAGCAAAATTTTAGTTATAACCTACGCCGTGTTTCTAGGTTATCCCACATCAAAGTTTTAGTTAACCCTATGGTATTTCACTAAATTCATACACCACGGACCTGAAGTCCGCTCTGATACCAACTGTAACACCCCGGCTTTTACTAAGCCCAGAATGTCACCAAACATAGACCATAACACATTTAATACCATAGTTTAAGGTAAATTACAGCAAGTAATCGTTTAGAATAATTAAAAATTTTGACAGCATCTCCTTTGTTTATGCATAAATTTGAACATCACAATATCATATCAATATATGTATCAATCAAGATATCAATATGCATCGACAACAGTAGATGAGCATCAACTAGAATAACAATAAGAAATGATAATCATGGAATAAGCATCTACTAAGACTAGGATGATAAAACAAATCGCTCCAAAGACCCACATGACACACATGAGGGAAACCAACACATAATATCCATACTCCAAAATCAACATAACTTATTGCCATGTTTCCATAGAAATGGGTGAATTATCTAGATTATGAGTGCTACGTAAAGAAGTGTAGCTAAATTCCCTTCCCGCGCGCCGATTTCATTGTACCTAAATAAACAAACAACATAAAACACATGCGTGAGTTCATCACTCAGCAAAGTGTAATGTAATGAAAAACAGAGTGCAAGACAACAAACCATCAACTTCAATCTTCATAAGCATTACATACCACAACATTACCAACCTTATGTACACGACATGTAAAACATCATAATCATCTCTTAGTCAATATGGCATTCGTCTCATGAACAACTCAACAACATTCTCATGAACATCTCAAAAGAATTCTCATTCATAGTTTCATTCATGCAATGCAATGCACATGTGATACTACGGAATGACGGTATGAGTCATTTTCGATCTCGGCCATAAGGTACGACTCTTGTAACATGTTTTTGCGCCGTGTCTGCAAGTGTGGGCCTTTCCGGGGGATTTTGGGCCTTTCCGGAGGGGAATTGGGCCTTCCGGGGGAGTTCGGGCCTTGGGGGGTCCATATGGGCCGAAGGTGGGACATATTTGGGCCTTTTGGAGGTGGTCTAGGACAGCAAAACTGCTGCCCTAGCCCTACCTGCGCCCCAAACAAGTCCCCTCCCTAGCCCTAGCCCCCACTTGTTTCCCCTCCACCCCATTGCCTCCTCCTCCCTAGCCGCCACCCCTCCCTCACCCTTGCGCCTCCCCTTGCTCCACCACATGCCCTTGCTGTGTCCCCCTCGCTGCCATGCCACGCCATGGTGCTGCCCTCGCCGGTAGGAGGATCCGCGATGAGGAGAACCGGTGGCCACGACGCGTGGGAGCGAGATCGGGCGATCGAGAGGCATTCTTCGTGTTCGTCGTTCGTCGGACTAAGGTATGTCCATGGGGAAACCTTGGGGAAGGTCTAGGTGCTGTTCTCATGGTAGATTTGGAGTTGTTAGATCAAGAGGACGTGCTGCCATGGAGTAGATCTGAAAAGAACTAGAGTTCGTATTGTACTCAGTTTCGGGCAGATTTGGAGTCCGTTTTAGGGGGTGCGATTTCGCAATTTTAGAGTCGGAATTTGGCCGACCTCCTGTTGAAGAAGTTGTAGGTATCGTCAAGACCTATTTTGTGTATTTTTTTGAGAATTTTTGGAGTTACGGTCTGAAAGTTATGGCCGTTTTGGTGGGCGCTGTCCAATCTGTGTCGAGGTTGGGACAGTCTGTGTTCAACATTAGATTAAACTAATTTAGATTTCGAATCTGACCGTACAGACTTCTAGGAAGTTGTAGATAATTTTAATATCTTTCAGTGCATATAAAGAAATTGAAATTCCGCCCAGCCGTTTGGAAGTTATGCCTGTTTTACCGAGCGCTGTCAAATCTGTGACGAGATTGAGACAGTTCGTGTTCAACGTTAGATTAAACAACATTAGAGTCCGAATCAGTCTTTACCTATAACTAGAAAAAGTTGGGAAATTTCCTAAGCTACGCGAGGATGTACTCGTTTATTCAATTTGGAGTTCTAGAACTCAAGTTATGTTTTTTCGAAGCCGCTGTCCAGAACGGGGCAAAATCTGTGATTTCGGGGTTTTGGAGTATTTAGCGTATTAGGTGTAGTGGGTACTGTTTTGAGGAGTCGAATTAAGTGTGTGGCACGTGTTTGCAGGTGGTGTGCCTTCGGGAGTGCCCTCAACCTCTCGTCACTCCGTTGCCCGCGGTTGAAGGCAAGTGTGTTGTGTGGATTGAACATTATACGTGTTGCTAGAATTGCTTTATAGTGTTTGGGATAGATAACATGCTGTCTTGCCATGAACTACATGTTATAATTGATATGATGTCCACTTGCCATGTTTTAATGATTGCTATGATATGATGAGCATGTTTAAGATGTTATGATGCCATGTGTTAATATATGAGTTTTATATTGTTGGCATGCTTGCATACATGACATGTTACATGGCCCGGGCGGTGAGAAAGTCATTAACTAATCCGGGAAGGTTGGTGAGAAAGTTATGACTAATCCGGAGAGCCATTAGAGTAAGTCCTACATCGTGATTCCATCTACCGTGGGTGGTGGAAGCGAGGAGTAGGCACCCTCCATCTTCGGGATGGAAGGGGGGAGAGGGTGCACACCGACGGGTGTGTACTCAACCATACCGGTATGAGTTTCCAAGGAGATATGAGCATAGCATTGCATTACAATACATATTAAATGATGAGGATGTTGTTATGTGTTCAAGTTTGAAATGTTATATGTGACGTGAGGTATTATTGTCTTGTAAATGATCTTGTTGTCCATTACAATATGCTTGCTGAGTTTTCGAACTCACGCTTGTGTTTTATGTTGTTTGTTTGTTTAGGTACAATGAAATCGGCGTCTTGGGGAAAGGGATCTAGCTACACTCCTCCACGTAGTATCATAATCTAGCTAATTCACCTGTTTTGGAGACACGACATTAAGTATTACAATAATCATTAGTGTATGGTCTGTATGTTTGGTTGTTTCCCTCATGTATATCATGTGGGGCTATGGAGGGAGTTGTTTTAACTTCCTAGAGTTAAATTGATGCTTATTATTTTGCTATCGATGCTTATTGATGTTTTAGTTGATGATTAGCTATCCTTATCGCTGCGTATGGATATCTCGTTTGTCTTACATATTGATATGATGCTATGTTGTTAAGTTTCATGCAAAAACAAAGGAGATGCTGTCAAAATTTCCAATTATTCCAAATGATTACTTGCTGTAATTTACCTTAAATTATGGTATTAAATGTGTCATGATCTATGTTTGGTGACATTCTGGGCTTAGTAAAAGCTGGGGTGTTACAGCACATGTCTCCTGGAAACTCATACCGGTATGGTTGAGTGCACACCCGTCAGCATGCACCCTTTTCCCCCTTCCATCCCGAAGATGGAGGGTGCCTATCACTCGCTTCCATTCACCTCGGTGATGGAATCACGATGTAGGACTTACTTGAAAGAATAGCCCCGGACTAGTCATAACTGTTCTCACTGACCCTACCGGAATAGTTATGACTTATCTCACCGGCCGGCCATGAAAATTTGCCATGAATGCAAAATGGACATCAACGTATACATAAATAGAAATATTGCATATCAACACATGGCTTCTCAACATGTAGGACCGTATTCAACAATCGACGGTAATCGTTCAAAACATGGCATGTGAATCATTTATCAACAACAAGCATTTTTAATCATGGCATGAGGACACCATATCATCGACAACATTTAAATCATGGCCTAAGGACATCCTTTCAAATATAACATGTAATTCATGGCAAGACAACATGTTATCTATTCCAAATACTATCAAGCAATTCTAGCAACACGTATAGCATATAATCCACGCAACACACTTGCCTTCAACCACGGGCAACGGAGTGACGAGAGGTTGAGGGCACTCCCGGAGGCACACCACCTGCAAACACGTGCCACACACTCAAATCGAGTCCACAAAACAACACACATATATCCCACTACCCCAACTTCGCTTACAACTCCTAAAATCAGAAAACAGCAAATCTGTCCCTTCGGGACAGCAGCCTTCCAATGGGCATAACTTCTGTTCTAGGACTCCAAATTGAATAAACAAGTACATCCTCGCATAGCTTAGGAAAATTCCCAACTTTTTCTAGTTATTGGGAAAAACCAAATCGGCTTCTAAAATTGTTTAATCTAACGTTGAACACGAATTGTCTCAATCTCATCACAGATTTGACAGCGCTCGGTAAAACAGCCATAACTTCCAAATGGCTGAACGCAATTTAACGTGATTTATGTCCATGGAAAAATAATTAAATTACCTACAACTTCTTCCACGTCCGTACGACCAGATTCCAATTCTAAATTCGCGAAAATGCCTGCCCTAGTTCGGGTTCCCAATCTGCCCAAACAGAACGTGAATACAATCCAAGTTTTCATCAATTCTACCCCATGGCAGCACCTCCCTTGATCTAAAAACATAGAAATCCCCGACTACAACAGCATCTAATCAATTCCAAAGGTTTTCCCCATTACCTTCTTGAAGTACCACGAATTTGACGAACTTTTCCCCACGTGATCTCCACCCGATCTCTTCCCACGCGCCGTTTCCACCGGATCTCCTCGTCGTGGATCCTCCCACCGGCGAGGACAGCACCAAAGCGCAACGTGGCAGCGAGGGGAAGGTCTAGGGCGCACCCGCAAGGGGGAGAAGGGTGGAGAGGAGGGGCGGTTTTGCAAAGGAGGAGAGGTGGGGAGATTTGGGGAAGATGGGCGAGAGGAGGTGGGGGTGGCGGCTTAAAGGGGGAGAGATGGGAGCGCATGGGGGAAGGGGCAGCAGGTGTGCTGCCCTAGCACACCCCCACATGGGCCCAATTCGTCCCACCGACGGCCCAAATTGTTTCCCCCACGGCCCGATCACCCGGAAATGGCCCAAAATGACCCCGGAGAGGCCCGAAACGCGCTAAAACGCCATACCGTAGGGTTCAAATTGCAGAATTCATACTTTCTAAAGTTATGCCAACCCGTAGTATCACATTAGGGGGAGATAAGTACCACAATAAAGAATGCCGAGTCCTTAGATCCACGCACTGAAGAGACTGAACTTGAAGTTCAGAAAGTAATAAATCTACAACAAATAAGCTAATAATCTGCCAAATGCCTTCATGTAACATTCTAAAAATTTCTTTTAATCTATTTAGCGTGGTTTGGGGATTATTTGTAATTTTCCGGAGTCTACTTGGAAGCCTCGCGAGTAAGTCGGATTCACGTTTATTGAATTAATCATATTAAATAAAGATCAGGCATTGGCGAATAAGCGTAAAATCTAAAATTTTTGCTTAAAATAAAGATAATGAGTAGACGAGAGGGTTCTCTTCAAATATTTTCGAAAAACATGCTATATTAGTTAAGTCATCGATTTTACAACAGTCGGTACGGGTGTCTGATTCACTAAAAGATTTTTAACGAAAAATCTATACGTCAAAAAATCGCGAAACCAACTTTGCTAGGTTCCAAACAGTTCCTAGTATTTTAGAGGAATTTTTCAGATTTTTAGAACCTCCATGTTATTTTTTTTCCCTAACTTTGTTTTGAGAACCTGTACGCGTGTGTGTCTATATATGTGTATGCGTACTGTGTTGTGGACGTGTGCAGAATCAAGGTGTGGCCATTTGCATTCTTCAGTTTCCCAAGTAGTTAGCCGTATGAGGTTCCATCTACCATTGACTGCTCCTTTCATATCCCTCATTTACTAGCCATGCACCCAAGGGTTTCTCCACTCACGTGAATGCTTCCACCGGTTCCTAGTCATCTTAAATCACTCCATTAGTCCTTAGTAATACCCATTTTGGAATTACTAAACCACTAAGTGCTCTTTACTTCCTCAAAGCTAGTGCACAATTGAATAATGGACTCTTTGGAATTAGTATGCAGCCATCCCATGTCCTTCCATTTTCTACGCATGGATGCACTGCCAGGCATTTCATTACTAGCCATACACCCCACCCTTTCTACTTCTCACATGTGAGGCTTCTTCATGTTCTAACCATTCCATTCCTTCCCTCACATCCAACATTTCCAGCCATTTCCATTCCAACCACACTATTTTCATTACTTCCTTGCCGTCGCTTCCGCCGCCGTCGCTGCTGTCACCACCGTCGCTGTCGCCGGTGGTCGCTTCCGCCGTTGTCTACATCATCGCCTCCGCCGTGTACGTCGTCGCCGTCGCTACCGCCGTTGACGCCGTCGCCGTTAGATCTCACCGCCGTCGCCGCAGTCTCGCCGCCGTCGCTGCCTTCGTCTCGCTGTCGCCGTTGGTCGCCGCCGTCGCCGGTGCACTTTCTTGGACGCCTTCTCCTGCGTTGACGGTCTGCACTACTGCCGCCGCCGACCGGTAGTCCCTCATCTCTCTTGCGCACGCTCTGTTCCTATTTTTATCTCGTTTATATATGCGCGTAGGTATACATATACATAGGTATATAGTTGCAAAGACACATATATTCATGTATATAAAATACTCGCTAGGCGCATGCATGTTTTCATATTAGTCGTCGCGTGTGTGTGTATATATATATATATATATATATATATATATATATATATAGCTATACTCGGTTGTTCTGTAGGCTTATATATTAGATCGGTTCGCTAGTGCAATCTTCCATTTGCATGTATGCGTGTATATATATATATTTAAAGTGTAGCTTAAGTCACCCAGTGTGCAGGCGAGACTTGTGTTCAGCCGTGCCAAACAAACGTGAACAGTAGCATGCACTAGAAAAGCTAGGTAGCTAGTTATATGTGCTAATTTCCAGATTTTGCAAATTTTGTCTTTTTTGCTACAAATTCGTTCTAAGTCCGAATGGTATGCGACAAATTTTATTAATTAGTACAAATTAGTAACTTTCTACCGTAATTTTTATGAAATTTTATAAATAAATTTATACTGTTAAATTAATTACGGAAAGTCCAAACCTACGAATTTTGTATCTCAAAAACTACACGTCCAAAAATGTCGAAATAAATTTTATAAATCCTAGAAAATGCCAAAGTATTTATTTGGAAGTTTTTGTGAAATTACGCATTAGTTTGATTTGCGGCATTTCCTGAATGTGTGTTTATTCGTTGTTTTTGGATGTTTTTCTGCTACACGTAGACGTTGAGCTGTGCGAGGGTGTTGAAGAAGACCAATCTCAAGTGTTGGACCAAGAACATCAACTGTTTGAAGGCAAGTCATGCTTTGACCATTTTGCCCCTAGCATTTTAAATAGTATTTTGATTCAAAGTATGCATGATTATCTGACTAAATAATTAATTTAATTTTGGGAAAACTAGTTAAGTGCCATAATTGTTAATTCCAACCTTGTATTATGAATTGTATGCCATGTATCACCTTTGTCACCCTAAGTTTGGGAAATTTAATATGTTGGATGCTATGTATGTGCCAACACGGGAGGCTAGACCGTGACTAGTTGGTTAGAAATGCTTGCGCTGATGATATTTCCAAAACAGCAAAATAATCTTGACTAATGACAAATGAACTGATTTTGGAATGCTAAGTGTGAGCTTGTCACGGATTGACGTGAAGTGTAGGTACCTTCGTGGTTCTACACGATGGCGAAAATATTGTTGGCATGCGTTGCACAGTAGATGAACAAGGGTGGGATTGATTTAGCCCGGGGCAAGTGGTAAGAGGCTTTATGCCAGGTAGGCCTTCGTGGCACTGATAATTAATAAACGGCCTTCGTGTCCGTGGGATGAGTGTTGTGAGTTGTTTGGGTCAGGGATGAGTGATGAATGTCTTGCCCTAGACAGTTAAGGACTTAACCTTGCAAGCCTTTGAACTGAGTATTCCGTACAACCACATGGCTGAGGTGGGACAGTCTTAGTCTAGTAAGTTTCCGAAGTTTTACCTTTGATACCTCAGGGTGGCGATTCGTCGGGAGAATCTGTATGGGGGAGCGTACTGGGGCTTCGTGCCAGGTACCATGTCCAACGGTGTTTGTTGGTCCTACACTTTGTCCTTCGTGGGGAAAGTAGTTGTGAAGGCAAAACCGGCGAGGGTCATCGGTGTAGATGGAAGTTTCCGAAAAGCTTCGTTACGGTTGATCGCCTTTGTGGTGTGAGACTGTATCATGTGGGGAAAGTGTACAACCTCTGCAGAGTGTATCAATCTATTCGAATAGCCGAGTCCACGATACTGGACAAAGCTCGGGGATTACAGTCAAGGGGTAGATCTTCTGAAAATAAAATGTGGAATTGGGTGGCTTCGTGCCGATGAAGAATTTGACTAGGGCTTTGTGCCAAACTACTGATGAAAGACTTTGAAATTCATATTATAGTATGGTTTTATCAATTTGAATCTAGTATGAGTATTTGAAAGTAAAATGCTGTTTTATGCAAAAGAACCAAATGAGCCTATCCTTTGGAATAAACCTGCATATAGTTATTAGACATGCACTACATGCATGACTTGTTGAGTATGTTGTATACTCACCCTTGCAAACCAAAAACAAATCAGAAGAAGAGTCAATGCCTGCGTGGGAAGAGGAGTACAACGACGGCCAGGACAATTAAGGGATCATCCGCACTCAAGTTACCTTTGGGAAGATGGAGCCACAAGACTATCTTTTATATCCGCTGTTTTGCTTACAGTTATTTATGTTTTATTTGAGTAAGCCCTGCGTGGCTGAAGTATGTAAGAGACCATAGGGTCTTGCCACAATTACTTTAATTATATGAAATGCTTAATTATGTTTATCGTGGGGTATGGATGTGATATGCAGCACTGTTTGTCTGTGTGTACTAGCGAGATCCTGGACTAGTACAGATTACACAGAGGGTCCGGGTTTGCATATTCGGGTCCCGACAGGGTTGGTATCAGAGCCATGCTTGACTGTAGGATACCCTCAAGTAGAATGGCCGTTAGCAGGACAGAACTATTTTCTAAAAGGCTAAAACTGGTCAAGAAAATAATGGGAGTGTTGACTTATCCTTTCTCTCTGATTCTTGCCTCATGCTGAACTTTCTCATGTTTATCTTACTTTTAAAAATGTTGTGTTCTTACGAGTTGTTTTGGCAGATGAGGAGGTACAACACCACCGCGGAACAGCTCGAAGGATACGCCGCCTGTATTTGCTTCGAGGAGACATGTGCATTGCATTGTATTGCATACATGATGATGATATTGAAATGTGTACAATGAGATTGGGACATGGTTATGATGTTGTATATGAAATTATGACTTGATCATGATGTTAAGTATGGTATGTATCGATGTTGGCATTGATTTGTTCTTATGATCCTTTGCAATATGCTTGCTGAGTGATGAACTCACGCTTGTGTTTTATGTTGTTTTTAGGTACCATGACACCGGCATGTGGGAAGGGGCATTAGCTACACATCTTCACGTAGCTCCACGCCTATAGGCAGATTTATCAACTTGAGTCATGATCATAATAAGTGCCATGAAACTTGGTGTATGGATTAAATCGTGTGCTTGTGTTCCTTATTTGTTTCGCTATAGTTTATGGAGTGGTTGGATTTGGTATTATTGACTTATGTTGATGCTATATCCATTTATATTGCTGCTTCAGATGTCTTATGTTATGATATGACTTGCCTTGTTATTGCTATTGCTTCAAATCATGTTAAAACAAAGGAGAGGCTGCCGAAATTTTCGGTTTTAGCATTTGTGCCTTTGCTGTAATTTATCTTAAATTGTGGTATTTAGATGTTGTTTAGTCTTTGTTTGGTGACATTCAGGCATAATAGATGCCGGGGTTTTACAGTTAGTATCAGAGAGGGCTTTAAGTCCATGGAATGTGAATGTAGCAAATTACTCTAAAGTAAACTAAAATGTTGACATGGAAAAGTAGAAACATGGCATAGGTCTACTCGTTAAGATTTGGCCTTAGGGCAATAACTTTAAAATCTGAAATAGTTTGGTTAACTAGTTTAAAACTTGACACACTCTCATGCACAGTAGGAAGGGTATGGGTGTCGTGGCTATTCGCTTAAATATTGTATCTAAGCTTTGACGTTGAATGCTACTTCTGATGATGTATAATGCTATATTTATGATAGATTTGATTGAGTTGCTATATTTGTGATAAAGTGGGGTTGTGGTGCCGAAGGGTTTTGGTCACCTCTTTTTGTTCATAGTAAGGGTGTGGTTTGACGGTGTGGCCGGTTAACGCCATCACCGAAGAATTATTAACCCCTGTAGGAGAAGAGTGCTTACCCTTTCTGTCGTAGATCGGGTAGTTGACTGGAGTCAAATAGAAGAGATTGGTGGTGGATTCCTTCGGATGTTCTTTATCGTTCTGACGGTCGATCTTGGTTGGTTTTCTTGGTTTTAGTTGATTGAAACCAAAAGAAAAATTGTTTGGTATTGGATTTTCGCGGATTGTTCCGTATGCGGTGTGTGGTTTTGTCTTCCTTAGTTGAAGACGAAGTAGAAGAGTCTAGTCTTGCGCTTCTTTTGGTCGCCTTTCCAGCTTTGATGCTTATTTTGTTGATTGCTTTATGGGGAGAAGCATTCAATTTATTCCTGTGTTTGTCTTTCTCCGAGGTCAAAATAGTTATTGCGGCGTTATGCTAGACCTGGTTGTCAGGGCTGAAGTTCTGTGGCTTTGTAGGAGTAAGCGGTGTTTGATTTCGTCATTTTACTGGTTTGAGAAATCATCTTTGAAAACCCTTCTTGTTTCGTGAAAGTTTGGGGTTTGGTGTTAAGGTTTTATTTGAAAAGGATTACTTGATCGCTTGGTTCCCTTTTAAGAAAATTGTCTTTCAACCATTTTCCTCTATGAGAGTCTTTGAGATTGAAAAGTGTTTTGGAGAATTTCCTTTTGCATGACCAAGTTTGGGTTTGTCTCATTGCAATTTTGAGAGTCAAGTTTCCTTGTGAATTTGGGTTGAGTTTTAAAAAATAAAATGCTGCAAACAAAGTATGTAGTCTTTTGACTGAAATCGTTTGTCAATAGTGAGAATTGTTGTTTAGCATGTTATGTAGTATGTACCAATGTGGTTTATGGAATGACGTATTGTTAAGTTAATTTGTGAGTTGAAACAATTCAATGCGGTTGTAATCTTTAGCTTGAGAATAAATAGGCTACTAGTGTTGTAGAGTACTCTATAGCGACAATGATTAAATGTGTTAATGTACATGCTTAGAATCTGTTGCTTTGCTTTAAAAGTGCTTATGACCCCCGATAATGTTTAAAGTTTTAAATCCTGATGCATAGTTAGAACATTAAGATGATGTAAACTACTGATATTGTTAAAGGAACCTTGCTGGTTGTTTAAAGATGTTCTAATTTAATGTGTTAATAGAGAAATTTAATCGGGTTGGCTACCGACTTTAACTTGGAAGTTGATTAGAGTTGCTATTTATGTCGTTGCAAATTATTAGTTTATTTGGAAGTATGCAGTGTGTTCCTATAATGCTAGTATTGATGTCAATTGGGCACGCATAAGTTTTGTGGTTGCCTTAAGAGCTTTGTGATGGTTTAAATTATTCAATTTATTTTAAATAGTTGGAGTATGTTGAGTAGCGGCAACTTGTTATAACCTATGTATGGGTAGCTTAAAGCAATGTTGTTGTTTTATGATTATGCCGTTTATCAATAATGATGACTTAGAAGTGGTGTTAATTGTTTAGATTAATCGTTGAAGAACCATCATTAAAATGAAGGACATTGTAACATGCTGTGATGGAGTGAACCTTGGATAATTGATATGATGTAGGACTCTATCCTTATTGGGTGTATACCTCAGACACTTACTTATGAATTTTGTTTTATGAAGATAACATTTATGTGTTGTAGTCATTTGTTAATTGAAAAAAAAAGTTTCGATTGTTGAGATGTTGACGTATAGGTGGTATAAAATGGATAGGTTAATCATGCCAAGGTATTTGTTGAAGTACTTGTTTCAAATCTAGAATATGATGTTATATGATATGTTGGTATGTGGGGATCAAGTTGACGTAGTCTTGGATGGATGTCTCATGATAAGCATCATAAATCTTATTTATAAGTTTGGGAAAGGTAATTACAGAAAGAATTTATTATGTGGTTTTTGTTAAGTCCTATTGGGCCTTCTCGACGCGTAAATAGTGAAGATTGAAAATCTTTAATAGAAAGCATAGTGGAACACTAGAGGTGGTTGTATCTATGTTGAGCTTGTGTTTAAAACCTTTGGACTGGTTTGATTGTTGGCTATTTGGGTTGAATGCTTTCGGTTGAGGTGTTCCTTATGTTGAGTTTTAGAGTTTCCCCAAAACTCATATTGATTGGTGTCGATCTTTGGTTTTGGCCCATTTGTTTAATTTGTGCTATGAGTATGGATTTACACCCAAAAGTTTTTGAGTGGATCGCGCTCCTTCTCGTTCACACTGAATTATCCTTGGAATGAATTTTAAAGGGAGTAGATGGACATAGTGGGATGTGTTGGAAATCTTTGAGATTTAATTTGTAACTATATTTGGCTAGAGTTGGAGTTATGTGGAAAAGGTGTGAGGTGTTTGCGTGTGCTTCAAAAGGGTGGATTTTATGAATGTTTCATAAGTGGTTCTGATAGTGAAGTGTTCTTGTTTGGGAATGAGTTTCTCTTTTTCTTTGAGAAAATTGTGGCGATTGTGGGTGCAGATGTTTGATTTTGGAGTCGATATTCTTTTCCAAAATGTTGATTTTTGGTTAAAAAGCGATGTTTTGCAAGTTTAGCTCGCAACTGTTGTCGGGTTGTGATGCGTTGTGGTGTTTCTCTGTTAATGGTGTTGCCGTCATAGTTTATATGAATTTCGCAGCCATCGATGTTAATTGTGTCTCAATCATGTGATACCGAGGAAGAAGTCTTTTTGTGAATGACTATTCGGTATTGTTGTTACATGAAGAATGAATGGTGAAAAGGAAGCACGACATTGTTTATAGATGTTTAATGATGAAAGACTTGATGAGCCAGGTCGGTGAGAAAGTCATATATAGATATATGACTAATCCGGAGTGCTCTTGAAAAGCGTGCATTCATGTCATAAATCGAGATTTCCATTTCTTTCTGGTATGAAAAGAAATAATGAGTAACTTCTGGTATTTCGGCTGTGGTATAGGAGATTTGTGTTTCCTTTGTGATTTGGCTTAGGAAAATAACATGAGTACTCTTTGGTCGTTGCCCAATTCTTTCCAAAGTGGCTTTTAGCGCTTTGGGGTTCGAGTTGTTGTATGTGGATCAATTTGGGTTTATGGTTTATGGTTGAGCTTACTCAATTATTGTACCCTGTGTTCTAATCCTTTGAGTGGAAGGTTGTGAGGGCGAGACCTTCTAAGAAAGAGTGATCTAGTGTGGGTTGGTAAAGACCTAAGATATTAGGCGTTGCTAGTGGTTGATCGTAACTAGTTTGGAAGTGGAGAGTGAAGGAAGGTTGGGTTTGACCCAATTCAAACCCTCCTGGAGAATTGTTTCCGTTTATGTGTTCCTCGGTGGGGTTGATTAAATTATTAGTGGGCCACTTGGCTTTTCCTTTTAGAAGTGTATTGGATCTTTTTGTCGCCGATCTCTGAGCGAGTTGTGTCAACCGATGTGGATTGCTCGGCTGATAATGTTTTTGCGGGTTTTAAGGACCCTGGTTATAAAGTAGGTTTTTCCTTCGGTGGTAGTGGTGGGTATTGGTCTTTTGTACAAGATCAATCTTTTGCAAGGTTTTGATTGTTCAAGCAGTTCGTAGTCTTGGAGTATTGTGCCTCACTTGGTTCGCGTCGTCTAGAATACGACGAACCACAGTAGAGAGGTTGAGGTGTGAAAGCACTTTTGTGCGAGGGAGCTGAAGAGGGTTCTAGAGGTTGGTGGCGTGTTCTTCTAGGGAGAAACATCGGTTAAAGGGATCGGGCACTTTAGTGCCAAGGAATGCATAGAACGAGGAGTGTGAGACTGTTTTCTTTTGTGGTCTGTTTGAGGATTTATCCTATTGCTTGGGATGTTCTCAGTCCTTATGTTTGTACTATGTGTTTCAAAGTTGATTAAGATTCTGGCAAGTTTTGATTGTGAGTTATCGTTAGAGTCGTCAATCTTCGAGCCTTAGCTCCTTGCTTTTGAGTCCGGGCTAGTGCAAATCGTAGGGGTTTCTGAGCGGGTTCTGAGAAGTGAACCTTAGCTCCCTTCGATTTGGTTGGTTGCGAAGTGTTGTGTCTCGGATTTGGGGTCGAATCCTGTTAAGGGGGAGAGAATGTGACACCCCAGAATGTGACATTATAGAATTCAGCATTTCGGTACGACTTTATAGCGTGTTTTTGGGCCGTTTCCGAGTGTTTGGGCCTTTCCGGGGGACTTTGGGCCTTGTGGGTTGAGTTGGGCCTCCGGTGGAAGGGTTTGGGCCCAAGGGTGGGACTTTTGGGCAGCCAAACCTAGCCCCCACCCCTTGGTGCGCCCCCCCACTCCCCTCTCCCTCAACCCTAGCCGCCACCCACCCCTCTTCCCCCATGCGCCTCCCCCATTGCCTCCCCTAGCCGTCACCTTGCTCCTCCACCTCCCTTAGACGGCCCTAGAGCCTCTCCCTCCGTGCGATCTCGCTGTTCGGGAACTCTCCGTCCAAGAGGATCCGGCGTTCCAGGCGATTCCGACGTTCTCGGCGATTGGAGGAGAGATCGGGTCGCGAGGAAGAGGCGTTCGTCGACCGGGTGATCCGTCAAGAAGAGGTACAGATTTGGGGTCTTGTTCGGGGTGGTCTAGGTGTTGTTAGATGGGTAATTTCATTGTTAAATTTGGTGCTGTTCCTAGATGAGATTAGGGAGATTGCATTTGCTGTCCCACGTTATGCTTCGGGCAGATTGGGTACACGACCTAGGGTTTGAGTTTTCGCAATTTTAGAATCGGATTTTGGTCGGCCGCCTGTTGAGAAAGTGTAGATAACTTCAATACCTTTAATTATACACCAAGAACGTCCAATTTCGCCCAGCCGTTTGAAAGTTATTATTGTTTTACCAAGCGTGTTCAAATCTGTGACGTAATTCGGACAGAACGTAATGTTTTGTAGATTAGATAATTTTAGAGTCCGAATCAGCTTCTCCCAATACTTAGAAAAAGTAAGGAAATTTCCTAAGCTTCGCGATGGTGTACTCGTTTACTTGATTTGGAGTCCTAGAACTCAAGTTATGATAGTTTGAAGTGTGCTGTACTGGCGGGACAGATTCTCTGTTTTTCAATTTTGGGAGTAGTTTGCGAAGTCGGGGTAGATGAGCGAGTGGGTACAGTTTTGTGGGCACGTTTTGAGTGTATGGTATCTATGTGCAGGTGGTGTGACCCCGGGAGTACCCTCATCCTCTCGCCAATCCGTCGCCCGCGGTTAAGGCAAGTGTATTGGAATGGGTATCGTGTTGAATGTTACTAGACTTGACTAGATGCAAATTGTTTTCTTGATATGCTACCTTGCCATGATTAGTGCTTGCCCATGTTATGGTGAAAATGGTCTTTTATGATGATATGCAATGGTTAATTGTTTATGTTTATGGCATATGTTGCATACATGGCATGAAAACTGGCCCGGTCGGTGAGAACGTCATAACTAGTCCGGTAAGGTCGGTGAGAAAGTTATGACTAATCCGGAGCGTCATAGATGTAAGACCTACCTCATGATTCCACTCACGTGGTGAGTGGAAGCGAGGAGTAGGCACCCTCCATCTACGGGATGGAAGGGGAAAGAGGGGGCACGCTGACGGGTGTGCACTCGGCAATACCGGTATGTGCTTCGAGGAGACATGTGCATTGCATTGCATTGCATACATGATGATGATAATGAAATGTGTACAATGAGATTGGGACATGATTATGATGTTGTATATGAAATTATGACTTGATCATGATGTTAAGTATGGTATGTATCCATTGCAATATCAAATTACGATCATTTTCAATCAAGGACGAGCTAGTACAAGAGCTAGAAGGCATGGATAATAAGTCATCACAAGAAGTGGCTATGCTTGATTTACAACATGAACTATCATTTATTTTAGACATAGCATTCACTAAATCGCAAGAGACTCCTATATCCTTTGTTGGTTTTAAATCGTTCTTGGAAAGGAGGGATTCATGAGTAGTTTTCAGCTCATTATAGGTGTCCTTGAGAGAAGCAAAGTCTTTTCTCAAGGCTTTGTGTTTCATTTTCTCCTTACCAAGATACTCATTAAGATCAACAAGCATATCAAGGAGTTTTTCATAAGAGGGATCATCATTATCAGTCAGGTTTACCTTATCTCCTTTTGCCATGAGGCATAGAGGAGTGACGAATGGTGATGAAGCCTCCTAGATAGCAATTCCCGCAAGATTCTTCTTCTTTGGTGAAGCATCATCATTCGAGGAGTCAGAATTTGAGTATTCTTCTCCGGAATCACATTCTCCAATGTGAGCTTCACCCTTGCCATCTTTGTGAAGCTTCTTGAAGAGCTTCTTCTTTCCTTCAAATCTCTTTTTCTTGGATGACTTTCCTTTTTCATCCTTCTCCTTCTTAGGACAATGAGAAGCAAAATGACCCTTCTCATTGCACTCAAAACAGCGAACGTTTGCAAAACGTTGATTGCTTGAATGTTCCTTCTTCGTGTGTTTTTGAGGAAAATTTGAACTTGAGTGCCTTTTCATGAATCTTCTCAATCTCCTTATAAGAAGCGCCATTTCTTCTTTAGTGTCACTCTCAATCTCATCAAGTGATTCTTCACTTGACTCATTCTTGGCTTGGAAAGCAAGATTATTCTTCTTGGAAGTACTTTGCTCTAACAGCTCTTCTTTTCCCTTTTTGTACAGCTCATTTGTGATAAGATTTCCTAGAAGAGCTGTTGGAGTCATTCTTAACAGATCTGATGAGTTGAGAAACAGAGTCACTAATGTTTCGTACTTCTCTGGTAGTGCCCTGAGCATTTTACGAACAATGTCAAAATCAGTAAGAGTACCTCCAAGACCCTTTAATTCATTTACTGTGTTGTTTAACCTTGAGTAATCTCAGTAATATTCTCATGAGGCAACATAATAAAACTCTTATACTTTATCCTTAGCATATGCAATTTGGCTTCTTTGACCGTAGACGTTCCCTCATGAATTTCTGAGAGAGTGGTCCAAATGTCATGAGCAGTCTCAAGATTACTCACGCGATTGAACTCATCTGCGTTCAAAGCACCTAATAAGGCGTTCATTGCCTGAGCGTTGAGATGAGTGTTTCGATCGTCCTGATCACGCAATGTGACTAAACCCTCATTTATAACCCTCCATATGCTGGGACTCATGGCCTTAAGATAGACAGTCATGCAAATTTTTCAATATGCATAATTAGTGCCATCAAAGAAAGGTGCCTTTCCTATGGATACACCCTTATTAGCCATCCTTTACTCTCTAGACTATTAAATCCATAAAAAATGAGAGACCAAGCTTTGATACCACTTGAAGGATCAAGGGTGCTCTAGAAGAAATTAAGACAGAGTGCATAGAACCAGCAAGACGAAAGCTAAATATTTTGACAAGAAAGGCCTAAAAGATCTAGGTTCAACTAGTGTACGGTCAGTTACAGAAAGATTAATAGCAGATAGCTAAACAAGCAAAACAGTAAACTGAAAAGAAGATAGGAGACATAACGATTTTTCACCGAGGTTCGGAGTCAAACTCCTACGTCCCCGTTAGAGCACTTCTCAAGAAGTATAACTCCACCAAAAGATAAAACCACTAGCTTTTGGGTATTTCACTAAGGTGACTCTTTCACCACTCCGGCGAGGTGAGTCCCTGAACCTCTTACAACCAATGGTGGCCTTCCACAAGCTTCTTTGGAATGGTCGCACCAAGCTCTTTCTAAGCCGTCTAGGAACACAAGGTTTCAAGAGTAATAAACTATTCACTAGCTAAGACTCTTGGTTCACAAGAACACACTGGCTAGACTAAGCTTGGAGCAAAATTGCCTTTTGGAATTTGATCAACAGAGAAATTTGTCTCTTAGAAGGTTTTGAGCTCAAGTATGCTAAAAATGGCAAAGAGATTCAAGAGAGGCTCAAATGAAGGTCCTGTGATCCTTATATAGCTTTCCAATCAGGAAATAGCCGTTACAGGCTTTTACTAGCCGTTGGACATTGTCAAAATATCAAATTTGACAAAAATTCAGTTGTCCCCGGACTAAGTTTAATTAGCCCTCACAAAATGTTCAATGCACGCGCGGACTGAAAGTGTCAAAAATCCCATTTGCGTCGGACCATTCCAATTGGTCCGGCGTACACAAGCTCTGAGCAGAAACCAGTCCGTCGTGAAACAAAGAAAAAACAAGTTTGCGCCGGACTAAAAAATTTGGTCCGGCGTAGAAGGTAAACTTACAGGTTTCAATCAGAGGAAAGCTTTGAGAAGAGAACACAATCCAGTAAGTTTCAAGTTTACGTCGGACCAAAAGAATTTGTCCGTCATGAACTATGAGATTTGGTCTGGCGTGAACGGCATATGCTTGGTTTGATGTTCAATGGAATTGAGCACAGCGCCGGACTAAAAAACTGGTCTGGTGTAGATGGCAAATTTTTGGTATAAGACTAAACGGTTGGTCCGACGTGAGAGAGATTTAGGTCTTAGTGAATGAATGACTTGATTTTGATTGAATGAAAAGAAGCGACTTTTAGTCCAAGTAGTCTTGACACAATTCTTGACCTAGGAACCAAGGTGCTAACTTGTGTATAGTCCCTCTTAATAGTACGGCAAAAACAGAAGAAAACCTAGCTATATGGCTAGAATCAACTCCCAAGCCAAAACTTAGAACAAAAAATCCTTAGCCTTCATTCTTCAACCATATAGGCTTTTAATCCACCAGGGGTGATTTACTTAAACATCAACACCAAAACCAAGTATAAAGCATTAACAGGAAATAGGGGGCCTAGATGCTTTCAGACCTGGAGTCCCATACTTATGTATCTTGTGAATTGTACAAGGTTTGATATTACATTCACAATAAAATTGCTAGCTTGAAACAGTATAAGTCCCAACCAGAAGATATTGGGCTAATATCAAGACTTTACTCATATACCTCTAAGGTACCTAAGATCTTGGATTGTTTTTCCTGAAGAACCAAGACTTAACCATGGGGGAAAATATGGATGTTGGCTATCTGTCTGATCCCCATAGTGCCAAATTAAGTCTGGTTTTGTATTTCTCTACGGTGGTACAACCATTTCTTAACGGGTTTTTTAAGCAGATCGTGGTAGTTAATTCTACCAACCACTTAGAGATTGCAGCCTCACATGAGTGTGTTTGGCTGAGACATGTAATTAGCTATATCCAGGAGTCATATGGCTCTAATACCGTCGTTACCCCTACGATTATCTATGAAGATAATAAATACTTGTGCTACACAAAGTGCAAATGGGTTATGTAAAGGGCAATATCACGAAGTATACCGCTCCTAAAATTTTTCTATCCTCACGAAGTCCAGAAGAATAGTGATGTGAAGATATTATGACTAAATCATGTGAAAATTGTCGGGACCCCGAATTTGCAAATCCGGACCCTCTGTGTATTCAGCACTAGTCCAGGAACGCGCTAGTGCACACAGTCTTAACATCGGTAAATATCACAATCATACCAATCGATATTATCAAAGCACTTTATTTAAATAACCAAACTGGTTACTTGACCTCATGGTCAAGTTACAAATGTATGCCTCGTAGGGCGAAACTTATTCAGAGAGAAACAATAGCAGCGGAAAATCAAATAAACTTCGTGGCGCCATCCAGTATACCACAGGCAATCGACCGGCTCGCATCCCTAAGTAGACGGGTCCTCTTGGAAATCCTCCTCCGAAGCTGGCGTAGTCTCCTCTTCAAGCGATATTGTGTTGAGGCAAGGGTGAGTACTTGGTACTCAGCAAGTCATGCCTGAGAATGCAAGCTAATATACTATATGCATGGCTTGGTACAAAGGAATAGCTCAAGGTATATTTGCGATGTGACTTTTGACAAGTAATAAGAGTAGATTCAAGCGGTGGAAATAAGTAAAGCATAAATAACTTTCAAGAAGTTTAACAAACATTTTTCCCCATCCTAAACCACATTTCCATCATCTTCATTGTTAAACCAACCCACCTTTCAAATCCAAGTTATTTTCGTAAAGTCTACCCCTTGACTGTAATTCCCGAGCATTGTCGATGCAAGTGGACTCGGCTATTCGAATAGATTCTACACTCTGCAGAGGTTATGCACTTTACCCACAAGATACAGTCAAACACCACAAAGGCGAGTTCAGTAACAAAGCCTTTCGGAAGCCTCAAACAACACAGGTGGTCCTCTCAGGTTCGTGCTCTACACCATCCCTTCCCTTAGCTAAGGCGAAGTATGGGACCAACACACCGTTAGATGGGTATCTGGCCACGACCACGATACGCTCCCCGCACAATCACACAAGCGGTGTAGCCGACACCCTGAGGCTCCACAAGTGAGTCCTTAGCGACTTAGTCAACTAGGGCCGTCCCATTCCAGCCCATGTGGTTGCAAGTATGACCCAGTTCAAAGGCTTGCAAGGTTAAGTCCTTAGAGTGACCAGGGCAAGACTACCCGAAGAACCAAATCAACATTCCCAACGCCACAATGGCCCACTGATTACTCTTGCCACATGCCCCGGCCGAAAATCGTTTATCAAACCCGATTGATTACCATGCACCACGTGCCATCAACATCACATGATACTTTTCCAAAACAGGTTCAATATATCATTAAGTCAATATTAACATTTGATTGTCCAAAATCATGTCATGAGCACGAAAGGTGTCTAAGCAAAGATACTACAACGGTCTAAACCCATGTTGGCAATTTAATAATGTCCAACTAGTAAACCACAACTAGGGTGACAAAGGGTCATGGCACATACTTAAGTAATCAAGGTGTCATACGACAAATTGGTATTTATCTAACCCCCATGTTTAAGCAAAGTATGTTGCTAATTGAACTAGCATGCAATAGTTTAAATCAAAATAGATTTGAAATAGGATCAACATGGTCAAAGCACAACTTGCCTTCAAAAAGTACTTGCTCTTGGTCTTGAGTTGGATCCCGAGTCAACACTTCTCCTTCGAATCCTTAGGCACTTCAACGTCTACTCGTAAAGCGTGCAAATAGCAAATACACAAATAAACACTATGCAAAAGATCCCAAAACTCCAAATAAAATCCATAAACAGAGAGAACATAATTTTCTGGATTTTTAGAAACTGGAATAAATCAAATTTGGAGTTAAAACGTTAAAAGTTATGATTATTTAAAGTTTAAATAATCAATTAAATAATATTACAGAGAAAAACTTTAGTCCAAAAATTAAATAAAATTCATATTTAGGTAGATCTTGATTTTATACAAATTTAGAAATTTGAATCGCTCAAATCGGAGTTGAAACGCATAAAAGTTATAAGCGTTTGAAGTTTGAATCTAAATTTGAATCAATATTTCGAATTAATAAATCATTTTCTTTTGGAAATTAATTATTGCGTCGGCATGGACACGTGGCAGCCTCTCGATTGGCTGCTTGGCGTCGTGATCCACGGACTTGGTTCGGGTCCACGGTGGATCTGGTCCACCGGGCCGGTCTGGTGACATGCGGGTCCCACCGTCGATGGGTCGCGTCGCGGTGGCACGACTACGTGGCACGATCCGAGCCGTTCGATTCGGATCGAGCGGTTGAGGTTGGATCCAATCCACCGCATAGCGTGGATTTATTTGCCGTGTCGTGGACGAACGAGGGCCGTTGGATTTTGATCCAACGGTTGAGATCTATCCTGGGTTCTACAGGGTTAGGGCGCACGTGGCTAACCTGGACCGTTGGATCTTGATCTCACGGTCCAGATCCAATCTGGTTTTCTACCGTTTCAAGGAAACGTGGACTCACCGTGATCGTCGGATGAAGATCGGACGGCGGACAGTCTTCGTGGGGTTGCGGCGGCGCTGGTTGTCGAGGTCTGGCCGGACTTGAAGACGACGACACACGGGACGGCGCCACAGGGCAGATCCGGCGAAGTGAATGCCACTCCCAGACGCGCCTCGTCCTTGCGGTCTCGGATCCGGCCACAAACGCGACGGAGAACGGTGGACGGCGGCGGAACGATGCCAAAACCCTAAACAACCCTAATCAACTCCGGCGAGGAATCGCGAGCACGGAGGAGCTCTTCGAGTGGCGGCGGCTAGAGCAAAAGGTGCGCACGGTGACGGCGATCCTCGGGCACGCACCCACGCCTTAAATACCGGCACAGACGTCGAGATTCGCTCGGTTTCCATGGCGAGGCCGGTACGGGCGGCGGAGTCCGGCTCGGACACGGCGAGGCGACGCGGCTCAATCCTAGCCGTCCACGCGGCACGACGGACGGCCACGATCGCACGGGCACGTACGGGTTCGACTCGGTCTCGGCTCGGGGTGACGTGGCGCAATCACAACCGTTGGATCTTGATCCAACGGTCGCGTGGCTAGGGTTCGGGACGAGCGGGTTCGGCTCGACCACGTGGCTCGGGTCGGACTCGAACTCGAGTCTGACTCGGGCTCGGTCGGATGAACAGTAACCGACTCGGTTTGATTTTCCAGCGATTTAATATTTAAAATAATTCGATAATTCATTTAATTCATTAAAAATAGCAAATGACTCAGAAAAATTCCAGAAAAATTATGGAAAATACTTTGGATCATTTTGGACTCAAATAAAATATTTCCAACAAAAATTTATTTGCAAAATTAAATTCTTTAATTATTTCAAAATGGAATAAATTCAAATAAATTCCAAATAAATCCAAATAAATTCCAGAAAATTCCAAAAATTCACCAAAGTGCCAAACCACACATGAATTTAAGGAAAGCAAAATTTTGGGATGTTACAAAAATCTAGCAGATTTGTTCACTAAGTCCTTGCTAAAGCTAATGCATTGGAATGAAATGACTTAGAGATATGCATAGTTCAGGGGGAGTAAATCCTAAACCATAACCCCTTTTGCTCAAATCCTGAAGATTATAGTTTATATCCTGAAGATTATAAGTTGTGCTTTTTTTTCCCTTAAGTGAGTTTTCTTGAAATTTCTCACATCAAGGTTTGTTAATGAGGTGTTTGAACCAAAATTCGATATGTATTGGAATCGGTCTAAGACGGAGAAGATATGGAAAAGAAATCGGTAAACGAATCGGAGAAGGAAACCGTTTCTAAAAAGGGAAGAAATCAGATAAGAGGCCGATACGGATAAAAGCACCGTATCTATGCACAACTCGGATCGGTGAGGCGTGTTATAAAAGGAGGAGGGCGTCAAGCAAAGAAATCAATCAATCCAACAACACACACATCTACTTTTACAAGTTTTTCTTTTACATTGTTTTAGCCTCATAGATCTCTCTGCAAGTCGACGGAATCAACATAGTTGCGCATCGCCGATTGTTGATTTTAGCCGATTTCACCCAGGTTTGATTTGCTTCGTTTTGTTGCGCATCGCCTTCCGGCCGATTTTACCTTGTATCCGGATCAAGCGTAACGGTTGATCTAGTTATCTCCTAATCGGTTTTTGCCGACTAGCGAAAAGCCGATAGATCCTTGTTTATCGGCCGATCAAATTACAAATTCTACCTTGTCGATTTCAGGTCAAATCGACCGCACGCTCTGCAAACCCGGTGTTTGTCTTGTGTGTTCGAGGCCTAAAACCCCTTCACGTTTTTGGCGCGAACATATTTTGGCACGCCGGTGGGACCCAAAAGAATGTCGATCAACCGACAAGCCCGCGATCACCGCCGATATCAACACCGATGCCATAATCGCGCCCCGGATGGCCGATTTAACCCCTGAGCAACGGAAAGAACTTCGAAGATCGAAGGCAGCTCTGGAGGAAATGATGCTACGATGCTTCCGGAAAACACGCCGTGGCGTTACTCAAAAGATTGCACTCCCAAGCATCAATCCTATCGGAGATTCAACATCCGAATCGGTAAGCCGATACGCACCGCTCAAGCTGATTTATCAAGTATGATCGAGCAATCATCCATCACGCATTGATTAACCAATCATCGGCTCTAGTATCTACTTTAAAGCCGATGATAGAAAATAGTGTGAAAACAATTGCTCAAGAATTAGGCCGTCTGGAAGCCTGCTAGATCCACCACAAACCATCCCTACGCACCGGTATATTCCATAGCACCCAACACCAACACGATGCGCGTGTCGGCTCAAGCACCTATCATGATGCCGGCTCAACCTACTGTTTTGAAACCAAGCATCTGAGAGAGATGGGTTCACACACTACCATGGGCACACGGATGGAGCCAAGATAGGCGCATCAAATCAATCAAGTCGCGCCTCCAATAACATCGGGTTATCGGCGTATCGGCCGATCGAAATGGGACAGGTTCCACGATCACGAGGGGCCACAACCATGAAACAAGCACCATATAGGGTGGTGCCATACGTCGAACCTTTCGCACCCATACCGATGCATTAGGTTTTAATCACAATTATGACGCAGCACCAAGACCTCCTGAGGTGCAATTGGACAAAGACCCGAGTTTGCACTCGGGGCAGTGGCGCAAACAATGAGAATTGGCCGTGTCCGCTGCACCACAAGCCGACAATGTTAATTGGGCAGAACAAATTGCCAATGTTTTGAGAGAACAGTTCGGTTTACAACCCGGAGGGAGAGTGATCGGCTCTGAGGAAGCCGTACTCGATTACATAGACCGAATGCCGTACCCCACAACTTTAGGATACGGACTTTGCTAAATTCTCGGGGATGATTCTATTACCACAATTGAGCATATCGGACGGTTCATGGCTCAATGTGGGAGGCGACACGATCCGATGGGTTAAAAATTAGGTTGTTTCCTTTATCATTATCCAGCCTTTGCATTCACTTGGTTCACAAATCTACCACCTAATTCGGTTCATATATGGAGCGATTTAGAAAGCCGATTCCATGAGTACTTCTTTTGGAACTATGGAGCTTAGGATTTACGATCTTAGTTCGATCCGATGTATACTGGCGAATCGGTCTCTGATTATATCAAGAGATTTGGGCGTCTGGAATAGGTGCTCTGATGTAACATTACCCGACGATCAATTGGCCGACCTAGCGTTCCAAGGGTTAATCCCTCCATTAAAAGAAAAGTTGTCAGGCCAGGAGTTCCCCGACTTAGGCCACCTACTCCATCGCGTATCGGCACATGAAAGCCGATATGCAGAAAGCAAAGGGTTTAAAGATAGGTTTAGGACAAGCGGCAATGAAAAGGCCAAAGTAAACATGGTAGATTACGATTCGGCGACACCTCTGACGACAGGCGAAGTGAACATAGCCGAGTGGGCCAAAGGTTCCAAAAAACCACTCGTATGCTCTCTGCTTAGGCCGACAAAGAATAAAGCGGAAGTCAAGTACTCGTATGATGTGTCAAAGTGTGACAAAATATTTGATTTATTACTACAAGAAAAACTCATAAGGTTACCAGAAGGGCACATCATACCATCGGCCGAAGAAATTAAAAAGCGAAGGTATTGCAAATGGCATCATTCGTTCTCTCATAACACTAACGATTGCAATATTTTTCGACAACAGATCCAATCGGCCATCACCGATGGCAGGTTAAAGTTTGCAGAAGAATCGGCTATGCAGATAGATATGGGCCCTTTTCAGGTCAACATGGTTCAATGTTCACGAAAAGAAAAGAGGCCTGCGGAAGAGGATAAGCCAACTAAGGGAATTGTATCACGAGGCGAGACGGTGCAGATCACTGTCGGTTCTATACAAATAGAAGCCGATAAAAATGGACAAAACTCAAGAACGGTGAAACCAAGAGGGGATGATGGCGCCGTGATGGCACTATGGGTGTCCCGATCTTTCGATGAGAAACACACGATCGATTTGTTAGAGTCGACTTTGACGATCCGACTACACCGTACGACGATTTACGATCGCTTAGCAATCGCTAAACCAACTAAATGGGTTATTGATCTTACCGTGGGCACGATCAACCTGAACACGAGGTTCAATTCCTGCAAGCAATCGAAGAACAAGCAAGAACAATAGGATAAGCAATCTGAAATTGTGGATAAACTGAAGCGAAACAAAGTGGAGTCTTATTGACGATCTTGACAAGGTGGTCGCCCAAAGACAACTGCAGGATCAAGTTTGCACTTGGCTAAACTAATCAAATAAAACCTAAACCCTAAGGAGCCGATGTCTGGCTATTTATAAGAGGTAGGGGCGTGGGAAACACGCCCAAAGCGTAGGGATACCAACTACAACTCTATTACAAGGCCCAAAGCCCAAGTCTTCTCGATTTGGAAAAGTGACAATTGTTTTGCAGATTCCCGTTGACTCGACGGAATTTGGGGATGGGGTCGGATCCGCTGGAAAGAGGACGTCGAAACCTTTCCAACCAGTACTCATAGACCCTCAAACACCCTTGTGGATCAAAAAGTTATGGTCGTTTGAAGTTGGTGCTGTCGAGGCCGAATCCGAGTTGAACTTGTGCCGGAAGAATTGGCTTCATGCTTGACGTTTGGGAGTCCTTCTCCTTGGTTCCTAAGGACAATAAAATCATCACAAGGATTAAATAGCATTCCATTCATTAAATTATTTGTATGCAACCCGAGGAACGATTCACAGTAATTGAATTGTCGCAGCGCGAGCTCAGTAATTGGCCCTTGTATGACATTGTTGGTTTCCATTGGGTTTGTAGGTATGGCCGTATCCATGGTAGTGATGTCCTCATCATCCTCCCCTTCTTGCATTTGAGTCGTCCTCGACTCAAGTTCATCATCTTCTCCCAAGTATGGTTTCAAATCGGCAATGTTGAATGTGGGACTAACCCCAAAATCTGCAGGCAATTCAAGCTTGTATGCATTATCATTAATCTTTGCCAATACTTTGAAAGGACCATCAGCTCGCGGCATCAACTTAGATTTTCTTAATTCTGGGAATCCCTCTTTACAATTGAGCAACACATTTTTAAAATCATCATCATACACATATTGCTCTTTAATCGTTTCCAAACCAAAAATTTTGAAGTCAAGTTGTGAGAGCATGGTATATCTCCTAGACAAGGCATCAGCAATGACATTATCCTTTCCCTGTTTGTGTTTGATGACATAAGGAAATGACTCAATGAATTCAACCCACTTTGCATGTCTACGGTTCAGTTTAGCTTGACTTCTAATATGTTTTAATGATTCATGATCCGAATGTATAACAAATTCCTTGGGCCATAAATAATGTTGCCATGTTTCTAAAGTTCGAACTAGTGCATATAACTCCTTATCATAAGTAGAATAATTCAAACTTGGCCCACTCAATTTTTCACTAAAATAAGCAACAGGTTTTCCTTCTTGTAATGTACACCACCCAAACCAATTCCACTAGCATCACATTCTAGTTCAAAAGTCTTAGAAAAGTCTCGGATTGGAGTAAGGGTGCATGGGTTAACTTAGCTTTCGGAATGTTGAAGGCATCTTCTGCGGCTTGCCCAAGCAAAGGTACACCCTTCTTGGTGAGCTCATTCATGGAGTGGATGATGGTGTCAAGTCCTTCACAAACGCATTGATAGAATCCAAAGACAAGTCCTAGAAAACTTCGCTTTGTGGACCGTGTTAGAGTCGGCCAACTCTGTATTGCTTCAACCTTGGCTTGGTCAACTTCAATTCCCTCGTGGAGTAAATAACATAGCCAAGAAAAGATACTCGATCCGTGCAAAGGTGCACTTCTCAAGGTTACCAAATAAGCGTGCATCGCGTAAAGCATTAAAAAACACGTGAGATGTTCAAGATGATCCTCTAAAGATTTGCTATAAATCAAGATATCATCGAAGTAAACTACTACAAATTTTCCAATGAAAACACGAAAACCTCGTTCATCAGGTCTCATGAATGTGCTAGGAGCATTAGTCAACCCGAAGGCATTACTAACCACTCATATAACCCGAACTTAGTTTTAAATGCTGTTTTCCATTCATCTCCTAACTTCATGACCGTGATAGCCACTACGCCAAATCCACTTTAGAGAACATAGTAGAGCCACTTAGTTCATCAAGCATATCGCCTAACCAGCAGGAATAGGATGGCGATATCTAATGGTGATATTATTAATTGCTCTACAATCCACACACATGCGCCATGTTCCATCTTTCTTAGGTACTAAAATGACTGTACAGCACAAGGACTAAGAGATTCACGTGCATCTTTATCAAGCAATTCGTGAACTTGGCGTTGTATCTCTTGTGTTTCTTCGTGGTTGGTTGTAAGGTGCTCTAAGTTGAGCAAAGATGCCCTCGAATGAGATCAATTTGATGCTCAATCCCTCTAATTGGCATGCGACCACTGAGGGAATGTCCTTGGAAAGATGTCGGTGTATTCTGCAAAAGGTTAGTGACAACAGGAGGCAAAGAGAGGACATCTCCTCTAGAGAAAACAAAGTTTCTTTTGAGACCAAAGCATAGCATGTAGACCTACAAACATCCAACTCATTCAAATCAGATTTTGTTGCAAGAAAACAAGCACCTTTCAATTTAATCTCATTCGGCTTAGCACAATCAAGGTTAGATTCTTTCGCTTTATGTTGTTCAAGTCCTTTGGTGACAATCTGATTTTCACTCTTAGAATTCTCTCGATTTTTCTCTTTGCTAGATCTAGCGATTTCATCCTTTACAATGGCATCAAAGCGACATTGGGTGTAGCACAATTTTCTTTTCTTTATGCACAAAGAGTATTGATTTGTTCTACCATGATGTAACAATCCTTATCATATTGCCACGGTCTACCTAATAACATAGAACATGCTTGCATAGGTATGCGACATCGCAATCAACATAATCATGATAGGAACCTAAAGCTTAAATGTACTCTTACCATGCGAGTTACCTTGAGTTTGCATTTGTTGTTGAACCATTGAATGTGGTAGGGTGAGGGTGTGGTCTAGTGGAGAGTGCTAGCTTCTCCACCATGTCCATGCCGCCAGATTATTGCAACTCCCACCATCAATGATTATTCGAATGGATCGCTCCTTGATGACGCCTTTTGTGTAAAACAAGTTGTGGCGTTGATTTGGATCGGCGCGAGCAACTGGAGCACTAAGCACACGCGTGCAATAATACTCAAATATTGGTCAAGATCACCCGGCGCCACGTGTACCTGCATCGTGCTCGGCATTTGGATCGCCTTCATGTTCAGTGAGCAAAGCATATGTTTCGTCATCAAGATCACTTGCCGAGTCATACTCGCTACTTCCGCAGTTATTAGCACACGCAACTTGTTCGGACACTCCCTCATCATGTGACCGAAACCCTTGCAATGATGGCAATTTGAACATCTTTGCGTCCGTTGATGCGACGTTTACGGCACTAACTATTTGTAGTAGCTTGTGTGGCACTTTTCGTCGGCGTTGGTTGTGGTGCCGAATTTGCGGTGGTGGACGCCGCCTGCTGATGGAAGAGGTCGGCGTGGTAGTACGACCAGGCAGCAGGGGTGCGGCGGTGTCCACAAGCAGTTCGACCTGAGAAAAGATTAGTCTTGGCCCTCGATTGAGCGACCCTGCACTTCACGTTCGCCTTGCAAGCAAGATGGAACAACCGAGTCATCGAATTATAATCCTTATAGTCTAGAATATCCTGGATTTCTCGAGTTAAACCACCTAAGAAACGAGCCATAGAAGCTTCCTCACTCTCAATTAATCCACAACGCAACATGCCAATTTGCAATTCTTGGTAATATTCTTCCACCGAATTCTTACCTTCTTTGTCAGAGGCGCTGCAATTTATTCAATAAATCTCTAGCATAGTATGAAGGAACAAATCTATGCCTCATTAGCAATTTCAAGGCTTCCTAAGTGGTGGGTATATTATTTGGATGAGCACGGCAATGTTCTCTCCACCAAAGCAGAAGCAAAATCATGAACTCACTTGTGGCAGCCTCTAACTCTTCTATTCTCGGGAAATCATGGCACGCAAATTTTTGATCCACAAGTAATTCCCAACCAAGGTAACCATCAGGGTCATATTTACCTTCAAGCGGTGGCATGTTGAAATTTACCTTAGGGAAAACATCATCTCGCTCGCTCCTTGGTCGTGGAGGATCACGTCGCATACCTTGGTGATTGAGCGTAGCGTTGATGGTTACGATCATTATCGTAATGGATGGGTTGACCTCCTCCGCGCTGGTGTCATCATATTCCGTGTTTTCTGCTCGTTCATTCTTCTAAATTGTTGGGGCCTCTGTGGAGTGAATTGTTGCTTGGACGACGGGGAGGTGGATTGGAAGCACCAGATGCAAGAGCTTTGCAAAAGTATCAAGTCTAGCCAAAATAGTAGCAAGAGTAGTGTTAGCAATCCCTTGTGCGCCTCGGCGGATACGAGGCGGTCTTCTTGCATTGACATACGCCATTAGTGAGCCGTACATCCTCGCTAAGACCATCGGTGGCTTCCTCGTCATCTTTTGGAAGTGAGCAATGATGCCCTTGGTTAGGAGAGTGATGAAGTGAACTCTCGTCACCGACATGGTTAGTTGATGACAAGAAACAAAACCACAAGTATAATGTTCTTATCAACTACTAGGTGGCAAGTCTCTCAAGCGCTCAAGCCTATGACCCAAGTTCTTACAAAGTTCTTACAATGTAGCAAAGTGCGTTATCGGCCACATTAGCTTGTCAAAGAGTTCTCCGGAAGTTTGTGTAGAGCGATTGCCAAGGGATCGAACGCCTGTATGGGTAGAAAGTGGAGCTTGGACAGGCTTAATTTAGTAGCAAAAGGTTAGCAATAATCCAATCGATGAATGCAAAATTGAAGAATTGTTCAACGCCTAGTCACTAGTTGTCGACTCGAGGCTAGCAAGGATCGTGACTCAAAAGCGTAGTCGCACAAAGATGCGTTCCACAAATGAATGAATGGCGAAAAAAATTCGCGAAAGAAGGGAACTATCTCAAAGACTGGGAATCTTGTGAAAATAGGTTTGGCACATAAAATTTTGGATCTGTTCGGACTTTTTTTTTTTTTTTTTTTTTTTTTTTTTTTTTTTATAACGATCCGATTCGTTTTTCTTTCATGCTATGGCGGAAGACTGGGCCAGTCGTGTGACGATCGGACGGCGGGTGACCAATGGCTATCGAGGGCGACCAACAAAGCACTGGACTCGTGGGCTACTGCTGCAACGACGATGGGCTATCGTGGGCGACTAAAGGCGATCACACGACCGGCGACGGTCAAGGCGACGATGGACTGGGGGCGATCGGGAGGCGACGATCGGAGCGGCGACGATGAGGCGACGATCGGCTAACAGAGGGCAACGGTCGGATTTACCAAGTGCACTACGGCGACCAGTTGGATGAGAAGAAGCTTCAACACCTTTTTTTTTTTTTTTTTTTTTTTTTTTTTTTTTTCAACGATTCGGGACCGACAGAACACAACTCGAAACCGAACACAACTTCGGAACGCTGTAGGGAGACAAAATTTTCTTCGACCTGGAACTAGACTAGAATTCAAAGAACTCGACAACGATGCAACCAAAAATTCAATAACACAAGGTGCCTGGAAAGGAAAATGCGAGGCTCAAATTGTTTTGGTATGGAGAGATCCAACTGATGGCGCTTTCTACGGACTATAGGAAAGATATCAATCTACTAATCTAGGGTAAAGAATTCTCACCGAGCAACTTTGGTTTGCTCGATACCACTTGATGGCGCGTGATGGCACTATGGGTGTCCCGATCTTTCGAGAGAAACACACGATCGATTTGTTAGAGTCGACTTTGACGATCCGACTACACCGTGACGCATTTGACGATGCGCCTTAGCAATCGCTAAACCAACTCCAGCGGGTTATTGATCTTACCAGTGGCACGATCAACTCAATACGAGGTTCAATTCCTGCAAGCACGAAGAACAAGCAAGAACAATAGGATAAGCAATCTGAAATTGCGGATAAAGCGAAGCTTAAACAAAGTGGAGTCTTATTGATTTATCTTGACAAGGTGGTCGGCCCAAAGACAACTTCGCAGGAGATCAAGTTTGCACTTGGCTAAACTAATCAAATAAAACCCAAAACTCCTAAGGAGCCGATGTCTGGCTATTTATAAGAGGTAGGGGCGTGGAAACACGTCCAAAGCGGTGAGATACCAACTACAACTCTATTACAAGGCCCAAAGCCCAAGTCTTCTCGATTTGGAAAAGTGACGCCAATTGTTTTGCAGATTCCCGTTGACTCGGACGGAATTTGGGGATGGGGTCGGATCCGTTGGAAAGAGGACGTCGAACCTTTCCAACCAGTACTCATAGACCTCAAACACCCTTGTGGATCAAAAGTTATGGTCGTTTGAAGTTGGTGCTGTCCCGGAGGCCGAATCCGAGTTGAACTTGTGCACCGGAAGAATTGGCTTCATGCTTGACGCTTGGGGAGTCCTTCTCCTGGTTCCTAAGGACAATAAAATCATCACAAGGATTAAATAGCATTCCATTCATTAAATTATTTGTATGCAACCCGAGGAACGCATTCACCTGGTAATTGAATTGTCGTGCGCGAGCTCGAGTAATTGGCCCTTGTATGACATTGTTGGTTTCCATTGGGTTTGTAGGTATGGCCGTATCCATGGTAGTGATGTCCTCATCAGGGGACTTAGAGGTCGGTAAATGGTATCGAGCTGAGAGGGCTCCAAGAAGAGCCGATTTCAAACCAAAGCCGACCTTCTCACAACTCCTGGGGAAATATGAAAGGATAAGTCGAAGGTATAGCCCTCAACAACACCAGTGTTTTCATCGATCAGGGCAAAGGAGGGACGAACGTCGGCGGCCAGATATGCCACATCGGCCGATTACAGAAGAAGAGAAACATCGACAATGTCCTTTTTGGCGCTTTCTTTGGGAGAGAGGGATGACCTTACCAACGGTTGTATCTTGTCCTATGCAACACTCATCTACATGTCGGCCAAACCAATCTGTAAAAGACAGGTTGTCCAGACCGATACACGATCGTCCAGAAGTAAGGAGCAGAAGGCCGATCCATGAAAGGTTGTCAACATCAGAACAAGGCGAGTCCTCCCAAAATCAGGAATTATCGGCTAACGCAAGAAGGATGGAATCTGACAACGAAATGGGCAATTTAGCTGGAAAGATAAGAAAGCCGATAGAACCCAAACCTAGATGGTGCCCTTCGGGTCTCAGCAAGTCATAGCGAGGAGGCTTCAGCGATTAAAAACACAAGAAGAAAGGGAAGCCGAAAGGAGAGTGAGAGGATCGGACGTTTAATAAGTTAAGACCGGTACCGATTTTGAAAAAGGAGTGGAGAAAGAAGGAACAGATCGATAGTGATTCAGATCAATCGGTTCAATCCAGTTCTCCGATGATCCGAGATGATACGCCACCAATGGATATAAACATGGTATTCACTTTACCTGCCGAGTTCGAATCGAAGAATCTACCAAGAAGTGTTCGCCCAATTGTGCCTCGGAGCACCAGGCCATTTGTGTTTGAAAAACCACAAGACATGCATCGGCATTTGAAACCATTGTATCTAAAAGGATACATTAATGGCCGACCAATATCCCGCATGTTGGTCGATGGCGGGGCGACGGTCAATCTGATGCCGTTAAGTACTTTCAGAAAATTGGGAAAAGCCGATGAAGACTTAATCAAGACCAACATGGTGCTAAATGACTTCACCGGAGACCCAACTGAGGCTAAAGGCGTAATGGTGTCGAGGCGGCGATCGGTAATAAAACTTTGCCGACTGCGTTTTTTGTGATTGAAGCTAAAGGCAATTACAGCGTACTCCTTGGGCGGGATTGGATCCATGCTAACTGTTGTATACCATCAACTATGCACCAGAAACTGGTGCAGTGGAACGATGATACAGTAGAAGTCGTACCAGCCGACACATCGGCTCATATCGCCATGGCTAGCCACGACACCAATTGGCCACACGAAGAGGCTGAATGCATATCGAGGAAAAGCCTTGGACAATTGCGATTTTATACGTATTGAGAAATCGGGATTCAGGCCGATCAGCGTTAAACCCAATACGTTTGATCGGACAGGCGAAGTGATAAGAAGATGGAGCGCGAGACACTAGCAAAACTGCAGGAAAAGGCAAGGAGCTATCGGCGGGAAGAATCTGAAGAAGTTGAAGATTTTGAAGAAGAAAGAAAGGGGTTAGGATTCATACGCCGATTTCCTTGAAGAAATCGATATTGGGGAAGGGGATAGCAAAAGACCAACGTTTGTAAGTGCTAAATTAGAACCCAATTATAAAACAAAGTTGGTCGAAATACTCCAAGAATATAAGGATTGCTTTGCGTGGGAGTATTATGAAATGCCAGGTTTAAGCCGATGACTAGTTGAACATCGGCTACCTATAAAACCTGGATATCGGCCGTTCAAACAGTACCTAGGCGGTTTAACCCTACGTTGTATGACGCTATAAAGGAAGAAGTAGGACGATTGCTAGAGGCGAAATTTATCCGGCCTTGCCGATCTGTTGAGTGGGTCTCAAACATCGTCCCTGTGAAGAAGAAAACGGCAAACTTAGGGTATGTGTCGATTTTAGAGATTTGAACAAAGCTACGCCAAAAGACGAGTACCGATGCCCATAGCCGATATGCTTATCGATCTTGCATCCGGGAATAAAATCATAAGCTTTTTGGACGGAACGCCGGATACAATCAGATATTCATGGCGAAGCCGATATACCCAAAACGGCTTTCGGATGTCCGGGCTTTAGGGCTATATGAATGGAAAGTTATGACCTTCGGTTTAAAAAATGCGGTGCTACCTATCAACGCGCTATGAACCATATTTTCCATGATTTGATCGGCAATCTTGTGGAAATATACATTGACGATGTGGTGGTAAAATCCAAAGAAGGCGGCAACATTTAGCCGATCTGAGAAAAATGTTCGAAAGCACAAGGTTACATGGGTTAAAAATGAACCCTCTCAAATGTGCTTTGAATTATCGGTGGACAATTTCTTGGGTTTACTGATTGCATGAAGGAGGGATTGAAGTAAACCCAACCAAAGTGAAAGCCATAGCCGATACTAAACCACCGAGCAAGTAAAAGGAGTTGCGGTGTTGATTGGGAAAATCAATTACTTGCGACGTTTTATCTCAAACTTGTCGGACGTATTCGGGCCTTCACACCGCTGAAAATTAAAGATAACCAAGAGTTTAAGTGGGAAGCCGATCAGCAAAAGGCCTTCGGCGACATAAAAGGTTATCGATGAGTCCACCAAGATTGACCGCACCGAAACACGGTATACCTTTTAGACTATATATATCGGTGAAGGTGATTCGATTGGAGCAGTTTTAACACAAGAAGCCGATAGGAAGGAACAGCGATATATTACTTAAGCCGGCGTCTTCTAGATGCGAAACCAGGTATCCCTTAGTAGAAAAATTATGCTTGTCATTGTACTTTGCTTGCACCAAGTTAAGACATTATATCTTTGGCGTCCAAATGCGTTATAATATGCAAAACCGATGTAGTTAAATACATATTATCGGCGCCCATCCTGCGTGGTCGGCTTGGTAAATGGGCATACGCCCTAACGAGTTTGAGTTATCCTATGAATCATTAAATCTGTGAAAGGACAAGGCTGTGGCCGATTTTATCACAGGAGTGAAACATTAGTAGGAACAACTAGTGTAACTCCTTGGCAGCTGTATTTTGATGGGTCTGTTTGCCAAGAAGGCGAAGGCATCGGTGTGATATTAGTTTCACCTAGAAAGCAGGAGTATGACTTCATGTATCGGCTAAATAGCCGATGTTCAAATAATCAAGCAGAATACGAAGCATTACTAAGGGGTCTACAACTGTTAGATAGCATCGGAGTGAGAGACGTCGAAGCTTTTGGAGATTCGATGTTAATTGTACAGCAAGTCAGAGGAGAATACCGATGCAATGATGATGCACTAACCCGATGCTTGCATCAATGCCTCCGAGATCATCGAGATGTTCACTACATTTTCCATAGAACATATCCAGGAGAAGCTAATGATAAAGCAAACCGATTGGCACAATGTGCATCAGGTACAAGATTGAAAGCCGGCGAGGACCAATCGAGCTAAGCGTTTGGCGGTTTTATGTGTTCACCTGTCATTGGAGAACAGAGATAAGGGATTATTTGTCAGATCCAACCAAGCCGACCGAGCAAAAGGTCAGGCGCAAAGCACTCAAATATGTTATACTAGAAGACGTATTGTACTTTCGGACTATGGAAGGTTTGTTATTAAGATGTCTGGGAACCGAGGAAGCCAAAGTGGCGATGGGTGAAGTTCATGAAGGCATTTGTGGGTCACATCAATCGGCTCGTAAGATGAAATGGATACTGAGACGAACAGGATATTTTTGGCCGACGATGTTAGAAGACTGCTTCAAATATTATAGAGGATGCCAAGCGTGTCAAAAGTTTGGTAACATCTGATCGACACCGACATCGGCTTTACATCCGATCATCAAGCCATGGCCATTTAGAGGATGGGGTATAGACATAATCGGCCGATATTTCCGTCATCCAAAGAAAGGACACAAATTCATCCTTGCAGCCACGGATTATTTCTCAAAATGGGTTGAGTTTGTGCCACTCAAGAAGGTTACTAGTAAAGAAGCGATCGACTTTGTAAATGAACACATCGTCCATCGGTTTGGGATTCCACAAACAATCACTCTTGATCAAGGTCTTGTGTTCATGTCCAACGAGTTCAAAGGGTTTGCGGAAAGTCTTGGGATAAAATTACTCAACTCCTCCCCTTACTACGCCAGGACAACTGACAGCCGAATCATCAAACAAAACATTGATAAAGGCGATAAAAGAAAAATTGAGGAAGAGCCAAGGAGATGGCATTCAACGCTATTGGAGGCTTTATGGGCTTATCGGCTATCTCATCACGGATCAACTAAATTGTCACCCTTTCAGTTGGTATACGGACAAGAAGCCGTTTTGCCCGTTGAAATCAACATCGGCTCGAGAAGGCTACACGAGCAAGATAAGGTATCGGTAGATGAATACAAACAGCGATCTTTGGACAATCTAGATGATTTGGCTGAACTAAGGCGGATCACGCTAGATCGGCTTAAAAAGAATACCGAGCTGGTTGCCAGGTCGTACAATCAAAAAGTAATTTTAAAATCATTCACTCAAGCCGATTTAGTATGGAAAACCATATTGCCGATTGGGTCTAAAGATAATCGATTCGGCAAATGGTCTCCAACGTGGGAAGGACCTTATAAGATCAATCGGCGGTTGGCGGGAATTCATATATCTTGGAATCCTTAGAAGGGTTCGTCCTACCTAAAGCGATCAATGGAAAATATCTGAAGGCATATCACCCAAGCATATGGGTCGGGTCCTAACTCTGAGAGATGAAGGTATCGGGATCAATGACAAGCACATGCATATAAAATCGGTCATCTGACCGGCCGAGTCAGTTTAAAACATCCACAGATTAAAAGTTTACAAAATCGGATGCACAGCCGATCAAACAAAAGTTCAAAAGACGTCATCTCAAGTTTAAAGCAATATTACAGAGATTGGCCACAACTGATCAGTAAATCAAAGACTAGTGTAGTCCCGACCCGGGCAAATGGGCTCCCAAAGCCGATAGTGCCGCTGCCGCCCTACCGATGGTAGCTTGAATGCTGTCTATTAAATGTTGATCAGCCCCTGCATCGCCCGGAACTGGGACTATTTTGGCCGATTGGGTTTTGACTTGTGCAAAGACCTCGCCAATCTTCTTCCTCTGGGCGGCCAGTGAAGATGTAGATTCTGTAATGCCAATCTGGCATTCTGCAAGTTCTTTTGTGACCAAGGCCAACTGTTCTTCAAGTTTGATCTTGGTCGACTCCAGCTCTTGAGCCCTGCTCTTGGCCGATTTTAGCAGCGATACCCTGGTCAAATGCACTCTTTCGAGACTTGGCGTCCGCTATGAGCTTGTCCAAAATCTCTTGATCGGCTTGTTGAGCCTTCCTCTGTTCAACCCTCAGCTTGGCTGATGCTACGTCCTGCCGACGAGTGTCCAAGTGGCATACCTCTAGCAGTGCGTTCATAGCCGCAGGAGGAAGATCGGCTTGCACGGCCGCCATAGCATTCCTCAGAGGTTGTGTATTGGCGGTAAGAGCGCCTCGGCTGCAACACTTCATCAAGAAGGCGATTGAGACGTTCTTGCATACCCGGTTCAGCGATGACGCAGCAGATCTTTGGCGCAGAGGCAGCAATGATACGTTGAATGTCGGCCGGATAGTCGTCAGTGGCCAACACTTCTGGGTCGTCGAGCTCATCCAAAGAGAAGCCTAAGAGATCGGCTAAGTCCATCGACGGAGCTGGGTTAGAAGCAGGTTTCGGAGGTGACGAGGCAGGAGCCAGAGCCGGCAAGACCAGCACATCCGTCTGGGTCTTCTCTGCATCGGCTTCTAACAACTGAACGGAAGGGGTTTCCTGAGGAATGCGTTACGATAAGATGCGTTACGATAAGATAAGGAACAAAAACAAGGGTCAAGATAAGGATCGGAGCTAACGCAGATGGCCGATCGATCGGGATCTTCTTTGCATCACGACCGCTGAGTTTTGGGGATCGCTTGATGACGACTCTACGGCTCTTCTTCTCACGAAAATTATAAACATGGGGTTAGCCGACGGCAAGCATGAAGACTTCGCCTACAAAAGAAGTGCGAGCAGAATTGACGTACTTTTGGTGCGCTGGACGGCAAGATCAGACAGTGATGGGCTATTGACCCCCAACGTGCCAGAAGATAAACCGGCAAGAGGGGTCGATGACCTTTGCCGTTTTAAGCGATCGTCGGCCGATGCGGCTTGCGCTGGGGTTGATCTCTTGCTGGTCTGAAAAGGGTAAAAAATATGGTTAAGCCGATGAAAATCTTATTCTAATAAAACATCAAAATGAAAATACCTCTAGAGACGAGTTAGCATCGCTCGAACTCGAGCTAGACCCAGCAACGGTCTCCGTCGGCTCTCGAAAACCAGGAAGAAAAGAGGACAGGACCTCGGGAATAGTGCGCCTCCGCAAGAGTGCCTCAGCTATAGAAGCCCACCATGTGGTAAATTGGCCCGATCGACGCGTATTTAACACAAGGAAGGGCAAGTCTACCACATGGAGTTCATCGGCTAGCTCAATAATAAGATCCGCCGCAGTAGAGTTAGTTACTTTGTTTCGTGGTTTAATCATCCTAAGCAAAGGAAAGCAAGGAATGGTTTGTCCGAAACCACTGGCGTGCATAAAGCGAAGGATGATAGAATTCATAGGTCATTGAAATGTTCTGTTTCGAGTACTTAAGCCGACGTGAAGGATGCAAGGAGAAATCAACAGGGGAAGCAGATCGAGAGTGGATTGGGGCATTAGGGAGCTATCGGAGTTTAAACGAAGAAAAGAAGGCCACGGGAGATCGGCTAATTGGCTATACGAAAAGAAATCTCTACGGTTGAAAGAGGCTTGGTTAAGATGCAGGAAAAAGGACAAGTATTTATGGAAGCCGGCGGGAGAGATTTTTGTTCATCGGATGAACACATGGTGAATTTTTCCTGGGGATCGGCTAGGTTGGAATACTGAGGGCGGCACCCTCGGGAAAATCTTCCGTTGGGAAAGCCGATTCTTACGAAGGGTCCGAGATAATGAGGCGACCAAAACGCAGTAAAGCCAAATCTGGATAAACCAAAGAGGGCCGCCAACATTACCGACGACATAGGAACCATTGCCGATAAAAGCCGACTCGATGATATGCATCATATGGTATACGGCGCCCAGCAAGGATTTCCCTAAAGATAGCCGACGACCCATAACTAGTTGCTCTGACATAAATTGATAGACCTGGGTTGGTCCTAAGGAAGCGCCACAGAAGAGGAATCGGTCTAACCATAAGTTGATAAAGGCTACGTGTTCTTCATCCGATACAGGGCCGGTTACTTTGTTGTTATTTTGGATGTATTTAGACCAACCTTCTCCCTTTTTTCTGGTCAATTTATACTGAGGTTTCCCACTAAAAGCCGATATTTGTTCTCCATCAGGCCTAAGACAGCATAATTCGGCCATGTCTAAAAGGGTTGGGCCGATGGGACCGGTTGGGAAAAAGAAGGCATTAAAAGAGTCCGACCAAAAATAGCAGGCAGCAGCTACTAAAGATTCGTTGGGTTCCGGAGCAGCTAAGGACATGGGGATACACTCAGCAATGCCCATACCTTCCCACTCTGCTCTCTTTTGGGCCGATACTCTAATGTACCAGGACCTCCAGCCCTTGAGAGCTGTCGGCCAAGCCCTAAAACTTTTGGACCACTCGTTGATGTTGTAACCAGGAGCCGATAAAGGGAGTCTAGGGATTTCGTCTCCGATGACAGTATCAGGTTCTATGGTTCCTATAGGACCTAGGAAGTACTGATGATCGCTATCTGGGATCGGAACAAGTACACGAGATCGTCCATTTCAGCCGATGCTATGAGAAGAAGGGTTGAAGCGGAGGAAAGCCGATTTCAGGATTAACGAGAGCACGCCAGGGTGAAAATGACTGCAGGGGGGTCTCATATTTATACCTCGGTGAAAAAGGTGAAAAGGCGAACGATTCTTTGCATTGAAAACGCACCGAGAGCATTGCGGCGCCATTAATGGGGGAGTTACCGAGGAAAATCTTAAACGTTAAGCCGATCACGGAGAAAAGCGAAAGATTTTTGAAAGATAGCACGCTACCTTTCAAAAATGGGGGGCATATGTTTGAACCAAAATTCGATATGTATTGGAATCGGTCTAAGACGGAGAAGATATGGAAAAGAAATCGGTAAACGAATCGGAGAAGGAAACCGTTTCTAAAAAGGGAAGAAATCAGATAAGAGGCCGATACGGATAAAAGCACCGTATCTATGCACAACTCGGATCGGTGAGGCGTGTTATAAAAGGAGGAGGGCGTCAAGCAAAGAAATCAATCAATCCAACAACACACACATCTACTTTTACAAGTTTTTCTTTTACATTGTTTTAGCCTCATAGATCTCTCTGCAAGTCGACGGAATCAACATAGTTGCGCATCGCCGATTGTTGATTTTAGCCGATTTCACCCAGGTTTGCTTTGCTTCGTTTTGTTGCGCATCGCCTTCCCGAAGCCGATTTTACCTTGTATCCGGATCAACTGTAACCAGTTGATCTAGTTATCTCCTAATCGGTTTTTGCCGACTAGCGAAAAGCCGATAGATCCTTGTTTATCGGCTTCGATCAAATTACAAATTCTACCTTGTCGATTTCAGGTCAAATCGACTGGCACGCTCTGCAAACCCGGTGTTTGTCTTGTGTGTTCGAGGCCTAAAACCCCCTTCACGTTTTTGGCGCGAACATGAGGCAACTAGTGTAACACGGAGTGCGAGTGCAATGTACTCTTTTCTTCATCCCTTTTTTCCCACTGGGTTTTTGGGAGGAGCTTTTAATGAGATATGTGCATTACGCGGTATTCGCCCAAGGGGAGTGTTATGATATGGTTAGAGTCCGTGTCCCTATATGGAAGGACTCTATCCATTGGTGGGCGAATCCGAATTAATCTCCAAGAGTCCTCCATTATATATATAGGGCATTGCCTTGTACAGAAACAATCAATCTAATAAAGAGAGGGATTTTCCCCTTATGTGGTGTGCTCCTCCTTCTTCTGTTCGTGTGCTTGCATTGGTGTGTCATTGAATGGCGTGGGTGAACGATCTAGTTTTACAACACTTTGCTATTTTTTAACAGAAAGAACACAAGTAACTTAAGATATAGTTAGTAACATTTGCACATGTTAGTGACGAAAATTTTAGACAAAATTTATGTTGTTCCACTTATCTTGTGTAACATCGCCCTCACTTCTTTTCTAGAGTAGCAACTATATTTTTTTTCGGAAATTTTGGTTATGATGTTTAGTTACTGTAAATTTTGGTCACTGTAAATGCACCGCAAGCTAGATTGCATACAATATGTTTCCCTTTCTTCCATGTGTAAGAGAAAACGATGACGGTGCTACCGTGCTCCCAAACTTCGGAAAACGATGCAAATAGTCATGAAAACAAAATACAAAAATGTTTTGTTAGATAGATCATGATACACTCTAGTATATTGCAAAAATTCGTCTTAAAATACGATGTATATTAGGAGAAACAAAAAAAAATCAGTGAATATTTTTCTGTTTTTCCCCTTTTATTTTTTGATTTCCTTTGCAGCAGAATGTTTTTTTTTTTTTTTTGTAACTCAATGCTCAAATTTAGATTTGAAATTTTGTGTAATGATACATTGGTTTTGTATTAATGTTTTTTTTTTTTTTTTTTTTTAAAATTTAATGGCTATTTGCATTATTTTCGGAAGAACGGGAGCACGGTATCACCTTATGGGTTTGCATCCAATCAACAAGCCATAGTTAATCTTATCACAAGCCACGTGCGCAGATAATATAATTATCCTTAGAAGATACTTTAAGTAACATATGCATAAATACACATAATTAGGCACGAAATATCTCTCCAACTCGAGGTACGGAAGTAGATGGTAGGGAGGGTACAGGGGCCATAGCTTTTATCTACTTTGTTCGAGTGTATAGATCTTTGCTTGATGATCAACAGCGCGACGTCAAACATACAACACCTACAACATATTTTCTGGCATTTTACACCCAGAAAGATATGTACTTTGTTCGAGCGTTTAGATCTTTGTTTGATGATCAACAACAGTGAGGGTGTTTTTCAAACTCAAAATGACAACTAGGGTCTAGGGTTTTTGTTTATTCTGTTTTCCAATTTTCCCACAAGGAAATGCTGTCCCCAGGACCACCGGGAACTAGCAAGATACCAAACCAAGCAAGTTTGCTATTGCAAGATATTAACCATGCATCCCCGGAGACAAGACTGAAGAAAGGGCAAGACAACAAAGCTTCAAATTCGAAATATAATACTTAAAAAGAACTAGCTATCAATTTAGTAAAGAAAATGCACCCAAATCCGAGCCAAGACCTCTTTTTTATCCTTTATCTTTTTTTCGAGAATCCATCCTATCATGAAGAGTATCAATGATAATTGAACAATGATGGCGTCACCGTTGCAGGTTACATCTTGTGTCAAAAAAAAAATTCAAAAGGTGTAAATTAGATTCACCTCTTATCTACCTGTTAGAGGCAAACTAAAAAGGGTAAAACAGCTGATCTCATCTTCTCTATGTACATAAAGCAGCAGATGCAGCTATGGGAGGCTAGAGATGGTCGAGCTCAGCGTCCAGTGAAGCAGGCATGTGGAGTGGTACCGCGGCTTGCATAAATTTGATCTTTACTAGTACGTGATTGTCATTCTTCGACAATGTGACCAACGCACTCCAGCTTCGTTGCTAAAAAATTGCTGGCTGCTGTCGTTATATACTTATCAGCTTTGCCATTTCTACAGCTGGACGCCAGCACCCTTCAGAGCAGCAGTCACGGTAGCAGAGGCTTCCTCGAGGGTTCTTGCCTTCTTCACAGTGTTGAATGCCTCTATGACATCACCTTCCTCCCATTCGTCAAAGTCATCAACCCCAATGCCACACTCTAGCCCGGCGCCAACCTAGTGAAGAAGAAAAAATAAGCTCACATTGTGAGCACTAGTTTTAGTTTCAGCATCAGCATAGAACGCATGTGAAAGTAAGGAAGTAGTACTGAAATCATAAATCCAGAAAACTCATTTCGATATCGTGGGAACATGTCTGTCTTCTATGTGGAATAGTTGATGGGTGGCTATTTTACATACCTCCTTCACAATTTCTTTCACCCGTCTCAAGGAATCAAGTGTACCCACATAAATTTCTTTCCCTTTACGAAGAACCCGAATATTGCAGTCTTGCACAACTTTCCCTGTAGTAATCATGCAACCTGCCACCTTTCCACTGCCACTACTGAAAACAGCTCGAACTTTGGCTGAACCAAGTGGCACTTCCTCCTGAAAAAGAAAGATGTATTGAGGACAAACATTCAACAAGTTTAGTAACTTACAATTAAAAACATTTACTCACACACCAAAGTTCCCAGATATCGTGCTAATGGAGTAAGCAAACTACTCCTTTCTATTAAAGGATTTCCAACATTGAAAACACATGTTAACCTATTGATAAGTGCGATGACCCAAAAACTTTTTGGACTTCTTACACTCAACTGGTTTAGAATTTCAAAAAATTGCTGTCTGTTTACCTCAGCAAGTTCAAGAAGCCCTTCCATGGCATTCCGCAGATCATCAATCAAATCATAGATCACCTTGTACAGACGAATTTCCACACTTTTCTTCTTAGCATAGTTTTTAACTGATCCTGGAGCTTTGACATTAAAACCAAATATAATTCCTTCAGAAGCAACAGCTAGATCAATATCGCTCACACTCACATCTCCTGAAGCTTGAAGCAGGAACCTCAAGGAGACATTTTCTTGAGGCAGAGCTTGGACGGCTTGCCTAATGGCCTCAATCGAACCCTATTTTGATCAACTTTTTGTTTATTTAGAAAAGAATGAATGAAAACAATAACAATCGACTCACATAGTTTGTAAGTAATGTGGCTACCTGAAAATCAACTTTAAGGATGACATTTAGCTCATGTGTATCAATTCCTGCTTGCTTTTCAGACGAAACAGATGCTGCAATGGATGAGAGTGTGACTTTCCCTTCCCCAGCTTTCGCAGATATCCTTTCAATTCGCAGTGCTTCTGCACGCGCATTTGCCCTTTCACGTGCAACATCAAGGTTGTCAACAGAGTCAAATACATCACCAGCTAGGGGTACATTGTTCAGGCCAATAACCTGTCAGAATGTTGTTTAGAAAAAAAAAAATCAGGATGCTTCTAAGTTCTAACCATAGTTACCAGAAACGTGGTTCGTCCGAGTTGTGGTACAAGATTCATGTTCGCGGTTTGCCACTTTTTCTTCCAATTTCTACTGCGAACATGAACCCTATACCCTAATCCGTTTCGGGTTCGACGAATCTGGTTCGCGGTTTGCGGGGTTTTACAGCAAATCTAGTAACTATACTTCTAACTCTGTAAATATTCAAAACTGTTTAATACCCTTGATATTATTAAAGCAAAAGGCAGCAAGCTATGGAAGGCATAATGCCTTTTTGGAACACATGGCTACTCTGATGGTATAGACATACATTTTTTTAAGGCAATACAGGCATACATTGATCCCTGGCAGTAGAAGTTAAGTAAATCACGATAACCAGGATTAGAAAACCGTTTATGAAAAGAAAAAAATTGTTACCAGGGTGGTTAGCAAAAACCAGCTGGTTTTTCTTCTTGTTAGACCTCAAAATTTGAACTTTACTTTTTCAAAATCTGATGTTTGGATTATGTTTAAGAAGTAATAGTATACTAATAATACATCTATTCCAGTAAAAATGGAGATTCAAGGGTGTCATTTAGGTCCTGATGCCAGTTCAGGTTTGCTGGCTGGTTCCCATGAGATCCCGAACACTGGCTCCGATAGCTTTCAACCAATGTCATCATATTGCAATATTCATCACAAGAAGGGGAAACATTTATTATTCCAGAAATTTTTTTCAGAAGTCAACATTTTATCAGATGAGAAACCATCTCACGGATATTGGTTTTTGTCCGACCACATTTTTTCTTCAGAAATCAGATTTAAGCAACAAGCTGTAGAAGCAAGATGAGTTTACTCAGGCTAGCTTGCACTACTTCACCATCCCAAATTGTAAGTCCCTTTTGCTAGCTTGTACTACTTCACTGTCCCAAATTGTAAGTCCCTTTCTGTGTCCAGCTGTTTCAAATTTTTTTGAATAAGGGATCTGCCTACTGTTATTTCAAATATGGTTGCTTTTTTCTCATGTTCAAATGCCATGATCACAGTTCTATAAAAGTACTTGGCAACATCCAATCGTCCTTGATAGTTTACTTAGGCTATGAGTTTACTGCTATATTTAGAAGGTTTATTTCCTTGTTAGATGGGTTTGAAATCTTTTAGACAAGCTCCATATAGTAAAAGAAGTTTCCATCTACTAGAGAAGGCCCTAAATAGGAAGGCCACATTCTGATAACATTAATCAAGAAAAAACGAATTAGAAGTCTCCCCAATCTATACTCCACCCCCATGAGGTCATCACCGTCTCGCCTCTGTCCTCGTGTTCATTTTCATTGGTTGCACTTCTTAGAAGCATCCAGGAGAACTACCGTAGAGCAAACTACCAAGCAAAGTAGATAATTTTCCTGAGCTCCAATCTCGTCCACTTAAAACTAGATAATTTACCACTGACTAGGCTGTTTGGCATTAACCAACCAATTAAAGCAGAACAAACTACTGACCAAGCAAAGTAGAATAAGGTTGATGATGGTCTACATCATTTTTCAAGATCCAGGTTTCTTTTTCCAATGAAATTTCTCTATTTGAATAGAGGAGAATGCTTTGTTGCATTCTCATACTGCAAGGCGCTTTCTTTCCAAGAAAAAAGGCATCGGTGTCTCTATATTTGAAGATTTATGTAGCTTTTTCCAATGGAATTTCTTTATTTAATAAAGGAGAAGGCTTTGTTGCATTTGTTAAACTAGACTTGTATAGGGTGTTATTTGCTATTTTACCCTCTTTGTACATGTACACTGTTTTGGCCCATTGGCCCATTTTGGAATGCAAGCAACCATTCTAACATGGTATCAGAGCTGCAGCCCTAGCTAGGGTTTCCCCTAGCAGCCACCGCCGCCGCCGCCGCCGCAGGCCATCCTCCCTTCTCTCCTCCTCTGCTTTCCGGCGGCAGCCTCTGCTTCCCCGAGCTGCCGCTCCTCGAGCCGCCGCCTCACTCCGTCTGCGTCGCCTCGACGCTGCCCTCCGTCCGCGTCGCCTCCCTCCGGCGAGCCGTCGTCGTCCGCTTCGTCTCGACGCCGCTTCTCCGTCGCGCATCGCCTGACGCCGCCTCTCCGTCGCGCGTCGAGCGCCGCGCCTGACGTCTGCGTCGCCTCGACTCCGTCGCGTCGCCTCCTCCGGCGGCCGTCGCCCGGCTTCCGTCGCGTCGCCTCCCTCCGGCGAGCCGTCGCCAGCTCCGTCCGCGGCGCCTTGCGACGCGGCGTGGGTGCTCCGTGACTGACAGAGGGCTCTTCCTCCATCCTTCTAGCACCAAATGGCGAGCGCATCTCGTTCTTCTGGACCAATGCCTCTCCCGCCCGTCATGTTTGATGGAACCAACTTCCGGGAGTGGTCTACAATGCTTCGGGTCTCACTTGACAGTCAGCGTCTATGGGGTCACCTCACTGGAGCTCGTCCTTGCCCACCAGTTCCGGTCCGCCCAGTTCAGCCTGTGGTCGGGCCAGATGGTGCTCCGGTCCCTGCAGATGTTCTAGCAACATATGAGCAGGACGCTGATCAGTATGTCACCGATTTGCAGACTCTTGAGGGATGGCAGATGGATGAGGCTCGTGCTGTTGCTGTCATCTTAGGCAGCATGAAGGTTGAGCTTGCCATGGATCTGGCCGCTCTTCCTTCTTCTCAGCTGATGTGGGAGCGCGCAGCTCGGGCCACCGAGCAAATGATGCTCTCTACACCTCTACATTGAGTGGCGAGCTCTCTTCGTCAGTTGGATTCCACCGTTGATGCCTTCTACCAGCAGATTACCGACGTGTGGCGTCAGCTTGACTCCTTGGAGCCTCCCTTCAGTTCGACCTGCGACTGTTGTGGCCTTCATCGGGACCACAAGAGTCTCGTTCGCCTCTTTGAGTTCCTCCGTCGGCCGGCCAGGAGTTTGAGCGACTCCGTGCTCACCGCTAGCCCTTCGCGCGGCCAGTCCTGGTTGAGGCACTCACCTGGTCCGTGCGAGAGAGACTCGTCTTCGTGGCGTTCTCTCGTCTTCCTCGTGCATCCCGCTTACTTGCCAGTACCTCCTCTGCGGCAGCTCTGGATCGCTCCTCTCCCAACATCGGCCAGGAGGCTCGGTTCTTTGTGGCGAAACCTTGTTGGTGCGATGGTTCGTTGTAACTCTCGCAAGAAGACAGGGCACACCATTGAGCAGTGCAGGAGGCGGCCTCAGAACCGCAAGGGTGGAGGTAGTGGAGCTGGTACCTCTCGCCCACCTGACGCCCTCCTGACAGCCATACAGGATGTGACTCATCGCCTTGAGCGCATGGAGCGCCGTCTGGGGGCGACTTCTTCTCCAGGACCGTCTGTTGCCAGTCTTCCTTCAGGTATACAGTTGCCTTGGATTCTTGACTCTGGGGCTTCCTTTCATATGACACCTGATTCTACTTACCTTGGCCCACTGAGTTCCTCAGCCATCCCCATGTCTGTCAAGACGGCTGATGGTACTTCCCTTTCAGTTGCTGGTCGGGGCATTCTCCACACTTCTTGTTTTCATGTTCCTTCTGTTTCACATGTTCCTCGCCTCGATCTGCAACTGATTTCTGCTGGCCAGCTTGCTGACCTTGATTGTCGTATCATTCTTGAGGCTAACTCTTGTTCTGTTCAGGATCGTCTCACCGGGACCCTGGTTGGTACTGGCCGTCGGGTCCGTGACTCTCAGCGTCTTTGGGAGCTTGGTCAAGCCGCCTTCCCTCCGCTTCCGTCACGTCCACCTCCAGCAGCCAGTCGACTGCCGTCTCTGATGTCACTGTCCTCGCCACCCCTGCTTCCGCCAGTTTTGCTCAGTGGCATCATCGTTTAGGTCACATGTGTGGGTCTCGTCTTTCTTTGTTAGTGAGTCGTGGTGTTCTTGGGAAGGTTTCTGGTGATACCTCCTATCTGTATGGGGTAAGCTTGGGAAGCGACTACGGCTACCCTATCCATGATGATTCGATGTCTCTTGGTAGTTTGACTTGGTTCATTCTCGATGTTTGGGGCGGCTCCCTTCGTTTGAAAGGGTCATCGCTACTATGTGATCTTTATTGATGATTTTTCTCGTTACACTTGGATCTACTTTCGACTTCTAGGCATCGGTGTTGTCGCCTACCAGGCTTTACGCCATGGTCGCGCATACGCTTGACTTGCCTATTCGTGTCTTCCGAGTGACTCGGGCGAGTACCTATCCACCTCTCTTCGCCAAGATCTCCTCGGCAGGTACTCTTCCTCAGTACTCTTGTCTTTGGTGCTCACGCTTCGAGAATGGTGTCTCTGGCGCAAGCATCGTCACCTTCTTGAGGCCGCTCGGCGATGATCTTTGGCTTCCTCTGTTCGCCCCACTCGGGCCGAGGTGTCTCTCTTCTTTGTCTATCTTGTGAACCTTGACCTTCCATCGCTCTTGAGGTGCCACCCCTATTGATAAATCTCTTTGGCGGGACTCCTCGATCTGATCACCTTCGATGCGTTCGGGTGTGTTGTCTTTGTGCTTCTTCACCTCGTGAGCGGGCGGTATTTGCTCGATCTGTTGAGTGCGTCTTTCTTGGCTACGATCTTGAGCATAAGGGTTATCGTTGTTGGGACCACGTGGCTCGCAGGATTCGGGTCTCCGAGACCTCACCTTTGATGAGTCTCGATCCTTTTTCACTCGTGATCCTTCCTCTAGCCCGCACTCTACTTCGATTCGCTCTCCTTTCTCACTCTACGATGCTTCCTCCTATCCACCACCACCCTCTCCTCAGTCCTTATCTTTATCTCCATCCTCGCCACCATCAACCTCATCTTCCATTCCCGCCCATTCATCACCTCAGTGACCTCCCTTTCCGCCACCTCCTATCCGTTTCCACTACACTCGTCGTCCACCTCCCGGCTCCTCCTCTCTTTTAGGTCGGCTCCTACTCCCACTTCATCCTCTCCCTCTACTCCTACTTGAGTCTACCTCTCCTGCTCCCTCGCATGATGCGCTCTTCGTGATCGAGTACGATTCCTCGTCCCGATCGCTACGGCTTTGTTGCTCCTACTCTAGTTTCCTCTGAGCCTACTTCCTATCGCGATCTTGTTACTCATCTGAGTGGCAATTCGCTATGGTGAGGAGCTTCTTTGCTCTAGAGCGCCTTGGGTACTTGGGACCTTGCCCCTCTTCCTCGCTTACATCACTCCTATCACGTGCAAGTGGGTCTATAAGATCAAGACTCGCTCGATGGTTCTATTGAGCGTTATAAGGCGCGTCTCGTTGCACGTGGTTTCAGCAGGAGTATGGGCGTGACTATGAGAGACCTTCGCTCTGTTGCTCACGGACCACTTGTGCACACACTTGTGGCCATTGCTTCGTTCGTCGGTGGACCATCTCCTACCTTGATGTGAAGAACGCTTTTCTTCACGGTGAGCTCCGTGAGGAGGTCTACATGCACCCACCTCCTGGCTATTCTGCCGGATGGCCACGTGTGTCGCCTTCGCCGTTCTCTCTATGGGCTCAAACAAGCCCCTCGTGCTTAGTTCGAGCGCTTCACCTCTGTTGTCACATTTCTTTGGTTTTGTTGCTAGTGAGCACGACCCTGCTCTCTTCGTTCACACCTCTCCTCGTGGTCGTACTCTTCTTCTTCTCTACGTGGACGACATGCTCATCACTGGTGATGATCCTCAGTATATTGCCTTTGTGAAGGCGCGTCTCGATGGCGATTCGGATGTCGATTTGGGTCCTCTTCGGTATTTCCTTGGGATTGAGGTCACTTCCACGCCGGAGGGCTACTATCTCTCCCAGCGGAAGTACATTCAGGATCTCCTTGATCGGGCATGTCTCACTGATCAGATCGCTTCCACTCCTATGGAGCTTCACCTTGACCGTCCCTCGACGAAACACCTCTTGAGGATCCTACTCGCTACCGCCACCTAGTTGGGAGTCTTGTTTACCTTGGTATTACTCGTCCTGACATCTCCCATGCTGTTCACATCATGAGTCAATTTATGCAGACTCCTACTCAGATACACTATAGTCATCTCCTTCCGGGTCTGCGGTATCTTCGTGGTACCATTGATCGCCGTCTCTTTTTCTCTTGCTCCGGCCCCTTGCGGCTCCAGGCCTATTCGGATGCTTCTGGGCTAGCGATTCCTCGATCGCAAGTCCCTCTCTCGCTTATTGTGTCTTTCTTGGTTCCTCTTTGATTGCACGGAAGACCAAGAAGCGCTATCATTTCTCGCTCCAAAGATTTGAAGGCCGAGTTGCAGCCCAGCCTCTGTGGATGTGAGGTGACTTGGTTCACGATGGCTCTGGCAGATTTTGGTGTCACTTGTCTCTACCCCTACGACCAGTGTGTTAAAAGATCTGGCGCTATCAACATTGCTCGAGATCCGGTGAAGCACGAGCTCACTAAGCACATTGGCGTTGATGCTTCCTATGTTCGGGCGCAAGTGCAGCAGCAGGTGGTTGCTCTTCAGTTCGTGCCTTCCGAGGTTCAGATCGCAGATTTCTTCACGAAGGCACAAACGAAGGCGTATCATGATCTTCATCTCTCCAAACTCAATGTTGTAGATCCACCTTGAGTTTGAGGGGGGGTGTTAAACTAGACTTGTATAGGGTGTTATTTGCTATTTTACCCTCTTTGTACATGTACACTGTTTTGGCCCATTGGCCCATTTTGGAATGCAAGCAACCATTCTAACAGCATTCTCATACTACAAAACTCTTTCTTCCCATGATAAAAGGCACCAGGATCTTTATATCTGAAGATTTACATAGTACTGGACAAATTAAGCAGTAGCTTATGCCTTAATTTACGCAAATATTTCGATCCAAAACAAGAGGTAAATATTTAGCTCTCCATGAAATACACTAAATTCAGAAGAGCTAATGTAGATTTTGCAGCAAAGCAAACCAAATGCAGTTTCAGTAAAATTGTTTGAAATACCGGAAAAAGAATGGAAAAATAGAAAAGGAAAAACCTGCACGGCATTGGATGGTCCTGCATTGTCCACAAGCCTTCCACGATCATCATACATTGCACGGATCTGTTATAATAATAGTGCTATGTTATACACCAATTGATCCACAGTTGCATGTGCTAGGTTGTGTTTTCTAATGCAAGATATTCTAAATGAAATCATGTGCAGTAAGTAGAAATTGAGGAAATCAACCTTTCCAAAAGCTCCACCACAAACAAGAATATCACCCTTGTGCAGTGTTCCATTCTGTACAACTAGGGTGGCCAGAGGTCCTTTAGCCTTGTCAAGACATGCTTCGATAACTGTACCCTTTGCATTCCTATGAGGATTGGCCTTTAACTCTTGCAACTTCGAATTCCCAACAAAAGCAAGTTACAAAGGAACTCAATATATTACCCAAAAAGAAAATGCGAACAAAACTTATACCTCAGCAACAAGCATGACAGTCTCCAATAGTTCGTCAACATAATCTCCATTAAGAGCACTTATCTGATGTATATCACAACTAAATCAGCTCAAAAAGGCAATAAGATACTATAGCAAAGAACTTCTATTTCCGGACTGTCACAGTCAACAACCTGAATCATCGGAATATCACCGCCCCACATCTCTGGCATAAGTCCAATTTGGGAAAGTTCTTGCATGACTCGTTCTGGATTGGCTCCCTCCTTGTCTATCTGCTTGAATATAAGGTGACAGGTGACCAAAATATAAGAAGCAAGAAAACAATTTCAACTAATGTAACCAATAAATAAAATCACTAGAAAATAAACCTTGTTTATGGCTATCACAATAGGCACTCTGGCTGCCTTTGCATGTGCAATTGCCTCATTTGTTTGTGGCCGAACACCATCATCCGCAGCCACCACAATGATACAGATATCAGTTACCCTAGCTCCTCGAGCTCTCATGGCACCAAATGCCTGGTTATGTTAAAGAATTAGGATGCTAATGTCACACTTTCACATGTAACCAGACACAGAGAAGTGTATACTAAAAAAAGTCTATTTTTCTATACCTCATGCCCTGGAGTATCAAGAAAAACACAAGCTTCAGGGTTTCCATCTACTGGCACAAGAACCTGATAAGCACCAATTCCTTGTGTTATTCCACCAGCTTCAGATGCCACCACCTGTAAGTAACTTTGGTTATATCTACAATTTCTAGAACATAGGTGTTATTTTAGTGCCAAGAAATATATGTCTAAAATGTCCATAGCACTGACAAAAGGAACATATCAAGGAGAAGCTAGTATTAATTTACCTTACTCTTGCGTATATAATCCAACAGAGTTGTCTGCAAACATTTGTAGCAGTGTTATACAAAAAATGCTTTAGAATAGGTAAGAATCTGGAGAATTAAATGTCACACGTAGTACCTTCCCGTGATCGACATGGCCCATGATAGTCACAATGGGAGGTCGTACTTCCAACTTATCCAAATCTTCCTCATCAAGGAACTCCTTCTTCTTTGCCATCTCTTCGACTTTCATTGGACCACTTTCCAGTACTTCAACATCATATTCCGTGCAAACCATCTTAACCAAATCTTTATCAAGTGTCTGAACATTGTCAAGCATAACTCCTCTAACAGATAAAAAGCGCAAAATTTCTGACTCACCAACTGCCAATTGATATGCCAATTCCTCAATTGGCATACCTTCTTCAGCAACTTCAAGGATCTCAACTCTAACTGGCTCTTCAGCTTGTGAAGCCTCAAGCCTTGCAGCCCTACGTTTTGCCTTGCTCCATCTCCTTCCCTTGCGCACTGGAACACCTGAAATTGGCACATCTGCTGCATCCTCATCAACTAATCCATCATCATTTGGCATACGTCGGCGGGCACCAGCTGGTGTGCTTAATTTTTTGCGACGGTCATCCTTGACTTTTGCTGGTGGGCTTCGTACTGGCTTTACAGGGTCTAGCAGTGCATCAGTCACAACTGGATCAACTATTGGCTTGTTGGAAGCAAATTTATCGATCAGGATGGGTCCTTTTTTATCCTTTGTATCAGCCTTGACTGGCTGACGAGGTGGTGGTGCTACAGAAGGTTTTGTTAGTAGCTGAGGTACTGGTTTTGATGGAGATGACACCGAAGGTTTAGCTGCAGATATGGACTGATTCCTACTTTCAGTACGTGGACGATCTCTAATCACCTTATGTACAGTCGGCACAGGGTTCCCCTTTCGCCACACACTCTTTAGTGTTTTGGTCCTTCTTGAACTTACACCGTCCTCCACTGCCATTGCTGCTGGACTATCAGGCTTTGGCACGTCATTCTGCCTCAAACTGCCGTACCCACCATCTCCATTACTGGAGCTTGAGGACTCGAGCTTCTCTGCCTTCTCCAACACCTCGTCCAATGACTCTCTGACCTTCTCTCTGTCTTCCAATGTTGCGTCCGCTGTCTTCACACCAGGTGGTGATGCCATATTCATGCTCTCCGGTGGTCCATTCGGCCGGACAGGCTTCTGGGGTGGCTTCAAAAAAAGATCATTGTCATCATCAGCTTTCACACTCACACTTCCTCTTGATGAGAATTGAACTCCCTTCTCCTCAATCAAATTAGTTATGACCATGCATCTACACAGCCTCCCAGAGGCATACTGCCACCGGCGGATACCGTCGAACCCTGTAAAACTTATCCTTGGAATCACGTGCGCTCTCCTCGCTGCCACCGCTGGCAGTGGGCCAGGCCTTCCATTGCTCCCCAGGTTGGTAACAGAAGCAGGAGACGCCATGGCAGTACTCTTATCAGTACTCCCCTGCACTCATAAAGCTGAGAACATAGGCTGTCCGATAACGCAACCTGCGGGAGAATCCACCCCAAGATCAAATTTTGAAGCCATAATCGAACTCAGCGAACCAACAAAGCAAAAATAATTTATAAAAAAACAATAACATCTTCAGATGAAGATATTTCATAAATTATATAAAACTCTATTTAAAAAATTAATCAATTGAACTTTTAGAAGAATGAAAAAACATCAAGAAATTAAGCTAAATTCCAATAATGGACATACGAATTGGATGGAACCTCGCAAAACATTGGGACTGAATTTCTCAAATTAGGGAAAAGTGAAATCAAGCTTAGGTTACCAACAGAAGAAATCAATGGAAGTCCGGCAGGATTTCCACTTCACTCCAGCAGGGGTAGGCGGCGACGGGCGGTCACAGCGGTGGAGGTGAGAGACGAAGGCAGGGCTGCGACGAATTGCCGGCAGTAGCGACGTTGGCGCGAGCAAGGGCAGCGGCCGCGCGTCGGTCAGCGGGGGAGGAGGATAGGGGCGCCCGCAGGATGGTAATGAGGAGGACGTCCCGAGTGGGAGGCGGCGGCGTGCCCGACGGAGCGACTATGATGGCCAATGAATCCGGCGCGGCGGGGAGGCGATACGGGAATGCGGCGGGAGCGAGAATGGACGGCGGCCGCGCGACGGCCAGCTGGGTTGGGAAGGAGCGGAGGGCGCGCGAGCAGGAGTGATAAGGATCGGACGGTGGCAATTAAGCAGCAGATTCTCAAAAAAAAAAAAAAAAAAACGAGAGAAAAGATAGGAACAATAGTTGGCTCAAATGGTTCGTGATAAGGTGTCACTTCGGAGAGCCACTCAAACGTCTTGGCCATGGAGTCTTCTGGCGTAGGCTGGATGGAACAACTGGCCAGTAGTGATTCACAATAAACAGAAATAGAGGGAGTTGGATGAAATCGGGTCATGGTCATTTATAGGTTAAACTAGTATTATCACCCGCCCTTTGGCTGATGATTACTTTTAATATCACCGATGAAAGTATTGCTAAGCTATTCATAATCTCCAGTGGATGTTTTTTTTAATAAAACAATGCATACGATTTTATGGACTTCCACACTTTCAACTAAAAAGTGTTTAATCAAAATATCCTGCCTGTGCTTTAGATCTAAGGGTTAATGTTTTAATTGAGATCTAGCTGCAGTTTTAAAGATGATGTGGTACAATTAGGGCATTTTATAGGCTTCCACCTAGGGTTTCACTTTTCATTTCGAACTCAAATTTCGACATCCCAATGGTATCAAAATTCGCTTAAAACCGTTCGGTTCGAAAGTCAAATGAATTTGAAATCTAGTAAAACAAAAGCTCAAAACCTCTCAGCGAAATTCATGGTTTTCGAAGGAAAACCACTCGAAAATGCTCAAAATTCGTTCGAAGAGCTCGAAAAACCGCTGGGTTCGAAAACCGCTCAAAAAGGCTCGAAATTTGTTCAAAAAGCTCGAAAAACCGATTGTAGTTGAAAAATGGGAGGGAATGTAGAGAAATTAGGGGAAAATTGTAAAAAAAAAATATTGTAAAAACTGGAAAAACCATTAAAGACCAAAAATGATATTTGAAGAATTACTTCAACAAATATCGCTACTAAATATAATTGAATAAATATTGAAACATGCAGTGTGTTGTGGAGGTATAGTCTAAAATTCTTATTCAAATGTTGCACTTATTTGATCAACTATAATTTTTGTAGGCTGTAGCAGATCCTGTAACAATGTATTTTCATTTATTTTTTATACACTACAGTTGATTGTTTAATACTTGCATTCGTGTTGAATATTTAATTATGATATAACTCTCTCAAAATAATAGAAAAAAATGATAGACGGTTTATCACTAGTGGTCTCATATAATTCTATATTGATTATCACCAAGTTAAATCGGAGATTTTGATTTAGTCTAAGGATCTCTTAGCAGTTTACATGTGATTTTAAGAAAAACTCATATATAATTTCTGAATACAGCTTATGATTTTATGGATAGTGCCCTTTTTGCCTCATGCTGTTGGTTTTTACAAGAAAATATTGGTACTAAATATACTTTAATAAATATGACTACTAAATATACTTCAACAAATATTTATACTAAGCATACTTCAACAAATATTGCTACTAAATATATATAATTCAACAAATATTGCTACTAAATAAATTGAATGACTCAAAAACATCTTCAAACTTTGTTTTTTTAAATAATATTCACATCAGAGGTTATAAGGCTATTAATACTAATTTTGGATAAATTTTTTGAATTTAAATTTGAATTTGAGCGAAATTCGAAACGGTTTTCTTTTTCTCTTGCGAGCGGTACGAACGAAATTCACAAAATTTTCGCGAATTTTGTTTGAAAAGTTGAACCCTGCTTCCACCCTTTCAACTAAAAGTGTCCAATCAAAGCATCCTGTCCGTGCTTAAGATCTACGGGTTAATATGTTTTAATTGAGTTTTATCTAATGGTTGCAGTTTTAAAAGATGACGTGGCACAATTAGGAGGCTGCTTTTATAGACAATTTTAGATGTAAGAAAGATTGTTGAGGAGAATACATTTCTGTATCAGTTTATTTCCTTATGAAACAGTGGCTAAGTGTATGTTTATGTCAGTAAAACGATGAAAAAAATATAACTGCATGATCAAAAACTCCTATAACTAAAATAAAATTCTCAACGAAAACGCGTGCTTTGCTCTCAGTAATTTCCATATTTTTTTAATTCTTCGTGTGAAGCATATAGAGGAATGTTTCATCCTCAAGTTCGTAATGCATGGTTGAAGGCACGCTCGTTATCGAGAAATACCAAATAAATTGCTCTTACTTTTCTCTCGGACCATAGTTGCCTGTGATTTGTACTTTCACTCTAGTTACACTACATGCCGCGCTTCGGAATTTTTAAATAATTCAAAAAAATTTAAAAATTACATAAATAATACGCCAAAAAATTACATAAATATTCCTTGTAACCATTTAAAATGTCGACAGCTTCTTTCGCCATTCCAAACGGTGTTAAAGCTAGGATATCTGTCGGTGACAGAGCACCGTCGCCAGTCGAAATAGCAACGGAACCTTCTGTAGAGACAAAATTGAAAACCGAAATTAGCTATGTGTAGGCCATATTATCATTTACTTCGATACACATAATCGGCCCCTTTTGAAAGGAGGTGTAGTGATATTTTTTGTTCGACTTTGCGAATTACATGGTGCATATAGTTGGGTTTGGTGCATAAGTTCACCTTGCTACTCCTACGATAAGAATGGCGACTTGCAGGAACCATCGACATAAATGATAGGTAAGATATATGTGCGCCTTTTAGAATCGAAAATACACGGGGTGGAAAAAATTCAGTCTTTGCGCACATGAAATGTGCTATGTGGAATGTGTGGTAATGTCCATTCGAAAAGCGCGGGGGCGTTGTCTTGTCACGTTTGTTAAAAAGAAGATGGCGGTATATCGTCACCGTGGTAGGAAACAAAAGGTTTCAACATGTTGTCATCCTGGATGGAAAGTATGTGGCAGTGGGCTGTAACCTAAGTATGAAGAAGCAGGTGATAATTGTGTCGATCGGTACTATTCAATTTTGTTGTAGTACTATAGTTTTGAATTCGTATCACTTTGTTAATCGAAAAAAAAAAAACATGAACGCGGAAAAATAACTAGAACATCAATATGTAAACAAAGTTGTTCAAGAATAATATATGAGTACAATAATCAACAAAGTAAAAACCCTATGCATGGTTCCTCCATAGTGCAACACCTCGAGTAGCCCCAAGCTTGGCCCAACGCTGGACATGTCTAGATGGATGTGTCTAGTGGTCGAGTGGTCCTAGATGGACGAACAAGTGGTGGTGGAGTAACAAAGTCAGGCAGGACTGACTGACTCAATCTCGGCACACCAAACAGCTGTGATGGGTGTAGGGTGCGGGACACTGCCAACTGGAGTCCCGACCATGTCTAGATGAGGGGGTGTGCCCATGTGCTATCTCACATGTGCTGTGGCGGACATGTCGACCACATACCACCAAAGAGCGTACTTGACCCTACACCACTTACTCCTCTCTAAGCCTACTACAGGATGTAAGCTCCATGATGTGCCTCATCCAATCTCGCAAACGGTCCACCATGGCTCTTAGCTCATCTGTTGTGAGCTGCAACGTGTCCCTAAGGCCGAGGCAAGACCTAAGAGAGGAAGCCTCCTCGTACACCTCCCTGGCAAGGTCGCTCTCTGTAGGAAGGGAACATGTTGTAATGAAAGCAACCGTAACCACTGTATGAATTTTAAATTCAAAGACATGTTGGGTGTTTTACTAACTGAGCAAAAAAAAAGTGAAGTTCAGCTAGATTAGGTTTCTCCCATCGTAGCGATGTGCCTTGAAGGGTCCTCTACGACACGCATGACTCGAATGCGTATGTGTATTGTACCACTCGATATAGGCATCATACGCCGCGTGGTTATAGGGGACAGCCTCTTGGTGGACATCCTGCATGATGAGGACATCCCAACCATAGATACGACCGCTGCCCCTTCTCTCCCGGCGACACCTTCTGTAACACCCCGGTATTTAATATGCCTGAATGCTACCAAACATAAGCTAAACAACATCTAAATACCACAATTAAACATAAATTCCAGCAAAGGCGCACATGCTAAAAACCGAGATTTCGGCAGCATCTCCTTTGTTTTAACATGATTTGAAGGAGCAACACAGTGCACATGCTAAAAACATATCCTTTTCATCATCATTATGTATGCAATGGAATGCGATGCTCATGTCTCCTTGGAAACTCATACCGGTATGGTTGAGTACACACCCGTCGGTGTGCACCCTCTCCCCCCTTCCATCCCGAAGATGGAGGGTGCCTACTCCTCGCTTCCGTTCACCGCGGTGAATGGAATCACGATGTAGGACTTACTCATTGGCTCTCCAAAATAGTCATAACTTTCTCACCAACCTTCCCCGGACTAGTTATGACTTTCTCACCGCCCGGGCCATGTAACATGCCATGTATGCAATTATGCCAACATCATATTTAATTTGTACATTAACACATGGCATCATAACATAATAAACATGCTCATCATATCATTGGCAATCATTAAAGCATGGCAAGTGATCATATCATATAGTCAATTTCATCTATTCTCAACAAGCAACCTACAAATCGCTATCCATTACAATACACTTGCCTCAACCACGGGCAACGGATTGGCGGGAAGTAGAAGGCACTCCCGGGGTCGCACCACATGCACATAGGTACCACACACTCACAATCATGTCCACAAAACAGTACGCAAACCCTCATCTACCCCGACATTGCCAGCTACTCGCAAAACCCAAAAACAGAGGTTCTGTCCCGTCGGGACAGCAGCCTTCCAAAAGGCATAACTTGGGTTCTGGGACTCCGAATCAATTAAACGAGTACATCCTCGCGTAGCTTAGGAAATTTCCTAACTTTTTCTAGGTATACAGAAAGACTGATTCGGACTCTAAAGTTGTTTAATCTACAAAATACCGTGATCTGTTCCAATCACGTCACAGATTTTAATACGCTCGGTAAAACAAGCATAACTTTCAAACGGCTGGGCGGAATTTAAAATTCTTTATACCCACTGAAAGGTATTGAAATTACCTACAACTTCTTCAACATCCGTACGACCAAATTCCAACTCTAAATTGGCGAAAAACCAAACCCTAGGTCGACTGCTCATGCTGCCCGAAACAGAGAACGTGACCAACTCAAGAATCCATCTAATCTAATCAAATCCAGCACCACCAATTGATCTAAAAACTTGATAATCATCCTTAGAACAGTACCTAGCCCAACCCCAAGGAGTCCCATGGCCATACCTTAGCTCGACGCACGAAAACCCAATAGATCTCCCGGATCGCTCCTCGCTCCTCGCTCCAATGGATGGATCTTCGAGGTGCAGGGGTGGGGAGGCTATCCTAGGGCAGCAAGGGGTGGAGGAGAGGTGGTGGAGTGGTGGGGAGCAAAGGGGGCAAGGGGAGGGGGCGCACGGCCACAAGGGAGAGGGGGAGGTGGGGGAAGGTGGCTAGGGCAAGGAGGGAGGGGAAGGGGGCGCACATAGGATGGGGTGGGGCGCAAGGCAGCAGGGGGAGCCCCCTTTTTAACAGCCCAAACAGGATTCCCAATCCTAAATGGATTCATACTCCATCCCACCAAAGCCCACAACCCTTTCCCCTAGGCCCAAAACTCCCCGGAAAGGCCCAAACTCCCGGAAACGGCCTGGAAACGCTATTAAACCTCCTTCCATAGGTTTTAACCTCCAATACCATATTTCATAAAGTTTTTGACCTTAACATTACATTAAATAATGTCACACCATTCCGTAGTGTCACACCTTCGTTGCCGAACTTCGGTGTTTCGGCTGCCACTTCGTCTACGTCGCATGGAGGGCTTAATCCAGAAGCACGGTGTTTCCACCCACCTTTGCTGGGCTTGCACGTCGAGACCACTCACTAAGGACAGCCCATATGCCAAGCAAGGCCCATGATGAAGCCCAATTCGTCGCCAAGTCCGGTTCGGCCATCCAACAGCACCTCAACTTCAAATGGGCATATCTCGGGCTCCTGAACTTTGTTTTCAACGTACGACCACTCGTTTGAAAGCTTAGGAGATAAGATTTCCAATGGATCCAGCCCCATGTCCAAATTCGCTACAAATCAACAAGAAAACGCAAAAGAGTGTCATGGGCCGAATCTGTCCGATGCTGCATCACCGTATTTTTGGGCCTATGGCCTATGTATCTTTAGGGTTTGGTGGTGGATGCCCCTAGCTTGGACACCCCACCCCTGGCTGCCTCTCTTTATATGACTGCCACCCCCATATGTTATTCTTTAGGTTTTGTGGTAGATCCCGTGTGCGTTCCTCGCCGTGCTTGCGTGTGTCGACTAGACCGCCCAAGACGAGAAACAGAACCTCAACTTTGTGTTCATGAGTTTTATTTGTATCCAATTTTCAGATTGCTTCTCACTTGTTCTTGCAAGTTTCTCGATTGCTAGCAGGGATAAAGATCCATCACGTCTAAGCGTGGTTTATCGACTCGCGTTGGTGGTGTTGCGATTGCCGGTTTCCTTTTCCTTTCTGGTTGGAAGCCAAGATCACGAGATCATCAACTCATCAAATCGACGTATCGTTCTCATCAGAAGATCGGGCAACCCCGTGTGCGCATCATGTGGTATCAGAGCATCGGTTGCCTGGTGAGAACACATCTACCTTAGTTGTTAAATTTGTTTTGCTCATCCTAGAGTCCAGAAAACAGCCATACAAAAAAAATTATCGTGTGATCCCCTTTTGATCCTAGCCCGTTCAGCCTTTACTAGTTATGTATAGTTCATATACTTGTTGAATTTTCATTGCATCGTTGAGTCGTTACTGGTCTTAGTGTTTTGGATCTTTAGAGTTTTGAGTTCTGTTCACGTGTCCATCACAACGTCCTTTGTGTTCGTCGTTTTTGCTAGCCCCTGAAATTAGCAGATAGCCTACCATGTTTGGCCTTCCTTTGTCCGTTTCATTTCCAGCAAGAAAGAGTTTAGTTCTGTGAGACCCCGGATCAGCTATCCGAAATCTATTGTGTATTTTCGTACTAGTCCCAGATCAGTAGCTAGTACACACAGTCAACAGTGACACTTCTTTGCCGAACATTACGAAATTGTAACATAATAATAAAGTATGGGCCACATGGCCACTTATTACAATACTCGGTCACGAGACCGGAGACACGACAGCGGAAGCAAAAGCGACAACAAGAACACCAAAAACACCACAGGCGACGACAAGAAGCGCGACTAGCTATCCTGGCACTCTTCATCGAAGTCTTCAGTGTAGAACTCACCGTCTTCGGCTGTGTCTTGATAGTTCTCTGATGATGACAAATTGTGTAGCACGTGAGTATAAAAGTACTCAGCAAGTTGGGGAAAATATGATTATGTGGGGCTTTCCAAAGGAGGCTTAATACGGTTCATTTGCATAAAGCCAAGTTTCATCAAATCATACCTAAGTATAATTTTCATAAAGCACATTTTAACAATTATTTTAACAATTGAATTATTTAATATTGCAGTGAAGGTTCTATCCACCATCACCAATATAAAGGCTCTAACCGCCAACATTTAAAAGATTAAGTTTAATCACAGTGACTCCTTCCGTCCAGGCATAAAACAGGTTATTTCCACCTTGTTGGCTCAATCCGCCATTACACATCCGAGAGTTCTAACCACTCCCGAACCCCAAAATAAAACACCATTTTATTTTAAAACCAAAACCAAAGTCTACCAATATGAAAGCATTCTTTGCTTTGCCCTTGACCGTAGGCACGGCTATTCGAATAGTTTTAATTCTGCAGAGGTGTACAACTTTACCCACAAGACATGATCGTCTCCTGATGCCATGCAATTATCACACTTCCTTTGGTGTGTCGGCAGAGAGATCATGACAAGGCCGTTACAATGTATACACCTAATCCGACCGACCCGCTGAGGTTTCACCGCTGTTAGGGTTCTAGCCACCCAGTACAGAAGCCCCCTCTTGCGCCGTGTGAGAAAAACAACCTTGCCTCTATCCGGCACTCACATTCCACCATGTGGTGAGTCTAAGTTAGGTTTCTACAAATTAGTTAGCCAGATCGTACCATGATAGACATGTGGTTGTACGGTTATGCTTAGAATGGACAATCATAAGCGTCGGTCCTTAAATTGACTTGGGGCGGCACTTGCACAAGACAACTAGTGCTTCATCCGCACCCACCCGACATTCCATTCCGCCCAAGTCCAAACCATTTTTCCCTTTCTTTTTATTTTAGAAAAACAGTACCAAAATCATATAACCATTTCCAAATCATACTTGAAATCATCATTTTTGTATAATTCCCACCCATGGGTTGTTTTCATCAATAGGGGTCCTAAGCAATTCTACCGTACTATTGCACAAAGGGTACCATATAAATGTAAACATGGCTTAGCAAATGTCCTAGGGTTACAAGTAACATGGATGTCAATAACAAAGAAGGTATTCACAATTCGGATTAACTACTCACTTATATTTGACATACGATGATAAACATAGCATGCAAGTTTATAAAACATTTAAAACACATTTATAAACATCGGTTCAACATGCATCAAGGAGACTTGCCTTCGGTCGCGGTGAGATCGTCGAACGATGGAAGTCCGGCGGCGGGGTCGGCGGTCTCGGCGGGGTCCTCGGCTACGCGCAAAACGAGACAACAAATAAATACAAGAAAATAAATAAAATCCAAAAATTATAAAAGTAGTACTGGCAGGTAGATCTTGATTTTAGATGAATTTAGGAATTTTAACGGAGTCAATCGGAGTTCGGACGGAGAAGATATGAGCTTCCGAAGTTTGAAAATCCTGAAAAATCGAAAACGAGGGAATATTCCTTGGAATATTCCATTTTCTATTTTTCTGATTTTTGGGATGGGCTTGGGTCTATGGCAAGTGGGCCCCACCTATCATTTGGTGGAGGCTTGTCTTCAACCTTTGGCCATGGCCATGGGAGGATGGAGCTTAGGGGGGTGAGGCCGGCGCGTGGGGGGGGCGGCGGCGTCGCTGTGGCGCTTCGATCATAGTGCACATCTTGTATGGCGCTTCGGTCATAGTGCACATGTGGCGGGCGCGGTGAGCGGGCGCGGGCGGGCGGCCAGTCTTCTTTTAGCTCCATTTCTTCCAATGGCATCTGATGCTCGGGTACTCTGAGACATTTCTTTAACTGAGACACATGGAAGACATCATGTACCCCTGATAGCTGTGGAGGCAACTCCAACTTATATGTGACTTCTCCTTTTCTGGCAATCACTGGGAATGGACCAATGTAGCGGGGCGCTAACTTCCCACTAACTCTAAACCGTTTCATTCCTTCCAGTGGGGAGACTTTCAGATACACATGATCACCAGGTGCAAAGCTTAATTCCCGGCGACGATTATCCGCATAACTTTTCTGTCTTGACTGGGCGGTCTTCAGATTCGCACGGATCTGTCGGACTTGCTCTTCGACTTCTTTCAGAATATCAGGTCCAATGCTTTGTCCACCCTTGGTCTCTTTCCAATACAAGGGAGTTCTACATTTTCTTCCGTACAGAGCTTCAAAAGGTGCCATCTTCAGATTGGCTTGATAACTGTTATTATACGAAAACTCAGCATAGGGCAAATTCTGATCCCACGAACCTTTATAGGTCAAAGCACAGGCTCTCAACATATCTTCTAGGATTTGATTTATTCTTTCCGTCTGGCCATCTGTCTGGGGATGGTAAGCAGTACTGAAGTTCAAATTCGTGCCCAAAACCTCATGCAATTTCTGCCAAAACCTTGAGGTGAACTGAGATCTTCGATCGGACATGATCTTCTTCGGCACACCATGCAAACACACAATCTTGGCCATATACAACTCTGTGAGCTTGTCACTAGAATAAGTCGTCTTCACTGGAATGAAATGAGCTACTTTGGTTAATCTGTCCACGATAACCCAGATGGAATCATAACCGGATTTGGTTTTGGGGAGTCTGGTTATAAAATCCATTCCAATTTCTTCCCATTTCCAAACTGGAACCTGCAAAGGTTGCAACAAACCGGCTGGTCTCTGATGCTCTGCTTTCACCAACTGGCAAACATCACACCGAGCTACAAAATCAGCAACTTCTTTCTTCATATTGGACCACCAATATTTCTCTTTCAAATCCGCATACATCTTGGTACCTCCCGATGAATAGAATACACAGTGTCATGAGCCTCCTTCAACACTATATCCTTGATTTCGTCTTGGTTAGGGACCACTATTCTTTTTCCGAACCAAACAGTACCTTTTTCATCTTCCGAAAATCCGGGGTGTTTCCTTTTCTTCAGGCCCTCTTTTAGGTCTGCAATACCCTTATCATTCTTCTGAGCCTCTCTGATCTGGTCTTCCAGGGTTGATCTCACTTCAACATTGAAGATGCAACCTTCGTTCACCAATTCCAAGTTAAGATGTTGGAATTCTTCATGAAGAGCTGGCTGGCTTTTCTGTACCATAACATTGTTGCAGTAACCCTTCCTACTCAAAGCATCCGCTACGACATTAGCTTTTCCAGGGTGATAATGGATTCCAACATTATAGTCTTTTACCAATTCCAACCATCTACTCTGCCTCAGGTTGAGATCTGACTGGGTGAAGATATACTTCAAGCTTTTATGATCCGTATAGATCTCACATCTATTGCCGATCAGGTAATGCCTCCAAATCTTGAGTGCATGCACCACTGCGGCTAACTCCAAGTCATGAGTGGGGTAGTTTTCTTCATGAGGTCGCAGTTGTCTTGAAGCATAGGCTATAACTTTTCCTTCTTGCATCAAAACACATCCAAGCCCTTGCTTTGAAGTATCACAGTAAACCTCAAAATCCTTATGGATATCAGGCAGAATCAAAACTGGGGCTGAGGTTAATCTCTTCTTTAACTCATGAAAACTCTGCTCACAAGATTTAGTCCATTCAAACTTCTTTTCTTTCTTCAGAAGCTGGGTAAGAGGCCTTGCTATTTTTGAGAAACCCTCAATGAATCTTCGATAATAACCTGCTAATCCCAGAAAATTTCTGATGTCCGGGACGGACTTTGGTTGCTTCCAACCCAAAACATCTCTTACTTTTGCTGGATCCACCTCTACTCCTTCAGCAGAAATTATATGACCCAGGAAAGAAACTTCTTTCAACCAAAAGTCACACTTGCTAAACTTAGCATACAGCTGATGCTCTCTTAACGTTTCCAAGACTATCCGCAGATGGTCTTCATGTTCTTTTCGACTCTTGGAATAAACAAGAATGTCGTCAATGAAGACTACCACAAACTTGTCTAAATATTCCATGAACACCTTATTCATCAGATTCATGAAATAGGAAGGAGCATTTGTTAATCCAAAAGACATCACTGTGAACTCATACAGTCCATACCGGGTAGTGAAAGCTGTCTTCGGAATATCTTCTTTCCTGATCTTCAGCTGATGATATCCGGATCTCAAATCTATTTTGGAGAAGACTTGAGCTCCCTTCAACTGATCAAATAAGTTGTCTATCTGAGGCAGCGGATACTTGTTCTTAATGGTGACCTCATTGAAAGACCTGTAGTCTATGCACATCCTTAGACTACCGTCCTTCTTCGTGACGAAGATCACTGGCGATCCTCAAGGCGACGAACTAGGCCTGATGAATCCTTTTTCCTGCAGTTCCTCAATCTGCTTCTTCATCTCTACTAATTCATTGGAAGGTAGCCGGTAAGGTCTCTTCGAGATAGGAGCCGTACCAGGTACAAGCTCAATCACAAACTCGACATCCCGGTCTGGTGGCATACTAGGCAAATCTTCTGGAAACACATCCGGGTACTCATTGACTACTGGCACATTCTCCATCGACGTCCCCTTCAGACGGTTCAGGGTACTACCCCCCTTAGAGGAAAGATTAGACAAGAACTCCACTCTAATCCCCTCAGGGCTGGTAAGAGAAATAGCTCTACTAGCACAGTCTATCTGACCCTTGTACTTGGTTAACCAATCCATTCCAAGGATTACTTCTATACCCTTAGTATCTAATAGTATTAAGTTCGCTAGGAACTTTACCCCTTTTATTACTAATCCAATTTCGGGCAAACATCAGTTGTTCTTAATTCTTTACCAGGGGACTGAACTACTAAAGGGTTTCTTAACGGTACTGTATCCCAATTATGCTTTTTAACCAAGTGTTCTGATGTAGTGGGTGGCACCAGAATCAAACAGACTGAAGCAGGTACTGAGTTGACAAAGAACTTACCATAAATCACATCAGGCGCCTCTTGAGCCTCCTCAGCAGTGATGTGATTCACGCGCCCTCTCCCAGCAGTACTTGGCGTGCACGGGGTCTGCGGTGTACCTCTTCCTTGCGCCGGTGCTGGAGCACGGGCGGGTGTTGACCCCAGATTGAACCTCACTGGGGTGACCGGCTGACGCTTCTGTGGGCAATTGTTGGCGTAGTGCCCCATCTCTCGGTAATTGAAGCACTGAACTCCTGCCATTGCAATACTGTTCTTCTGCGCTTGATTGCCTGCATTGCCGACAGGGGTTTGACCGATTGGACGAGGGGTGGACATTGGGGTCCTTGGTGCGTTGGGGGCTGTTGGCCTGCTGCTGGAACGTGCGGGGACTGGAGTTGCTGGCACCTCGCTGGTTCTGAAACATCATCTTGCACTTGCGCGACTCAAACAGCTGGCGCTGAGCATCCTCTTGAATCAGCGCCTTGTTCACCATATGCTGGAACGACGAAAAGTCATTCGATACTAGCTGGATCTTCAGGTTAGGGTCAAGGCCCTCCATAAAACGCCAAATCTTGGCCTCGTCAGTTGCGACATCTGCGGCCGCATAGCTAGAAAGCTGCGTGAAACAGTTCAGATACTCTGACACAGATAAGTTCCCTTGTTGCAGCTTGTGGAACTCATGTCGTTTCATCTCCATGATGCCCTTCGGGATATGGGTAGCCCGAAAAGCTTCAACAAACTCATCCCAACCAATGTTCTGCGGTTCAGCATGAGCGGCGCAATAATTCTCCCACCAGTTCGCTGCTGTGCCCTTCAACTAGTGTGAAGCAAATATGACGCTCTCCAGGTCATCACATTGAGCCAGGTGGAGCTTCCTTTCCACTCCTTCAGCCAATCATCCGCTTCTAGTGGATCCACTGCTCCCGCAAAGGTGGGAGGTCTTGTCCTCATAAACTCCCCAAACTTGGATTGGGGCGGCTCTGCTGCCTGAGCTGGTGCAGCCTGGGGCTGGTTCAGGACTTTCTGGGCTAAGGCTTGTAGAAGCTGAATCTGCATTGCCATCATCTGCTCGAGGTTGGGCGGTTGAACTGGAGGCGGGGGCGGTGGCGGATCATGTTGAGGGGCAGGTGGCGGTCCTTGTTGAGCGGGTGGCGGTAACTGTCCGACGGCGGCCTGCTGCTGATGCGGCTCCACATACTCCTCATCTTGGAAGTGCACGGGTCCACGGGCACGTCCACGGCCTCTACCGCGGCCTCTTGCTCTCCCGCGGTCACGACCACGACCAGGGTTCTCCATCTGAAACTGCTGACTGGGAGAGCACAAGGAAGAAAGGAAGAGCAAGGATAAGAAACAGGGGACTAGCAACATCCACAACGACGAAAGCACACACAGAAGGGAAACCAACTGAACTCCAATTAAAACAAAATAGTTTGATAGGGATGGCTGTATCACAAATGCCTAAGGGCACGATACAATCCAACAAGCACTTATTCAACGTTCTAATCAAAAAAAAAATTAAGGTCCTCCAGACTAGAACAACTAGACGCTCGCGTCACTCTCGTAGACACGCGGGGACAGGTCCTCCTCCTCCTCCTCGCTCCTGTTGCGGGAAGGTGAAGCTGAAGAAGAAGGTCCTGCACCTCCAGGGGCGGCCAAGAAGCTCAGAGACACCCCCAAAGGTGACTAGCGCCGAACTGACTTGCGCGCGGTGGTACGAAGCCTCAGGCCTTGATGACGCTTGGCTGGAGGGGCGTCAATCGGCACGTCGCGGGTAGGCGGGTCCTCCGGAACAGGCACTGGTGGTGGTGGGGCCACTGGCTGTGCCGCCTGCACAGGAGCCGGTGGTGGAAGCGAACGGGCAGCTCTCCTCTCCTCCAGGAGCTGACGGTTCTCCTCTTTCACTGCAGTCAAAGCCCGACGCAAATCCTGGAGCTCACTGGTGATCCGCATGTAGGCCTCATCCTGAGCCTGGATGAGGGACCCCATGTGCACAACTATTGGGTCGGCCTCCTGCTCCAAACTCCCAAACTGGCTGCAAATCATCCCGACCTGGAAGCGGGGAAAAAGGCGGTACAGGGAGTCCTCAAGCCGATCGCGGTAGCTTTCCCCCAACTGGAGGATAGCCTTTCTGGTAGCGTCCTGCAGCGCATACGCCAGAATCGACCTCTCGGCCGTAAAGTAGAACGGTCGGTCCTCTGCGCGGACTCGGCTCCTCGCAAAGACCAACAACCGGACCTGCCACAAGTCCTGGTCACGACCGGGTACGAACGCGTAGCGATACTCAGGACGATGGGGAAACCCCAACTCCTGCAGCATCAGCGACAGCTCCTCACAGAAACCTCCAGCCTGTGCGACAAAAGTGGTGACAGTCGGCATCTACAAATTTTGAACAAGTTGGGATTAGCAAACGAACTTTAAATAAAGGATAGGATAAGCACAAGACACAAAGATAGGTGAGATAGAAGCAAAGGGACTTAAACTTTTGTAAGCATGTTTTTATAAAAATATCAATCCTTAAGGCTTTGCCATTCTAACTAGGTCACGTCCTATAGTCGTCCAGGCTCTGATACCACCGCTGTGAGACCCCGGATCAGCTATCTGAAATCTCCTGTGTATTTCAATACTAGTCCCAGATCAGTAGCTAGTACACACAGTCAAGAGTGATACTTCATTGCCGAACATTACGAAATTGTAACATAATAATAAAGTATGGGCCACATGGCCACTTATTACAATACTCGGTCACGAGACCGGAGACACGACAGCGGAAGCAAAAGCGACAACAAGCAAACACCAAAAACACCACAGGCGACGACAAGAAGCGCGACTAGCTATCCTGGCACTCTTCATCGAAGTCTTCAGTGTAGAACTCACCGTCTTCGGCTGCATCTTGATAGTTCTCTGATGATGACAAGTTGTGTAGCACGTGAGTACAAAAGTACTCAGCAAGTCGGGGAAAATATGATTATGTGGGGCTTTCCAAAGGAGGCTTAATACTGTTCATTTGCATAAAGCCAAGTTTCATCAAATCATACCTAAGTATAATTTTCATAAAGCACATTTTAACAATTATTTTAGCAATTGAATTATTTAATATTGCAGTGAAGGTTCTATCCACCATCACCAATATAAAGGCTCTAAACGCCAACATTTAAAAGATTAAGTTTAATCACAGTGACTCCTTCCGTCCAGGCATAAAACAGGTTCTTTCCACCTTGTTGGCTCAATCCACCATTACACATCCGAGAGTTCTAACCACTCCCGAACCCCAAAATAAAACACCGTTTTATTTTAAAACCAAAACCAAAGTCTACCAATATGAAAGCATTCTTTGCTTTGCCCTTGACCGTAGGCACGGCTATTCGAATAGTTTTAACTCTGCAGAGGTGTACAACTTTACCCACAATACATGATCATCTCCTAATGCCACGCAATTATCACACTTCCTTTGGTGTGTCGGCAGAGAGATCATGATAAGGCCGTTACAATGTATACACCTAACCTGATCGACCCGCTGAGGTTTCACCGCTGTTAGGGTTCTAGCCACCCAGTACAGAAGCCCCCTCTTGCGCCGTGTGAGAAAAACAACCTTGCCTCTATCCGGCACTCACATTCCACCGGGGCGGGCCAGCGGCCGATGGGCGCGGCGCACGCACGCACGGGCACAGTGAAGCCCCAAAAAAACAGAGGCTTCGCAAAATCCAAAAATCCGGATTTTTGCCCCAAATTTGCATGAAACTTGCCCAAATAAATTCATGGATCATCTAGAGGACATCCTAAGGGATCTATAGGAGCAAGGAATTGGATCAAAACTTACCGGATAGGACGAATTCAACGATGAACGGAGCTCCGGCCGAAATGACAAAACCGCGAAATTCATCTCCAAATCTTGAGGGATCCTAAAATTGATTGAAATCTTAGATACTAGACTCCCCACGGTCACAAGGAACCAACCAGAGTTGAGAATGACCCACCGGAGAGGGAGGAATAAGGATGAACACGAAGAACTCCGAAAATGGCGACCCGGCGCCGGTTTTCTCGATCTAGCGAATGAACGAGTTGGAGAGGCAAGGAGGGAGGGCTACCATCGGGAAGAGGACATCCACACGGAGATATGAGAAGTGGAAGCACGTCGTTTGGAGTTGAAACGGCCGAGTAAATGACATTAAAGTGCATTTCGGTTTTTGGCCGACGGTTTCAATTCTGGCGAGATCCCGGGCTATTGATGGTGGGGAATGGAGAGAGGACGTCGTTATGGATTCAACGGATCCGGCCGTGATTGATTTGGAGGTGTATTGAAGGAGATAGGGTTGATTAAAGAGAGAGGTGTCCATTAGAGAGAGCTTGGAGCTCTTCTCTGTTCTTTCCAATGGCAAGAGGTGGAAGATGACACTGCAGCGCCACGTGGCAGCGCGGCCGAGAGTTACGAAAACGAACCGCCCAAGGGAAAAATTAGGAAAAATGGTCTAAAAATTCCGGAAAGATTCCTAGCACCATTTTGGAATATTTGGAACCCAATAAAATTGGTTTCGTGGAATTTGGATGAAATTTGTGGAATTAAATATTCGTGCGCGAACAACGGGCATTAAACGAAAGCCGCGCGAGATAAAATAGAAGTGAAGGTCCAAAAATCCGAGGAATTGTTCCAAAAATCATTTTGGAATATTTGGGACCTAATTGAAGTGATTTTGGGATTTTTGGAGCATTTTTGGACTCGAGTGAAATTTCGGGTACCGGCGGGAATCTGGAAATTCGATTTTTCGAACGGAAGGGAATTGTGTAACACCCCGGCATCTAGCATGCCTGAATGCTACCAAATGTAGGCTAAACAACATCTAAATACCATAAACTAAGATAAATTACAGCAAAAGAGTAAATGCTAAAACAGCAAATTTCGGCAGCATCTCCTTTGTTTTTCCATGAATTGAAGCAACAATAATATGATCACAGGATATAGTATAAAGAATGACATCTAAATCATCAATAACAAGGGTTCTAGCAGCAGTATAAGCCTAGAATAAAGATTCCAACCATCTCATGAGCCAAACGAAGTAAATGAGGAAACCAAGCACACAAATTAACCATTGCACCAAGTTGCATGGCACTACTCTTATTATCATGACCAAGATGAATAAATTGTCTATAAGTGTGGAGCTACGTGTAGATGTGTAGCTAATGCCCTTCCCCGTATGCCGGTTTCATGGTACCTAAAACAACATGTGACACTATGGTTTGGTGTGACGTTATAGAAGGTGAAACTAGATAATAAAACCTTTCGGCTTAGGGTTTTCTCGCGTTTTTGGGCCGGTTGAAGTGTTATGTCGCCACGGAGTGTCGTAACCTTATTTAACGTGCATGATAAGGTTAATAACATTATGAGATGTGGAATTAAGGTTAAAACTATAGGATATGGAGGTTAATAGCTTTTTCGGGGCGTTTCCGGGCCGTTTCCGGGGTTTGGGGCCTTCCCGGGGGAGTTTGGGCCTTGGTGGGCTTTGGTGGGATGGAGTAGGTCTCCGTAACGGACTAGGATTGGGTGTGGGGGCTGGTAAAAGGGCTCCCCACCAGCCTTTGGGCGTGCTCCCCCTGCCCTTGGGCGCCCCACCTCCCCCTCCTAAGCCCTAGCCGCCACCCCCTCTCCCTCTCCCTCTTGTGCGCCTCCACCTCCCCCTTTGCCCCATTGCTCCCCACCTCTCCACCACCTCTCCTCCACCCCCTTGCTGCCCTAGGGTGGTCTCCACACCTCTGCACCTTGTGGATCCATCCGTTGGAGCGAGGAGCGAGGAGCGAGGAGCGAGGAGCGTGGAGCGAGAAGCGATCCGCGAGGATATCTATTGGAGATTCGTTCGTTGGGCAAAGGTATGATCATGGGGATCCTTGGAATTGATCTAGGTACTGTTCTTAGGGTGATTATCAAGTTTTTAGATCAATTGGTGGTGCTGGATTGGAGTTCTTTAGGTTAGATCTAGACGTTGCCACGTTTCTGTTTTCGGGCAGATTGAGCAGTCGGGCTAGGGTTCGAGTTTTCATCGATTTATAATCCAAATCTGTCCGTACAGACTTAAAAGAAGTTGTGGAAAATTTAATTATCTTTCCGTGGACATAAAGCACGTTAAAATCCGATCAGCCGTTTGAAAGTTATGGCCGTTTTACCGAGCATGTTAAAATCTGTGACGCGATTGGAACAGATCGTAGTAATCTGTAGATTAAACAATTTTAGAGTCCGAATCAGTCTTTCCGTATAACTAGAAAAAGGTAGGAAATTTCCTAAGCTTCGCGATGGTGTACTCGTTTAATCGATTTGGAGTCCCAGAACTCAAGTTATGGCCTTTGCAAGGCTGCTGTCCCGCCGGGACAGAACCTCTGTTTTTAGGTTTGCAAGTAGTGGGCAATGTCGGGTTAGATGGTGTAGGATCGAAGTATACGAATATAGCAATCAGAGGGGGGGTGAATGATTGTGCGGAAGCTAAAACCAAATTCTTGACCTATTAAAAGTTCACCCCAAAACAGAACCAAATAATTGCCTCGTTTTCGACAAAAACAGAATGACAGAGGTTTGGTAAAACGAGAATTCCCGGAGATCCAACCGTCGAAACGATCTGAAATTTGGACACAAGAAACTAGATTCCAATACGAATCGAACCCAAAAAGAATCAGCTCGATCGAACTTACGGATCAAAAGTTATGAGCTTCACAATCTTGCTGATCTAGAACTTGACGAGAATCAATCTAATCAAAACTTCAAGATTAAACAAGAACGACAAAAGATTGATCAACTAGACTTTGAGAAACACTAGATCAATACCCTAGAGAGGTTTTTGATGGATCAAATCAAGATAAAACTTGAAGAACAAAAACCAATCTAGAACTAGAACAAGCATGCAAACAAGAACCAAAACAGAAAATCTTTGCCAGAGCTTGTAGCCATCAGAGTACGCAAAATCTTGGAAGAATTGATCTTTATTTCTTGTCTAAAATACTCTCATCAAAAGAGTACAAACCCTAAAACCAAGCTCAAAGCTTGATGCGCCAGCTCTACTTGGTGCCTTTCAACAGAGACCCCCACCTATTTAAAGCACTAACCCATTAAAGGAGTTACGATTCCTATTCCTAGAAGGAATCTGTATCCAACACAACTCTACTTGGCCCAACTGGCCGAGTACAACTCTTGCACGCGTATGGCAACCCTACCATACTCACGTGACTAACACTTTGCACGCCGTATGGCCACTGCCATACTCACGTGACTAACACTTTGCACGCGAATGACCTCCGCCATTCTCACGTGACTAACCATTCTTCATGTGCACCATTCCCTTAGCCCGAACGCGTCGCATGACATCCTTGACCACCAAGACCTCAGTTCCTCCTGAACCTAGTCCCGAACCTCGGTTCCTCCATGAACCTAGTTCCGGTCCCGTCCATCGACCACATTCGCTCTTCGAGCAATACTGCACATGAACAAACCACAAAACAAATCCGAGCACAAGTCCACGACTTGACTCAAGGTCAATCCATGCAACTACTCACATGAGCATTGCATAAAGTCCACTTCAAAACACGCATCATGAAATCATCACAAATTTCATAATTTCAAATTCAAACCATTTCAATTTTTCTCAAACCGCCAAAAGTATGTGTATGAGACCAAAACATTTGGTCGCACATACATGGGAAGTATGAGTTTGCTATCAACATGTGTATGAGACCAAAGAGTTTGGTCCTGTCATACATGGGAAAAATGAGATCGCCCAGCATGTATGATGACTCAAAATCTTTGGTCCGTCATACATTGAAAAAACGAAGTCACCAAAGCACATGTATGAGACTGTAAAATTTGGTCCGTCATACATGGAAAACGCGATTTCTTGTACAAGCGTAAAAGCATCAAAATCACGTTTATGATGTACTCAAAAAGTTTGGTCCGTCATACATAAAACGCGATTTTTAGTTATTTTTGGTTCGGCGCAAATGCAAAGTTTCTGCTTTTGGATGTTTGAATGTTTGGTCCTTCATGCAAGCAATTTTGCAAGGTTAATCCTAACCAATTTTTCAGCACTAAGATCAAGCCAATTTTTCATCACATGATTCACAATCTCCCTTGATGAAAACATTGGCAACACCTACTTTAGATTTGAACATTGGCATTCTCTTTTTTTAAAGATTTTGAGACCCAAAGGATTAACACCAAAACAGAACCTCCCTTGACAAAAGGCAAAACAAAATCTCCCCACGAGAATGAAAATGTGTGTGAATGTGCAATGTCCAGAATTCCAAAATTCTCCAAACTTTTCCCAAAAGCTCAAATTTCCAAAAAAACTTTTCCCTTTTTCTTTGAACTCTCAAATATTCCCAAAATATCTCCTTTGACAATGGATTCATCAAGAGTACAAAGAGAGAATTTGTTCAAAATTTTTCCTGTAGCAAAGATTTCACAAGGAGAAACAAGGGAGTGCCAAGATAGGAAAAGATGAGCTCATTCGATCATATAACCTTATATATCACATAATATGCAAAATACATGATCTTGAAGTGATTTTAACAAGTTAGGGAATGACATGCATCTCAACCTCAATTTAGTCAACTATAGCCAAGTACTAAGCAAGATCTTAGCGTAAAAGCAAGGCTTTAAAAAATTGAAGCAACTAACAACTTAGGCGAGCAAGTAGTTTCAACTCCAATCTAGTAGACCAATTTAATCTTTAAACAATAAATCGCATGGCATGCTTGAAGCATACTTCTTTTATTTTCTAGGAGTGGCATGCTTGAAGCATACATCTTATCTTTGAGGGAATGGCATGCTTGAAGCATACATCTTATTTTTTTAAGGAAAGCATGCAAGCATACAACTTGGAAGCTTTTGCTTTTAACACCCCTTTTTTATTCCCTTTTCTTTTTCTTTTCTTTGATTATAAACATGCAAAAATGATTAAATGGTCTTATGAAAGAGTAAAGTTGAAACCACACTTGCTTCATAGCCCAATTTGTCAAGAGGATTCAATATCAAGCCTAGAAGAGTAAGATATCACAGTGTATTTAGCTATAGGCAATCGACTGGGGAATTTCGCAATGTCATTCTTAGTTCAAGTGAGACAATTTAGATTATCATATATTAGCTCAATTATATAGTATATAAAGAAATATGATAAAGTGAGCTCATCAAGTGAAAGAACTTGGCAAAGAAACTCCCCCTCAAAACAATCCCATTGATGAACAATTCCAAGTTCTCCCGAATAAAAGCAAAACGAAGAAGACAAATGTTTTGTGAAAATGTCCGCAATTGATGTTCAAATTATCCACATGGTGAAGCACAATTTTTCTTTTCAACATGATCTTTAAGAAAGTGAAATCCAATATCAATATGCTCAAGAAAGGGGATTATTCAAGAGGTAGCACTAACCAAATCAATTCAACATCCTCCAAAGTCGAATAAAGCGCTAAACTAATGCATAAGGAATGAAAGCCAAATGCCAAAATCTTGAGTACCATGGAGATACTGAAAGTTCACTTGAACGCTTGTCGATGTGAAGCACGTGGGAAGCTTGAAAACAAGCACACACAAGCACGTGGGAAGAGTCTCTCATGTAAACCTCTAATTATCTCGTCCTCAACAAAGACATTATCATCATCTTTATGAACAAAGACACTCTCCCCTGAACATATGCACTTGTACGCATCATTTGAACTAGTGCCTTTTGTAAAACAGTATGGAAGGCAACACTTTCAGATGAGATGCACGAGTGAAGGAGAACCAAATCTTATCAACTGAACATATGCGAAGTGAGCATCCTAAATTCACTAGCCACATGTTCTCCCTCCTCGCGTGAGAAGCCTACATAGAAGCGAGAAAGTGTCGAGGTCTCGATCGGGGTTAGAAATAAGATGTTTAGGAATCCAAAGATCTTGAGACACACGACGCACAACAAGAGGGTAGGCATAACACGGTGCATTCTTATGCACAAAGATAGATTTGTCTTTTTCCCGTGTTCTTACCAACAAAAGGTGTTTGCATCACCCTAGGCACATAATGAGAAACAAAGCGTGTCTTTACGAAATTAGACCTAGCCTTAGTTTTTTTCTTTCTTTTATTGTTGTTTGGCTAGTCTAAAGCAAAAATCTACTAAATGTCCATCTCTACCACAATGAGTGCAAGTGTACTTAACATGATGTTTTGCTTTTAAGAGAAGCAACATTTGCATTCATCATAGTAGAAGATAAAAGGCAAGAGATTTGAAGACAATTTTCTTAGGCTCATTTGAAATCTCAAGTTTGTCATTGCAAGGAGCATAAATAATGAGCGAGGTTTAGTTTCATATGAAGCATGAAGATCAAAACCTAAACCTTTCTTGTTTGAGCTAACCTTAGATTGATCCAAAATCATGTTTAATCTTTTCTTGCCATTAGTGAATCGTTCCAAAGAACTTTGCAAGTAATCAACTTTCTTGGCAAGAGTTAAACAATTATTGCAAAGATTATCAACCTTCTCTTCATTTCGACAAGTAGAGCATGAAAGAACCTCATGTAAGCAGATTATCAAATCAATTGAGAAATCCTAGCATTTGCATCTTTCAATTTTAATTCAAGAGTTAAGCATTTAGACAAGAAGTTAAACCATGCAAATCATCGATTGGAACACTAGCATGTTTAATATGTTTATCATTTTTCTCATTTAGATGCAACGAGAAGAGCATGTTCTTTCCTAAGCAAAGTAAGCTCATTGTAAATTAAGTCACATGATTTGCAAGCATCATCATCGGGGAATCAAGGTTTTAAGTCTAGCAATTTCAGCATTCAATGACTCCACAACAAAATCATGTTTCTTAATTTTCTTATCACGTTTATCAAGCAATTTACCAAGACGAGCAACAGCAATAGCTAATTCATCGTAAGAAGGATCTACCTCATTGAAGTCGCTGTCATGATCGCTTCTGAAGTCAAGCCGCTTGCTTTTGGCCATGAGACACAACCCCGATCAACTCATGCTTGCTTGGAGTTGCATCATCCTCACCTTGCTCCTGAATCCACATCGCTCAAATTGACTTGTTCAAGAGCGGAAAGAACTCAGTGGACAACTTTGCTGTTGATGAAGTTCTTCTTCTTCTATCACTTGGAGAGAACTTCTTCTTCTCTTTCCTGTCGTTGTCCTTCTCCTCCCTTGATGCTTTACTTGCAAGTTTTGGGATGATTTGACGAATATGGCCTGAGATCACCACACTCATAGCATCTTGGAGGATCACCACCACTTCTCTTTCTCTTTATCACATTTTTGCAAAGCTTTGTTAAAGCGAGAAGAGAGTAGTGACAAGTCTTCTCTTTGGGAATTGCTCAACTGCTCATCGGTTAGTGAAGACAAGAAAGATAGAGCAAAACTTGAAGCAGCACCATTATGAGATATGCTAGATTGAGATGTCAAAGCAATTGATTTATGATCATTCTTTCTAGCAAAAACATCTAATTCATGAGTTTTCAACTTAGAATAAAGAACATCTAAAGTAAGTGTACTCATGGTAGTAGATTCTTGTATAGATGTTACTTTCATCTCCCCACACCGACATGTCCAAAGCACTAAGCAATTGTCTAGCATTAGGCATCATCAAAGCTAACTCCAACACGCAAAATTGCTAAGAATCTTATTAAAACGCAAAGAAGTCATCTACACTCACCGGGTTTCATCTCAAATCGCATGTATTCTTTTTTTTGTAAAGATCTTGGCGAACCTCTTTAATAATAGTGTTAGAACCCTCATGGTAATCACAAAGAGATTTCCATACCTCATATGCGGATCGAAGATGAACCACACGATCAAAGTCGCTGCGTCCCAAGCCTTGGATGATCAAGTTGCGCGCGCTTGCTGCTTGCTTCAACATGTGTGCGATTGGTGTCGTTGACGTTGTCATTTGCGGGACTTCATATGGCTTGTAGACCTTCTCCCAAATTGCGTAATCCACGAGCTTGGATGAACGCCTCCATCTTGGCCTTCCAAAACTGAAAATCAACACCATTGAACACACAAGGTTTTGTCGAATAATGATCCATTGATCTAATCACCGATTAAGATAGATTAGAAAACTCCGGCTCGATACCACTTGTAGGATCGAAGCATACGAATATAGCAATCAGAGGGGGTGAATGATTGTGCGGAAGCTAAAACCAAATTCTTGACCTATTAAAAGTTCACCCCAAAACAGAACCAAATAATTGCCTCGTTTTCGACAAAAACAGAATGACAGAGGTTTGGTAAAACGAGAATTCGGAGATCCAACCGTCGAAACGATCTGAAATTTGGACACAAGAAACTAGGATTCCAATACGAATCGAACCCAAAAGAATCAGCTCGATCGGACTTACGGATCAAAAGTTATGAGCTTCGCAAGCTTGCTGATCTAGAACTTGACGAGAATCAATCTAATCAAAACTTCAAGATTAAACAAGAGCGACAAAGATTGATCAACTAGACTTTGAGAAACACTAGATCAATACCTAGAGAGGTTTTTGATGGATCAAATCAAGATAAAACTTGAAGAACAAAAACCAATCTAGAACTAGAACAAGCATGCAAACAAGAACCAAAGCGAGAAAATACTGTGACGTGGCCATTCTTGTAGTACGCAAAAATCTTGGAAGAATTGATCTTTATTTCTTGTCTAAAATACTCTCATCAAAAGAGTACAAACCCTAAAACCAAGCTCAAAGCTTGAGTGCGCTCAGCTCTACTTGGTGCCTTTCAACAGAGACCCCCACCTATTTAAAGCACCAACTCATTAAGGAGTTCGAATACGATTCCTATTCCCTAGAAGGAACTGTGATTCCAACACAACTCTACTTGGCCCAACTCCTGCCGAAAGTACAACTCTTGCGTATGGCAACCCTACCATACTCACGTGACTAACACTTTGCACGCTGAGCCACCGCCATACTCACGTGACTAACACTTTGCACGCGAATGACCTCCCCGCCATTCTCACGTGACTAACCATTCTTCATGTGCACCATTCCCTTAGCCGAGCGTCCCGCATGACATCCTTGACCACCAAGACCTCGGCCTCCTCTGAACCCAGTCCCGAACCTCGGTTCCTCCATGAACCTAGTTCCGGTCCCGCCATCGACCACATTCGTCTTCGAGCAATACCGCACATGAACAAACCACAAAACAAATCCGAGCACAAGTCCACGACTTGACTCAAGGTCAATCCATGCAACTACTCACATGAGCATTGCATAAAGTCCACTTCAAAACACGATCATGAAATCATCACAAATTTCATAATTTCAAATTCAAACCATTTCAATTTTGCTCAAAACCGCAGTAAAGCATGTGTGTGGACCAAAACATTTGGTCTCATACATGGGAAGTATGAGTTTGCTATCAACATGTGTATGAGACCAAAAGAGTTTGATCGTCATACATGGGAAAAATGAGATCGCCCAAAGCATATGCACTAAAAATCTTTGGTCTCACTGTTACATTGAAATAACGAAAGTCACCAAAAGCCTGTATATAATGGACTGTAAAATTTGGTCCGTCATACATGGAAAAAACGCGATTTCTTGTACAAGCGTAAAGCATCAAAATCACGTTTATGAGACCAAAAAGTTTGGTCCATACATCGTAAAAACGCTGATTTTTAGTTATTTTTGGTTCGCAAAAATGCAAAAGTTTACATTTTGGATGTTTGAATGTTTGGTCCTTCATGCAAGCAATTTTGCAAGGTTAATCCTAACCAATTTTTCAGCACAAGATCAAGCCAATTTTTCATCACATGATTCACAGATGGGGATTTGTGTACTGCTTTGCGGGCATTATTGTGAGTGTGTGATGCCTATGTGCAGGTGGTGTGACACCGGGAGTGCCCTCTACGTCCCACAAATCCGTCGCCCGCGGTTGAGGCAAGTGTGTTGTAATGTATAGCGGATTGTAGGTTGTTTGTTGATATTGGGAGAAAGATTGAACACTTGCTATGCTCACTTGCCATGCTTGCTGATTTCCAATGAAATATTGAGTATGATTATCATGGTTCGATGCCATGTGTTTATATTTTTCATGATGAGTTGCCATATGTTTATGTACATGTGAAATATGATAATTGGCATAGTTGCATGCATGACATGTTACATGGCCCGGGCGGTGAGAAAGTCATTAACTAATCTGGGAAGGTCGGTGAGAAAGTTATGACTAATCCGGAGAGTCATTAGAGTAAGTCCTACATCGTGATTCCATCTACCGTGGGTTGTGGAAGCGAGGAGTAGGCACCCTTCATCTTCGGGATGGAAGGGGGGAGAGGGTGCACACCGACGGGTGTGTACTCAACCATACCGGTATGAGTTTCCATGGAGATATGAGCATAACATTGCATTGCATTGCAATACATTTTTTTTATGATGATGATGTTGTTATGTGCTCAAGTATGAGATGTTATATGTGATGTGAGGTATTATTGTCTTGTAAATGATCTTGTTGTCCATTACAATATGCTTGCTGAGTTTTCGAACTCACGCTTGTGTTTTATGTTGTTTTTAGGTACTTTGAGATCGGCATGCGGGAAAAAGGGATCTAGCTACACTTCTACACGTAGCTCCACCATCATAGTCCATAATTAACCACTTGGTGACATGATATTAAGAGTTGTGCCCTAAACTTAATGTATGGTTTAATCTAGCATGCTTGTGAATCCTTATTTGCTTCGTTATAGTTTATGAAGTGGTTAAGCGTGGTATTATTGGCGTAACTTGATGTTATGTCCATTTATGTTGTTGTTTTAGATGTCATGTGCTATGATATATATCTTGCCATGATATTGAGATTGTGTTAATTCATGGAAAAACAAAGGAGATGCTGCCGAAATATCGGTTTTTAGCATATGAACCTTTGCTGGAATTTATGTTTAATTGTGGTACTTAGATGTTGTTTAGCTTATGTTTGGTAGCATTCGGGCATATTAAATGCTGGGGTGTTACAGTTGGTATCAGAGCGGGCTGTAGGTCCTTGGAATGTGTATTTTTAGTGTCATGCTATAGGGTACAACTAAAATGTGATGTGGAATAACTTAGAAACATGGCTTAGGTTTTTACTAAAATTTTGTCATAGGATAGCAACATTAAAACTTGCAAAAGTGGTATAACTAATCTAAAATTTGACACACATGGATGCACATTAGGAAGGGTATGGGTATCGTTGTTTACGCTTAAATGTTGTACTTAAGCCTTGTTGCTAAATGCTATATTTGATATAGTACGTTGCTATGTCTATGAGATAAATGATTGAATTATTCTGTTGTGGAGGTAAAAGTGGGGTTTTGGTGCCGAAGGGTTTGGCCACCTCTCTTATTTCATAGTAAGGGTGAGGTTTGTGGTGTGGCGGTTAGCGCCACCACCGAAGAACTATTGACCCCTGTAGGAGAAGAGTGCTTATCCTTTCTGTCGTTGATCGGGTAGTTGACTGGAGTCAAATAGAAGAGTTAATGGTGGTTTCCTTCGTATGTTCTTTGCCGTTCTGACGGTCGGTGTTCTTTGCTTTTCTTGGCTTTAGTAGATTTGAATCAAATGAAAAGTGTTGGGTTTTCGCGGATCGTTCCGTATGCGGTGTGTGGTTTTCTCTTCCTTGGTTGAAGACGAAGAAGAGGAGACTAGTGTTGCGCTTCTTTTGGGCGCCTTTCCAGTTTTGATGCCTGTTGATTGCATTATGGGGAACAAGCATTCAATTTATCCCTGTGTTTGTCTTTCTCTGAGGTTAAAGGAGTTATTGCGGAGTTGTGCCAGACCTGGCTGTCAGGGCTGAAGTTCTGTGGCTTTGTAGTAGTACGTGGTGTTTGATTTCGTTATTTTATTGGTTTAAGAAATCATCTTTGAAAAACCCTTCTTATTTCGTGAAAGATTGGGGCTTGGTGCTAAGGTTTTATTTGCAAAGGTTTATTTGATCGATTGGTTCCCTCAGGGGAGTCTTGGAGATTGAAAAGTGTTTTGGAGAATTCCTTTGCATGACCAAGTTTGGGTTTGTCTCATCGCAATTTTGAGAGTCAAATTTTCCTTATGAACTTAGGATGAGTTTTAAAACTAAAATGCTGTAAACAAAGTAGTCTTTTGACTGAAATCGTTTGTCCCTAGTAAGAATTGATGTTTAGCATGTTATGTAGTAGGTAACAATGTGGTTTATGGATTGATGTGTTGCTAAGTTAAATTTTGAGTTGAATCAATTCAATGTGATTAATATCTCTAGCTTGAGAATAAATAGACTACTAGTGTTGCAGTTTACTCTTAGCGAGAATGATTAAATGTGTTAATGTACATGCTTAGAATCTGTTGCCTTGCTTTAAAAGTGCTTATGATCCTTGTTAATGTTAAAAGTTTAAACTTGATGCATAGTTAAAACATTAAGATGATGTAGACTGTTGTTATTGTAAAAGAAACTTTGCTGGTTGTTAAAGATGTTCTAATCTAATGGATTAATAGAGAAATTTAATCGTGTTGACTAGTGACTTTAATTTGGATGTTGATTAGAGTTGCTATTTATGTTGTTGCAAACTACTAGTATCTTTGGAAGTATGCAGTTGTGTCGCTACAATGCTAGTATTGATATCAATGGAGAAGACATAAGACTTATTGTTAATGATGTTGTTAATGGTAGTGTTAATGCTAGTATTCAGTCTATTTTAAATAGTGGGGGTATGTTGTGTGGTGGTAATTTTGTTATCACCTATGTATAGGGTAGCTAAAAGTAATGTTGTTGGTTGATGATTATGCCCATTTGTTGTTATTGATGACTAAGTAGTTGTGGTAACTGTTTAGATTATTCGTTGGAAAACCATGGTTAAAATAGAGGAAAATTTTAACATGTTGCGATGGAGTGAGCTTTGGATAATTAACATGATGTACAATTTCATCCTTAATGAATGTATGCCTTGGAATCCTAGTTATGAACTTTGTCTTGTAGAGATAATATTTACATGTTGAAATCGTTGTTTAACTGAATAAGGTTCGGTTGTCGAGACGTGAATGTATAGGTGGTATGAAATTTATAGGTTGATCTTGCTGAAAGATTTGTGGAAGTACTATGTTTCAAATTTAGAATAAGATGTATTATGATTCGGTGAGCCGTGGGGATCATGTCATTATAGTCTTGGTTGGGTGCCTTTTTGATAAGCATCATAAACCCTTATTAAAAAATGTTGGGAATGGTAACTAGATGAAGAATTTATTGTGAAACTTTCGGTTGAATTGTGTTGGGGCTCCTCAGATAGTAAATAGTGATTATTGAAGTCTTTAATGGAAAGCGTAGTGGAGTACTAGAGATGGTTCCTTTCATGTCGAAATGTTGTCTAAAAACCTTTGAAACTGGTTTGGTTGTTTGCCATCTCGGTTGAATGCTTTCGGTTGAGGTGTTCCTTATGTTGAGTTTGAGTTTCCCCAAAACTTCGTAGTGGTTGGTGTCGACCTTTGGTTTTGGCGAATTTGTTTAGTTCGTGTTGTGAGTTTGAGTTTACATCCAAAAGTTTTTGAGTGGATCGCGCCTTTCGGCGTTAGACTGATTTATCTTTGGAATTAATTTTAAAAGGAAGCAGATGATCATAAAGGGTTGTGTTGGAAACTTTTGAGTTAAGCCCTTGATGTGTAACTCTATTTGACTAGAGTTGGAGTCATTTGGAAAATGTAATACGGTGTGCGGGTGTTTTACAAGTCTGGATTTTTATGAATGTTTCATAAGTGAATTTGGTTAGTGAAGAGTTTTTTTTTTGGATTGAGTTTCCCTCTCTTTTGATAAAAATTTATGGCGCTTGTGTCTGCAGATGTTTGATTTTGGAGTCGATGTTCTGTTCCAAAGGGTTGAGTTTGATTTTGCGAGGTGTTGCAAAGCTAGTGTTAAATCGAAGATGGGTTTTCACACGATGTGGTGTTTTGTTGATTAACGATGTTGCCGTCATAGTTTATATGAATTAGCGCAACTCTCGATGTCATTCGAGATTTATTCATATGATACCGAGGCAAAAGTCATCATGTGAATGACTATTCGGTAGTGTGGTTACATGATGAGGGAATGGTGAAAAGTAAACATGACATCGTTTTTACATGTTAAATGATAAAAGAGTCGTTGAGCCAGGTCGGTGAGAAAGTCATATATGGAGATATGACTAATCCGGTGTGCTCCTGAAGAGTGTTCATTTATGTCATGAAACGAGATTTCCCTTGCTTTCTAGTATGAAAAGAAGCAATGAACAATTTCTGGTATGTTGGTTGTGATGTAGGGGATTTATGCTTCCTTTGTGTTTTGGCTTGGATGTTGCCGAATTCTTTCCAAAATGGTTGCTAACACTTTGGGTTTGAGTTGTTGTGTGTACACTTGGGCTTGATAGCTAAGTGTTTTTGTGTGAGGGCGAGACCCTCTTAAGAAAGGAACCAATTGTGGTTTGGTAAGGTTTTCGATCCTAGCTTGGGCTAGGTGTCGAACCTTAGTGGTATAAGGGTGGTTTGTGATGGAGGTTGATGATGTATGGGTTTAACCTTTACTAAGAGTAGCGATGGGTGGAAGTGAAGTTGACGGTAGATCGGTGATAATTGCCTGCCGTGAGCGATTGTCTTCACTAGTTGTTTTTGGGTTTGAGTCTTGCCTGGGAAAGGATGGAATAAAATGTTAGTATGATCGTGTATCGGAAGGGCTAGTGTGCCTTAATGAGTTATTCCCCTCGATGGAAACTTTCGGGAATGAAGAGAGGTCGTTAAAGGAATTGTGACTTCCTTTGACTTTGTCATGTTGAGTTTATTGCGGTGTGTGTAGTCGGGTAGGTTGTGATAGAAGGGTGAGGTGTTTGTCGTGAGGATTCGAGCGTTTTGGGTTGTTGAAGCCCTTCGAGGTTGAAACGCATATTCTGTTTGGGATTTGAATTGAAAGTTGAACTGTGAGCGGTTGCCCTTAGTTGAGCTAGATCGACACTTTTTCTTTAAGTGTTGGTTTTGGGAACTCATTTGTCGTTTGTTTCCGGTTCTAGTCGTTGTGCGAATGTTTTGTGCTGCAGAGAAGCCTTTTGTCCCTTGGGGACTTTGTTGTTGTTTTTGGCGTCCTTCGGATTCGAGGTCGAATCCTGTTGAAGGGGGGAAGAATGTGACACTATGGTTTGGTGTGACGTTATAGAAGGTGAAACTAGAGAATAAAACCTTTCGGCTTAGGGTTTTCTCGCGTTTTTGGGCCGGTTGAAGTGTTATGTCACCACGGAGTGTCGTAACCTTATTTAACGTGCATGATAAGGTTAATAACATTATGAGATATGGAATTAAGGTTAAAACTATAGGATATGGAGGTTAATAGCTTTTCCGGCCGTTTAGGGGTTTTGGGCCTTCAGGGAGTTTGGGCCTTGGTGGGCTTTGGTGGGATGGAGTAGGTCTCCGTAACGGACTAGGATTGGGTGTGGGGGCTGGTAAAAGGGCTCCCCACCAGCCTTTGGGCGTGCGCCCCCTGCCCTTGGCGCCCCACCTCCCTCCTAAGCCCTAGCCGCCACCCCCTCTCCTCTCCCTCTTGTGCGCCTCCACCTCCCCCTTTGCCCCATTGCTCCCCACCTCTCCACCACCTCTCCTCCACCCCCTTGCTGCCCTAGGGTGGTCTCCACACCTCTGCACCTTGTGGATCCATCCGTTGGAGCGAGGAGCGAGGAGCGAGGAGCGTGGAGCGAGGAGCGATCCGCGAGGATATCTATTGGAGATTCGTTCGTTGGGCAAAGGTATGATCATGGGGATCCTTGGAATTGATCTAGGTACTGTTCTTAGGGTGATTATCAAGTTTTTAGATCAATTGGTGGTGCTGGATTGGAGTTCTTTGGGTTAGATCTAGACGTTGCCACGTTTCTGTTTTCGGGCAGATTGAGCAGTCGGGCTAGGGTTCAAGTTTTCATCGATTTATAATCCGAATCTGTCCGTACGGACTTAAAAGAAGTTGTAGAAAATTTAATTATCTTTCCGTGGACATAAAGCACGTTAAAATCCGATCAGCCGTTTTAAAGTTATGGCCGTTTTACCAAGCATGTTAAAATCTGTGACGCGATTGGAACAGATCGTAGTAATCTGTAGATTAAACAATTTTAGAGTCCGAATCAGTCTTTCCGTATAACTAGAAAAAGGTAGGAAATTTCCTAAGCTTCGTGATGGTGTACTCGTTTAATCGATTTGGAGTCCCAGAACTCAAGTTATGGCCTTTGCAAGGCTGCTGTCCCGCCGGGACAGAACCTCTGTTTTTAGGTTTGCAAGTAGTGGGCAATGTCGGGTTAGATGGGGATTTGTGTACTGTTTTGCGGGCATTATTGTGAGTGTGTGATGCCTATGTGCAGGTGGTGTGACACCGAGTGCCCTCTACGTCCCACAAATCCGTCGCCCATGTTGAGGCAAGTGTGTTGTAATGTATAGCGGATTGTAGGTTGTTTGTTGATATTGGGTGAAAGATTGAACACTTGCTATGCTCACTTGCCATGCTTGCTGATTTCCAATGAAATATTGAGTATGATTATCATGGTTCGATGCCATGTGTTTATATTTGTCATGATGAGTTGCCATATGTTTATGTACATGTGAAATATGATAATTGGCATAGTTGCATGCATGACATGTTACATGGCCCGGGCGGTGAGAAAGTCATTAACTAATCCGGGAAGGTCGGTGAGAAAGTTATGACTAATCCGGAGAGCCATTAGAGTAAGTCCTACATCGTGATTCCATCTACCGTGGGTTGTGGAAGCGAGGAGTAGGCACCCTCCATCTTCGGGATGGAAGGGGGGAGAGGGTGCACACCGACGGGTGTGTACTCAACCATACCGGTATGAGTTTCCATGGAGATATGAGCATAACATTGCATTGCATTGCAATACATTTTTTTATGATGATGATGATGTTGTTATGTGCTCAAGTATGAGATGTTATATGTGATGTGAGGTATTATTGTCTTGTAAATGATCTTGTTGTCCATTACAATATGCTTGCTGAGTTTTCGAACTCACGCTTGTGTTTTATGTTGTTTTTAGGTACTTTGAGATCGGCATGCGGGAAAAAGGGATCTAGCTACACTTCTACACGTAGCTCCACCATCATAGTCCATAATTAACCACTTGAAGACATGATATTAAGAGTTGTGCCCTAAACTTAATGTATGGTTTAATCTAGCATGCTTGTGAATCCTTATTTGCTTCGTTATAGTTTATGAAGTGGTTAAGCGTGGTATTATTGGCGTAATTTGATGTTATGTCCATTTATGTTGTTGTTTTAGATGTTGTGTGCTATGATATATATCTTGCCATGATATTGAGATTGTGTTAATTCATGGAAAAACAAAGGAGATGCTGCCGAAATATCGGTTTTTAGCATATGAACCTTTGCTGGAATTTATGTTTAATTGTGGTACTTAGATGTTGTTTAGCTTATGTTTGGTAGCATTCGGGCATATTAAATGCCGGGGTGTTACACAACAAGAAAGCACAAGCGTGAGTTCAACACTCAGCAAGTATATTGCAATGGTACAAAAGAACAATTACATGGCTACAACAACTCACATCATGTCTATCATCTCATTCATGATCACATATCATTATCATCATCATCATGTATGCAATGCGATGCGATGCACATGTCTCCTGGAAACTCATACCGGTATGGTTGAGTACACACTCGTCGGTGTGCACCCTCTCCCCCCTTCCATCCCGAAGATGGAGGGTGCCTACTCCTCGCTTCCATACACCGCGGTGGATGGAATCACGATGTAGGACTTACTCATTGGCTCTCCAGAATAGTCTTAACTTTCTCACCGACCTTCCCCGGACTAGTTATGACTTTCTCACCGCCCGGGCCATGTATCATGCCATGTATGAAAACATGCCAACATCATAAATAACTTGTACATTAACACATGGCATCATAACATAATAAGCATATTTATCATATCAATGGCAAACATTAAAGCATAGAATGTGAACATATCATATATTCAATTTCAATCTCAACCAATCTAGCAAACTACAACCCGCTACCCATTCCAATACACTTGCCTCAACCACGGGCGACGGATTGGCGAGAAGTAGAGGGCACCCCCGGGGTCACACCACCTGCACAAAGGCACCACACACTCAAAATCATGCCCACAAAACAATACGCAAACACTCTTCTACCCCGACTTCGCAAACTACTCGCACAACCCAAAAATAGAGGTTCTGTCCCGCCGGGACAACAGACTTGCAACGAGCATAACTCGGGTTCTAAGACCCCGAATCGATTAAATGAGTACATCTTCGCGTAGCTTAGGAAATTTCCTAACTTTTTCTAAGCATATGGAAAGACTGATTCGGACTCTAAAGTGGTTTAATCTACAGAATACCGTGATCTCTTCAAATCACATCACAATTTTTAATACGTTCGGTAAAATGAGCATAACTTTCAAACGGATGGGCGGAATTGGACGTTTTTAATACCCACTGAAAGGTATTGAAGTTACCTACAACTTCTTTAACAGGCGAATGACCAAATTCCGAGTCTAAATTGGTGAAAACCCAAACCATAGGTCGACTGCTCATGCTGCCCGAAACAGAGAACATGGCAAACTCTAGATTTCATCTAATATATCCAATTATAGCACCACCAATTAGAATAGTATCTAGACCAACCCCAAGGATTCCCGTGGCCATACCTTCGCCCGATGAACGAAAAACCAACGGATCTCCTCCCGGTTCGCGCGATCTCCTTCCTCGCGCCGATTTCGCCAGATCTCCTCGTCGCGGAGCCTCCCAACGGAGAGGACAGTAGGGTGGAGAGGTGGGGATCTCCCCTAGGGCAGCAAGGGGGTGGAGAGGAGAGGGGAGAGGTGGAGGCGCATGGGGGAGAGGTGGATGCGCATGGGGAAGAGGTAGAGGCGGCTAGGGTTGAGGGGGGCGCATGTGGGCAGGGGGAGGACGCCCCCAAGGCAGGATAACCTGCCTCCCCCTCCCTCATGGGCCCAGAAATCCTCCCACCAAGGCCCACAACACATCCCCCTTGGGACCGAACTCCCCCGGAGAGGCCCAAACTCCCGAAAATAGCCCGGAAATGCGAATAAACCTCACAGCGTATAGTTTTAACCTCCGATTTCATATTTTATAATGTTTCGTCCTTCCGTAGTGTCACATTCTTCCCCCCTTCAACAGGATTCGACCCCGAATCCGAGACACGCCACTTCGCAATCAACCAAATCGAAGGGAGCTAAGGTTCACGTCTCAGAACCCGCTTAGACAATTCCCTTCTTTCGCAATTTTTTCGCATTGGTATTTCATCTACAATCAAAACCTACTGTTGTCAACTATACGGACTTTGAGTCACTAGCCGCTTTCTTTGTGTTGAGGACGTCTCTTTGTGTTTCTGTGGCATCGTTGGTGATTAGGTTCGCTTCTCTAGCATGGTCTAGCCTAGGACCAGCACAGTACCACCATTGAACATTTATTCAATTTGTTTTGACTAGTGCAGTTCTAGTTTTTCCTTTGCTACAAAGAAAATACCTATCCAAGCTCCACTTCTACTAACCATGCAGGAACAGGGACTGGCAATCGCTTTGACACCTTCTGCGTACAGATTACCACAAGCCAGACCTTGATTGTATCTTTCCTAGCTGCAGGGTAAGAAATTATAAGAACTTTCATGAAAGCTTGAGTGTGAGAGCGTAGAAAACTGTCATAGTTCATTGGACTAATCATATTCTTGTGAGATTTCCTTTGGTGTCTACTAACATGGCAGATAATTCAAGTGTTCGAGGAAACGACTCCGGAAGTGAACCAGATGACCCCCTCTGTCCAAAGTAGTGATGATGGGTGAACCACTTCCAGGGTCAGTTGGACAAGCATGAGATGGGGACTCGTGTGCAGATTGATGAAATGCGTGGACAATATGTTGAAATCCATGGACAGTTAGCACAACTGTTAGCTCTAAATAATGTTGCACATGGTCCAGCTAGACAGGTTCCACCCGCTGGCCATGCTCCTCTAAGTGGGGTGGAACATGAGGTGAACAACTACATTGCTGATTCTGAGGACGATAACCTCGTGAACATGAACAACGATCGAGCACATTGACGACTCTGCCACAATAGACAAGGTATGGGTAGAAATCAGCATGCATAAAGGGAAGAAGGTAATGATTCTATTGCGCAAATGAAATTTAGTATACTTCCTTTTGATGGTAAATATGACCCTGATGCTTATCTTGATTGGGAGTTGGCAGTAGATCAAAAATTTTCTTGCTATGATTTTTCTGAGTGTAAGAGTGTTCGGGCTGTCACTAGTGAATTTACAGGTTTTGCATCTGTTTGGTGGCGAGAAATTCGTAGAATCAATCGGGACGTGCCTACAACTTGGGATGGGTTGAAGCGATTAATGCATGCTAGATTTGTTCCTTCATATTATGAGCGTGAATTGCTTAACAAATTGCAACGCTTCAATCAAGGTAGTAAATCTATTGAAGAATATTATCAGGAATTGCAAATTGGCATGTTACGTTGTGGGTTAGAAGAGGATGAAGATGCTAAAATGGCTAGATTTTTGGGTGGGCTTAATCGATAAATTCAGGACATACTTGAGTATAAAGAGTACAATTCTATCACCCGTTTGTTTCATCTTGCTTTGAAAGCAAAAAGCGAAGTGCAGGGACAAGAAGCAGTTTTGGAGGGTTTTCTTCATCACGAACGGCAGAAAACCATACCAAGGCATCATCTTACACTCCAGGACGCGCTTCCTCACATGCTGCCCCTACTTTGTCTACACCAACACCCACCCCGGAGTCAGGTAAATCAGATGCACAACAAGCTCCAGCGAAGAGTGCATCATCTGTTGCATCTACTGGTCGTACAAGAGACGTGCAATGCTTTCGATGCAAGGGACATGGCCACGTGATGCGAGACTGCCAAATCAATGTGCACTGATAATTCGAGAAAATGGTGAGTACTCTAGTGCTAGTGACATTGATGAAAATGAATATGCTCTTGTTGCCACTAACACTACATAACAAGAAGAAGAGATTTGCGATGCGGCCTCGGCAGAGAGATACCCAGCTCTTGTTGTCACACGTGTACTGCATGCACAACCCACACGTGATGAGCCAAATCAGCGCCATACCATCTTCCAAACAAAGTTTGTAGTCAATGAACGAGCAGTGCATGTTATTGTTGATGGTGGTAGTTGGAACAATCTTACTAGTGTGGACATGGTTGAGAAGCTTGGCTTGACCACGAGTCCACTATAACAACCATATGAAATTGAATGGCTCAATTCTACTGGTAAGGTTTAATTAACAAAAATTGTTCAAGTACCTATTTCTATTGGTTCCTATCATGATGTTGTTGTTTGCGATGTTGTACCCATGGATGCTTGTTCTCTTTTATTGGGTAGGCCATGGATATATGATATAGATGCCATATACATCATGGTAGGACCAATTAGTACACCTTTACTTTCAAAGGAAAGAAATTTGCTTTGGAACCCATGTCTCCCATATAATTGAGAAAAATTACTATGAAAAGAGCTCGGAAAGAAAAGGAAGAGAACGGGAATAAAAATGTAGCTAGTAAATCAACCCATTCAAGTACACCAATTGCTCAAAAACCTAATCTAAAGTTGACGGGTAAAGTTTTGTTGACTACAAAAGTTCTCTCACAAGATAACATGGCTAGTATAGAACCATTGCAATTATCTGTTGCTTTGCCTCTATTGCCACTAACCTTTTGCAGGAGCATGAGAAGAAGTCGAGAACGACTCCAATTCAAGAAGGGGAGGATGATGAGGACATCCCAACCATATATACGACTGCCGCCCCTTCTCTCCCAGCGACACCTTCGTTGCCGAACTTTGGTGTTTTGACCGCCACTTCGTCTACGTCGCATGGAGGGCTTAATCCAGAAGAATGATCTTTCCACCCACCTTTGTTGGGCCAGCACGTCGAAACCACTCACCAAGGATAGCCCATATGCCAAGGAAGGCCCATGATGAAGCCCAATTCATCGCCAAGTCCGGTTCGGCCATCCAGCAGCACCTCAACTTTAAACGGGCATATCTCGGGCTCCCGAACTCCGTTTTCGACGTACGACCACTCGTTTGAAAGCTTTAACTACATGCAAGGTGATTCCAAAGAATGGCTGATATTGCTATTTTGCAATAAAGCAAAAGTTTCAATTGAATACAATAATCATATTAAAATAGTAGTAAAATAAATAACAATAATAATAAATTTCTCAGATATTTCTCAAGATATATTGGCACAGAGCTTAAATCAAATTCCAATACTTCCATTTGCACACAGCCTCTATGCCCAAGTTTAATTTCCTAAAATCTAACCCTTGATTGAAATTCTTAGCATTGTCCATAACCAGGGACACGGTTATTCGAATATGTTGTATACTCTACAGAGGTTATACACTTTACCAATAAGATATGATCATGCAATGACACGTACCCATCGATGTGCGACAAAGAAGATCATAACAAAACCTTTGAGAAAATCTATCCGAACTTAAACACTCTTGATAAGCCTGGCCTCACTATTCCCCCTCACACATAGCAAAAAATAAGAGGGACTCGTCTTTGGATTAGGAACAATCACTGTTCAAGATGTGGAGTCACTGCAACACACACCTTCTCTAACCATGCACACAGCTTAGTTTTCTCCTGAGATATCATATGTCAAGACTCTGTAACTTATTGAGCTAGGTCTCACCCATAGCAGACATGTGGTTGTATGATTAGCCCAGTTCAATGGCTTACAAGGTTAAGCCCTTAACTAACCAAGGCAAGACTTTCAATTATCTTAGAAACCATATCAAGTGATTCACACAGAATCATCAGCCCAAATGTCACACATACCCACCCTGGCACACAGTCTCTTGCTACTTGCCTCAATCTAAATCATTTACTACCCCATTTGTTTATTGTGCAACACATGCTATCAACAACATCAACATCATTGTGTGATAACACATAACACACCCTTTCTCAAAAGGTATTCTATACACCATTAGTCAAGTTTAAATTTGCACTTTTAAAAGATATCAGTTATTCATAGCATGGCTAAGCAAATTAAGCACAATCTAATCAACCTAGTGTGACAAATAGTTGGTTGCTAATATAATGACAACATGGCTTGGTTAGATCGTGCTTTGTATGCTTAGCCATGCTGTGAAGAACTAATATCTTTTGAAAGTACAAATTCGAACTTGACTAATGGTCTGAATTATCTTTTGGAAAAGGGTGTGTCATGTATTGTCACACAATGATGTTGAGTTGTTGATGGTATGTGTTGCACGATAATTAACTGGGGTGGAAAAATGATTTAGATTAAGGCAAGTGGCATGAGGTTGTGTGCCATAGTGGGTCCATGTGATATTTGGGTGGGAGATTATGTGTGAATCATTTGATATGGTATCTGAGATTATTTTGAAGTCTTTCCTCGATCAGTTATGGACTTAACCTTGCTAGCCATTAATTGGGCTAATCATACAATCACATGTTTGTTATGGACCAGACCTAGCTCAGTAAGTTAACGAGTCTTGACATATGATATCTTAAGAGGATAACCAAACAGTGTGTGCGGTTTGCAAGGTTTGTGTTGCAGTGGCTTCACATCTTGAATAGTTATTGTTCCTAGTCCAACGATTAGTCCCTACTATTCTTCTGCTCTATGTGGGGGAGGAGTAGTGAGATCAAGCTTATCAGAATAGTCTATATTCGGATCAAGTTTTTTGAAAGGTTTTGATATGATCTTCTTAGTCGCGCGTTGATGGGTACGTGTCGGGACCCAAATTTGTAAATCCGGACCCTCTGTGTATTCAGCACTAGTTCAGGATCACGCTAGTGCCCACAGTCTCAACATCGGTATATATCACAATCATACTCAACGAAATAGTAAAGTACTTTATTAAAAGGGAAATATAACTGGTTGCTCGACCTTATGGTCAAGTTACAAAAGTACGCCTCGCAGGGCTAAAGTCTTACTCGAATAAATCTGTAGTGGAATGTAAAGAAAACACGTGGCACCAACCAATATGCCACAGGCAACTGACTGGGCTTCTCCCTAGGTAGACGGTTCCTCCTGAAGTTCCTCCTCCAAAGCTGGCGTAGCCTCTTCTTGAACTTGTGTTGTTTTGTTGCAAGGGGTGAGTACTTGGTACTCAGCAAGTCATGCACAGAATGCAACCTAATATTCTATATGCATGGCTTATTACAAAGGATAGGCTAAAAGGTATATTTGCAGAAAAACAGCAGGTGTAAAAATACAGTAATAGATTGCAAAGCAGTAAAACAATAATAAATGGGGTACTTTCACAAGGATGTCACAAGTAAAGCATTTTCCAATCCTAAGTCCAATTCATCATTTCAACCCAAACATTTTCCAAAGCCAAGTTATTTTCATGAAAGTCTAATCCTTGACTGTAATTCCCGAGCAATGTCCAATGCCGCGGGCACGATTATTTGAATAGATTTTACACTCTGCAGAGGTTATACACTTTACCCATAAGATACAGTCAAACACCACAAAGGCGATTGTCCGTAACAATGCCTATCTAAACCCAGTACTGCTCGCTGAGGTTTCAACACTGGTGGGACTGGTTACCACATCCGGGGCCCCCCTCTTGCACCATGTGAGCCAACCCGTGCGAGGACTGGTTACCATTACCCGGGTCTCACACCACCACAATAGTACTAAAGTCTAGAATCAACAAATTAATCAGCTAGGTCTGTCCCACTCCAGACTTATGGTTGTATGAATGACTTAGTTCAAAGGCTTGCAAGGTTAAGTCCTTAATTGACTAGGGCAAGACTACCCGAAGAACCAAAACGACTTTCCCGATACCAATCCTGGTCCACCTGATCAAACATACCACTTGCCCCAGTGTAAAGCATTTTATCAAATCCCAGTTGATTATCATGCACCACGTGCCATCAACATCATCCTCAATAACACATGACACCTTTCCAAATCATGTTTCATATCTCATTAAGTTAACGTTAATATTTGATTATCCAAATCATGTCATGACTACGTGGCAGGGCTAAACATTATTCTACAGCGGTCTAATTTCCCATGTTGGCATTTAAATAATGTCCAACTAAATAATCCACAACTAGGGTGACAAAGGGTTCAGGGCATACAATTATTTATGTCAAGGTAGCATACAGCAAATTTGGCATTTAACTTATTCCAAGAAATAATGAAAGCATTTTCTAAATAAATTAGCATGCAATAAATTGAATCAAAATAATTTTCGAAAGTGGGAACAATATGATCAAAGCATAACTTGCCTTCAAAAAGTACTTGTTCTTGGTCTTGAGCTGGCTCCTGGGTCAAAACCTCACCTTCAAAGCCTTCGGGTACTTCAACGTCTACTCGTAACGTGTGCAAATAGTAATAAATAATTAAACAGTAGACAAAAAGTATCCAAAAATTTAAATAAAATTCATAAACAGAAAGAGCACAATTTTATAAATTTTTAGAAATCTGAATCGTGTAAATCGGAGTTAAAACACAAAAGTTATAACCGTTTAAAGTTTGAAAAATAAAGTAAATGAATATAAAAAGAGGAAAACTCATGTATAAAAATTAAATAAAATTCACCATTAAGTAGAGCTCACTTTTATAAAAATTTAGAAATTGGAATCACCCAAATCGGAGTTAAAACGCAAAAGTTATAAGCATTTGAAGTTTGAAAAATCAAATAAAAGAATAAACCAAATTAATTCATTTATTTTTCTATTGAAAAATCCGATTATGATGTCAGCATTGCGTCAGCGACGGATTTGAATTTCTACCGAATTATTTTTCTATTGAAAAATCGAATTATGACGTCAGCATTGCGTCATCCGGTCCATGGACTCGGTCCACGGTTCGGTTTCGGTCCACCGTGGACCCGGTCCATGGGTACATGTCTCACTGACATGTGGGACCCCCTCGGATGACATCAGCTGCTGACGTCAGCACGCTCGGACGAACGGACTGACACGCGGGTCCCACCGTGACGCCATCATGATGTCACCGCACGGTGGGCCGAGCCAATGACACGCTGGCCCCACGCTGACGTCACGCGTGACGTCAGCAGCGACCGGGCGTCGCCCGCGTGGACTGCGACTATTCGGCTCTTGGCCATGTGGCTTGATCCGGGCTGTCAGTTTGAAATCCGATGGTCCGGATTAGATCTAGATCCCGCACGTTGTGATCAACGCGGTTGATCTGGACCATTCGATTCGAATCAAACGGCTGAGATCCAATCAGGTTCGGTCGCATCAAGGGTGACGTGGCATGACCCGACATGCGACACGCGGCACGATCTACCCCGTTCAATCTTGATCGAACGGTTGGGATTGCATCTAACTCTACAACGTGGATCGAATCTAACCGTACGATCTAGATCTAACGGCTGAGATCCAATCCTAGCATGGTGCGGGTTAAGGCTACGTGGCTCAATCATGTGCGTTGGATCTAGATCCTACGGTTTAGATCTAATCTGGTCTCTATGAGGATCAGGGCGACGTGGACTCACCATGGCCGTTGGATCTAGATCGAACGGTCGACGAAGCTTGAGGGCGTTGATGGCGGCGCGGCGGCTTGCGGCTGCCGGCACCGAAGACGATGACCTACGGAATGGCGCTTTGGGGTAGGTCCGGCGAAGTGCGTGGTCGCGTTCGAATCGCCTCGGCTCGGGGGTCTCGAATCTAGGCTTGGCTGCGGCGGAAACGTCTCGACGTCGCCGGGGAAGAAGGAAAACCCTCAACGGCTTCTTGCGACTCCAACGAGCAATCGAACGCGGACGGCGGCGGCTCGGACGATGAAACCTAGGGCAAAGCAAAGACGGCGGTGCTGCGGTGCTGCCGAGGGTATTTAATGCCCCTAGGCGTGCGTGTCCCGGCCGGATTCCGCAGGCGGCCGTTGCGTGCTGGCGCAGTCCGACGAGAACACGGAGAGGCTACGTGGCACGATCCTGAATCTGGAAAATACTTTGAGACATTTTGGACTCAAAAAATGTGACACTACGGAATGCCGAGACTTTATAAAATGTGAAATTAGAGATTGTGGCATTACAAAATGTGAATGTTAAGGTCAAAAACATTATAAAATATGGAATTGGGGGTTGAAACCATACGTTATGAGGTTAATTTGCGTTTCCGAGCCGTTTTCGGGAGTTTGGGCCTTTCCGGGTGAGTTTGGGCCTAAAGGAAAGGGTCGTGGGCTTTGGTGGGATGGAGTTTGAGTCCTAATAGGAGAAAGAGACCTGGTTGGGGGCCTCCCCCAGCACCTTTAGGCGTCCACCCCCTGCCCTTGCGCCCCCACAAGTCCTAGCCACCCCCCACACCTCCCTACCTCCTCCTTATGGCGCCTCCACCTCCCCCATTGTTCCCCATTGCTCCACCACTTCTCCACCACCTCTCCACCACCTCTCCACCTCCCTTGATGCCCCTAGGGGAGTTCTCCACCTCCACACCTCGAAGATCCATCCGTTGGAGCGCTCCACGACGAGGCGATCCGGCGGGATTGGAGCGAGGAAGGAGATCGCGCGAACCGGGAGATCTATTGGGTTTTCGTACGTCGGGCGAAGGTATGGCCATGGGGATCCTTGGGGTTGGGATAGGGTATGTTATAAGGGTGATTATCATGTTTTTAGATCAATTGGTGGTGCTGGAATTGAGTAGATTAGATTAGATCTAGAAGTTGTCACGTTCTCTGTTTCGGGCAGCTTGTGCAGTCAACCTAGGGTTTGGGTTTTTGCAATTTTAGATTCTGAATTTGGTCAGCCACCTGTTGAAGAAGTTGTAGGTAATTTCAATACCTTTTAGTGGGTATAAAGAACGTTTAATTCCGATCAACTGTTTGAAAGTTATGGCTGTTTTACCGAGCGTGTTAAAATCTGTGACGTGATTGGAACAGATCACGGTATTTTGTAGATTAAACAATTTTAGATTCCGAATTTGGTCGGTTGCCTGTTGAAGAAGTTGTAGGTAATTTCAATACCTTTCAGTGGGTATAAAGAACGTTTAACTCCAATCAGCCGTTTGAAAGTTATGGCTATTTTACCGAGCGTGTTAAAATCTGTGACGTGATTGGGACAGATCACGGTATTTTGTAGATTAAACAACTTTAGAGTCCGAATCAGTTTTTCCTTATACCTAGAAAAAGTTGGAAAATTTCCTAAGATACGCGAGGATGTACTCGTTTAATTGATTCGGAGTCTTAGAACCCGAGTTATGCCTTTTGGAAGGCTGCTGTCCCGACGGGACAGAACCTCTGTTTTTGGGTTTTGCGAGTAGTTGGCAATGTCGGGGTAGATGACAGTTTGCGTACTGTTTTGTGGTCATGATTGTGAGTGTGTGGTACCCATGTGCAGGTGGTGTGACCCCAGGAGTGCCTTCTACGTCTCGCCAATCCGTTGCCCGTGGTTGAGGCAAGTGTATTGTAATGGATAGCGGTTTGTAGGTTACTAGTTGAGACTAGATGGAATTGTTTTATATGATATGATCACTTGCCATGCTTTAATGATTGCCTATGATATGATGAGTATGCTTCTTAGAGCATCTCCAAGAGAGGCCCTAAATAGAGTCCTATCTTGAAATATAGGGCTTTTAACGAAAAGATCAACTCCAGCAGAGGACCTAATCCGATAAAATTTAGCAAATTGTTTTAGGGCCCCTAGGAGAGTAGCTATATTTAGCAACTCTGTGATTGAGCCCTATCTTCGTTCGGTTTTAGGGTCTAATTGCTGGAGTGAATATTTCGTTGGAGCCCTAAATCTAATTAGTTGGGGTCCTAAATTAAAAATTAAGGCTCATTTTTAGGGCTCTCTGATGGCGCCGTGATGGCACTATGGGTGTCCCGATCTTTCGATGAGAAACACACGATCAATTTGTTAGAGTCGACTTTGATGATCCGACTACACCGTACGACGACGATGCGCCTTAGCAATCGCTAAACCAACTCGGTAGTTATTGATCTTGCCGTGAGCACGATCAACCTGAACCACGAGTTCAATTCCTGCAAGCAACCAGAAGAACAAGCAAGAACAATAGGATAAGCAATCTGAAATTGCGGATAAAGCTAGGCGAAACAAAGTGGAGTCTTATTGACGATCTTGACAAGGTGGTGTCGGCCACAACTCGCAGGATCAAGTTTGCACTTGGCTAAACTAATCAAATAAAACCCAAAACCTAAGGAGCCGATGTCGGCTATTTATAAGAGGTAGAGGCGTGGAAACACGTCCAGCGGTAGGATACCAACTACAACTCTATTACAAGGCCCAAAGCCCAAGTCTTCTCGATTTGGAAAAGTAGCGCCAATTGTTCTGCAGATTCCGTTGACTCGGACGGAATTTGGGGATGAAATCCGGATCCGTTGGAAAGAGGGCGTCGAAACCTTTCAACCGGTACTCATAGACCTCAAACACCCTTGTGGATCAAAAGTTATGGTCGTTTGAAGTTGGTGCTGTCCGGAGGCCAGAATCCGAGTTGAACTTGTGCCAGGAAGAATTGGCTTCATGCTTGGCGTTTGGGAGTCCTTCTCCTTGGTTCCTAAGGACAATAAAATCATCACAAGGATTAAATAGCATTCCATTCATTAAATTATTTGTATGCAGCCCGAGGCGCATTCACACAGTAATTGAATTATCGTGCCCGAGCTCGAGTAATTGGCCCTTGTATGATATTGTTGGTTTCCATTGGGTTTTGTAAGTATGGCCGTATCCATGGTAGTGATGTCCTCATCATCCTCCCCCTTCTTGCATTTGAGTAAGTCCTCGACTCAAGTTCATCATCCTCTCCCAAGTATGGTTTCAAATCGGTAATGTTGAATGTGGGACTAACCCCAAAATCTGCGAGCAATTCAAGCTTGTATGCATTATCATTAATCTTTGCCAATACTTTGAAAGGACCATCTCGCGGCATCAACTTAGATTTTCTTAGTGCAGGAATCGATCTTTTACGCAAATGCAACCAAACTAAATGCTTTGGTTCAAAAGTTACATGTTTCCTTCCCTTACTACCGACAAGTTTATATTTAGCATTCATGCGTTCTATGTTTTCTTTAGTTGTCTCATGCGGTTTCATAATCAAATCGCACGTTGTTTAGCATCAAGATTCAATTTCTCAGAAGATGGTAGAGGTAACAAATCAATTGGAGCATGAGTACAAATCCATATACAATCTCAAAGGGCACATCTTAGTAGTAGAATGCATAGACCGATTATAAGCAAACTCAATATGAGGCAAACATTCTTCCCACAATTTAATGTTCTTTTTCAAAAATAGCCCCTAAGCATAGTAGATAAAGTTAGATTAACGACCTCGGTTTGTCCATCAGGTTTGAGGATGACAAGTAGTAGAAAATAAAAGTTTAGTCCCCAATTTAGCCCACAAAGTTCTCCAAAAGTGGCTTAAGAATTTAGTGTCACGATCTGAAACTATTGTGTTAGGCACACCATGTAAGCGAACAATTTCACGAAAGAATAAGTCGACAATGTTGGTAGCGTCATCGCTTTTTGTGACAAGGTATGAAGTGTGCCATTTTAGAAAATCTATCCACAACGACAAAGATACTATCCCTCCCCTTCTTTGTTCTAGGGAGTCCTAAAACAAAGTCCATAGAAATATCCTCCCAAGGCACGTTAGGAATGGCGAGAGGTATGTATAAACCATGGGGGATTAAGTGTGACTTAGCTTTTTGACATGTAGAAACGGCGGCGATGGCGTTCCACGTCTCGTCTCATCACAGGCCAAAAGAAATGGCTAGCAGAGTATGTCCTCCGTCCTTTTCACACCAAAGTGTCCCATCAATCCTCCTCCATCGCTTCACATGTAGCAATAACAAGCGAAACGAACCATTTGGAATACATAGTTGTTTGCTCTAAACCACAAACCCATTATTGAGGACAAATTTGTTCCAAGTTTTCCCTCTTTACAATTGAGCAACACATTTTTAAAATCATCATCATACACATATTGCTCTTTGTCGTTTCCAAACCAAAAATTTTGAAGTCAAGTTGTGAGAGCATGGTATATCTCTAGACAAGGCATCAGCAATGACATTATCCTTTCCCTGTTTGTGTTTGATGACATAAGGAAATGACTCAATGAATTCAACCCACTTTGCATGTCACGGTTCAGTTTAGCTTGACTTCTAATATGTTTTAACGATTCATGATCCGAATGTATAACAAATTCCTTGGAGCCAGGCCATAAATAATGTTGCCATGTTTCTAAAGTTCGAACTAAGCGCATATAACTCCTTATCATAAGTAGAATAATTCAAACTTGGCCCACCCAATTTCTCACTAAAATAAGCAGCAGAGTTTTCCTTCTTGTAGCAGAACACCACCCAAACCAATTCCACTAGCATCACATTCTAGTTCAAAAGTCTTAGAAAAGTCTGGAAGGCTTTGGAGTAAGGGTGCATGGGTTAACTTAGCTTTCAGAATGTTGAAGGCATCTTCTGTGGCTTGCCCCAAGCAAAGGTACACCCTTCTTGGTGAGCTCATTCATGGAGTGGCGATGGTCTTGAAGTCCTTAACAAAGCAGCGATAGAATCCAGCAAGTCTAGAAAACTTACTTTGTGTGACCGTGTTAGAAGTCGGCCAACTCTGTATTGCTTCAACCTTGGCTTAGTCAACTTCAATTCCTGTGGAGTAACAACATAGCCAGAAAAGATACCGATCCGTGCAAAAGGTGCACTTCTCAAGGTTACCAAATAGCGTGCATCGTAAAGCATTAAAAACATACGTAGATGTTCAAGATGATCCTCTAAAGATTTGCTATAAATCAAGATATCATCGAGTAAACTACAAATTTTCCAATGAAAACACGTAAAACCTCGTTCATCGGTCTCATGAATGTGCTAGGAGCATTAGTCAACCCGAAGGCATTACTAACCACTCATATAACTTGAACTTAGTTTTAAAATGCTGTTTCCATTCATCTCTAACTTCATGCGAATCAGTGATAGCCACTCGCCAAATCCACTTTAGAGAACATAGTAGAGCCACTTGGTTCATCAAGCATATCGTCTAGCAGGAATAGGATGGCGATATCTAATAGTGATATTATTAATTGCTCTACAATCCACACACATCGCCATGTTCCATCTTTCTTAGGTACTAAAATGGCGCAGTGCAGCACAAGGACTAAGAGATTCACGTGCGTACCCTTTATCAAGCAATTCGTGAACTTGGCGTTGTATCTCTTGTGTTTCTTGAGGTTGATTCTGTAAGGTGCTCGGTTGAGCAAAGATGCCCACTGGAATAGAGATCAATTTGATGCTCAATCCCTCTAATTAGCGGCAGCCCTGAGGAATGTCCTTTGGAAGATATCAGTGTATTCTGCAAAGGTTAGTGACAACGGAGGCAAAGAGAGGACATCTCCTCTAGAAAACAAAGTTTCTTTACTGAGACCAAAGCATAGCATGTAGACCTACAAACATCCAACTCATTTCAAATCAGATTTTGTTGCAGAAAACAAGCACCTTTCAATTTAATCTCATTCGGCTTAGCACAATCAAGGTTAGATTCTTTACGTTTTATGTTGTTCAAGTCCTTTGGTGACAATCTGATTTTCACTCTTAGAATTCTCTCGATTTTCTCTTTGCTAGATCTAAGCGATTTCATCCTTTACAATGGCATCGGGCTGACATTAGGTGTAGCACAATTTTCTTTTCTTTATGCACAAAAGAGTATTGATTTGTTCTACCATGATGTAAACAATCCTTATCATATTGCCACGGTCTGCCTAATAACATAGAACATGCTTGCATAGTGCGACATCGCAATCAACATAATCATGATAGGAACCTAAAGCGAAATGTACTCTTACCATGCGAGTTACCTTGAGTTTGCGCTTTGTTGTTGAACCATTGAATGTGGTAGAGTGAGGTGTGGTCTAGTGGAGAGTGCTAGCTTCTCCACCATGTCCATCTTTGGCTAGATTATTGCAACTCCCACCATCAATGATTATTCGAATGGATCGCTCCTTGATGGCGCCTTTGTGTAAAACAAGTTGTGGCGTTGATTTGGATCGTAGCGAGCAATCGAGCACTAAGCACACGTTGTGCAATAATACTCAAATATTGGTCGACATCACGGCTCCGCGTGTACCTCGTGGTGCTCGGCATTTGGATCGCCCGTCTTCATGTTAATGACAAAGCATATGTTTGTCATCAAGATCACTTGCCGAGTCATACTCGCCCGTCTTCACGGATTATTAGCACCACGCTTGTTGGACCTCCCTCATCATGTGACCGAAACCCTTGCAGCGATGCCTTTGAACATCTTTAGTGCGTCCGTTGATCGGTACGGCGCGACGGCACGAACTATTTGTAGTAGCTTGTGTGGCACTTTTAGTCGGCGTTGGTTGTGGTGCGAATTTGCGGGTGGTGGGCGCCCGTTACATTGATGGAAGAGGTCGGCGGTAATGCGACGGCGGGGGGCAGCGGTGCCAGCGGTGTCCTGAAGTAGTTCGACACCTGCGAAAAGTTAGTCTTGGCCCTCGATTGGCGACCACACTTCACGTTCGACTTTGCAAGCAAGATGGAACAACCGAGTCATGTAATTATAATCCTTATAGTCTAGAATATCACGGATTTCTCGAGTTAAACCACCTAAGCGAGCCATAGAAGCTTCCACTCACTCAATTAATCCACAACATAACATGCCAATTTGCAATTCTTGGTAATATTCTTCACGAATTCTTACCCCTTCTTTGTAAGGCGCTGCAATTTATTCAATAAATCTCTAGCATAGTATGAAGGAACAAATCTATGCCTCATTAGCAATTTCAAGGCTTCCCAAGTGGTGGGTATATTATTTGGATGAGCACGGCAATGTTCTCTCCACCAAGCAGAAGCAAAATGGTTGAACTCACTTGTGGCAGCCCTAACTCTTCTATTCTCGGGGAAATCATGGCACGCCAAATTTTTGATCCACAAGTAATTCCCAACTAAGGTAACCATCAGAGTCATATTTACCTTCAAGCGGTGGCATGTTGAAAATTTACCTTAGGAAGAAAACATCATCTCGTTCGTTCCCTTGGTGCGTGGAGGATCACGTCGCATACCTTGCTGATTGAGCGTAGCCGTTGATGATTCACGATCATTATCGTAATGGATGGGGTTGACCTCCTCCGCATCAGTGGTGTCATCATATTCGTGCTCTTAGTTACATTTGTTCTTCTAAATCTGTTGGGGCCTCCCTGTGGAGCTGAATTATTTGCTTGGGCGACGAGGGAGGTGGATTGGAAGCACGAATCATGCGTGTTGCAAAAGTATCAAGTCTAGCCAAAATAGTAGCAAGAGTAGTGTTAGCAATCCCTTGTGCGGCCTCGATGGATGAGACGGTCTTCTTGCATTGACATCACGCTCATTAGTGAGCGTACATCCTCGCTAAGACCATCGGTGGCTTCCTCGTCATCTTTTGGAAGTGAGCAATGATGCCCTTGGTTCGTGAGTGATGAAGTGAACTCGTCACGACATGGTTAGTTGATGACAAGGAAACAAAAACCACAAGTATAATGTTCTTATCAACTACTAGGTGGCAAAAGTCTCTCAAGCGCTCAAGCCTATGACCCAAGTTCTTACAAGTTCTTACAATGTAGCGGCGTTGTCGTAGTTAGGCGTTGTCAAAGGTTCTCGAAAGTTTGTGTGAAGCGATTGCCAAGAGGATCGAGCCTTTGTATGGGTAGAAAGTGGAGCTTGGACCAGGCTTAATTTAGTAGCAAAAGGTTAGCAATAATCCAATCGGTGAATGCAAAATTGAAGAATTGTTCAACGTCTAGTCACTAGTTCTTGACTCGAGGCTAGCAAGGGCGTGACTCAAAAGCGTGGTCGGCGGCAGTGCAGTTCCACTGGCCGAGATGAAAAACGGCGAAAAAAATTCGCGAAAGAGGAACTATCTCAAGGCGAATCTTGTGAAAATAGGTTTGGCACATAAAATTTTAGGATCTGTTCGAACTCTTTTTTTTTTTTTTTTTTTTTTTTTTTTTTATACGCGAGCGATCAGATTCGTTTTCTTTCAAGTGCTATGTGGCGGAAGACCGGTCGTGTGACGATCGGACGACGGTGAAAGCGTCGATCGGCGCAAACCGATCAGGCGGCGATGAAGCGACCAGGTAGGCGACCCGATCGAAGCGGCGACTAGTCGGGAAGGCGACGTCGGGAAACGCTTGATGCGGCTAGTGGCGACGATCGGCGGCGACGATCGAAAGCAACGATCGGCTAACTGGTAGAGCAACGATCGAGTGACGATCGGAAGCGACGATCGGAAGAGTAACTTGATCGGCTAACGAGATGGCGGCCGTCGGGGCGACGATCGGCTGAGGAGAGCGGCCGGTCGGGCGACCAAGTGGGCGACGATCGGCGACGATTGGATGAAGAAAGCTTGGTCGAACTCCTTTTTTTCTTTTTTTTTCAACGATTCGGGACCGACCACGGAGCACAACTTCGAAGCGGAACACAACTTCGAGCGAACACAACTTTCGAAAGCGGAACACAACTTTCGAAACGGCTATCGACCTGGACTCCAACTAGACTAGAATTCAGCAACTTCGACAGGCGATGCAACCAAAATTCAATAGCAGGTGCCTTTGGAAAGGAAAATCACGAGGCTCAAATTGTTTTGGTATGGAAGATCCAATCGATGGCGTTTCTACGGACTATAGGAAAGATATCAATCTACTAATCTAGGGTAAGAATTCTCACCGAGCAACCTGGTTTGCTCTGATACCACTTGATGGCGTAGTGATGGCACTATGGGTGTCGATCTTTCGATGAGAAACACCGATCGATTTGTTGAGTCGACTTTGATGATCGACTACACCGTCTGACGACGATCGCCTTGGCAATCGCTAAACCAACTCCAGTAGGTTATTGATCTAGTGGGCACGATCAACTGGTTTCTGAGTTCAATTCCTGCAAGCAACGAAGAACAAGCAAGAACAATAGGATAAGCAATCTGAAGTGCGGATAAAGCTAGGCGAAACAAAGTGGAGTCTTATTGGCGATCTTGACAAGGTGGCTGTCGGCACAACTCGCGAGATCAAGTTTGCACTTGGCTAAACTAATCAAATAAAACCCAAAACCTAAGGAGCGATGTCTGGCTATTTATAAGAGGTAGGCGTGGGAAACACGTCAAAGCGATAGGATACCAACTACAACTCTATTACAAGGCCCAAAGCCCAAGTCTTCTCGATTTGGAAAAGTAGCGTAATTGTTCTGCAGATTCCGTTGACTCGGGCCGGAATTTGGGGATGAGGTCAGATCCGTTGGAAGAGGGCGTGAAACCTTTCAACCAGTACTCATAGACCTCAAACACCCTTGTGGATCAAAAGTTATGAGTCGTTTGAAGTTAGTGCTTGTCCGGAGGCCGAATCGAGTTGAACTTGTGCACGGAAGAATTGGCTTCATGCTTGGCGTTTGGGAGTCCTTCTCCTTGGTTCCTAAGGACAATAAAATCATCACAAGGATTAAATAGCATTCCATTCATTAAATTATTTGTATGCAGCCGAGGCATATTCACTGGTAATTGAATTATGGGTGCGAGCTCGAGTAATTGGCCCTTGTATGATATTGTTGGTTTCCATTGGGTTTGTAAGTATGGCCGTATCCATGGTAGTGATGTCCTCATCACTCTCTCTTGGAGATGCTCTTATGTTATGATGCCATGTGTTAATGTACAATTTAATTATGATGTTGGCATATTTGCATACATGGCATGTTACATGGCCCGGGTAGTGAGAAAGTCATAACTAGTCCGGAGAAGGTCTGTGAGAAAGTTATGACTATTCCGGAGAGCCAATGAGTAAGTCCTACATCGTGATTCCATCCACCGCGGTGTTTGGAAGCGAGGAGTAGGCACCCTCCATCTTCGGGATGGAAGGGGGGAGAGGGTGCACACCGACGGGTGTGTAGTCAACCATACCGGTATGAGTTTCCAAGGAGACATGAGAATCGCATCGCATTGCATACATAATGATTACGATAATGATATGGGATCATGAATGAGATGAAAGTCATGATATGAGATGTTGTAGCCATATATTTGTTCTTGTGTACCATTACAATATGCTTGCTGAGTGTTGAACTCACGCTTGTGCTTTCTTGTTGTTTTAGGTACCTTGAGGTCGGCATGCGGGGAAGGGAAATAGTCACACTTCTACACGTAGCTTCACTCAATTGTCCCACAAGTCGTTCATTTGGGTTTTGACAATAAACTAGTGTGATGTTTAATGCTTAATGGTTTAGCTTTTGTTCGTTTGGCTCATGGAGGCATTGAATGTTTGGATTTAGACTTATTTGGTCGTCGTACCTTTAATTATTGCTATTTTTAGATGTCTCTCATATTGCCTTATATTGCTATGCTATTGTGTTTCCTTCTATTCATGTTAAAACAAAGGAGATGCTGCCGAAATTTTGGGTTTTAGCATTTACTCCTTGCTGTAATTTACCTTAATTTTTGGTATTTAGATGTTGTTCAGCTTATGTTTGGTAGCATTCGGGCATACTAGATGCCGGGGTGTTACAGTTGGTATCAGAGCGGGCTGTAGGTCCTTGGAATGTGTATTTTTAGTGTCATACCTTAGGCTACAACTAAAATGTGATGTGGGATAACTTAGAAACATGGCTTAGGTTTTAACTAAAATTTTGTCATAGGATAGCAACATTAAAACTTGCAAAAGTGGTATAACTAATCTAAAATTTGACACACATGGATGCCTGAGTAGGAAAGGGTATGGGTATCGTTCCTTTACGCTTAAATGTTGTATTTAAGCTTTGATGTTGAATGCTTCATTTGATAATGAGATAAATGATTGAATTGTGCTTGTTGTGGTGATAAAGTGGGGTAGTGGGGCTGAAGGGTTTCGGTCACCACTTTTGTTAATAGTAAGGGTGTGGTTTGACGGTATGGCCGGTTAAAGCCATCACCGAAGAACTATGAATCCCTTGTGGGGAAAGAGTGCTTACCTTTTCTATCGTAGATCGGGTAGTTGGCTGGAGACAAATAGAAGAGTTGATGGTGGTATCCTTCGGATGCTTTTCACCGTTCCGATGGTCGGTTTTGGTCGGTCTTCTTGTTTTTTTAGTCGATTGAAATCAAAAGAAAAGTGTTTGGTCTTGGATTTTCGCGGATTGTTTCATATGCGGTATGTGGTTTTGTCTTCCTTGGTTGAAGACGAAGAAGAAGAGTCTAGTGTTGCACTTCTGTTGGTCGCTATTTTTGCTTTAACACCGGTTTTGTTGGTCATTACGGGCTGTCTTGAGGAGGAAACTTTTGTGGTTGTTCTCCCTATCTAAGAAAAAGTACTAGAGTTTCCCCTTGTGCATGCCTTGAGTTGTTGGAGCTAAGTTTGAATCTTTTATCGGAAAAGATTTATTGAACATTTGATTTTCCCTGGTGCGTCCTTCTTCCTTCTTGGAAGTATAGATTTTGAGATTTCTTGAAGAGTTTTGTGGGCAAATTTGACAAATTGAGAATTGAGCTCTCCTGCATTTCTGTTGGACTTTTGTTTTTCTTCCTTGCCTGGAAGGAGAAAGTTTCTATCGGTGTTCGTTTTGGTTCTTGAGTTGTGGTTATCTTTAAAAGTTGAGTTGCATTCAGTTTGTCAAGAGTTTGTGCCCCATGAGTGTGTTTAGAAAAGTTTATGTCCTTGCTATGTAGTAGGTAACAATGTGGTGTTATGGAATGATGTGTGCTAAGTTAATTTTTGAGTTGAATCAATTCAATGTGATTAACATCTCTAGCTGGGGAATAAATAGACTACTAGTGTTGTAGTTTACTCTGTAGCGAGAATGATTAAATGGGTTAATGTACATACTTAGAATCTGTTGCCTTGCTTTAAAAGTGCTTATGATCCTCGTTAAATGTTAAAAGTTTAAATCTTGCTGCATAGTTAGAACATTAAGATGATGTAAATTAATGATTTTTGTTAAAGAAACTTTCTTAGGTTGTTTAAAGATGTTCTAATCTAACGGGTTAATAGAGAAATTTAATCATGTTGACTAGTGGCTTTAATTTGGAAGTTGATTAGAGTTGCTATTTATGTTGTTGCAACCTACTAGTATATTTGGAAGTATGTAGTTGTGTCTCTACCATCTTTGGTATTGATATCAATTGAGAAGACATAAGACTTATTGTTAATGATGTTGTTAAGGGCAGTGTTAATGCTAGTATTCAATCTATTTTAAATAGTTGGAGTATGTTGTGTGGTGGTAATTTTGTTATAACCGATGTATAGGGTAGCTAAAGATAATGTTGTTGATTGATGATTATGCAAATTATTGATATTGACGACTTAGTAGTGGTGGTAATTGCTTAGATTAATTGTTGAAAAATCCTTGTTAAAAATAGAGGTTATTGTAACATGTTGTGATGGAGTGGACCATGGATAATTAACATGATGTAAGATTTTAATCTTAATGAATGCATATCTTAGAATCCTAATTACGAATTTTATCTTGTAGAGATATTACTTTTTTGTTGAAGTCATTTTATTGATTGAACAAGTTTCAATTGTCAAGTTGTTGGCATATGGATGGTATAAAATTGATAGGTTGACCATGCTCAAGTAGCTGTTGAAGTACTATGTTTGAAATATAGAATACGTTGTTATATGATTTGGTGATCCGTGGGGATCATGTCAATATAGTCTTGGTTGGGTGCCTTTGTGATAAGCATCTTAAAACCTTAATTAAAAGTCTTTGGGAATGGTAACTAGAGAAAGAAATTGTTATGTAAATTTTGTTAAATCGGTTGGACTCTCTTGATGAGTAAATAGTGATTATTGAATGCTCAAATGGTAAGTGTAGTGGAATACACGTTATGGTGGGATTCATCTTTGGTGGTATTTTAAAACCATTTGAACTGGTGTGGTTGTTTGCCACTTTGGTTGAATGCTTTCGGTCAAGGTATTCCTTGTGTTGTGTTTCTGAGTTTCTCTAAAACCCGTAGCTATTGGTGCCAATCTTTGGTTTTGGTTATTTTGTTTAATTTGTGTTATGAGTATGGATTTACACCCAAAAGATTTTGAGTGGATCGCGCTCTTTCGCGTTCACCCTGAATTATCTTTGGAATAAATTTTAACGGAAGCAGAAGGATATATTGGGTTGTGTTGGAAACTCTTGAGATTTAATTTGTAACTCTTTTTGATTAGAGTTGGATTTATTTGCATATTGTGTGTGATGTTTGCGAGTGCTTCAAAAAGGTGGATTTTATAAATATTTTATAAAGTGATTTTGTTAGTGAGTTGTTCCCTTTTGGAAATGAATTTCCCTCTCCTTGAGAAAATTTGTGATTTGTGGGAGTAGATGCCTGACTTGAAATTTTGATGTTCTCTTCCAAAATGTTGAATTTGGTTGAAATGCAATATTTTTGCAAGTTCGATTTTCAATTGATGTGGGATGGGATGCGATGTGGTGTTTCTTTGTTAACTATCTTTGCCGTCATAGTCTATATGAGTTACCGCAACCTTCGATGTTAATTGTGTTTCCATTATTTGATACCGAGGAAGAAGTCATTTGGTGAATGACTATTCGGTACCGTTGTTACATGATGAATGAATGGTGAAAAAGGAAAACGAGACATTGCTTATGCATAATTAATCATAAAGGAGTCGATGAGCCAGGACGGTGAGAAAGTCATATATAGATATATGACTAATCCGGGGTGCTCTTGAAAAGTGTGCATGCATGTCATGAATCGAGATGTCCATTTCTTTCTAGTATGAAAAGAAAGAATGAAGAAATTCTTGTATTTTGGGTTGTGGTGTAGGGGATTTATGCTTCCTTTGTGATCTGGCTTGGATGTTGCCGAATTCTTCCCAAAATGGTTGTTACCGCTTTGGGTTTGAGTTGTCGTGTGTGGTCCACTTGGGCTTGATAGCTAAGTGTTTTTGTGTGAGGACGAGACCCTCTTAAGAAAGGAACCAATTGTGGTTTGGTAAGGTTTTACGATCCTAGCTTGGGGCTAGGTGTCGAACCTTAGTGGTATGAGGGGTGGGTTGTGATGGAGGTTGATGATGTATGGGTTTAACCTTTATTAAGAGTAGCGATGGATGGAAGTGAAGTTGACGGTAGTTCGGTGATATTTGTCCTGCCGTGAGCAATTGTCTACACTAGTTGTTTTTGGATTTGAGTCTTGCCTGGGAGAGGATGGAATGAAATGTTAGCATGATCGTGTATCGGAAGGGCTAGTGTACCTTAATGAGTTATTCCGCTCGATGGAAAATTTTTGAGAAAGTAGAGAGGTCGTTAAAGGAATTGTGACTCGCTTTGATTGTGTCATGTTGAGTTTAATGAAGTGTGGTAGTCAGATTGGTTGTGATAGTAGTGTGAAGTGTTTGTCGTGAGGTTTCGGGCGTTTTGGGTTGATGGAGCCCTTTGTAGTTGGAACGCAGATTCTGTTTGGGAACTGAAGTGAAGGTGGAACCGGGAGAGGTTGCACTCTGTTGGGCTAAATCAACATTTTCTCGCCAAGTGTTGGTTTTAAGAACTCACTTGTCGTTTGTTCTGGTTTGAGTCTTTGTGCGAATGTTTTGTGCTGCAGAGAAGTCTTTTGTCCCTTGGGGACTTTGTTGTTGTTTTTGGCGTTCTTCAGATTCGAGGTCGAATCCTGTTTAAGGGGGGGAGAATGTGACACTACGGAATGCCGATACTTTATAAAATGTGAAATTAGAGATTGTGGCATTACAAAATGTGAATGTTAAGGTCAAAAACATTATAAAATATGGAATTGGAGGTTGAAACCATACGTTATGAGGTTAATTTGCATTTCCGGGCCGTTTTCGGGAGTTTGGGCCTTTCCAGGGGAGTTTGGGCCTAAAGGAAAGGGTCGTGGGCTTTGGTGGGATGGAGTTTGAGTCCTAATAGGAGAAGGAGACCTGGTTGGGGGCCTCCCCCAGCACCTTTAGGCGTCCACCCCCTGCCCTTGCGCCCCCACAAGTCCTAGCCACCCCCCCACACCTCCCCACCTCCTCCTTGTGGCGCCTCCACCTCCCCCATTGTTCCCCATTGCTCCACCACCTCTCCACCACCTCTCCACCTCCCTTGCTGCCCCTAGGGGAGTTCTCCACCTCCACACCTCGAAGATCCATCCATTGGAGGGCTCCGCGACGAGGAGATCCGGCGGGATTGGAGCGAGGAAGGAGATCGCGCGAACCGGGAGGAGATCTATTGGGTTTTCGTGCGTCGGGCGAAGGTATGGCCATGGGGATCCTTGGGGTTGGGATAGGGTATGTTCTAAGGGTGATTATCATGTTTTTAGATCAATTGGTGGTGCTGGAATTGAGTAGATTAGATTAGATCTAGAAGTTGTCACGTTCACTGTTTCGGGCAGCTTGTGCAGTCAACCTAGGGTTTGGGTTTTCGCACTTTTAGAGTCCGAATTTGGTCGGCCGCCTGTTGAAGAAGTTGTAGGTAATTTCAATACCTTTCAGTGGGTATAAAGAACGTTTAATTCCGATCAGCCTTTTGAAAGTTATGGCTGTTTTACCGAGCGTGTTAAAATCTGTGACGTGATTGGAACAGATCACGGTATTTTGTAGATTAAATAATTTTAAATTCCGAATTTGGTCGGTCGCCTGTTGAAGAAGTTGTAGGTAATTTCAATACCTTTCAGTGGGTATAAAGAACGTTTAACTCCGATCAGCCGATTGAAAGTTATGGCTATTTTACCGAGAGTGTTAAAATCTGTGATGTGATTGGAACAGATCACGGTATTTTGTAGATTAAACAACTTTAGATTCCGAATCAGTTTTTCCTTATACCTAGAAAAAGTTGGGAAATTTCCTAAGCTACGCGAGGATGTACTCGTTTAATCGATTCGGAGTCTTAGAACCCGAGTTATGCCTTTTGGAAGGCTGCTGTCGCGACGGGACAGAACCTCTGTTTTTGGGTTTTGCGAGTAGTTGGCAATGTCGGGGTAGATGAGGGTTTGTGTACTGTTTTGTGGTCATGATTGTGAGTGTGTGGTACCCATGTGCAGGTGGTGTGACCCCGGGAGTGCCTTCTACGTCTCGCCAATCCGTTGCCCGTGGTTGAGGCAAGTGTATTGTAATGGATAGCGGTTTGTAGGTTGCTAGTTGAGACTAGATGGAATTGTTTTATATGATATGATCACTTGCCATGCTTTAATAATTGCCTATGATATGATGAGTATGCTTATTATGTTATGATGCCATGTGTTAATGTACAAGTTAATTATGATGTTGGCATATTTGCATACATGGCATGTTACATGGCCCGGCCGGTGAGAAAGTCATAACTAGTCCGGGGAAGGTCGGTGAGAAAGTTATGACTATTCCGGAGAGCTAATGAGTAAGTCCTACATCGTGATTCCATCCACCGCGGTGTTTGGAAGCGAGGAGTAGGCACCCTCCATCTTCGGGATGGAAGGGGGGGAGAGGGTGCACACCGACGAGTGTGTACTCAACCATACCGGTATGAGTTTCCAAGGAGACATGAGCATCGCATCGCATTGCATACATAATGATTATGATAATGACATGGGATCATGAATGAGATGAAAGTCATGATATGAGATGTTGTAGCCATATATTTGTTCTTGTGTACCATTACAATATGCTTGCTGAGTGTTGAACTCACGCTTGTGCTTTCTTGTTGTTTTAGGTACCTTGAGGTCGGCATGCGGGGAAGGGAAATAGTCACACTTCTACACGTAGCTTCACTCAATTGTCCCACAAGTCGTTCATTTGGGTTTTGACAATAAACTAGTGTGATGTTTAATGCTTAATGGTTTAGCTTTTGTTCGTTTGGCTCATGGAGGCATTGAATGTTTGGATTTAGACTTATTTGGTCGTCGTACCTTTAATTATTGCTATTTTTAGATGTCTCTCATATTGCCTTATATTGCTATGCTATTGTGTTTCCTTCTATTCATGTTAAAACAAAGGAGATGCTGCCGAAATTTCGGGTTTTAGCATTTACTCCTTGCTGTAATTTACCTTAATTTTTGGTATTTAGATGTTATTCAGCTTATGTTTGGTAGCATTCGGGCATACTAGATGCCGGGGTGTTACAAAAAAAATATTTCCAATAAAAATTTATTTGAAACTTTTAATTATTTCATTATCTCAATAGGGAATAAATTCAAATTAATTCCAAATAAATCCAAATCAATTCTAGAAAATTACAAAAATTCACAAAAATGCCAAATACCATTGAAATACAAGGAAAGCAAAAATTGGGGTGTTACAGTATGTGTAATGGTAGACGTTGTAAAATTAATCATATCTCATGGATAAATTGCATAACCTCTAGAGAGTGTCAAATTGTGAGACCCCGGATCGACTATCCGGAATCTCCTGTGTATTTCTGTACTAGTCCCAGATCAGTTGCTAGTACACACAGTCAAACAGTGATGAATCATTACCGAACAGAACGAAATATTATGATAAACATAAAGTACCAACCACATGGCTATTTATTACATCTCTCGGTCACATGACCAGAGTTGATGGCAGCAGAAATAAAACAACAAGAGATAAGACCCAAATAACTCCACAGGCGATGACAAGGAGTGCGGGCTTAGTTATCTTCGCGACCTTCATCGTACTCCTCGACATAGAACTCCCCGTCTTCAATTGCATCCTGATAATTTTCTGATGACAAAGTTTGTGTAGCATGTGAGTACAAAAGTACTCAGCAAGTCTAGGAAATTATGCTACATGTATGGCTTTCCAAGGGAGGCTTATTATGGTTCTTTTTGCATAAGGCTAAGTTTCATCAAACCATACTTAATAATAATTTTCACAAAGCACATTTTTAACAATTATTTTAACAATTGAATTATTTAATATTCTAGTGAAAGTTCTATCCACCATTACTAGTATAAAGGCTCTATCCATCACATTTAAAAGATTAAGGTAAACCAACTCATGACTCTATCCATCATGATCAAAACAGGTTTCATCTACCTGATTGGCTCAATCCGCCAATTAAACATCCGAGAGTTTTAGCCACTCCCGAATCCCAAAATAAAACATCGGTTATTTTTAAAACCAAAACCAAGTCTACCAGTATGAAAGCATTCTTTGCTTTGCCCTTGACCGTAGGCACGGCTATTCGAATAGTTTTAACTCTGCAGAGGTGTACAGCTTTACCCACAAGACATGATCTTCTCCTAATGCCAAGCTATTAACACACTTCCTTTGGTGTGCCGGCAGAGAGATCATGACAAGGCCTTTACAATGTATACATCTAACCCGACCCACCCGCTGAGGTTTCACCGCTGTTAGGGTTCCATCTACCCAGTACAGAAGCCCCCTCTTGCGCCGTGTGGGAAAATATGACTCGCCTCCATTTGGCACCCACATTCCACCAACTGGCGAGTCTAAGTTAGGTTTCTACAAATTATTCAGCCAGGTCGTACCCATTATAGACATGTGGTTGTACGGTAATGCTTAGAATGGACAGTCATAAGCGTCGGTCCTTAATTGACATGGGGCGGTACTTGCACATTGAAAACTAATGCTCTATCTGCACCCGCCCGACAATCCATTCCGCCCAAGTCCAAACCATTTATCATTTTATTTTTATTTTATAAAAATAGTAGCAAATACTTTGCTTAAAATTCTCAAATCACACTCTAAATCAAAAGTTTAATACCATCCCACCCGTAGGTCATTTTAATCAATTTAGCACTAAGCATAACTACCATACTAGTCAACATGTGTCACAATATTATTTAGGCATGACATACCAAAGTATCCTGGGGCTACAAATAAACATGGATACCAATAACAAGGAATTGACATCAAATTTGGATTAACTAATCATCTATATTTGACATACAATTATAAACATAGCAATGCAAGTTTAAATCACTATAAAACATTTGTAAAGCATGGGTTGAACTTGCATTAAGGGACTTGCCTTTGCTCGTGACGAGAGTCTCGAAACCTTGAAGTTGAGCGGCGGTGTCGGCGGATTCAGCGGGATCTTCGGCAACGCGCAAAACAGTACAACAAATAAATACCATAAAATAAATAAAATCCAAAAATTGAAAAAATTATACTGGCAGGTAGATCTTGAATTTATATGAATTTAGGAATTTGAACGGATCAATTTGGAGTTCGGACGAAAAAGTTATGAGCGTTCGAAATCTGAAAATGTTGGAAAAATAGGAAAACAAGGAATATTCCTTGGAATCTTCTTTTCTAATTGATTTTTCTGATTTTTCCTCTCTCTTTCCTATGGGACCATCTTGTCATAGAGATGGGGCTTCTTCCCTAAGCCCTATCCATGGAAACAGAGGAAGCAAGGCTTCCTTATGCGCCGGCCATGGAGGCCACGCACGGTACTGAGGCGGACGGCACGTCGGCTGGCCGATGTGACGGTGGGGGCGGCGGTGGTCCTGCGGTGGCCTAGAGCGGCAGTGCGGTGAGGAACGGAGGTGGCCGGTTCGGCCTCATGCGGCGCCGGCGGGGAGAGGGCTCTCCAGCTGCGCCACGGCATGAGGAAGCCAGCCGGCTACTCGGCTGGGGCGGGGAAGAGCCGGAACGGCAGCGCACCGAGTGCACACGGCGGGTGGCGGCGGCGCACGGCGCCGGGCCGGCTTGGGCACGAGCGCGGGTGGCCGAGGCATGTGTGAGGCGCAGCGCAGCGTGGGGAAGCCGATGCTCGCGGCGGTTCGGCCGAAGGATGGCCGGAAATGGTGCGCGCATGGGCATGACGGCGACGGCAACGACCAAAAAACATTGTATTTGGATAAATGACTAAAACAATGAAATTTTGTGAAATTAAAAGGAGCACTGTGTAGGGCTCGATGAGGCGAGTCCAATGGTGTGGTCGGATTAGAGAGAAGCTCACCGGATCGAAAGTAATTGACGAAAAACCGAGCTCCCAATGAAGATTTCAACGACGAAATTCGTCGCCGTCCTACAACGAAAAGTGAAATCGATTGAGCACTTTTTCTTGTGATGACAACACGAACACGGTGACGCAATCAGAATGGAGTTTGGCTTACCGGAAAAAAATGTGATGTGGTGGTGTCAATGGAGGACAACCGGTGTCGGTTCTTGCTTGATTCCGGTGAAATGGAGAGGGATGGCTATGGGAGGAGGTGAGCACAGGGTAGAGAGCTCCAGGATGAAGCTTTGAGAGGTGGTGGTGCGTCGATTGGAGTTGTATTGGCTGAGTTTTTTCCATTTAGGTGGATTTTGGTTTTGAGTTGATTGAGCCGTTTCCGACGTGATTGAAGATTAATGGTCACAGGGAATGAGTTCTCCTCGTCTCCCTCTTCGCAACGGACCCGGTCGTGATCAATTTGGTGGTTTATGGAAGGAGTTATGGTCAGTTGAAGACAAGGCACCATGAACGGTCAAGGAGCTCACCTTTGGAAATTCCAAATGCACTGGAAGAAGACGCGTGAACAACAACCACCACATGGCGCATCCTCATTGGCCGGAATTTGAAGAAACAAAGCGCGTGAGAAAAAAATAGCAAAATGTGTCTAAAAATCCCAGAAAAATTCCTAAAAATACTAGGGAATATTTGGAACCCAATAAAATTGGTTTCACCCATTTTGGTTGAAAATTGGAATTTAGACAATTTCGGGACGAATAGATGGCATTTGACGAAAGGCCGCGAGAGACAAAAAACCAGAGAGATTCTAAAAATATTGGAAAAATTTCCAAAATCATTTTAGAATGTTTGGAACCTAATGCAATAGGTTTTGGGATTTTTGGAGCATTTTGGAGCTCGGGTGGAATTTCAGGTAGGGACCGGAATTCAGAAATTCGGCATTTTGGACGATGAAGGATTGAATTCCGATTTCGGAAGGATAGGAATGCCAAGTTAAATAGAACGTCGAAGAAAACTCCAAGTTTTGAATTTAATTAGTTTAAATTATCTTTTAGCTGACGACCGAAATTGGGGATGTTACACAAATTTATTTGAGTAGTCGTGTGCTCGGTATAGGACATTACTCGGGAATTTCAGTCGAACCTTGTTAGAGGCTTGTGTATGTTGATGGGATTCATCGAAGTTTTTCATCCTGGTACTATTTTATTAAGAGTCATGTCTTGTGAGGCCTAATAAGTGTAAAGCTGATGTCAAGACTTGAATGTGCAAATCCGGTCCCTTTGTGTATACTGCACTAGTCTAGGACCACGCTAATGCACACAGTGGCATTGATAAAATATCATTCCATATGCATAATATTTAAGAAAGGCAACATATTCAGTGCTAATGAGCTATTGGGTGCTAGCATGCTAACTCCCATTATCAGCCATCGGATTGAGAATCTGCGGCCCAGATTGATCAAAATGAAACCCCCTTTGATCAAGATGGGAGGACATATTCGCGAGAGAGGAATAAACTTTAGGGGTTTTGTGTAAAATGGTTTAAGTGGCAAAGAGGGTTCCACCTTGATCAATCTAGACCACAAATTCTCCATCCAACGGCTGGTGACAGAAGTTAACATGTTAGTACCCACTAGCCCATTAGCACTTGATATGCTGCCTTTAAGAAATAAGTAATTAACAACAAATATTAGAGTAGTAATCTCATGAGAAAGGCTTACAAATATTGCCTTATGAGGCAAACAACTCAAATAAACTGCAGCGGAAGGAAACAAAATATCTTCAAGTGAAGCCCATCCATATGACCACAAGCAATCGAATGGGGTAACACAACCTAATTCTTCATGATCTTCAAAGTAGTCATCATTGACCACTGACGTCTTGCTGAATGTCTTCAACAACTGAACAGCATTGTTTATAGCATGGGCGAGTACACAAAGTACTTTGCAAATTGTGCACATAGAATGCAGAGTCTAAAATACCATATGCAAGGCATAAACAAAGGATATGGCTTCAGGGTTTACTTTGAACAAAGCAGCATTTATAAGAATAAGATAAATAGATTGAAAGAGCAATTTAAAATGATACAGTAATAATAATTTCATAAGAAGTTTCACAAAGCTTCACATAGCCTAAACTGATTATCCACACATGCAACTTTCCCAAGTTTTATTTTGTGAAAACTACCCTTTGTGTGAAATTCCCGAGCACATCCATAATTGTGGACACAACTATTTGAATAGTTTTAATTAACACTCTGCAGAGGTACGATCAACGTCATGGCTAAACACAATTCCTTGGATGTGTGACTCAGAGCATCATACAAAGCTTTTAAGAAACTCTTCCCCAACAATTGGCCCTCTCGGTAACCTCCCTACACCCTTATTCCACATAGTGAATATCCATACATAGCGAACGGGTGCATGTGTACACTATTGAATTTTAGAACGGGAACCATCCATGATATGGCTGACATGTAGCGCATCATACCCTCCACCCTGCACACTCAGTCTAATCTACAACCTGGGGATGCTAATTTTGAAACTCTGTAACTTACTCTGCCAGGTTGTTCCAATTAGAATATGTGGTTGTACAATTAAGGATCAGTTCAATGGAGCACAAAGTTATATCCTTATTTGTCCGGGGTGAGACTTCCTAAAACACTAAGCCTACACGAAAAACCATATAGTACCACACACAGTGGACCACACAGAGCCTTCCACAAAGTCATAAAACTTGCCCTAGTCTAAATCATTAATCACCCTTGTTGATTATCACAAAGCACCCAAATTTCCACAAAGTTATTCCATAGTCATTAGTCAAGTGTAATAATATCGCTCAAATGACATCAATATTCCATTATGGCTAAGCATCATACTACACTAACCAACCCATGTTGGTGTTATAATAATTACCAACTAGTAATTGACCATCCTAAGGTTACAAGGAATCAAGGTATTCAATCAATAATGGTGGAATGATAAGAAATAGCTACATAACTATTCCGAGAAATAATAAACATATAATATTCAAAGTAGCATGTAATAATTTAGAACAATATAATTTTTGGAAAACTGGGTGCAACATGATCAAAGCACACAACTTGACTTGGAATAGGTCCTAATCCTGTCATTGAACTTGAGTCAACTCCCCAGTCTCGAAAACTCCCGCACTTCAATGTCTAATGAAACGAATATTGAGAATCAAAATAAATTCAATATAGAGAAAAAAGTCTAAAAATCAAATAAAATTCACCAAAATGGAGAACTTGAATTTAGAAATTTTAATAGCCTAAATTGAAGTTTGTATGAAGGAGAAGAGACTCTCAAAAGATTAAATTCAAAGAAAAAGAGTGAAAAAGAAATTTGTGAATTTTATAATTACATTTATAAATAAAAATCCAAATTACTGTGTCATGCTGACATCAACAATCTGAACATAAAACATCACACATAGAGGAAGGTAGCAAGGCAAAAGGGCTCCAGACACGATGGCACCCAGCGGCGGCTACGGTGGCCCACCGACCGACTAGCCAACGGTGGCTTGACAGCGATGCGGTGACATAAATGTCGATGAATGACACTCGGAAGAGCGCGAGATTGGATGTACATGATGCGGCAATCTAGAAATTGATTGAGGGGTTACCTTTGCGATGAGGTGGAACATGACATGACGTGAACTATTTGGGAAGAGAAGCTTCAAGGATTCGGGGAGGTCATGAGGGCACGTCGGCCAACATCAACGATGGCTTCAGGACGTCGTGGTGTTCCAAGCAAACGAGGGCACAAGGGCGAGGAATGAGCGGAGGAACGGGTTGAGCAAGGAGAGACAGTCCAAGTGATTGTGTCTGAAACAGAAAAGCAGATATTTCATCCAAAAAATAGGGGATTTGGCTAGGAAATAAAGGGAATTGGATGAGAATAAGATTGCACATGAATTGGAGAAGAAATCAGACAGGAATTCACATTATTTACAAGCTTCAAAACTCATCCATGGAGGGAGGAGAGACCTGGAGGTTGACGACCATGATGATAGGTGGGCCCGGTCCCACAAGTCGATGAGACTCAAATTTCCAATTTTTGAATTATTTAATTGCTAAAAAATAGAAAGGCTTTTAGAAAATAGCAATTAAGGTTAAAAATTTGGAAAAAAATCTCAAAAATACCTAGAGACATTTTGACCATAATAATGTTATTTTTAGTAATATTTGGGTTTTAATTTTTCTCAAAATAAATTATTTTATAAATCTAAAAATAGGAAAATTCCTTTTTAAAATCCAAAAGAGTGAAGAAAAACTTTAGAAAATTAGAATTAAACAATTAAACACAATTATGCAAAATTTAGTGCGTTACAAACCTACCCCCTTAACAGAATCTCATCCCTGAGATTCTAGGCTAACAATTTTAATAGGTTAGGAAAATCGGATTTCATATCCTCATCACACTCATATGTTGCTTCACTTTCAAAATAATTACTACACTGCACTATATCGAAACAAATTGACTTGCTTTAGTTTTACGATCAGGTACATCCAAAATAATCGGTTGCTTTGTATAAGTCAAATCCTCTTGCAACACAATTGACTCTAACTGTAACACCCCGGCATTTAATATGCCCGAATGCTACCAAACATAAGCTAAACAACATCCAAATATCATATTTATCATAAAATTCCAGCAAAGGCGCATAGGCTAAAAACCGAGATTTCGGCAGCACCTCCTTTGTTTTATCATGAATTTAAGGAGCAACAACGATATAGCATTATATGGCAATAAGGGAAACATCTAAAATAGCAATAAATAGAGTCTTAACGACAATAAAAGACTAACATTTAGCACTTAAAGTTCCAAGTGTCAAACGAACAATAAAACTCTCATTAACCAAGCTAAGCCTTAATTTAATGACCATCACACGCAATTTATTATCAATCTAAAAGAATTGACATGGGGAAACATTAAGGTGAAGCAACGTGTGGGCGTGTGTCTATTCCCTTTTCCCGCATGCCGTTCTCATGGTACCTAAAACAATAAGAAAAAAACACAAGCGTGAGTTCGAAACTCTGCAAGCATATTGCAATGGACAACAAGAACAACAATATGGCAATAGCATCTCCTTCATGTAAATCATCTTATTCATAAACACTTAACATTGTCATCATCAATATGTATGAGATGTAATGCAATGCTCATGTCTCCTTGGAAACTCATACCGGTATGGTTGAGTACACACCCGTCGGTGTGCACCCTTTTCCCCCCTTCCATCCCGAAGATGGAGGGTGCCTACTCATCGCTTCCATTCACCACGTGGATGGAATCACGATGTAGGTCTTACTCAATGGCGTTCCGGACTAGTCATAACTTTCTCACCGACCTTGCCGGACTAGTTATGACTTTCTCACCGCCCTCGCCCTATCTCATGTCATGCATGCAACTATGCCAATTATCATATTTCACATGTACAAAAACATATGGCATCTCATCATGACAAATATTAACACATGGCATCGAATCATGATAATCATACTCAATATATCATTGGAAAACAGCAAGCATGGCAAGTGATCATAGCAAGTATTCAATCTTTCATCTAATCTCCACAAGCAACCTACAATTCCGCTATTCATTACAACACACTTGCCTCAACCGTGGGCGACGGGATTGTGGGAAGTAGAGGGCACCCCCGGGGTCACACCACCTGCACAACGGCATCACATACTCTCAATAATGCCCACAAAACAGTACACAAATCCCCATCTCACCCGACATTGCCCGCTACTCGCAAAACCTAAAACAGAGGTTCTGTCCCGGCGGGACAGCAGCCTTGCAAAGGCCATAACTTGAGTTCTGGGACTCCAAATCGATTAAATGAGTACACCGTCGCGAATCTTAGGAAATTTCCTACCTTTTTCTAGTTATACGGAAAGACTGATTCGGACTCTAAAATTGTTTAATCTACAGATTACTACGATCTGTTCTAATTGCGTCACAGATTTTAACACGCTCGGTAAAACGGCCATACCTTTCAAACGGATGATCGGATTTTAACGTCCTTTATGTCCACGGAAAGATAATTAAATTATCTACAACTTCTTTTAAGTCCGTACGGACAGATTCGGATTCTAAATCGACGAAAACTCGAACCCTAGCCCGGCTGCTCAATCTGCCTGAAAACAGAAACGTGGCAACGTCTAGATCTAACCCAAAGAACTCCAACCCAGCACCACCAATTGATCTAAAAACTTCATAAACACCCTAAGAACAGTACCTAGATCAAACCCAAGGATCCCCATGATCATACCTTTGCCCAACGAACGAATCTCTAATAGATCTCCTCGCGGATCGCTCCTCGCTCCACGCTCCTCGCTCCTCGCTCCTCGCTCCAACGGATGGATCCACAAGGTGCAGAGGTGTGGAGACCACCCTAGGGCAGCAAGGGGGTGGATGAGAGGTGGTGGAGAGGTGGGGCAATGGAGGAGAGCAAGGGGGAGGCGCAAGGCTCAAAGGGAAGGGGCGGCTAGGGCTTGGCAAGTGGGGGGAGGTGAGGGGGGCGCACCAAGGCCTCAAGGGGCGCAAAGGCAGCAGGGTGGACGCCCCAAAGGGGCAGGGAAACCCCTACACCCAATTCTAGTCCGTTACGGAGACCTAATCCATCCCACCAAAGCCCACCAAGGCCCAAAACTCCCCCGGGAAGGCCCAAAACCCCGAAAACGGCCCGGAAACGCCCCGGAAAAGCTATTAACCTCCATATCCTATAGTTTTAACCTTAATTCCACATCTCATAATGTTATTAACCTTATCATGCACGTTAAATAAGGTTACGACACTCCGTGGCGACATAACACTTCAACCGGCCCAAAAACGCGAGAAAACCCTAAGCCGAAAGGTTTTATTCTCTAGTTTCACCTTCTATAACGTCACACCAAACCATAGTGTCACACTAACGAGGTCTACTCTGTTGTCACTCGAAGACATCTCTTAAGCTGAGAGACATGAAACACATCATGCACACCTCATAATTATCTGAGGTAACTCTAACTGATACACAACTTCTCCTTGACGCTAAAAAATCTTGAACGGACCAACAAATCTTGGGGCAAACTTTCCTTTACATGGAACCTTTTAACACATTTAAGTGGGGTAACTCTGAGATAAACAAAATCTTAAGGTTGGAAACTCGATTATGTATGGCAATTACTAGCATAGCTCTTATGCCTTGACTAAGCTACCTTTAACCTTTCTCTGATCATGGCAATCTTCTATTCTGCTTCTTTGAGAATATCAGGTCCTAAAACAAGACGCTCTCCTATCTCATTCTAATTCAATGAAGTACGACAGGAATGGCCATACAATGCTTCAAATAGTCACATCTACAAACCTGCGTGAGAACTGTTATTATAACTAAAATCTGTGTATGGAAAACTTTTATCCCAAGTAGTAGCACAAGCTCTTAACATATCCTCCAAAATTTGATTAACTCTTTCAATCTAACCATCTAACTAAGGGTGATACGCTGTATGGAAATTCAAACAAGTTCCTATTGCTTCATGCAACTTATTCCAGAATCTTAAAATAAATTGGGTACCTCTATCTGAAAATATCCTCTTTGGCACTCCATGCAAACAAATAATCCTTGACATATACAACTGTAACATCTCAAAATTTGAGTTTTCAAAAAATTTTGGTTTAGTTTAGTATCCCAAAAATTTTCATTGATTTTCTCGCGTTTATAAAGCTTGATTTGAATTTTCTAAAATCTAAAACAATTTAATTTGATTATTTTATACTTCAAATTTGGGTTCCTTGTGCTTCAATAAATTCTTCTGTAATTTTGAGATTTTTCGGATCTCGTTTGCTATTTATTGGATTTATTCGGAATCGATTTGTATTAAGCCCTTTTATTGAAATTAATTAATTATTTGGAAAAGTTTATATAAAGTTTTGTTAAAAATATTTTATTTGAGTTCAAAATGTTTCAAAATATTTTCTAGAATTTTTCTGGTATTTTTATTGCCTCAAATGATTTATTTGAATTTTTTGAATTGTTTTTATTGGAAAAATCCGAATTTACCTGGCCGTGCCACGTGTCACCACCAGATCACGCCACTTGTCGCCACCAGAATCGGCCACATCACCCAGTCTGGGTCACGCACGCCAAGTGCTCGATAAAATGCCTATGAGACCCGTTTTTGCGTTTTTCTTAATTCTTTTTGACCTAGCCACCATCCTAACCTCATGTAGACCTCTCATGTCCTCTCCCACACATCCCCAACCTCAGATTAATTTTTCCAAACCCTAGAATCCATCCCTCATCCTCCGAAACGCCGCCGAACATTGGCGTATTTTGGCAACGCGTTCCTCATCGGCTCGTCGCGAATTTTTGCAAGCCACATGCGTCACGGCGTGCCCCAAGGTACCATCTATCTCCCGTCCAAATTTCATCCAATTTGGCCCACGGAATCAAAAGTTATTGCCGTTTCAATCTCAAATCTTACCGAGGCCATATCTCCCTCAATTTTTCGAGTTTGGCAGTAAAATTTTTACTGTAGACTCTCCTTGATGTCCTCTACGTGATGCACATCCTAATCCATGTTTTTTCTCTACAGATTTTGTGCAGAAAATTCTTTTCTCCGAATAGACTGCGTTTCAAACAGCGACAATCATCCTCGCACGTTCCCTGCTGATCCAGAAGGTAAAACTCTGAGCCACCTACGACACAGTGTTCCTCTAGGTAACATCTAGCTCTCGGTCAAATTTGGTTAAGTTCCGATCATTATTCTAGAAGTTATGGCCGTCTGAAGTTTAGCTCCGAAACCCGTTAATCGGCAGTTTGTGATCAATCCAGCGCGTCGCCGCAAAATCCACCTATACCGTTGAGTTCTTCTCGTCACGTTCTACGTGGTGGACAATCTCCCTTTGCTGTCCCATCCTCTGAATTTTTTTTTATATATTTAGGCTGTCTTTGTGCCGCCGCCGCATGTCTTTCTTTGACGCCGGTTATTTTAGTTCGCTCCGGCCTTGTTGTCACGTCCGGTGGGTCATCCCTTACTGTTTTGGACCATCCTTAGAATTCCTTTGGCCTCTGTTCGCCGACGAAGCCTGTTCCGGCTTAAAACAATCGTCTTTCAACCTAGTCGTTGTTACTGGTTCGCGTTTCGGTTAGCCATCCTTGGTAGCGTTTTGTCGCGGCCATGTCGTTGCCCGACGGTCGATACCTTGTTTCGTGAGCATCCCGCCGTCGCTTCACTCCGCCGTTAACGTTCCGCCGTTAACGCTCCGCCGTTAACGTCCCACCGTTAACGTTTCGACGTTAACATTCCGTCGTTAACGTTCTGTCGTTAACGTTCCACCGTTAATTCCACCGATAACCTTCCGCCGTTAACGTTCCATCGTTAACGTTTTGCCGATAATGCTCCACCATTAATGCTCCGCCGTTAACGTTTTGCCGTTAACGTTCCACCGTTAATGTTTCGCCGTTAACGTTCCGCCGTTAACGCTTCATCGTTAACGCTTGGCTCTCATCGCTTCGTTGTCATCGCATGCGTGCATTCATGCAAGAGCCCTAGTGCGATGTCCTCATCTATTCCATCATCATGATGTGAGCCTAGCCTCATCGTCTTATCATCTTGAAAGCTGAACAAAAACCCTAACCTAAGACCGGTTCGATGGACTAAGTTTATTGTGAGCCGCATTGTTATATTTGCAATCATTCCCGTTGTTTTAATCGTGGTAAGACACTTGTCTTTGTCTTATCCCTGAAAACCCAATCTGCCATTCATCGAGAATTAATTCGTGGACTTGGTCGATAGACCATTGGCCATCTGTCATACCCTTGTGCCCGATCTATCCGTCTCTCTTTGTTTAACTGTGTTCCGTTCAGTCAACAAAAGTCAACCTTGAGCCTCAGCTTAGTTCACTCTGAACTAACATATCTTTATGGACCTGGTCTATAGATCGAGAGCCCATATCTCATTCTCTGTCCAATCGAGATAATAACTTCGGAAGAAATATTCCTTGGAATATTATTCTTTCTCTCTCTGTTATTAGTCTTTCCCTCTTCGGTGTATTTTCCGAAAGCCCGTTCTCTTTTGTCTAATCTTCGATCTAATCCGTTCGAGTTCCCAAATCCTTCTAAGCCGTTGTGCCCAATGCTATTTGTTCTTAATTTGGAGTTTTACTTGATTTGTCTTTTGAATTGGTTTGTATTTGCTTCTTCTTTAATCGTTAGACGTGTCGTTCGAAAGTCATTCTACGGAGCTGAAGATCAAAGAAGTGAAGATTGATGATCGAGGATCAAGAATCAAAGATAAAGAGTAAAGAACAAAATTACAAGGGCCAGGCAAGTTATGCTTTGACCATATTGTTCCCACTTTGGAAATTACTTTGATTCAAATTATTGCATGTTAATTTAATTCGAAAATGCTTTAATTAATTCTGGAAATTAGTTAAATGCCCAATTTGCTGTAAGCCACCTTGACCTAAATAATTGTATGCCATGACCCTTTGTCACCCTAGTTGTGGATTATTTAGTTGGACATTATTTAATTGCCAACATGAGAATTTAGACCGATGTAGTATAATGCTTAGCCCTGCCACGTAGTTATGACATGATTTTGGATAATTACATGTTAATATTGACTTAATGAGATATGGAACCTGTTTTAGAGAAGTGTCATGTGTTATTAATGATGATGTTGATGGCATGTGGTGCATGGTAATTAACTGGGGGTTTGATAAATAGATTTAGACCGGGTCAAGTGGCAAGGATAATCTGGTGGGCCATGAGTAGGCACCGGAAATGTCGCTTTGGTTCTTCGGCAGTCTTGCCCTGGTCACTCTAAGGACTTAACCTTGCAAGCCTTTGAATTGAGTCAAACATGCAACCACATGTCTGTAATGGGACGGACCTAGTTGAGTAGGTTCCTAAACTTGCTTGTGGTACCTCGGGGTGTCAACTATACCTCTGTCTAGTTGAATGAGGGAGCGTACCGGGGCTGCAGCTAGGTACCCATCCAACGGTATGTCGGTCTTATACTTCGCCTCTACTAAGGGAAGGGATAGTTTATGGCAACTGGGGAGGTTCACTTGTGGAGTTAGAAGCTTCCAAAATGCTTTGTTATGATCGCTCATTCGCATACTCTTGTCACTATACCATGACATATTATTCGTGTCTAACTGTGCGTCGGAATATACCCTATATAGCGACAAACAGTACGTCGGTAAAAAGTATTACCGACGGATTAGGAGTGTCGGCTAAAGTCCCGTCGGCAAAAAACTTTACCGACGGATCTTATATTACCGACAGCCAGTGTGTCGGCAATGAGTATTTTTTACCGGCTAACATAATTTTACCGACGAACTTCGCTTTGCCGTCCGATTTCAGTTTTTGCCGACGCACTTGTGTTTCCCGACTTACAATGTGTTGGTAATGTCTAGTATTGCCGACACACAGTTCGTTGCTATAATCATATCGATTCAAAAAAAAAAATAACAGCATAATTCATCCAACTGAGACATGACATGATATAATTCATACAATTGAGACATGATAGGATAATTCAAGCATTCAAAGTAACAACTTACTCTACTAATAATCAAATTTGTCCAAAAGATAGCATATCATCCAACTGAGACAATAACAGTTACATATAACACCAAAAGTATATTTGTAACAATCCAGCATCTAGTATGCCTGAATGTTACCAAACATAGACTAAACAACATCTAAATACCACAAATTAGAGTAAATTACAGCAAAGGGACAAATGCTAAAACCGAAAATTTCGGCAGCATCTCCTTTGTTTTTCCATGAATTGAAGCAACAGTAATCTTAACATATCACACAGCATAATGAACGATAGCAATAACATGACAAATCAGGACTTTCAGCCACCATACAACTAAGGATATAAGCCTATTCGTCACATGTCAAATATGGACTAATCAATTACTCATGACAACCAACGAAGCATCAAAATCACAATTTAGTTCACTGAATTAACCATCACAATTAAAGGAGAGAACATGTCATTGTTTATATGTGTGATGCTAAGTGATGACATGTGACTAGCTCCCTTTCCCGCATGCCGGTTTCATGGTACCTAAGAAAAACAACATAAACACAAGCGTGAGTTCATCACTCAGCAAGTATATTGCAATGGAACAAGAAAATACATTCCAATACATTCATCACCACTATTCACATACGACATCATACATATCTCATATTCATAGTGTAAGCATATCATTGACATCATCATATATCATCATCACATAACATCCTCATATAAAGCAATGCAATGCAATGCGATGCACATATCTCCTGGAAACTCATACCGGTATGGTTGAGTACTGTAACACCCTGGCATTTATTATGCCCGAATGCTACCAAATATAAGCTAAACAACATCTAAATACCACAATTAAACATAAATTTCAGCAAAGGCGCACATGCTAAAAACCAAAATTTCGGCAGCATCTCCTTTGTTTTAACATGAAACGAAGGAACAACAACAATATAGCAATATATGGAATGAGAGACAACTAAAACATCAATAATTAACGACTTAGCAACAATATAAGTCTAGTTTCAAACACATAATGTCTCCAAGTGTCAACGAACAATAAAACTCTCATATAGCAAAGCTAAGCCTTAAAGCAATAATCATCACACGCAATTTATTATCAAAACTAATAGAATGACTTGTGAAATCAAAAATGGGTGAAGCTACGTGCGGACGTGTGACTATTTCCCTTCCCCGCATGCCGTTCTCATGGTACCTAAAACAACAAGAAAACACAAGCGTGAGTTCGAAACTCAGCAAGCATATTGCAATGAATACAACAAGAGCAATTACATGGAAATAATAACTCATATCATGTAAACCATCTCATCCATAATCACATAACATTTTCATCCTCAATATGTATGCAATGCGATGCTATGCTCATGTCTCCTTGGAAACTCATACCGGTATGGTTGAGTACACACCCGTCGGTGTGCACCCTCTCCCCCCTTCCATCCCGAAGATGGAGGGTGCCAACTCCTCGCTTCCGTTCATCGCGGTGAATGGAATCACGATGTAGGACTTACTCATTGGCTCTCCGGAGTAGTCATAACTTTCTCACCGACCTTCCCTGACTAGTTATGACTTTCTCACCGCCCGGGCCATGTAATCATGCCATGTATGCTATTATGCCAACATCATAATTAACTCGTACATTAACACATGGCATCATAACATGATAAACATACTCATCATATCATTGGAAAGCATTAAAGCATGGCAAGTGATCATCTCACATAATCAATCTCATCTAGTCTCAACTAGCAACCTACAAATCGCTATCCATTACAATACACTTGCCTCAACCACGGGCAACGGATTGGCGGGAAGTAGAATGCACTCCCGGGGTCACACCACCTGCACATAGGTACCACACACTCACAATCATGTCCACAAAACAGTACCTAGCCCAACCCCAAGGAATCCCATGGCCATACCTTCGCCCGACGACCGAATTCCCAACGAAACTCCTCCCGGATCGCTCCTCGCTCCATGCTCCTCGCTCCTCGCTCCAATGGATGGATCCACGAGGTGCAGGGGTGCGGAGGCCACCCTAGGGCAGCAAGGGGTGGAGGAGAGGTGGTGGAGAGGTGGGGGGGGCAAGGGGACAAGGGGGGGCACGGCTCAAGGGGAGGGGAGGCTAGGGCCAAGGGAGGGGGGAGGGCGCCCAAAGGGGTGGTGGGGCACAAGGGGCAGGGGGGAGGCCTTTTACCAGCCCCCACACCCGATCCTAATCCTAAATGGATTCCCACTCCATCCCACTGTGGGATGTCAGAGACAGGGGTCCCGCAAGAGGGGCCTACACCCGACTGGGCCTGACAGGCGGAATAGAAAGCCCAAAGCCCAGAAGCACCACGACGGGCCCAGAGGAGACCTTCGACTTGCTCCCCAAGACAACTCCTGATCCTTCAAGGAAGCTTCGCGCCCCGTCCTAACAACCCGCCAGGAACGTAGCATGTAGTCTGACACTGCCAGAACCTGCGGATGCTGGAACCTGACAAGGCGGCAGGCGTGGGTCGGAGAAAGCATAACCACCTCTCCAAGACGTAGAGCGTGAAGGCGGATAAGGACAAGGGACATGTCGTCCAAGCCACCATGTTCAGGGCCCGGTGGCGCCCATCTATCGTGTATTCTTCCCCCAGTATATAAGGGGAGGAGGGAGAAACAAGAAAAGAGAGAGACACACACGATATATCCAAGAACACAGGACTAGGGTATTATCTCCTCCGAGAGAGCCCGAACCTGTCTAAAACAGATTGCCCTCAAGATCTGTGTTACCATCAAGCTTAGATCCCGCACAAATCCCCTAGAATCACAAATCCTATTGCCGGCGAAACAGATCGTCGACAGTTGGCGTGCCAGGTAGGGGGCTTGTGTCAAGATCTTCGTCAAGCTTGATGGGCTGCGGCAGCGAAGTCTCCTGATCTTCTTCGGGCCAGGTCTTCCGCTTTAAGCCTGACCTTCATCTCTAACGACCTCGAAAGCCTTTCTCTCTCTAAGGGAACCGCTACGGTAGCGGTGAGGTTTCCGGCGATCCATCGTCACGACTTCGCGCCCGATCGGAAGGTCCCCTGCCTCGCACCCTAAAGTACCGAGTGGGGATCCGAAGACCCGTTCGGTAGTGGAGTCGGGCTCGAGGACGCCGAGGCACGAAGGGTGGGGTTCTCACCGCCAAGTCACTCGGCACCCAGGCGCCTAGGTTTATCTTCTCGGACTCACCCACCTCGTGGCCGAGTCGGAAGAAAGCCTAGAGAGGCTGCTGGAATTTCCGTGAGAGTCTGTGTAATCGAAGGCTCGCGGCAGATTCGCGGCAGTAACCGACACCTCGCCGCCACCGATTTGGAAGGAGGCCGAGTGGATCGAGGCTCGACGCTGGCGCGTACTCTCGAGACCGCGCCGGGCTGTCAATGAAGACATTCGCAAGCCAAGATGGGGACCAGGCTGTTTCGTACCACGCCAGAATATCGCCGCCTCCAAGACACTCCTGGATACCACGACCCTATCTTTGGGGCGGATGATCGATTGCCCGATCATGGCCCAAGTAAAGGCCATGGTGACGGCGGCAGCTATCCAAAGATGCCCAAACCGACCAGCCGGCGAAGGAGTCATCACGTGGTTGGCGAGGACCCAGGCGACCAATGGCCGGTCGGTCGGGAAGCCCGCCAGACACATCATGTTCTACCCCGGAGACGACTTGCGACACAAAGATCGGCGCGACCTCCGTTCGAACCTCGACGCCAGCGCCGCCGAGAAAGGAGGAACAACGCCATCAAGTCGGCGAATATGAGCGCTACGGCATCCTTCCGCGAGGCCGCTGGCACGCCAAACGCGATCCCCTCCGCGTCGATCACCTCCCGGGGGGTATCGCAGGGTCATCGAAGGGGTTCGTGCGTTTACCCCTCACCTACGCCGAGTGGTTTGGCCTAATGGATTTAATCCTAAAGGCATCACTAGGTTCGACGGTGAGAGGGACCCGGAGGCTTGGCTACAAGTATACGCTCTGGCGATCGAGGCGGCTGGGGGGATCAAAAGTAATGGCAAACTACTTGCCGGTTACCCTCTCGCCTGGCCCAAGCATGGCTCACGGACTTCCAAATGAACTCTATAGATTCTGGGGAGATCTGTGTGAGCGATTCATCTCAAATTTCCAAGGCACTTACGAGCGCCAGGCACCCCTTGGGACCTATACCAACTACACCAAAGGAGGAACGAATCCCTCAGGGAGTTCGTCAGCGCTTCATGAACAGGAAAAGCACCGTTCGGGGCGTCACAGATGCGATTGTGATAGCTGCCTTCGAGAAAGGAGTCGGCGACCCGACCTCATCAAGAAGATGTCGGAAGCCACCCACGTCGGTCCGGAGCTGTTCGCCCTAGCGGACCATTACGCTTCACCTCCGAGGCTCTGGCGAACAGCGTGATGAGGAAGGATCGATCTGAACCCCTCGGCGGAAAGAAAAGAAGCGCAGGGCGAAGAGGCTGGTGGCGAGCTGCACCAACTCATCCTCGCGCTCTCAAAGAGGATGGATATGATAAGGTTATGAACTCACCCTGCCCTTTCCATCCGAAGGGGAGGCATGCCGCCAAGGATCGCTTCACCCTAAAGAGGTTCGCCGCGAGAGCAAGAGGCGAAGTGGACAAGGTCGAGTGGTCACGCTGGCCAAGCAAACCGCCTCTCTCCTCGGCCGAGGAAGACTATCGTGAAGTCGACCTCGAGCTTAACTACATATTCGGGTTCGGCCGCATATGAGTCCAAGCGGAAGCAAAGCTCACCGCTCGGGACATCTGCGATGAGAGCCGGAGACCCCGATATGTCCGGTGGTCCGAGGTCGCAATAACTTACGACCGCACGGATCACCCAGATCGCGCCCCATTCCGGCAGATACCCAGTCTTGGCGCGGTTGTCCGACATCAAGCTCAAAAGGGTGTTGATTGACGGTGGGAGTGGGCTCAACGTCCTCTTCGTGAAGACACTCGATGATATGGGGATCCCGCGGTCTGACCTCAAACGCGGGTCATCGCCTTTTCATGGAGTGATACCCGGAACGTCGGCGATACCACTCGGACAAATCACTCTGCCAGTCACGTTCGGCGCAAGGGACAACTACCGGACTGAGAGCCTAAGCTTCGAGGTGGCAGACTTCGCGACAGCGTATCACGCCATCTTGGGGAGACCAGCGCTGGCCAAGTTCATGGCGGTGCCCCACTGGCGTATCGATCTTTGAAAATGCCGGGTCCGAGTGGTATTATCACTCTGCGCGGCGATGTTAAGCAGTCTTTCTCTTGTGACAGGGAGAGCTGCGAAATGGCCGAGTCTCTGGAGGCGCTGGCGTGTCGGGAAAGGATTCGTCAAGAGGCGGATTTCGACAAGCCGGAAGGCAGTATCCCTACCCGCAAGCCGCAGAACTCCGGGATCGGCCTCGAGGAAGGCACCAAAAGGATTCTCCTCGACCCGTCCGATCCGGCGCGAGCCGTCTCGATCGGGACAAGGCTCGGGGATGAAAAGGAAGACGCGCTCGTCACCTTTCTGCGGGCAAACCAAGACGTCTTTGCCTGGAAGCCGTCCGACATGCCCGGTGTAACACCCCAAAATTTTGCTTTTATTGAATTCATGTGTGATTTGGCACTTTGGTGAATTTTTGGAATTTGCTGGAATTTATTTGGATTTATTTGGAATTTATTTGAATTTATTCCATTTTGAAATAATTAAAGAATTTAATTTTGCAAATAAAATTTTGTTGGAAATATTTTATTTGAGTCCAAAATAATCCAAAATATTTTCCAGAATTTTTCTGGAATTTTTCTGAGTCATTTGCTATTTTTATTGAATTAAATGAATTACTGGGAAATTATTTTAAATATTAAATCGCTGGAAATTCAACTCGGGTCGATCTTGTTCATCCGGCCGAAGTCGGAACCCGAGTCGGACTCGAGTCCGACCGAGCGATTGACTCGACCAAACCGGCTCCCAACCCTAATCAATCCCAACCGTTGGATCAAGATCCAACGGTGAGATCCGCCTGCACGGTTCGAGCCGTATCCGGCCGGATCCGATCGCGCCCGTCGATCGTGGCGTTGATCGTGCCACGTGGGCGGCGTTGTCGTCGTCTCCGCCGAGTCCGGCCGGACTCGCCCGCCGCGCCCGCCGTGTAGAATTAGGTTTCCGTCTCGCACGGACGCCGAGGCTATTTAAAGCCCTGGTCACGCCCGAGGTTGCCCTCATCCTTGCGCACCCGTTCCTCGAGCCATCTCGCCGAGCCGCCGCCCGTTTGCCGGCGAGCTCGCCGTAGTTGAGCGCCACTCCGCGCGGTTTTGCCTCGTCTCGCCGCCGTCCGTCGTCTTCCGCCGAAGGAGCCCGAGCGGAACCCCGGCCAGGCGCACCGAAGAGACCACTCACTTCGCCGAACGACCGAGCGCCGTCGGGCTCGTCGTCGTCTCCGTCTCCGGTGGCTGCAGCTCCGCCGGCGTCGCCATCGCCCTCGCGAACTACGTGCGCCGTCCGATCTTGATCGTGCGGTTGAGGTGAGTTCACGTGTTCCAAACCCGATTAGATTCGGGACCGTTGGATCAAGATCCAGCGGTTCACAATCGCCACGTGCCGTGGTAGTGATTATTATAGGATTAGATCTGGACCGTCCGATCTAGATCGAGCGGCCCACGATCATTGAGTAGATTCAACACGTTAACCCTGGATCTAATCGCGCCGTTGAATTTCAAATCAGCGGCCGAGATTGCGCCACGTGTCGGGAAGTTGGACCGACGCAGTCGGGCCGATCACGCAGCGTGCGTGCAGGACGCCGACACGCGGGCCCGCGCGTGTCGAGGGCCCGCATGTCGGCCCGACCCGATAAGCCGGCGTCGGCCGATGGCGCTACCCGAGTGGGCCCACATGTCAGCGACACGTAGAGTCGTGGACCGAGTCCACGATGGACCCGAGCCACGCGTGGACCAAGTCCATGGACCGCTGACGTCGACCAACCAATCGAGAGGCTGCCACGTGTCCTCACGACGCAATAAATGATTTTCGAAAAGAAAATGATTTAATAAATCGGTTTAATAATTGATTTGAATTTCAAAACTTCAAACGCTTATAACTTTTGCGTTTCAACTCCGATTTGAGTGATTCAAATTTCTAAATTTGTATAAAATTGAGATCTACCTAAATATAAATTTTATTTAATTTTTGGACTAAAGTTTTTCTCTGCAAAATTATTTAATTGATTATTTAAACTTTAAATAATCATAACTTTTGCGTCTTAACTCCAAATTTGACGATTCCAGTTTCTAAAAATCCATAAAATTATGTTCTTTCTGTTTATGGATTTTATTTGGATGTTTGGACACTTTTTTGCCTATTGTTTATTTGTGTATTTGCTATTTGCACGCTTTACGAGTAGACGTTGAAGTGCCGGAAGGATTCGAAGGAGAAGTATTGACTCAGGATCCAACTCAAGACCAAGAGCAAGTACTTTTTGAAGGCAAGTTGTGCTTTGAACATGTTGATCCTATTTCAAAATCTATTTTGATCTAAACTATTGCATGCTAGTTCAATTAGAAAAATACTTTGTTTAAACATGGGGGTTAGATAAATACCAATTTGCTGTATGACACCTTGATTATTTAAGTATGTGCCATGACCCTTCTCACCCTAGTTGTGGATTACTAGTTGGACATTATTAAATTGCCAACATGGGTTATAGACCGTTGTAGTATACTGCTTAGACCTGCTACGTGCTCATGACATGGTTTTGGACAATCAAATGTTAATATTGACTTAATGATATATTGAACCTGTTTTGGAAAAGTATCATGTGATGTTGATGGCACGTGGTGCATGGTAATCAAGCGGGGTTTGATAAACGATTTCGACCGGGGCATGTGGCAAGAGTAATCAGGTGGGCTGGTTGTGGCATTGGGGATGTTGATTTGGTTCTTCGGGTAGTCTTGCCCTGGTCACCCTAAGGACTTAACCTTGCAAGCCTTTGAACTGGGTCTAACGTGCAACCACATGTCTGTAATGGGACGGACCTAGTTGACTAAGTTGCTAATAACGCACTGTGGGACCTCGGGAGGTCAACTACACCCTTTGTGTAAGTTGTGCGGGGGGCGTCCGGAAGTGAGGCCAGTACCCATCTAACGGTTGATTGGCCTAGACTTCGCCTTAGCGAAGGGAAGGGTTAGTGCGCAATAACCGGGGAGGACCACTTGTATTGTTAGAGGTTTCCGAAAGACTTTGTTACGGGAACTCGCCTTTGTGGTGTTTGACTGTATCTTGTGGGTAAAGTGCATAACCTCTGCAGAGTTTAGAATCTATTCGAATAGCCGTGTCCGCGGTATTGGACATCGCTCGGGAATTGCAGTCAAGGGTTAGATTTTCTCAAAAATAACTTTGGTTTGAAAAGTTGGGTTGGTTTAATAATGAAGATGATAGAAATGTGGTTTAGGATGGGGAAAATGTTTATTAAATTTCCTGAAAAGTTATTTATGCTTTACTTATTTCTCTTTTGAATCTACTTATATTACTTTTCAAATGTCATTTCTTGCAAATATACCTTGAGCTATTCCTTTGTACCAAGCCATGCATATAGTATATTAGCTTGCATTACGTGCATGACTTCTTGAGTACCAAGTACTCACCCTTGCCTCAACACAACACCAGTTGAAGAGGAGACTACGCCCGGCCGGAGGAGGAATTCCAAGAGGATCCGTCTACTTAGGGATGCGAGCCCGGTCGGTTGCACGTGGTATCTTGGATGGCGCCACGGGTTATTTGATTTTCATTGCTATTCTTTTTCTCTAAATAAGTTTCGCCTTGCGAGGCATACCTTTTGGAACTTGGCGATAAGGGCGAGTAACCACTGTGGTTATGTAAATGAAGTACTTTGATAATATCGAATGGTATGAGTGTGATATTTACCCATGGTAAGACTGTGTGCACTAAGCGCGTTCTGGACTAGTGCTGAATACACAGAGGGTCGGATTTGCAAATTCGGGGTCCCGACAGAGGTGGTATCAGAGCCATACTTGACTGTAGGCTCAACCCTAGCTAGAATGGTCGTAGTGAGGATAAAACCTATTTTCTAAAAGCTAAAAAAAAATTGTCAAGATAAGAAATGACATCTCGACTTATCCCCTTCTCTCTTTTCTTGTCTCTTGCTGAAATTTTCCCTTACCTTGTCACAATTTAAAAATTCCGAGTTCTTACGTAAAGCACTCTTGTGACAGATGGAGGAAGAGTTCAACTACGTTGATCTGGGAGTTGGTCACGCTGCAGAACTTTGGCATATGCTCTGAGACTCTCGGAGATTTTGAGAAGCCCCAATACCAAGTGGAAGTGATCGGACAAGCGGGATTGATCAAGGCTTGTGACGTGAGGATTGAGGTACTGCTAGGAAAAAGGGCCAGTGCAATCGCCCGATACAACTGACCGCCAGGAGATCTACAATGCAGATGGGTATCCAAGAAGTATCACGACGAGCAATGCGGCACATTACCCGTATTCACGCCAGAGAATTGAGAGTGCGGTGTTCCGTTACCATCCGCAAGAACGATAACCTTCTTGACCAAGGCGATTCAGGATGAGGATGCCACGGTTACACAGCTTGGCACGATTTGTTGTCGCCAGGAGGATGTACTAGATAATACAAGCAAGGAGCTACGAAGGCCCGCAAGGAGATCACGGCAGAGAAGAGCAGATGGCGGGAAGCTCAAGAGTATGTGGCACACCTTCTACGAAGGATTGACGAGTTGGAGATGACCTTATGCGGACCAGACCCAGAGCGATTCTCGAGCTACACGAGCGAGATCCAGAGGAGTCGGATCTCGATGAGGACACTGCTTCTTCGACTACCATAGAGGACACGATTCTTGGACATGGCGATCGTTTCGCGCCTATGCCACAAAGACCTGCACCAGTGCCGTGGAGGTTTTCTCGATGAGTGAGCATAGGTTCTATAGTGAGACACCTCGCCGAGTCGCGTCATAGAATAAAGAGTCACCCTTTAGGCGTTAGACTCGAGTTAGTTCGATTTGGATTTGCTTTGTTTCTTGAGTGTGCATTATGTGTTGCAAGGCCCTTAGGCATTGTAAGCAACCATACCAAGATATTAATATCAATAATAAAGTTGGACCTTAAAGTTACCCCTTTCGCCCGCATAAGTTCCATATTACTTGTCTATTCTTGTTTCCCTCTCATCTCTAAACCTAGAGCAAACCGACAGATGGTGAACACCCGTGGGAACTTTGGAAGCAATGGGAGTGGTTCTCGCTTGAGAAAACCCCAATGATGGAGCACCAAAGACCGCCACTTTGGATATGCAGAATTTGGAGCTTTTCTTGCTGCCCAGACTCAGTTGATGCATGCTATGATGCAACAAATGCAGCACGTCATCGCTCAGGCCACCGCTAATCAAGTTAATCGGGGACCACGCTTGAATACAAGACTATCGAGTTCATGAGAACTCACCCACCCACTTTCTCTCGGGAATGCCAATCCATTGGAGGCCGATGATTGGTTAAGATCAATCGAGAGGAAGCTACACATAGCTCAATGCATAGGAAATGAGAAGGTACTCTACGCTTCTCATCAATTTGGAAGGAACGGCCGAATGGTGGGAGAACTTGTGCCATGCAAGAGAACCCTCAAGATATCACTTGGGAAGAGTTCATAGCATTAAAGCGATTATCACGTGCCTGAAGGAATCATGGACCTTAAGAAGGAGGAGTTGAGCACTGAAGCAAGGTAATCGGCCGGTGGCCGACTACGAACAAGTTCACCACAGCTAGCACGCTACGCTTTGAGGATGTAGCGACAGATAAATCCAGACAGTCTCGTTTTATGAAGGGACTCAACTCAGGATTGCAAGTAGGATTGATCACCCACACCTTTCCAGATTTCCAAGAGCTGGTGAATAAGGCGCTTATTCTTGAGGACAAGCGCAAGGAACTGGATGAGAACAGGAAGCGCAGGATGCAACAGCAAGGATCACGCCAGAACGCAATGGCGCTGAGAGTTGCACCAAATCAATTCTTGATTCCAACCACGAGAATGCAACAAGGACACCATCCCCAGCACCAAGACCTGCCAATCGAACTACGGACCCAGCCCCGCTAGAAACACTACTCGAGCGATCGGCAAGAAACGGTGAGGCCGCTACAAGCGCAACGAGCCAGACACTTTGCCATGATTGTCCAAAGAAGACAGCGAGAGTGACCCGATTCGCTTCAACCTAGGAACCACCCAGCTAGGGCGCCCGGCATCAGGAGCCACACCCCAGGCCGTGGTGAGAGGCCGAGTCAACCATGTCACCGCAGATGCACTTTGCAAAATGCTACTGACGTCGTCTTGGGTAAGTTACTTGTTAACTCGATACACAATGATTTTGTTTGACTCTGGAGCTTCGCATTCGTTTGTTTCGCAAGGCTTTGCTACTAGGAATGATTTGAGGATTGCAAGACTTAAGTGCATGCTTTTAGTTCAAACCCACGGTTCCAGAACTCCGAATGAAGGTAGGATGTTCGGGGTGAGAATCTTGATAGGTGGAATAGAGTTCCTAGCAAACCTTATAATTTTAGAGACCCGGACCTTAGACGTCATATTGGGAATGGATTGGTTATCCAAGCACAAGGCCGTATTGGATTGTGGACGAAGGACTATCTCGATTGAGAGCAGTGTGGGAAGAAAGTGGAATTTCAAGTCACTGCGGTTAGAGATGGATGATTGATGGTTAACGATACCAAGGCAATCGGCATAGAGGATGTCCTCGTAGTGAATGAGTACCCGATGTTTTCAGAAGATCTACGGTATGCCTTGAGGCAGGGGACATAGAGTTTGTGATAGAGCTTGTACAGTACAAAGACCGATAGCAAAGAGACCCTATCGGATGTCCACCGAGGAGTTGGTAGAAATGAAGAAACAACTAGAAGAGTTAATGGAGAAAGGATTTATCAGGCCGAGTTAAATCGCCATGGGGAGCACCGGTTTTGTTTGTCAAGAAGAAGGGCGGGAGTTTCAGGATGTGCATTGACTACCGTGCACTCAATGAAGTCACCGTGAAGAATAAGTATCCGCTACCGGGATTGATGATTTGTTTGATCGGTTGAGAGGAGCCGGAGTTTTCTCCAAGATTGATGCGAGATCGGGATACCATCGATTGAAGATCCGATCGAGAAGATATTAGAAGGCGCATTCTCGTCAAGATATGGACATTACGAGTTTACAGTTATGTCCTTTGGGCTGACGAATGCGCCGGCTTATTTCATGAATATGATGAATAAGGTGTTCATGGAATATTTGGACAAGTTTGTCGTCGTGTTCATAGACGATATCCTAATCTACTCCAAGACAGGAGGATGAACATGCCGAACACTTAAGGCGAGTTTTGGAAAAGCGAGGAACGACAACTTTTCGCCAAGTTCGGCAAGTGTGATTTTTGGAAGGACAAGGTGGAGTTTCTTGGACATGTAATGACCGCAGAAGGAGTCGCCGTAGATCCAAGCAAAGTAGAAGCCGTGTTACATTGGGAGCGTAGAAGGCTGTGACCTGCATTCGGAGTTTCCTTGGAATGGCAGGATACTACCGCCGTTTCATCGAAGGCTTCTCGACAATTGCGAAACCTCTTACGCAGCTGAAGAAGGAAAAGAAGTTTGCATGGGCGCTTGAGAATGTGAGAAAGGATTTCAGGAGCTGAAGAAGCGATTGGCGTCCAAGACCGGTGTTAGTTCTACAGGATGTTGCTCAAAGCCGATATTTATTATGACGCATCGCGCCAAGGACTTGGATGTGTCGTCTGAGAATAGAAAGGTAAATCGCTTATGCATCAAGGCGATTGAGGCCGCATGAGGAAAATTATCCGACACATGACCTAGAGTTAGGCCGTAGTGCATGCTTTGAAGATATGGCGTCACTATCGATTGGAAACAGATGTGAAGTATATACGGATCATAAGAGCCTTAAGTACATATTCACCCGATCGGATCTGAATATGAGGCAGAGGAGATGGTTAGAGTTGATCAAGGACTATAATGTTGGGATCCATTACCACCGGGAAGGCCAACGTAGTAGCCGATGCCCTGAGTCGGAAAAGCCATACCGTGAGTACGTTGCTAGCCACAAGTCAGGATGAGTTATGTGAGGATTTTCAGAAAATGAAGATTGAGGTAGTACCTAGGGGATTCTTGGCCGCATTAGAAGTAAAGCCTACCCTAGAGGATCAGATCCGAGAAGGACAGAAGGATGATGACAAGATCCGCAGGATTAAGTCCATCAAGGAGGAAGGCAAGGCAGAGGACTTCAAGTTGGATGAGCAAGGCGCGTTGTGGATGAAGGATCGCATATGTGTGCCTAACAAAAAGGAGTTAAAGCAACTGATTCTGGAAGAAGCCCATGACTCTAAGTACTCAATTCATCCTGGAAGCGCCAAGATGTATCAGGATCTGAAGGAGAGATTCTGGTGGCCGAGTATGAAACGTGAAGTTGCCAAGCATGTTGCATTGTGTGACGTATGCCAGAGAGTCAAGGCAATGCATCAAAGACCAGCAGGATTGCTACAACCGCTAAAAATACCTGAGTGGAAGTGGGAGGAAATCGGAATGGATTTCATTACCGGTTTGCCAAAGACTCAAGGAGGTTATGACTCCATATGGGTTATAGTGGATCGCTTGACTAAAGTAGCCCATTTTATCCCCGTGAAGACCACTTACTCGGGAGATAAATTAGTAGAATTATACATGATCAGGATTGTCTGTTTGCACGGAGTGCCAAAGAGGATCAGATGTCGGACGAGAGGTACCCAATTTACCTCAAGGTTACGGAATAAGTTGCATGAAGCCATGGGAACCCGTTTGAACTTGATCTGACCTTATCATCCACAGACGGACAGACGAGGCCAGAAAGAGTCAACCAGATTCGGAGGATATGTTGAGAGCTTGTGCATTAGCTTATGCTACTTCTTGGGATAAGAGTTTACCGTATGCCGAGTTCGATTACAACAATAGTTATCGAGGCTAGTTCTGAGATGTCACCTTTGAGGCCTTTGTATGGTCGACCCTGTCGGACGCCATTGAATTGGAATGAGACCGGCGAGCGCCGTGTCTTTGGGCCTGATATTCTTCAAGAGGCTGAGGAGCAGATCGCCATGATTAGGGAAAGGTTGAAGATAGCCCAATCTCGACAGAAGAGTTATCTTGACAATCGTCGCGAGATTTGAGTTTTGAACGAGAAGACTTTGTATACCTCGAGTTACGCCTCTCGGGGAGTTAAGAGGTTCCATGCCAAAGGGAAACTTCGCACCCGTTATGTTGGACCATTTAAGATTTTGAGTCGCAGAGGCGGTTGCTTATCACCGGGGTTGCCACGATCGTTGGCGAGGAGTGCATGATGTATTCCATGTGTCCCGATTGAAGAAGTGCCTCCGAGTTCCCGAGGAACAGCAGACACCGCTAGAGTTAATTGAGTTGCAAGAGGACTTGACTTATAAAGAGCATCCCGTGAGGATTACGGACACAATGGATCGAGAAACTAGAAACAAGTCAACCCGTTTTACGTAGAGTGCAGTGGAGCAACCATGAAGAAAGCGAAGCGACTTGGGAGCTGAAGAGGATTTGAAGAAAGAATTTCCAAACCTATTCCTTTAGTAAGCCACGAATCTCGGGGACGAGATTCTATTAAGGGGAGGTTTGTAACACCCCAAAATTTTGCTTTTATTGAATTCATGTGTGATTTGGCACTTTGGTGAATTTTGGAATTTCTTGGAATTTATTTGGATTTATTTGGAATTTATTTGAATTTATTCCATTTTGAAATAATTAAAGAATTTAATTTTGCAAATAAAATTTTGTTGGAAATATTTTATTTGAGTCCAAAATAATCCAAAATATTTTCCAATTTTTGGAATTTTTACGAGTCATTTGCTATTTTTAATGAATTAAATGAATTCTTGGAAATTATTTTAAATATTAAATCATTGGAAATTCAACTCGGTCGATCTTGTTCATCCGATCGAAGTCGGAACTCCGAGTCGGACTCGAGTCCGACCGAGCGATTGACTCGACCAAACCGGCTCCCAACCCTAATCAATCCCAACCGTTGGATCAAGATCCAACGGTGAGATCCGCGTCTGGGGTTCGAGCCGTATCCGCCCGGATCCGATCGCGCCCGTCGATCGTGGCGTTGATCGTGCCACGTGGGCGGCGGCGTCGTCGTCTCCGCCGAGTCGAGCCGGACTCGCGCCGCCGCCGCCGTGTAGAATTAGGTTTCCGTCTCGCACGGACGCCGAGGCTATTTAAAGCCCTGGTCACGCCCGAGGTTGCCCTCATCCTTGCGCACCCGTTCTCGAGCCATCTCGCTCGAGCCGCCGCCGTTTGCGCGCGAGCTCGCCGTAGTTGAGCGCCACTCCGCATGATTTTGCCTCGTCTCGCCGTCCGTCGTCTTCCGCCGAAGGAGCCCGAGCGGAACCCCGGCCAGCGCGCACGAAGAGACCACTCACTTCGCCGAACGACCGAGCGCCGTCGGGCTCGTCGTCGTCTCCGTCTCCGGTGGCTGCAGCTCCGCCGCGTCGCCATCGCCCTCGCGAACTACGTGCGCCGTCCGATCTTGATCGTGCGGTTGAGGTGAGTTCACGTGTTCCAAACCCGATTAGATACGGACCGTTGGATCAAGATCCAGCGGTTCACAATCGCCACGCGCCGTGGTAGTGATTATTATAGGATTAGATCTCGACCGTCCGATCTAGATCGAGCGGCCCACGATCATTGAGTAGATTCAACACGTTAACCCTGGATCTAATCGCGGCGTTGAATTTCAAATCAACGGTCGAGATTGCGCCACGTGTCGCGAATTTGGACCGACGAGGTCAGCGTGGCCCAGCGCTGGCGTGCGTGACGCCGACACGCGGGCCCGCGTGTCGGAAGGGCCCGCATGTCGTGGTGACCCGACCAAGCGGCGTCGGCGATGACGCGTCACCGAGTGGGCCCACATGTCAGCGACACGTAGAGTCGTGGACCGAGTCCACGGTAGACCCGAGCCGAGCGCGGACCAAGTCCATGGACCGGCTGACGTCAGCCAACCAATCAGAGGCTGCCACGTGTCCATGATGACGCAATAAATGATTTTCCGAAAAAGAAAATGATTTAATAAATCGGTTTAATAATTGATTTGAATTTCAAAACTTCAAACGCTTATAACTTTTGCGTTTCAACTCCGATTTGAGTGATTCAAATTTCTAAATTTGTATAAAATTGAGATCTACCTAAATATAAATTTTATTTAATTTTTGGACTAAAGTTTTTCTCTGCAAAATTATTTAATTGATTATTTAAACTTTAAATAATCATAACTTTTGCGTCTTAACTCCAAATTTGACGATTCCATTTTCTAAAAATCCATAAAATTATGTTCTTTCTGTTTATGGATTTTATTTGGATGTTTGGACACTTTTTGCCTATTGTTTATTTGTGTATTTGCTATTTGCACGCTTTACGAGTAGACGTTGAAGTGCCGGAAGGATTCGAAGGAGAAGTATTGACTCAGGATCCAACTCAAGACCAAGAGCAAGTACTTTTTGAAGGCAAGTTGTGCTTTGACCATGTTGATCCTATTTCGAAATCTATTTTGATCTAAACTATTGCATGCTAGTTCAATTAGAAAAATACTTTGTTTAAACATGGGGTTAGATAAATACCAATTTCTTTGTATGACACCTTGATTATTTAAGTATGTGCCATGACCCTTGTCACCCTAGTTGTGGATTACTAGTTGGACATTATTAAATTGCCAACATGGGTTATAGACCGTTGTAGTATCCGCTTAGACACACTACGTGCTCATGACATGGTTTTGGACAATCAAATGTTAATATTGACTTAATGATATATTGAACCTGTTTTGGAAAAGTATCATGTGATGTTGATGGCACGTGGTGCATGGTAATCAAGCGGGGTTTGATAAGCGATTTTCGGCCAGGGGCATGTGGCAAGAGTAATCAGGTGGGCAGTTGTGGCATTGGGGATGTTGATTTGGTTCTTGGGTAGTCTTGCCCTGGTCACCCTAAGGACTTAACCTTGCAAGCCTTTGAACTGGGTCTAACGTGCAACCACATGTCTCAGAATGGGACGGACCTAGTTGACTAAGTTGCTAATAACGCACTGTGGGACCTCGGGAGGTCAACTACACCCTTTGTGTAAGTTATGCGGGGAGCGCATCGGAAGTGAGGCCAGTACCCATCTAACAGTTGATTGGCCTAGACTTCGCCTTAGCGAAGGGAAGGGTTAGTCTTAATAACAGGGAGGACCACTTGTATTGTTAGAGGTTTAGAAAGACTTTGTTACGGGAACTCGCCTTTGTGGTGTTTGATTGTATCTTGTGGGTAAAGTGCATAACCTCTGCAGAGTTTAGAATCTATTCGAATAGCCGTGTCCGCGGTATTGGACATCGCTTCGGAATTACTGATCAAGGGTTAGATTTTCTCAAAAATAACTTTGGTTTGAAAAGTTGGGTTGGTTTAATAATGAAGATGATAGAAATGTGGTTTAGGATGGGGAAAATGTTTATTAAATTTCTGAAAAGTTATTTATGCTTTACTTATTTCTCTGCTTCGAATCTACTTATATTACTTTTCAAATCTTGTTTCTGCAAATATACCTTGAGCTATTCCTTTGTACCAAGCCATGCATATAGTATATTAGCTTGCATTACGTGCATGACTTCTTGAGTACCAAGTACTCACCCTTGCCTCAACACAACACAGTTGAAGAGGAGACTACGCCCGGCCGGAGGAGGAATTCCAAGAGGATCCGTCTACTTAGGGATGCGAGCCCGATCAGGTTGCCTGTGGTATCTTTGGATGGCGCCACGAGTTATTTGATTTTCATTTGCTATTCTTTTTCTCTGAATAAGTTTCGCCTATGCAGGCATATATTTGTAACTTGGCCATAAGGTCGAGTAACCACTTTGGTTATTTAAATAAAGTACTTTGATAATATCGAATGGTATGATTGTGATATTTACCAATGTTAAGGCGTGTGCACTAAGCGCGTTCTGGACTAGTGCTGAATACCAGAAGGGTCGGATTTGCAAATTCGGGGTCCCGACACCGGGGTCCCAGGAGGTGATCGAGCACGCACTGAATGTAAACCAATCCGCCAGGCCCGTCAAGCAAAGGTTCTGACGGTTCGCTCAAGATCGTCGAGAAGCCATCGAGAGGAGATCACAAAGGCGCTAGCCGCAGGTTTCATCAAAGAAGTGTATCATCCCGATCGTTGGCGAACCCTGTACTCGGCCCGTAAGAAGAATAAAGGCTGGCGCATGTGTGTTGATTACACCGACCTCAACAAGGCTTGTCAGAAAGATCCCTTTGGTCTCCCTCGTATTGATCGGTGGTAGACTCCACCGCCGGATCTCGGCTACTCGGCCACGGGCGCCTATTCAGGCTATCATCAAATCCGGCCGAGAGGAAGGCTGAGAAGACCGTTTATCACTCCATTCGGAGCATATTGCTATATCACCATGCCGTTCGGGCTCAAGAATGCCGGCGCATAACGTACACGCCCGTGCGGCGTGTTTTCACCATCAGCTCGGGCGCAATGTGGAAGCTTATGTGGATGATGTGGTAGTTAAAACGCAGACACGAGATAGCCTTACCTCCGACCTGGCCGAGACGTTCGCAAGTCTAAGGCGTTCGGATGAGGCTAAACCCCGAGAAATGTGTTTTCGGAGTTTCTTCCGGGAAACTACTCGGGTTCATCGTCTCTCATTGTGGGATCGAGCCGAACCCGGAGAAAATTGGAGCCATCATGAAAATGGCCCGCCTACCAGCCAAAAGGAGGTCCAAAAGCTCACCGGATGCATGGTAGCGCTTGGCAGGTTTATCTCACGGTTGGGAGTCTGGGGAATGCCTTTCTTCAAGCTCCTTAAGAAGCAGGATCGCTTTGATTGGACGGCAGAGGCACAGCAGGCCTTCGAAGAACTCAAGGTGTTTCTCTCCACTCCCCCAGTCTTAGTCTCGTCGGCGCCAGGTGAACCTCTTCTGCTCTACATAGCGGCAACATCTCATGTAGTAAGTGTCGTGATAGTTGTGGAGCGGGAGGAATCTGGACACCGCTACGGCGTGCAATGCCCAGTTTATTTTGTCGGTAATCTTTGGCGAATCCAAGACAAGATATCCTCAAATCCGTAAGGCTGGCAGACGCCATTTTGATCTCGTCATGAAAGTCAAGCATTATTTCCAAGGACATTCGATTTGGTAGTCACTTCTTTCCCGTGGGAGAGGTCCTCCGTGTCGGGAAGCTCTTTGGAAGAATTTCAAAGTGGGCGGTGAGCTTGGAGCTTTTGACATCTCGTTCAAGCCGCGCGCCGCCGTCAAGTCAGGCTTTGGCTGACTTCACGGCCGAGTGGACCGAATCGAGACTCCACTTACGGAAGAAGAGCCGAGAATATTGGGTCATGCACTTGACGGATCTCTCATGCTTGGGGAGCAGGGCGGAATCCTCCTTATCTCGCCTAGGGGCGACGAGTTGAAGTATGTCCTTGGATTCACTTCCGGCCTCAAACAATGCCGCGAGTACGAGGCCCTCATCCATGGGCTTCGTATCGCCACATCACTCGAATCCGACGGTGGCGGTTCGAGGCGACTCAGTTGGTGGTGAATCAAGTCTGAAGGACTGGTCGTGCGTGGATCAGAACATGGCGGCATACCGCCAAAGCAAGTCCGAGAATTGGAAGGCAAGTTTGACGATGCGAGCTGGTTCATGTCCTCCGCCGCAATAATGAGGCAGCAGACGAGCTGGCTAAGATGGGAGCCACTCGGGCAGATGTCCCAAGTGATATCTTCGTACAGGATCTTCACGAGCCAACCGTTACAAAACGGCAAAAGCCAAGCGAGGGTCCTGGAACTGGGGTCCTGCTCATCGATCCAGACTGGACTACCCCGTACCTTGATTACCTCCTGAAGGACAAACTCCCGGAAGCCACCACTCTGGTAGAGCGCGTCTCCCGACAAGCCAAATCCTACGTGGTGGTGGGCGACGAGCTCTTCCGAAAAAGTGCCTCGGGTGTCCTCAGGCGGTGCATTTCGGGACAAGTGGGAAGAGAACTGCTCCAAGAAATCCATTCGGGGATGTGTGGCCATCACGCGGCATCAAGCGCCTTGGTTGGGAAAGCCTACCGACAGGGTTTCTTCTGGCCAACGGCGGTAACGGTTGCCAAGGAGATAGTTCGAACCTGCGAGGGCTGCCAATTCTATGCAAGACAGACACACTTGCCAGCATAGGAGCTACAGACTATACCCATTTCTTGGCCTTTCGCAGTCTGGGGGCTCGACTTAGTGGGCCCGCTCAAGAAGGCTCAAGGCGGTTTCGCTTACATCTACGTGTCCAATTACAAGATCACCAAGTCGATCGAAGCCAAGCCCGATCGTCACTATCACCGCTGATTAAGGCCAAGGAGTTCTTCCAGGATATTGTGGTCAGATTCGGAGTGCCCAACCGGATCATCACGGACAACGGCACCCAATTCAGGAGTGAAGAATTCCAAGAATGGTGCGAAGGCGTCGGGATCAAGATCTGCTTCGCCTCGGTGGCTCACCCACGAAGCAATGGGTAGGTTGAGCGAGCTAACGGTCTGGTCCTCCAAGGCCTCAAGGCCAGGATCTTCGACCGCCTCAAACCATACGCTGCTCGATGGGTGAAGGAGCTACCGTCGGTACTCTGGGGACTCAGAACCACTCCCAGCCGAGCGACTGGCCAAACCCCCTTTTTCCTGGTCTACGGCGCAGAGGCGGTTCTGCCGACCGAGCTGGGATTCGAATCCCCGAGGGTTCGGAATTACCACGAAGTCGAGTCCGAGGGAAGCCGAATGGTGGAGCTTGATCAACTCGAGGAGGCTCAGAACGTTGCAGCCCTCCAGTCGGCTAAGTACCTCCAGGGACTTCGGCGCTACCACTCGCAACGCCGAAGTAGAACCTTTTCAGAAGGAGATCTGGTCCTGAGGAGGAACCAGAAAAGCGAGCACAAGCTCTCTCCAATTTGGGAAGGTCCGTACATTGTGCAGAAGACAATCCGGCCAGGTGCTTATCGACTCAGACGAGAAGACGGCGAGGTTCGCGAATACTTGAACGCCGAACAACTCCGTCGCTTCTACGCATGAGTTATGTATCCTACTCTTACACATTAAATAAAATGGTGGTCCGTCTTATTTTCTGAAGTTCTGTGTAATGCTAGCCCCGAGTGGTCATTACCCGACTGGTGTGGTGCCTAACCCTGGTCGTGCCAATATAGAGTGCACGGAAATAACAAGCCGCGATGAGCACAAAGCCTCGGCGGTTTACACCAGCGCGCACAACAGAATGGGTACAAAGCACTAACCACTCGGGGACTGCAATTCGCAGCACCAGAATCTAACCGAGATTCGCCTGATCGCGAATTTCTAACCGTCAAAAGCTCGAGTCCCAGCGCCTCGTTGCTGGCACTGGAGCAATCGACTAGAATAAGTTGATCAGGCGGAACCACTAAACTCGGATTAAACATGATGGCACGGACTGGATAAAATTTCGCATTGCATTCCGTAATGTTAATAATTTACATTACTGACTTTCTTTTTTTCTTTTTCTCGCTAAAAAAATCGGCTGCGATGCTCTTGGTCTGCTTCTTTGGTGCTCTCAGTCTTCTTCTTTGGTGCTTTGTTAGTCTTCTTCTTTGGTGCTCTTGGTGGTCTTCTTTGGTCTTCTTTAGTCTTGTATTCTTTGGGAGGCCCGGAGGCGAGATCGTTGAGGTTAGACGCGACCCACGCGACCCAAAGCCGCCAGAATCTCGTCCTCAACCACCCACAAGGGGGGATAAGCCGGACGAGGGTCCTGACGGCAAGGTCGTCGCGGCGATCGCGACCAACCATCTCGAGGATGATCTCCGCCACCTCGTGGAGCCCCGGTGCGGCCTCCAGCAAGGTGGCCACGGCGGCGGCGTCCCTCGCGTCCCCCTCCTCTCCTTCCGCCTCCAGGATGGCAAAATCATGCTCCTCCCATGCTTCGGCCTCCTCCCAGTTGTGCAACATCCTAAAGAACCGCTGGCGAAAGAATGCCGCGTATGGGCCGACGAACTTCCTCATGTTAGACATGAAGGAATGCTGGAAGAGAAGAAGAGGGACGAGGCAAAAGGGAAATGGGCGATCGCTCATCAGCGGTGACGCCCTATTTATAAGCCACCCCAGCCCCGGGAATCGAAGCGTCTCCAAAGGCAATCAAATGCGTCACCTCGCAATCAACGAAGCGCGAAAAACAAAGCGGTAGTGCGAATACCGAAGAAGACCAGCACCTTGAACAAAATCAAGGAGAACTTCACCAGACACGTGTCGTAAGCAGTTCAAGCTCGTTCGGCTTTCTCGCTTAATTATACCAAATTAAGCGCAAAAGCAGAAGTGGAGAGCTAGCAAGCGATGCAAGCCTGGGGACTAAACCACTCAGCCAGGTGGCCACAACGTAAGTCCCGACGCTCGAGAGCTGCACGCCAGCCTCTCGGAAAAGCGTGTCTGGGGCAAGAAAGCCACGGGCCAAGGCCCTGGCGTTTGGAAGCCATGCCAGTCGGCTGAAACTCACCCGAAAAGGCGCAACAGGATCCAAAAGGCTGCGGGCCTATATTCAGGTCTGAAGACCACTCAGCGGAAGACAATACAGGCAAATCATATTGAAGTAAGAAGACACAATATTTCAAACAAGGAGGGCGAGCACTCGGCATCAAGGCCCACATCGAAGTCAGAATTCTAGATTCTCCAACAAGGCCTGCGATGCACCGGACACCTCTTCGAGGAGCGCGTTGGCCTTGTCTTCATCACAGGCAAAACCTTCTTTCACAGCTTCGAGGTCAACTCTCGGATAATGAGACTTGACCACCGCCAATGCCTGGTTCGCACTCATTGCTGCGGACTCTTTGGCGTAAGCTGATCCTGTTGGCTCCTCCCGAGAAGTGGAACAAAGATCATCCCCTGGCCCGGCGTGACTCCTTCAATGCGCAGAAGGTGCAGGACTGGCTCGCAGGCGACGCGCAGTTCAGTCCGGCCCTGTTCGGCGGTGGCCATCTTCTCCTTGCACTCTACAACAAAGTCAAACGGCCATCAGGGGCACACCCGACTCCAAGTGTGGTCAACCCAAGTCAAAGAAATTTACCCTCTAGCTCCCGCTGCACCCTTTCCAAGCTGACTCGAGCTTTGAGGCCAGAGTTCTCTGAAGCCTCCAGTCGGGCCCTCAGCTCAGCAACAGTCGAGTCACGCTCTGAAACACAAGTGTCATCATCCTCTCCAATCATCCAAACCGAATCCAGGGGAGAATCTCACCTTCAAGCATATGCTCAAGCTTCATCTTCTCCTCCCGGATCGTCATACACTCACCCTGAAGCCCGTGGACCTCTTTCCACCTGTCCGCGCTGATCTCGCTGAGCTTGTCCTGGTACTGCTTCTGCTCCTTGAGCTTCGGGAGCACCTTCCGGAAAAACCGCGATCTTTGCTCCGAGCGCTCCCCCATGTCCTAGGTAACAGGGCAGAATCTCAGGGAGAAGTCAGCAAGCAACAGATTAAAGACAAGAAGCTCACCCTGACGAGCGTGCTACACCTGACGGTGAGCTCATAAAGCTCCGTCCGAGCCGCTCTTTCCATCTCGTCGTCCTCTTCCATCCCTTTCCAGTCGGAACCCCCTTCCCACCATACGGTCCGGTTCGGGGGCTTCGGCAGAGGACCAAGCGGCGGTGGCTCTCGAGGCACTTCCTCCACTCTGGGAGACGGTGCCGGGTCGATCTCGTCGACGGACGGACCATCGGATGGTTCGACCGTTCGCCGGCGCCCGTGGCGACGCCCGGCGGTCGGCGGCAACGGCGACCTAGCCTCGCTGGAGTCTCCTTTTCAGAGACCCCTCCTCCGGACGTCCGTAGTAGGAGTCCTGAATCGACAAAGAGAAACACCTCAAAGACAGAAGTGATAAAAAGACAAGGGTCGCCCAAAAGAATACCTTTTGGACTTCTTGAACTTCATCCCAGGCCTCATCCGAGACCCAGCACCACTCGAAGAGAAGTTAGCTCCCGCAGCCGGGGCTGCCCTTGGGACAGAAGGCTGTGGCCCCGCGCTTTGCGATCCGGGTGCACCGGAGGTCGAAGGCCCGGCTGACGAAAGACCGGCGACCTCCTCCGCCGACTCCCGGCGCAGCTCGTCGACCGATGTGTCAGCCACTCGCTTCGCCTGAGCGTGTGTCGGTGAGAGGCCGACAACCGGAGCGTCGAGAGAAAGGAAGGGCAGCGTTCTAAAAAAGGAACGATCGCACCCTGTTTGAATCACACATCAGTCAAGGAAATCATGGAACAGCCTTTCGAGAGAATAGTGCACTCACAGGAGGGGGAGGCCTTGCCGTCGAAAATTTATGAGGGCAGCCCCTGTTGGTGATTATTGTGCCAGGCACGAAGAGATCAACTACCCGTGCTGCCAGCGCCTCCATCGACAGGGCCACGTCCGTCTCCCGTGTGGGGTCCAGAGGCCCGTTGTATTGGAACCCCAAATGGACTCTCTCCTTCAAGGGCTGCACTCGGCGCTTCACAAAATTGATCACGATCCCGGGACCCGTCAGCCCTCGGTTCTTCAGATCGTCAATCAATACCAGAAGCTCGGGGATTTGCGCCAAACCTCCTCCGTCCGGGGCGTCGCTCCAGCATCGGGAAGCTTTAGGAGCACGGCCGGCAAAGGGGGCGAGGAAAGGATCAACATTGGCACAATAGAACCACTCCCGCCTCCAACCTTTGAGGGAGGTCTTGAGAGGAACGACAAAATACTGCTTCTTCGAGCCCTCCCACTGGAGCCGGCCGCCCCAACGACGTTGGGAGCGGCCGGTTCGGATGAGGCTTCAGCAAGAAGAAGGAGCGGAACAAATCCAAATGAGGACGAGCCCTCCGCACTGAGCCTGCGCCCCAACGACGCTGGGAGCGGCCCTGCTTGATGAGGCTTCAGCAAGAAGAAGGAGCGGAACAAATCCAAATGAGGACGTATCACAAGATACGCCTCGCAGAGCTGGACGAAGATGGCAATGTGAAGAATCGAGTTGGGGTTCAAATTGATCAACTCGATTTCGTAGAAGTGGAGGAGCCCCCGGAAGAAGGCGCTCCCAGGAATGCTAAGTCCCCGCCAGAAGAAGGACTCAAACACCACAATCTCATTCTCTAGAGGTGTGGGGTAAGGGTCACCTGCGGCGGGACGGGCGGAGATCAACTCCAGCGGAGGGAGGACGCCGGCGACCATCCCTCCAAGCGGACGTCGTCGTGATGGAAGTCTCCCACCTCGCCATCGCAGGGTCAGCGCTACCCTCCGATGACGAGGAAGAAGACATTGCGAAGAAGAAGACCTGGTGGGAAGAACCGCCGCAAGCCAAGGGCGCGAAACCAGAAACCCTAAATCGCCAAGGGAGGTATGAAGTTTTCGCGGTAGTGGTGGGGAAGGTGCAAGGAGGTCGTTGCTCCAACAAGGGTCCTTCCGACTTATAAGAAATGGGCCCCAATTTCCACCTTACGGTGGGAAGAAACGAGGAGCCCTCTGTTCACCTCTGGGCGAGATCCAGGCACGCCCCATGACGGGCCAATAGGCTGCGTCGCGCAAACGCGGCCAGTGTCAAACCTGGTCCAAAGTTTGGGATAAAGTGCGCCCCACGACGGGCTGAACGCCGGCCGCCACGGAAGCTTGGGGCGGGCACTTTCCGAACATCCTCCGACGGCACACCCCATAATTTGGGGTCAATTGCTGGTCATTTGTCTCACAATGCGATTGGGTGTCGCGGAGGATCTACAACCAACACGGTCTTGAGAATGCGCCCCATGAGGGTCTAAAGCGGTCGGCCGAAGCGGGCACGAGGCATTACTCTGTATGACCAAGGTATGCCCCATGAGGGTCGGCCGAGCGACAAGCCGTTGCTGTCACAAGATCAGAACGGGCGCTGGTACCGCCCGCCCCGAGCCAAAAGACCAATGTATGCCCCATGAGTGTCAGCCGAGCGACAAGCCTGCTGTCGTGGCACCGTGAAACCAAGCGCTGGTACCACTCGACCACGAGCCAAAAAGACCAAGGTATGCCCCATGAGGGTCGGTAGAGCGACAAGCCGGTTGCCGTGCCGTAATCAGCGCGGGTACCACTCGGCCACGAGCTAACCAACCAGGGTGGCTTCATACTACAAGTTCTTCATGATCTCTCTCCCGCATAATCCTCATGACAGGGTAAGGGACGTAAAGTCGATCCTAAAGCACTTGGGGGCTACTGTGGGATGTCAGAGACAGGGGTCCCGCAAGAGGGGCCTACACCGGCCCGGGCTCGACAGCGGAATAGAAAGCCCAAAGCCCGGAAGCACCACGACGGGCCCAGAGGAGACCTTCGACTTGCTCCCAAGACAACTCCCGATCCTTCAAGGAAGCTTCGCGCCCGCCCTAACAACCCGCCAGAACGAAGCATGCGATCGACACTTTGCGAGAACCTGCGGATGCTGGAACCTGACAAGGCGGCAGGCGTGGGTCGGAGAAAGCATAACCACCTCTCCAAGACGTAGAGCGTGAAGGCGGATAAGGACAAGGGACATGTCGTCCAGGCCACCATGTTCAGGGCCCGGTGGCGCCCATCTATCGTGTATTCTTCCCCCAGTATATAAGGGGAGGAGGGAGAAACAAGAAAAGAGAGAGACACACACGATATATCCAAGAACACAGGACTAGGGTATTATCTCCTCCGAGAGAGCCCGAACCTGTCTAAAACAGATTGCCCCCGCATCCTGTGTTACCATCAAGCTCAGATCCCGCACAAATCCCCTAGAATCACAAATCCTATTGCCGGCGAAACAGATCGTCGACACCCACCAAAGCCCACATCCCCCTCTTTTAGGCCCAAACTCCCCCGGGAAGGCCCTAAACCCCGGAAAGGCTATTAACCTCCAATACCATATTTCATAATGTTTTGAACCTCATTATTCACTTTTTATAAGGTTACGACATTTCGTGGTGTCACATTCTTCCCCCCTTCAACAGGATTCGACCTCGAATCTAATTCGTACCCAAAACGCAGCCCAGCAAAGCAAAGGATAGCTAGGTCTCACATCACATACCTGAGACGAAAAGCTCAGGATACTTCTCGCGCATGTGAGACTCCAGCTCCCAAGTCGCTTCTCTCTCGGTCTGATGTGACCACAGGACCTTGACAAACTTAAGCGTCCTATTCTTCATTACTCGCTCCGAAGTCCCCAGAATTTCCACAGGACGGGACTCGAAGGTGAGGTCCTGCTCAAGCACTAGTGGTTCCAATGGAACCACCAACTCCGGATCATGCAAGTATTTCCTCAACATCGAGACATGGAACACATTATGTACACCTTGCATGGATTCCGGTAGCTCCAGACGATAGGCCAGCCTACCAACTCGGGCGATGATAGGAAATGGCCCAACAAACCTCGGTGAAGCTTTCCTTTGGTGCCAAACGCACCACACCCTTGGTGGGAGATACTCGCAAGAGTACGCTATCACCCACCTCAAACTCCAAATCTCGCCGCCTCACATCGGCATAGCTTTTCATGCGCTTCAGTCTTTGCGAGAAGGTTCTGCCGAACCTCCGATACGCGATCAACAGTATGCTGAACCCAATCCGGTCCAAGAACTGCTCTCTCGCCCACCACATCCAAACAAAGTGACGATCTGCACTTCCGGCCATACAGTACCTCATAAGGAGCAGCCCGGATGCTGGAATGATAGCTGTTATTGTAAGCAAACTCTGCAAGAGGCAAATGATCTTCCCAACTACCTTTCCAAGCCATCACACAGGCCCTGAGCATGTCCTCCAAAGTCTGGATGGTACGCTCAGACTGCCCATCTGTGAGAGCCCCTTCTTCCTATACCGTACTGTACACCGTCTACTGTAGTGTACGGCACCGTATAGCAACAGGGTTCTCGGTACCGGAAATCTGAACCTAAAAATTTCGATCACCGCAATCAAAATCCTAGCTTCAAACCCGGTACCAAGACGCACTGAGATCTTGGTTCCCTGGATCAAGAGCTCCAAGATCGCACACCAACATCGTGAATATCAAAGCACAGAAGCTAACTTAATTTACATAACTGGGTGTATAACTTGCAGAAATATAATACAGCCCAAAAGAAGAAGTACGACAGCGGAAACCCAAAAGAAACACAACCAGCGCAGCTGGCCCACCAACCCTAAGGCTACTGACTGGAGGAAGGGCCCACGAAGCCACAAAGCTCACAGAAGTGAGGCTCGCCATCATCCAGGACATCATCAGTACCTTCCTCTGGGGAAAAAGGTTAGCAAGCAATGGTGAGTACACGTATGTACTCGCAAGACTTTAGTGTATGGAAATATAATTCAATGCAGGCCGATACAAATGAAATGGCTGCTACACTAGGTATGTTGCGAAAAGCGGCAGTTGAAACAGTTCATCGAAAAGTAGTACATAATGTAAAAGACAGCAGTTTGAATAAAACATATTTACTGACATATGTAACATTTGAGCTTCTCATTGCCATCATCCATGATCGCACCGGGATACTAAACGACATCCATATATGCATAAATCCACCAAGTACCATACCGAACCAAATACCTTTAGCTAGACTCAAGTAACTTTTTATTTTTGAAACCAAAACAAATACTATACTCGATCCATTAATCGAAGAATTGCTCTTAACGCGAGCACGGCTAATCGATTAGATTTGTTTTAAGACTCTGCAGAGTTTGCACACTTTACCCAAACACAATTCATAATTGCACTCCTGTCGGCCCAGGATACACGCGATACCGAGAGGTACCGATATGCAAGAATGAACTATTCGCTCCCATTGTTAAGGGTTTAGCCACACCTCAAAGACCGGCGACGAAAACCCCTGCTATGGCGAAAGAGGCCAACTCCACACGAAGGGAGCCACCGGAGAAGAAACCTTGTGACGGCGGCCAAAATACGCATCTGCGGCATTTCCCATAGCATGGCGACGCCGTTGTATCATTTTATGAATCGGAGGATCTACCACGCCGCATCTACCAGCTATGCACACAAAGGTACAACCGGTGGTTTTGAAAACATACACCGCTACCGGGCCTGCTCTACGTGGGAGATCGTCCACTCTTCGGCCTACCAACAGGCACAGCTAACCCCTCACACTTTAGGTACTAGAATAGACTGTCCCATACCAGCTTGCGTGGTTGCGCTGCGTTCCTTCAGAAAGCGTCTCAAGTTCAGTCCTTATAGTTTTTGCCTAGTGACTCAAGCGGGGAACTCCACTTAACTAGCCAACCACTCGCCACCAATGTAACTAGCACATAATATACCTCCCGCCAAGTCTAATTACTGACTAGACATTCCACATTTACCAAAGTACTTTCACAAGTCACATTTTCAAAACCAATTACCATAATCCATAGTTTTGAGTGTTTGGTAAATGACTGATTTTCAGACTCACTCCTATTGCATTGTCTAAGCATGTGCAGTTACTAGATTCGTTTATACCCAATTGACATTTTATTTAATTGTCTAACCCTACTTAAGGTTGTCAAGGGATTCGAGGGAATTAAATTGAGGAAATCCACCAAATCAGGGTATATCTACCATTCCCACAACTAGCACTTTATTGAATTTAAACAATGCATATAGTTTGAGAAATCAAAGTAAACATCGTGAAATATGGGATCAATATGTTCAAAGGAGGTGCTTGCCTTGTTGTTGCTCTTCGGTGATGTCCGGGATGATTTCAGGAGTGCTTGATGCGAATCCTGACTCGCTAGCCTCTATTCGAGCAAAAACAGGAAAAATGACGAAAGCGAAATAAATTAGCGAAAAAAAAGAGAATTAAGTGCATAAACATCAACTTAACATCAAATAAGACTCAAACAAGTGCTCCGAGAGAAAAGAAAAGAGCAAAACAAGAAAAACAGCGAAATTGCGACAATTACGACGGTTTCTACCCTACGCGAATAAAAATATATAAACTGAAGAAAATACAACAAAATTTGGTTAAATACCTAAAAATAGGTATAATAGACCTAAAGGAACTTAGTGGAACTCGTTTGGTACTAAAACGATCAACCGGGAGCTAAAACGACAATTTTTCCAAAACGGCCGAAAACGATCGTTTCGACGGAAATCCGCCAAATGGTCACTTTTGCGGATTTTTGCGCGAAATGATTTTCCGACTTCGCAACAAGCTAAAGCAAGATATTTAGGACTTAGTTGGATCGGTTGCAAAGCAATTCCTAATGAAATTGACCAAAATTGAATCAAAACACAAAACTACGGAGTAATTATCGGCAAAAATCGTTTTGAGTCCGTATTGAGTCCAAACGCGATCGAATCCGCGCGTGGGTTCCCGATACAGATTCAAACACTCATTACCAAACTAAAACGCTCGGTAGAAACGCAATTTGCTTTAAATCTTCAAAAACGGCCATAATGACCAAAACGGCTAAAAACGACCGTTTTCGCCCAAAATGGCAAAAAGGTGCAAAACGCAATAAATGAAGCGGCGACTTATTTAGGGCTTACTAATAGGTATTCTAAGATATTTAGGACCTATCTAGGCCTTACCCCACTGAAATTCACTTAACCTACATTGAATTCGGATCAAAAGCGTAATTTGGCTCGATAAATGCGCCTTCGATCGCATAAAGTCCGAAAAGCGGCTTGAATGTGATCTAAAGCATACGTGAAGCATGCTATCGACCTTAGTGACCTTAAACGAAGCCAAACGAAACGAAAACTCATTAAATGGCTTTGGTCACTATGATCACTAAAATAAAATGGGAGCTAGGAAAATGCAAAATCAACCCTTCAGAGCTCGTTTACAAGCACCGGGAGAGCTGATAGTGCCGACCATGCGTGCTATAGGTCCTTGGCATTTTATAAAAATAATTGGATCTCGAGGAATAAAATAAAATGCGGGCTAGCAAAATGCAAATCTAGCGATTCTAATTGCTTTTCTAATATCTACGAAGACTAACGGCATACTCACTACATGCCCTGGAGGTCTAGCATTTTGCAAAAATACTAGTGACCTAGAGCAACAAAGTATATCGGGAATTTATCGAAACTGAATTTCGACACTGCTAATCGAGGTCTCTACTCGCAGGGAAGCCGTCCAGGCTATCCATTTGATCACTAGACCTCTAGGATTTTTCAAAAATAAAGTGACCTAGAGCTGACAAGTGCTAGCAGGATTTGCTGAAATGCAGTTCGGACTCTTCTGATCGCGATAAAAGCTATCAGAAGAGCTAATGAAGTTGTCGATTCACACTTCGGACCTCTAGAACTTTGCAAAAATAATTAATGCCTAGAGAAATAAAATAAATTTCGGCTAGGCAGAATTGAATTCTAATTCCTCCGGTAGCGGCTCTAGCTACCAGAATTGCTAATGGAACAGTCTATACATGCCCTACCTCACTAGAACTCCGACAAATCGAAGACCTAGCGAGAGCATGCTCGATTTTGAAGATGGCTAAAAGCCAGGTCGACTATAGAGTTAAACAGACCTAACGACGACCTGAGTCTAGATTTTAAAGCAGAATTGCTATGCGATGCGTTGAACACATGGTACCTAGACATGGCCTAGGCTAGGGTTTGGGAAAACTTGATGAAATGCGAAGCTACAGGAGAAAAGAGTCGTAGCTACGGCAAGAGGATCGACCCGGGAGTCGAGAAATCAGGTCAGATTGTAAAAGCACCACGGGAGCTCCGAGGAATGTCGATGAGACTCGATGGATTTCTCACCCGGAGGGGTTGAGAGGGTGAGGAACGCGATGAGGACGCCAAATCCAGCCTCCGATTCGATTTTCGTCGGTTGAATCGGCCGGAATCCGCGGATTTGGGTGCTCAAGTGCTTGGGCTCCTTCTCCTCTCTTCCTCTTGATCAAAACGTGTGAGGACAGGATGGGGAAATGGGGAGTGGCTTTGGAAATGAGGGAATAAAGGGTATACACACTATGCACTTAAGGAGGGGTAAAATGGTCAAAGGCCAAAACTTGAAGATTCAAACATCAAAAGTTGATTTTGAATACTTCTAAGATATTTTGGATAGTTCTTGAGGACTTTGAGACATTTAATTTCCTCAATTTCCAATTTGACCAAAAGGACAATTACGAACCGCAATTGAACTCGATTTGATTTTGAGTGAGTTTAATTAAGTTAAAGGGTTCTTTTGGATCCCAGTCGAGTCTACTCAGCTCAAATACAGAAATACACAAACTTGATGTATTATCGAACAACGTTTGTGCACAATGGTACAGTGCTTCGAGTATAAAAATACTCGGGATATTACACCATCCGTCTGAGGGTGAAAAGCGGTACTAAGGCGAAGCTGCGTACCCAAAGCACTCTGCAAGCTCTCCCAAAACTTGGAGACAAACTTCGCATCCCGATCAGAAATAATCGTCTTGGGTACACCATGCAGTCTCACAATCTCCCGCACATAGATGGGAGCCAACTCGCTCGCTGAATTGGTAGTGCGGATAGGAATGAAATGCGCAGACTTGCTGAGATGATCCACCACAACCCAAACAGCATCCTTCCCTCGTGGAGTACGAGGTAGGCCAACCACGAAATCCATGGAGATGTCATCCCATGGCCACACAGGAATCTCCAATGGTCGCACCTTGAGACCAGGACGCTTATGCTCGGCCTTGATCTTCTAACAGATCCCACAAGACGCCACATACTTGGCAATATCCACTCTCATCCTTTTCCACGAGAAATTCTTTTTCAAGTCCTGTACATCTTGGTCTCCCAGGATGGACCGTGTACGGGTGCGATGAGCCTCTTTCGAATATCCTCTTTCACTTGGGATTTCGAGGCACGCCTGCACGACCACGAAACCTCAAAGCTCCCGCATCATCAACGGTAAAGTCTCTAGACTTGCCATCCTCAAAGCGTTCCTCACCGCTGGAGCAAATGGTCCTCTTTGTGCCTCTCGTGACACGCTCGGGAATCGACTCAAGAATCAATTGAGTTTCAGTTTGCACGGTCCCATAAGCGAGGGAGACTCCCAAATGCTCAAAATCAGCAACAAGACAATCAACGACAGGGGCATTGTCTTGCATCGAGAGCGTCGACCACCACATTTGCCTTCCCGGATGATACTTTGGATGGTGAGGTCATAGTCCTTTATCAACTCTAGCCACCTCCTTTGCCTCAAGTTCAAATCTTTTTGAGTAAAGATGTACTTGAGGCTCTTGTGATCAATGAAGATATCACAAGACTCAACATACAGATAGTGCCTCCATATCTTCAATGCAAACACCACCGCGGCTAGCTCAAGATCATGAGTGGGATAGTTACGCTCATGCTTTTCATTTGCCTCGATGCATAAGCAATCACCTTGCCATCTTGCATGAGCACACAACCAAGTCCCAACCGAGAAGCATCGAATACAGGTGAAGCGCTTCTCAGGCTCGGGAAGGGTAAGAACAGGCGATCCACTAACTTCTCCTTCAAAGTGCGTAAAGCTGTGCTCACACTCTGCGATCCACTGAAATTTCATCCCCTTCGAGTCAGTGCGAAAGTGGCTTGGCAATGATAGAGAAATCCTGCACAAAACGCCGATAGTAGCCACCAACCCAAGGAAACTACGCACCTCTTTGACATTGGAAGGCCTCTTCCAATCCAAAGCTATTTGAGACTTTGCTAGGATCTACGGATATGCCCTCTGGATTGATGACGTGGCCAAGAAAACCCACTTTTGAAATCCGTAACTCGCACTTTTTCAGCTTAGCAAAGAACCGATTCTCCTCAAGGTGCTCAAAGACAAGCCTCAAATGTCGCTCATGCTCCTCTTCTGATTTAGAGTAAACCAGAATGTTATCGATGAACACTACCACAAACTCATCAAGGTACTTGTGTAGCATACTGTTCATCGCCTCCATAAAGACAGCAGGAGCATTAGTTAGTCCAAAAGACATAACTTTAAATTCATAATGCCCATTCCTAGTGGAGAAAGCAGTCTTCTCAATGTCCTGCTCCCTCACACGAATCTGATTATACCCTGACTGAAGATCAATCTTGGAGAACACCTTTGCTCCCTTCAGTTGGTCAAACAGATCCTCGATGCGAGGCAAAGGATACTTGTTCTTGACTGTCACTTGATTAAGAGCACGATAATCAATGCACATGCGCCAACTTCCATCCTTCTTCGAGACGAAGAGAACGGGTGCTCCCCATGGCGAAACACTACGCCGAATAAAGCCCTTGGCCAACAAATCCTCCAACTGCCTCTTCAACTCGTCTTGAAAAGGACGAGCCAAGCGGTATGGAGAGATAGAAATAGGTCGAGTGCCCGGAACAAGATCAATACGAAACTCCACATTCCTCACGGGAGGTAGACCAGGCAACTCATCAGGGAACACATCAACAAACTCCTTCACTACATGAATCTCCTCAATGGAAACTGAAGATGATGGCTTCTCAGACAAGGCAATGAGGAAACCCAACTGCCTCAAATGGCGACCAGAAAACAGACTAGCCAAAGCAAAGACGGAACTGGAAGGTTGTCATACTATGGAATGTCGAGACTTTATAATTTGTGATAATAGGTTATAAAATGTGGTAAAATGGGATAGGTTGGGGATTTTGCAACAAAACCCTGAGATTTCACGTTTTAACGCGTTTCGGGCTGTTTCCGGGCTTCCGGACCTCTCCGAGGTCGATTTGGGCCTTGGGGGGAATTCGTGGGCCGGAGGTGGGGCACTTGGGCCCATGTGGGAGTAGTGGGGGGGCAGCACACCCTGCTGCCCTAGCCCCCACCCCTCCATTGCGCAGCCCCCATCCCCTCATCTCCCATCTCCTCCTCCCTCTAGCCCCTCCTCTTCCTCCACACCCCAAGCCGCACCACCCCTCCTCCTTGCGCCTCCTCCCCCACCACCACGTTCCCTTGCTGCGTCCCCCTCGCTGCCATGCCACGCCATGGTGCTGCCCTCGCCGGTAGGAGGATCCGCGACGAGGAGAACCGGTGGCCACGTCGCGTGGGGAGAGATCGGGTGGAGTTCGCGCGAAGGAGAGCGATCGATTCGTGGTTCTTCAAGAAGGTAATGGGGGCAACCTTTGGGGATTGATTAGATGCTGTGTAGTGGTGGATTATCATGTTTTTGGATCATTGGAGGTGCTGCCATGGGGTAGATTTGTTGAAAACTAGAGTTGTATTCGCGTTTTGGTTCGGGCAGATTGGGAACCCGAACTAGGGCAGGCATTTTCGCCAATTTCGAGTTTGAATCTGACCGTACACTTTTAGGAAGTTGTAGATAATTTCCTTATCTTTCCGTGCATATAAAGAACGTTAAAATCCGCCCAGCCGTTTGGGAGATATGGCCGTTTTACCGAGCGCTGTCAAATCTGTGACGAGATTGGGACAGTTCGTGTTCAACGTTAGATTAAACAACATTAGAGTCCGAATTAGTCTTTCCCTATAACTAGAAAAAGTTGGGAAATTTCCTAAGCTACGCGGGGATGTACTCGTTTATTCAATTTGGAGTCCTAGAACTGAAGTTATGCCCATTGGAAGGCTGCTGTCCCGAAGTGACAGATTTGCTGTTTTCTGATTTTTGGAGTTGTACGCGAAGTCGGGTAGTGGGATTTATATGTGTGCTGTTTTGTGGACTCGATTTGAGTGTGTGGCACGTATTTGCAGGTGATGTGCCTCTGGGAGTACCCTCTACGTCCCGCCACTCCGTCCCCGCGGTTGAGGCAAGTGTAATGGAATGAGTAGAGAGTTGTAGGGTGTTTGATGATGAGATGCAATGGAATTTATGTTGAGTACTTATGCCATGCTTTATATGTTATCACCGATATGATGTCCTCATGCCATGATTTAAATGCTTGCTGTTGTTATGATGTCCTCATGCCATGCTTGAGAAGGTTGCTGTTGGTATGTGTTTTGAGCTATCTTGATGTGATGCCATGAGACAATATGCAAGATGTATTTAAGTACGTTGCTGTCCATTGTGCATACATGGCATATTTTCATGGCCGGCCGGTGAGATAAGTCATAACTATTCCGGTAGGGTCGGTGAGAACAGTTATGACTAGTCCGGGGCTATTCTTTTGAGTAAGTCCTACATCGTGATTCCATCACCGAGGTGAATGGAAGCGAGTGATAGGTACCCTTCATCTTCGGGATGGAAGGGGGAAAAGGGTGCATGCCGACGGGTGTGCACTCAACCATACCGGTATGAGTATTCCAGAAGACATGTGCATTGCATTGCATGAATGAAATACATAAATGAAGATGTTTATGAGATGGTGATGAGAGTACTCATGAGATGCTCATGAGATGAACAGCATGTTGTTTTACAGGTTGTATATAATGTTAAATAAGATGTGTTGTGATATAACTGTGGAGACTGGAATGATGGTTTGCTGTCTTGATCCTTGTTGATCCATTTCAATACACTTTGCTGAGTTATGAACTCACGCTTGTGTTTTATGTTGTTTGTTTATTTAGGTACAATGAAATTGGCGTGCGGGAAAGGGATCTAGCTACACTCCTCCACGTAGTATCATAATCTAGCTAATTCACCTGTTTTGGAGACACGGCATTAAGTATTACAATAATCATTAGTGTATGGTCTGTATGTTTGGTTGTTTCCCTCATGTGTATCATGTGGGGCTATGGAGGGAGTTGTTTTAACTTCCTAGATTTAAATTGATGCTTATTATTTTGCTATCGATGCTTATTTATGTTTTAGTTGATGATTAGCTATCCTTATCGCTGCGTATGGATATCTCGTTTGTCTTACATATTGATATGATGCTATGTTGTTAAGTTTCATGCAAAAACAAAGGAGATGCTGTCAAAATTTCCAATTATTCCAAATGATTACTTGCTGTAATTTACCTTAAATTATGGTATTAAATGTGTTATGGTCTATGTTTGGTGACATTCTGGGCTTAGTAAAAGCTAGGGTGTTACAAAGGTAAACCACCCTGAAAGGTCAACTCTACCCCTGACGGGGCCTGCAAGGTAACCGTCTTCCAGAAACAACAGATCTTGGCATGGTACTGATGCAGCCAGTCTATGCCCAAAATGACATCAAAAGGAGCCAACTGGATCACCATAAGATTGGCAAAGAAAACCTCATCATCAATGGCAATGGTGCAACCCGGGCAAACCAAAGAGCTAGCAATCAAACCCCCAGGAGAACTGACTAGCACAGACTCAGAAATCCGCTGAACTCCCAACTTATCCCTACTAGCAAACTCAGACGACACAAAGGAATAGGATGCTCCGGAATCAAACAGAACAAAGACATCAATGGAATCCACGAGCAGAGTACCTGAAACCACCTCTGGATGCCCAGCTGACTCGGCGGTTGGCAAAGCGTACACTCCTGGTGGCGCCGGACAAGAGGGAGCCCCGACTCATACCGATGCCCCAACAAGGCTGGGGGCGGAGGAGGCAACTGCGGAGGAGCAGATGGCTGCGGACACCAGTAAGCCGCTGGTGGCGCCCATGCAAAGGGCGGCTGAGGAGCAGGAGTAGCCATCATGTGCACTGATCCTCTGGAAGAAGCCGCTGGAGTGGGAGGAGATGGCACCGGCTCCCACTTGATGATGCTACCGGGATTCATCCGGCAGACTCGTCCCATGTGGCCAGGCTTGCCACAGTGGTTGCAACTCCCGGTCCAACCACACTCTGAAGCACGGTGCTCACCACCGCAGTTGAAGCACATCATGCCCTGCCCGGGCACAGGACGAACAGCCGCTCGCGAGGAAGACGACTAGGGCAGCTTCATCTTAGCCCCTGAGGAGGAGCCCTGTCCTCCCTTGAACTTCTTGAAGGTGGGTCGCTGAGAAGGCCCACCTCCTCCACCAAAGGTCCTCTTCTGGCCCCCACCTGGGGCCGCAGGAACCCCTGAACCGCCCGGGTTTTGCTTATCCCGGGAAATCTCCAACTCGAGCTCCATGCCCTTCGCTTGCTCCACCACGGAGCAGAAGTCACGAAGGACAGTCGCCCCCATGACAACCCTGAACTCCTGGTTGAGGCCCCTACGGAACCTCCTTGCCTTCTCCCGATCGTCAGCTGCCACAGCCGGCGCGAAGTGCACCACGCTGTTGAACTCCACCTCATACTCTGCCACCGACCTCTTTCCCTGGGAAAGAGTCGTCAGAGTATGCTCCATCCGCTCAAGGAAAGACTCTGGGTAGAACTTGGCTCGGAAGCGAGCCACAAAGTCCTCCTGGTGTGATCGACCAAGATCGAGGGCTCTAGCGGCCAGAACCCCTCCCACCGGATATCGGCTTGGCCCTTGGTGAAAGGCCACAAAGCGAGCCCTCCGGACCGAGGTCAACTCTAGGACCTCAAGCTGCCTCTCCATGTACCGCAGCCAATCTGCGGATGGATCGGCGTGCCCGCTCCGTCAAAAGTGTCAAGACAGAGGGACATCCACTCCAGGAGACTCATCTCGGCTCCGACAAATGGGCAACAAGCTGGGCCATCAGGGGAGGCACAACAAACAGGGGCTGCTCGCAATCGGCCGGGCGCAGCTCTGGATCTCCTTCGCAGAGCCGTAACTAAATCCTCATTGGTGGCGGGTACTGCGCTCGATCGTGCCGCTGGAAGCTCCTCCTGAGCTGGCCCATGAGCATTGAGCGAAACGCTACCCTCAGCAACAGACTCCGCAGCTCCCTGAGAACCTCGCCCCTGGCCTCCACGGCCACGGCGACCACGACCTCTACCCCTCGGCATGGTTGCTACAAACAGACAACCATCCAATCACAAAAACATAAACACAACATCATATAATCAAGGACGAAGATCAAACATCAACATAGACATAGTCTTTATCAAATAATCAAGCGCGATGCAATGATGAACCAAAACCCCATCCTACTGTGCAACCAAGTGTGTCAAATTTTAGATTAGTTATACCACTTTTGCAAGTTTTAATGTTACTATCCTATAACAAAGTTTTAGTTAGAACCTAAGCCATGTTTCTAAGTTATTCCACATCATATTTTAGTTGCAACTTAAGGTATGACACTAAAAATACATATTCCAAGGACCTACACTCGCTCGATACCAATCAGAATAACACCCTGGCATTTATTATGCCCGAATGCTACCAAACATAAGCTAAACAACATCTAAATACCACAATTAAACATAAATTCCAGCAAAGGCGCACATGCTAAAAACCGAAATTTCGGCATCATCTCCTTTGTTTTAACATGAAACGAAGGAACAACAACAATATAGCAATATATGGAATATGAGAGACAACTAAAACAACAATAATTAACGACTTAGCAACAATATAAGTCTAGTTTCAAACACATAATGTCTCCAAGTGTCAACGAACAATAAAACTCTCATATAGCAAAGCTAAGCCTTAAAGCAATAATCATCACACGCAATTTATTATCAAAACTAATAGAATGAATTGTGGAATCAAAAATGGGTGAAGCTACGTGCGGACGTGTGACTATTTCCCTTCCCCGCATGCCGTTCTCATGGTACCTAAAACAACAAGAAAACACAAGCGTGAGTTCGAAACTCAGCAAGCATATTGCAATGAATACAACAAGAGCAATTATATGGCAATAATAACTCATATCATGTAAACCATCTCATCCATAATCACATAACATTTTCATCCTCAATATGTATGCAATGCGATGCTATGCTCATGTCTCCTTGGAAACTCACACCGATATGGTTGAATACACACCCGTCGGTGTGCACCCTCTCCCCCCTTCCATCCCGAAGATGGAGGGTGCCTACTCCTCGCTTTCGTTCATCGCGGTGAATGGAATCACGATGTAGGACTTACTCATTGGCTCTTCGGATTAGTCATAACTTTCTCACCGACCTTTCCAGACTAGTTATGACTTTCTCACCGCCCGGGCCATGTAATCATGCCATGTATGCTATTATGCCAACATCATAATTAACTCGTACATTAACACATGTCATCATAACATGATAAACATACTCATCATATCATTGGAAAGCATTAAAGCATGGCAAGTGATCATCTCATATAATCAATCTCATCTAGTCTCAACTAGCAACCTACAAATCGCTATCCATTACAATACACTTGTCTCAACCACGGGCAACGGATTGGCGGGAAGTAGAAGGCACTCCCGGGGTTGCACCACCTGCACATAGGTACCACACACTCACAATCATGTCCACAAAACAGTACCTAGCCCAACCCGAAGGAATCCCATGGCCATACCTTCGCCCGACGACCGAATTCCCAACGAAACTCCTCCCGGATCGCTCCTTGCTCCACGCTCCTTGCTCCTCGCTCCTCGCTCCAATGGATGGATCCACGAGGTGCAGGGGTGGGGAGGCCACCCTAGGGCAGCAAGGGGTGGAGGAGAGGTGGTGGAGAGGTGGGGGGGCAAGGGGACAAGGGGGGGCGCACGGCTCAAGGGGAGGGGAGGGGAGGCTAGGGCCAAGGGAGGGGGGAGGGCACCCAAAGGGGTGGTGGGGCGCAAGGGGCAGGGGGAGGCCTTTTACCAGCCCCCACACCCAATCCTAATCCTAAATGGATTCCCACTCCATCCCACCAAAGCCCACAACCCCCTCTTTTAGGCCCAAACTCCCCCGGGAAGGCCCAAAACCCCGGAAACGGCCCGAAAACGCTATTGACCTCCAATAACATATTTCATAATGTTTTTAACCTCATTATTCACTTTTTATAAGGTTACGACATTCTGTGGTGTCACAAGTACACACCCGTCGGTGTGCACCCTCTCCCCCCTTCCATCCCGAAGATGGAGGGTGCCTACTCCTCGCTTCCATACACCGCGGTGGATGGAATCACGATGTAGGACTTACTCATTGACTCTCCGGAATAGTCATAACTTTCTCACTGATCTTCCCCGGACTAGTTATGACTTTCTCACCGCCCGGGCCATGTATCATGCCATGTATGCAAACATACCAACATCATAAATAACTTGTACATTAACACATGGCATCATAACATAATAAGCATATTTATCATATCAATGGCAATCATTAAAGCATGGCATGTGAACATATCATATATTCAATTTCAATCTCAACCAATCTAACAAACTACAACCCGCTACCCTTTCGAATACACTTGCCTCAACCACGGGCGACGGATTGGCGAGACGTAGAGGGCACCCCCGGGGTCACACCACCTGCACATAGGCACCACACACTCAAAATCATGCCCACAAAATAATACGCAAACACTCTTCTATCCCGACTTCGCAAACTACCCGCACAACCCAAAAACAGAGGTTCTGTCCCATTGGGACAGCAGACTTGCAACGAGCATAACTCGGGTTCTAAAACTACGAATCGATTAAACGAGTACATCCTCGCGTAGCTTAGGAAATTTTCCAACTTTTTCTAAGTATAAGGAAAAACTGATTCGGACTCTAAAGTGGTTTAATCTACAGAATACCGTGATTTGTTCCAATCACGTCACAGTTTTTAACACGTTCGGTAAAACGAGCATAACTTTCAAACGGCTAGGCGGAATTGGACGTTCTTTATACCCACTGAAAGGTATTGAAATTACCTACAACTTCCTCGACAGGCGGCCGACAAAATTCCGAATCTAAATTGGCGAAAACCCAAACCCTAGGTCGACTGCTCATGTTGCCCGAAGTAGAGAACGTGGCAAACTCTAGATTTCATCTAATCTACCCAATTACAGCACCACCAATTGATCTAAAAACATGATATCAACTCTTAGAACAATACCTAGACCAACCCCAAGGATTCCCATGGCCATACCTTCGCCCGACGAACGAAGAACCAACGGATCTCCTTCCGGTTCGCGCGATCTCCTTCCTCGCTCCAAATCCACCGGATCTCCTCGTCGCGGAGCGCTCCAATGGACGGATCTTCGGGGTGGTGAGGTGGAGAGGCTTCCCTAGGGTAGCAAGGGGTGGTGGAGAGGGGAGGGGATGGCGCAAGGGGGAGAGGAGGCGCCCAAAGTGGGGGTGGCGGCTTGGGTGGTGGGAGGAGGAGGTGGAGTGGCGGCTAGGGTTGTGGGGCGCATGTGGGCAGGGGGAGGACGCCCCCAAGGCAGGTTATCCTGCCTCCCCCTCCCTCATGGGCCCAAAAATCCTCCCACCAAGGCCCATGACACATCCCCCTTGGGCCCGAACTCCCCCGGAGAGGCCCAAACTCCCGAAAACAGCCCGGAAATGCGAATAAACCTCACAGCGTATAGTTTTAACATCTGATTTCATATTTTATAATGTTTTGACCTCAACATTCACATTTTATAAGATTACGACACTCCGTGGTGTCACAATATTACAATAACACCAATATAGCTGATCCCCAAAAGATAATAGTTTGTACAAGCATATATATATAACACCAAAAGAGAGAGGTATGGAGTCTCCATGCATGAACTAGAGGTGTAAGAATTGTTGAGCTACGCCCTTCCTTTTTTACCTGCAGAAAGAACATTTATTGGCATCAAGAGATATATAGATCAATACTGCAACAATAAAATTATTGATATTTTAGAAATCAAGATCGATCTTAATTGGTCTACAAAGTGAAATAAGCTTGCATATGTAAAAACAATTGTGTGACCTGTAGATGATGATATGGACATAGAGAAACAATTGTGTGATCTATAGATTATGAATAGAATGGTTGCCGTTTTTCCTCTACAGATTCTGAAAATGGAGTTTCTACTCAGCTTGCACAAAGTGATTTCTTGTCACTTGGAAGAGAGTCAAGCATTATTTGTTGCAAATGATATGGCATTGAATCTGTTGGCACTAGCCACTCCAGATAAATACAATACCCTAAAGAATGGTGTAGATGCTGAAGTATCCAAAACTGGGATTCAAGGAGAAGCTAAGATAGCCAGCAATTAGCAGCAACAGAAGTTATCTGTGGACCAAGCAACATGTTTGCAAGTGGCTTACAATTAGCATGATTGTCGAAAATGTTATTAGTCCAGCAAATGCCTTTGTTCTATCTGTATGTTTCATTCAGTACCAATAGTTAATTGTATCATTGGCATGCAAATGCTCCAGTTTGTTGGGCAAAGTCATCCATGAATTACTCAGCAAACCAAATTATTACTCTATCTGAAAAAAGGGAGCAAACCAAACTAATGCCAGGAATTTTGCTGCAGTGTAGTAGTAACTTCAAGCCAACAACGCGATTTTAAGCAGGATGCACTCAATACGGTAGTAGACTGCTACAGGTTGACCAAGGTTGACAAAAAGAACATTGAAACCAACAACAAGGCAGTAACATCGAGGGTTCAACTTGTTAATCAAAATAATAGAAGATGAATTAACCATTCAGATACGTGACAAAACAATAACACACATCAGTCATCACTACTACCATGAGTTTAAACTACTTCCTCGTTATACCGGTTGATGAACTGCAAATCATAACAGAACACTTCGCTCCTTCAGTTTAAAATACAAGAAATCATTGGATATTTGGTATAGTGATTGCCCTGTAGATGAAACAAAAAGCATAAAAAAAAAGTATTAATACTGCTATATATCACCATGTCGAAATTGCTATTTGGTGCCAAGAAGTCTTCTTTCTAGAGTGTTATGTACTAATCAGTTATATATCACAGCTGCAACTAGAAAATAACTATGTTATCCTTTGAAGATCTACGAGCGCAATTCTGGTTAGATTACTAAGAGTAAGAGAATGACATTTCATTTTGCTGCTCGACGAGCCAACCACTCTACTTTGGTCAAACCATAGTAAACTGATTCACTTCCAGGGCACATAATAAAATTCTTAATTCTGTGTTTATGTGTTATGTTTCCCCTACTGTAAACTAATTCATAATAGCATTTAAGGAAAACAACTGATAATTATACTAAAGTGGCAAATGATTACTAGCTAGTGGGTACCTGCTGTATGGGAGCAAGATGGCTTCTTGGTAGGATTCATCTACATAAAAATTTATAAGTTAGTAGCTTGTTATGTAATAAATATTAGCATAAACACTGCATAGTCTTGATTATTACTTTATTGTATGGCCAGGCAATACGCTTCTTGTGAGCATGTACCATAGTAGTCAAATCACCATATGGTCGTGGTATATCAACATCTTTTTTGAAAACCGTATCCACACGAACTTCATAAAACTCTCTTCCAAGACAAACACCTCCTACCTTGGTGTTTGGGTTAGTTGATAGAATAGTTGCCTTACCCACGGGAGTGTCTGGTCTGACCATAGCATATAGTATTACCTCATTCTGAACCTACATCACATATTGCATTTTTAAAATGTGAAGAATATGAAAGATGAAATATAACTACTTATATGACAAGATGAGAAATTACAAGGTTATCATCTTCACTAGGAAATGGTTGACGATCTATTGGAGGTACCCTTGTGTTCACAAGTCGCCTATGAACAGGAGAGATGTCCTCTTCTTCCACCTGCATCACATATTGCATTTTTAAAATATGAAGAATATGAAAGATAAAATATAACTACTTATATGACAAGATGAGAAATTACAAGGTTATCATCTTCAGTAGGAAATGGATCACGATGTATTGGAGGTACCCTTGTGTTCACAACTCGCCTATGAACAAGAGAGATGCCCTCTTCTTCCACATTTTGTCTGTATGCAAACTCACCCACTCCGCAGTAATCATTTGGCTCCTTATCACTAGGTGATTCACGGGTCCTTGAGTTCTAAAGCAAAGAAAAAAATGTTAGTAGAGTTAGTCAATGGAAAGAAAGTGTTTAATCTAATATCTTCCAATGAAGAGGTATGCAAATTATTACCAAGTGTCCCGAATTAGAGCCATGGTTCGATGTCCTTTCCACATTTTGCATATCTTGAAAAACTTCCATGAATTTTTGGAATTGTTTGTTCATTTCGTCTTTCATTTCTTCTTTCATTTGACTCATTTCTTGTCTCAAAGCTATAATCTCCTCACCAGATTGTTGTTGAGCTTGCATTGCCAATTGAAGCTGGTGGATATTTTTCTTTGCGTTCCAGGAGTACCCACTTCTTGTGGAGTTGGTCCTAAGCCTAAAACACGAACACGTCCTCTTGGCTCCTTCTCTCCAAAAACATTTGCATATAAATCACCATCTTGAATACTCTTTTCTATCAATTCTGGGTTGTTTCCAGCTACTTCTTTAAGTTTGTTCTACAAAACAGCGAGTACATAATTTTCTTCATGCAACTAACAATGCATATGCAAATTTTGCAAAAAAAAAACTCACAATTAGTGAATGTGCTCCAGGTAGAGGATCTCTATTTTTAGTTCGATGTACATGTGTTTCAATAAAGATTTCATCTCTCCTAGCTGGGTATCCCTGTTTCTCAGCCTACAAGCAATGTAGTATGTTACATCATGTCAGAATTTTCAGCAAGGAAATTTTAGTTTCTGATTCAGTCAAATTACCAATTCGTGCCCAACATGAGCGTAACTCTTGCTGCCTGCAGTATGTACCAAGGACACCTTGGAGCGGCTCTCTTTAGCTCTCATGGTTCGAGCCTGCAACATAAATAAAATGGGTACCTTTAAGTGTAGTCAATAAGCCACTTCTAATCACTTTCTTTTACTCTATCATCCCTTTTTGCCATAAGTTCCTCATCACTCAATGTGTCATCGAAGTACTTGCTCTTTAGGTCTGCTTTAAATTCCTTCCATTTCTTTGCTGCTGATGCTATGACATAATCAAAAGCAGCATCATCCACCTCAAAAAAAGTCTGTATGAACATAAGAAGTCATAAGCAGTAGGTGTTTGTGATGGAATGGCTATGCCTATCACTCACAGTTCATACACCAAGAGTGGTCTGCTGCAAGGCTGCAGCCAAAGGATACATGAGAGCATAGCAGACGAAACCGGAAGCAGGAGAAGACAATAAAGGAAAAGGAAATACGTTGTGTAGCCAATTTTTCCCTATCTAAACTGATTTGTATGTGTGCAAAATCTTGCTTGGAACCACTCAAACCAAACAATTTACATAGGCATTGTGTAGCCATTCGCAGCCCTGCCTTTGGTTTTCCTTCTCACCGAAATATATATATATAGCAGCCACCACCAAACCAACACACAAAATCTGGGCAGCATGAACCAAAATCTGGGCAGCACGGCACATACATAGGTGTTGATTGAAAAACTAAGTTCAAAAGGAATTATAATACCTTAGTTTTAGTCCAAACTTCATACTTCTTGTCAGGATTTACTAGTCTCCATTCATCATAGGCAATAGGAATAAGTAGGGATGGCAAAATTACCCGTGGGTTCGGGTATCCGTGGGTACCCGACCCGATGGGTTCGGGTATGGGTTTGATTTCAGACCCGCGGGTTTCAAATTTCGGGTTCGGGTTCGGGTTGATTCAGACCAGTGGTACCCATGGGTACCCGAATTAATTAATATAAATTAAAAATAATGGAAAGTTAATTCAAGATTTTCAAGCATCGTTTGAGATGTAAGATGCGGTAACTTTCATGATTATATACACCATATATTTTTCCTTTAAACATAGAAATTACAAATGAATTGATTGACAATTGATGGTTGAAAATTTAATTGCAAGGTGATTAGGTGAATTTAATTTCGGGTTCGGGTACCCGTTCGGGTTCGGGTATGGGCGTGGGTATGTACCCGTGAGAGATTTCGGGTTCGGGTTCGGGTATGAATTTCGGGTTTCGGGTTCGGGTCTGCGGGAGGTCTACCCGCCCGAACCCGCCCGATTGCCATCCCTAGGAATAAGCTTTCTCACCATTGTTCCAATGAAATTTCCAAATTCTTTACTATATGTACCAACAGGTTGCCCATATTCATTGAGGTCTATTTTCCTTTTCGATCCACCTGTGCTTGAATATATGTTCTGCTTCAAGGTTATGCCCTTCCCTTTCCTTTTTTTTGGCTGCCCGTCACCTGAGTATGACAAGAGACAACCTATTTTTTTAAAACCCTAGACTGTAGCATGCATCAGGCAGTTTGTAGGTGAATACACACACCAAACAAAAGGCACATTTGGTTGCTCGTCATCTTCACATACCTTCTGTGCCATTTGATTGCTCGTGATCTTCACATACAAAGTATTCACTACCAGCATCCTCTTGATTATCATGAGTTTCTCTCCCCCTTGATCGCAAAATAGGACCTTCATATGCGGCATCGTTTGTGCATGGAGTTGTCTACAAGAAAATGGCACATTGAGAAATTTGTTAAACTGCCAAAAAAAAGGCACATGAAGAGATGATTAAGAAGACAACCTTTGCTACCTTCTTAGAACGATGCGATGTGTTTGCTTCAGACCCTATAGCAGCTTTCAATGAAGGAATATTAAGAGATCGCATGACCTCCATGTTTTTTGCAATTTTTGCATCTCTTTGAAGGTCATATGCGCTGCCATGTCCTTCATTGGCCTTTCCTCTTGCGTTTAACATTGTTCCTCCTGAAGCATGTTAAAAAGAGTTAAAAAAAATTAGTACTAGACATTATGTAGTTCTATATAAATACATGTAGACAAGCCTTACTTTGTAGGTTTTTTTGCATCTCTCCGAACCATTACTCCATCTATATCAGCTCTAACACAATCAATACCACCCATGGAAACAATCGCTTGTGCTTTTGTATGCAAGTCTGGCATGTAATTGCCAACTTCTACATCATGCATGTCATAGATGTCATGTCGTTTTGACTGAACAACAGCAAACCACTCGGTATCAATGGGATCTTTCACATAATAAACTTGAGTTGCTTGTGAATCTAAAATAAAAGGCTCATCTGATACATTTTTGCCGGTATTGAACAAATGCTTGAAATTATCGGTGGTAACCCCGAATTTATCAGTTTTCACCCATTAGTTTTCTATGCGGTTGTCTACCCAGTCACATTTGAGCAATACTACACTTCCTTGATGTTGATAGTCTAGCTCAAGAATTTCTTTTATAAAACCATAATATGTCTTGTCTCATATTACAGCCTTATCACTTTTTCGTCCTTCAAAACTTGTTGTCTTTGCAATAAGAGCTACCCCACTACATTGAACCAGCCTACCCTCATCATAGGCTTCTGTATGGAATTTTTTTCCCATTTATAGCATAGCTATCATATGTCCGAGCAACTATGTTCGGCTCGTTAGCTAAAATTTTTATCTCTTCTTATAATTCCTCACCAATTGTTTCCACCTATAAAAAATTAATATCTTTGTTAAAATAAATTCATATTCAATGTGTAATCAAACGTTGGGCCAAGTCCTATGACTACTTACATTCGATGTGAATCACTCATGAAAGGTCTCACGGTGCAAAAGATTGATGTCTAGTTCATTACGACCAACCGATGAAAGATACTCAAGATGCTTGCTGCAAATAATGGTCGCATTACTACTAAATTATATTAAAATTATACAGTGTGAAAATAAATTACATAGCATACCTTAGGTACGGTTCTATGTGGTCATTGTTGAACATGACATATCTATGTGCTTGGACCCAAGATTTGCGGTCTAATGTCACGATGCGCTTCCCAACCAATCCTCGACCAATATTATTGTAGAAGAAAGTAGTGGTGCTGCTGATATCCATATGAACAACCTCATTTTGTACTTGATGAGTAAATCTAGTCTCACCATGTAAATAGCGAGAACAAAATGTAAGTTTCTCATCAAACAAATAGCCTTCTGCAATTAATCCCTCCGGATGACATCTAGTGCGGACATAGCCCTTCAACCTCATCAAATACCTCTCCACAGGGTACATATTTCGAAAATGTATAGGGCCAGCAACTCTTGCTTGGGCAGGAAGATGAACCATTAAATGTACCATGAGGTCAAAAAAAGATGGGAGAAATATAGTCTCCAAAAGGCTCAGGGTCTCTGCTATTTCTGATTCTAGTGTATGCATAGCACTTGGACAAATTACTAGTGAATATATTTTCTTGAAAAAATTACTTACACAAATCAGCGCTGCACTAACTTTGTCTGGCATTATCCTTCTCACACAAAGTGGAAGTAAATCTTGTATAAAAATATGGTTTCCATGGCTATTTAGCCCAACTATCTTTTTCTCATTAACATGCACATTGTGGCGTATATCAGATGCATAACCATCAGGGAACTTGACTCATATGAGTACTTCACAAAATAACTTCTTCTCGGATGTGTCCATGGTGTAGGGCGCTGGAGGTAAGAAAAGTTCATCTCGTGAATTATCTATTGCTTCAACAGGATGGAGATCTGTTCTAATGTCTAGAGACTGAAGGTCCAAACGAGCATTCAAGTTATCCTTGGACTTCCCATCAATTCCCAAAAGTGTGTTAGTTATGTTATCACATACATTCTTCTCTATATGCATTGGATCTAGATTATTCCGCAACAATAAGTCCTTCCAATATGGCAGCCTAAAAAAATACACCTCCTTTTCCAAATGATCAGAGACTCACCTTTCTTGCGTTTCGGCTTTTTGGCTGTTTTTCCAAACTTTGTACGCATATTTTCTGTCTGCGACAAAATCTCATCCCCTGAAAGTGACCTAGGCGCTGACCCAAGCTCAATTTTACCATCAAATAAATCAGCATCATACCTAAAATCATGGTCTTTATCCAAGAACCTCCGATGTCCCATATAGCATGTCTTTGTACCTTTTTTTAATCCTACAGAATATGTATATGAGTGGCATGCAATGCATGCTACTTCACCGGATGTAGTGCATCCAGCGACATAGGCTAGACCTGGGTAATCAGAAATGGTCCATAATATAGCAGCACGCAGTTGGAAGTACTCACGTTTCGATGCATCATATGTTCTCACACCACTCACAAACATATCTACCATATCATCAATTAGTGGCTGAAGATAGACATCAAAATCACTACCGGAAGCTTTTCGGCCAGGAATTAACAATGATAGAATAAAATTTGTTTGCTTCATACACACCCAAGGTGGAAAGTTATATGGGATCAAAATAACAGGCCAAATGCTATAGCTGACATTCATGGACCTGAAGGGGTTAAAACCATCCGTAGCCAACCCAAGTCTAATGTTTCGACTATCTGAAGCAAACTCAGGATGTTTAAGATCAAAATCCTTCCAAAGAGGAGAATCAGCAGGATGCCTAAGTAAACCATCTTTTTTGCGCTCTTCATCGTGCCATCTGATGTCCTCGGCAGTTTTATAGGATGTAAAAAGCCTTTGAAACCTTCTTTTCATTGAAAAATAGCGAAGAACTTTGCATGGAGCTTTATGTACACGTTTCCCATCTACAGACGTCCTTTCTGACTTCCATCTTGACTTTCCACATGTTGGACATGACTCATCATTAGCGTTATCCTTCCAAAAGAGAATGCAATCATTTTCACATGCATGAATTTTCACATACCCAAGTCCTAGGCATTTAACTATTTTCTTAGCTTCATTGAAATTTGTTGGCAATGACGACTCATCAGGGAAAGCTTCTTTAAGTAGATGTAATAGCCGATCAAAACTTTTATCGGTCCATCCTCCAAGCAATTTAAGGTGAAGAAGTCTAACTAGGAAACGCAACTTAGAGAAGTTCTTACAGCCTGGGTATAGCTCTATGCTGTTATCATCTACTAGTTTTTTAAGAGCTTCTAATTCTTCATTGGACTGCTCCGAACCTCCATCGACCTCAAAATCCCCTACGTCATCTAAACCACCTGCTAGGTCCTCGAGCAAATTAGAAATGTCATCTTCATCCAAACTATCCCTAGCCTTAGTACTCTCAAAAGAGGAGCCCACCTCTCCATGATAAGTCCACCTTGTATAACCTTCTTGAAATCCCTCACATATTAAGTGCACATGCACTTCGCTTGGTTCTTTCCACAAAGAGTTGACACACTTTCTACAAGGGCACAATATTCTATTTCCATCTGTTGAATTAAGAAATGCATAGTCTATAAATTGACGTACCCCATCTATATAGACCTTTGTGTGCCTAAATATCATACAAATACAACATGTTAGGTTAGCTCAAAAGTTACAACCGAAACCACCTAACAGAGTAAAAACATGTCATGTACCTAGGCTCATCCATCCACCTTTTATCCATCCTGGACCTTCACTATGAATGACGTAAAGCTATATGGATTAAGCATACAACATGCAATGTAATTAGTAATTGGTATATTTTGCAAACTAGAAAAAAATGTAACTTACTTATAATTAATATATAGTCAATTATCAGTGAACAACATTACGAAAGAGTACACTGCTCAAAACCAAAATGAAATGTTCTACTTCTCAAAACCAAAATGAACTATAGCTACTCGAGTTGCAATAACTTAAGGAGCAATTTGGAATGACTTTAGAACACCAATCAAAGAAATAAAGGAAGGGCGTACCCAATAAGTTATAGGTTTATGTTTATGTTTTCCTTGTGTTTATACTGCATTCAAATGGAGTGAGAATCACATTGCAGGTGTCGCATTTTGAGTATAGTTACCGACCATTTTCACAAATACCCAACACGTTAGTCTATCTTATTCTTTTCTTTCAAGTTGGTATGTGATTTCAGTAGGTATAAATGCAGTAGCAAAATTTCCACTAATAACCTTGATGCATGGCATGGCTCGGTAGTCGGTACTATCATCCAGAACTTTTATGTGTTACATAAACTTTCCATGTAGTTCCATTTCTTTTTAATTCACAATTTTCATATAAGCAGCTAGCTTGAAGAGGGTTTGTGCAGACAAATATGAACACACATAACAAGCTAATTTTGAACTTAAAAGTTGAAAAATGATGTACAGTATTTACATTCATTATCATACTTCCATGCCACATTTTGCTTCTACGAATCAATGTACGTGGCGCGGTAACCATGTTAAAAGTGTGTTAATTTTAGCCTGCTTCTAGAACTCTATATTATTTTCTTACTAACAAGGAAGCACACACACAACAGCATCATTATATTCTTTCTATCTTTTTAAGCACGCTTCTGTCTATTATCAAATGTTGTCTAGCACTATCCTAGAATAGCACAGTGCAAATGAATCCTGGTATGACTCTAGATGCAATGGTTCTGGCTTCTTTGTAGGGGTGGTGGGGTTAGAAACTTTTGAGGGGGAACTTGTTACCCACCTTAAGGATATAAAAAGAAGGCAATGCAATTCTTTACTTGGCCTACTTCCTGAAGTTCATCTGAGAATAATCTTTTGTTTTCTCCCCCACACGGCTAGCAGCGCAATAGTGTAAGCACATCCCATTGGGTTAGCTAAGCATGCTTACCATGAAGGCATGAAGTGCTCAGCACTTCAGCAGTAGCGTGTGAGCGTCTAGTTACCGCTTTTCACTCTTCAGAACATTGGTCCTGATCAATATATTGGCAAGTTGACATCTAGATGGTCTCTGTGGTCAGAGTTAGGTCAAATGTAATGCTGTATTAAATTGGTTGACAGTGGTGTTAGTGGAGAGGATGGGGAGGAGGCGGCGGTGGATCATACTAAGCATGGAAATCTTATAACCAATAGAAATCATACTAAGAATGGAAAATAAAAGAAGGCATTGATCTGAACTCACTAGCGGCGTGGAGGTCGGCGGCACGATGGGGGAGGAGGACAGCGGGACGAGGATGAGGCGCCAACTGGCCGCGCGGTGGGGGAGGAGCCCGGCAGCGTGGAGGTCGGCGGCATGGTGTGGGAGGAGGGCGGCGTGAGGAGGCGGCGCCAACTGGCCGCGCGGTGGGGGTGGAGCCTGACGACGTGGAGGTCGGCGGCACGATGGGGGGAAGGCAGCACAAGGAGGAGGTGGTGGAGAGGATGGGGACGAGGAGGCAGCGGTGGAGAGGATGGGGACGAGGAGGCGGCAGTGGAGAGGATGGGGAGGTGGATGCGGCGGCGGAGAGGTCGGGGAGGAGGCGGCGGCGGAGAGGATGGGGAGGAGGCGACGGCGGTGGAGAGGACGTTGAGGCGGATGCGACGGCGGAGAGGCCGGGAGGAGGAGGAGGCGCAGAGAGGACAGGGAGGAGACTTCGGCGGAGAGGAAGGGGAGCAGAGGCTCAGCCGATCAATCGATTAGGGATTAATTTGGCATGCGGAGAGTATAGGGAGGGCATTAGGGTATAAGTTGGCGCCAATTTATTTCGCCCCCGCGCGCGCCAATAGAATTACCGACGTATTTTTTCCGACTAACTTTAGGACTGGAAAACTTCACGCACTTTTGCTGACTGACTGTAGGACAGGAAAAATTAAGTTTTACGATGCACGATCCGTGGCTAATAATAAGTATTATTGCCGACTGACCAACTGACACTGTAGAGATAATTCCCGACAGGTCATCAGTTGTAAACTTTTGCCGACTTCTTTTCTGTTGGCATTTACCCGCTATTGCCGTCGGACGTCCGACGCTAATTGTGTGTTGTGGTATAGTGTGTATGGCGATCCACGGCTGACGTGATGAGTTGAATGTATCTTGTGGGTAAAGTGTATAACCTCTGCAGAGTGTAAAATCTATTCGAATAGCTGTGTCCGCGGTACTGGACAATGCTCGGGGATTATAGTCAAGGGTTAGCTTTTTCATGAAAATGAAACTTGGGTTTGGAGGCAGGATGCCTGTGGAAAAGTGATAATTGGGTAAGGATGTGGAATGTTTTACTTGTGAAATAACTGTTAAATCTATTACTGTTATTACTTGTTTTCCTGCTTTACAATCTATTATGTTATTTGTGAAATCCTGCTTTATTGCAAAATAACCATTCAACCTGTCACTTGGAATAAGCTATGCATATAGTTATTAGACTTGCATTTTGTGCATGACTTGCTGAGTGCTTTATGTACTCACCCCCTTGCAACAATCAAATCACCAGTTGAGATGAGGACTACCTCGTCGAAGAAGAAGAAGTTCCGTGAGAAGGCGATTATCTAGGAGTCGAACCCTATCAGTTGCCTGTGGCGTATTGATGGGATTCACCGATGTTCTTCGTTCCGCTGCTACTTATTTGAAGTTGAAGCCGTCAAGGCCTCGCAAGTGTAAGGTTGACCTTAAGGTCATACACTAGTTTATATTTTATAATTGAGTTATTTTTATTATTCCGCTGTGTATGATTGTGATATTCATCTATGTTGAGACTGTGTGCACTAGCATGATCCTGGACTAGTGCAGAATACACAGAGGGTCCGGATTTGCATATTCGGGTCCCGACAGAGGTGGTATCAGAGCCATACTGACTGTAGGTCTTGACCCTAGATAGATTGGCCGTCTTTAGGATCTTCAAAATTATTTTCTAAAGAGAAAATTTAACTTGAAAGAATAATAAGTTCTTGACTTATCTTATTCTTCTATTCTTTCCTCTTTACTAAAATTCCCATCTTTCCCACTGGTTTAAATGGAAATCTTACCTGAGTCGTTCCGAATAGTTAACGTTGTTTCACACTTAAGGAGAAAGTACTGGATGTCGCTGCCAACCTTGAAGATCATGAAGTGAGGAATCATCGAGCTCGAAGAGAAGTGGATCGATGAAGTGTTCCAAAGGCTTGAAGAACCAGTGCTTTAATTGTCAGTTGAGACTCATGTGTGAGAGTCACGTTTCTTAAGATAGGAATGTTACCCCTTTTAGCCGCTAGATTATTGTGTGCTTAGGAAATTTGGATCTTCCTTGTTTGCTGAGTGTGCAGTATGTGTTGCATGGCTTTTAGGCTTTTATAAGCAACCATACCTAGTTATTAATAGTTGTTTGTATAAGTTATTGGGTTAAACCTGGTCTCCCCTGCACTAGGATTCTTAAACCTTATCTTTACTTATCCTTCTTACCTAAACCTTGGAGTAGTCAGCAGATGGAAAGTACCGACCGCAGCAGTGACTCCGAGGCAGTTCGAGTCAGTTCAGTTGCTACTACCGGTGTCAGTGTTAAAGCAGATAGTAATCAGCAGCCATCCACCGTATCGACCATGACAATTCAACATTTGGATCAGTTTGTCACTATCCAAACCCAGCCCATGCAGATGATGATGATGATGATGATGCAACGAATGCAAAACTTGGTCGATCAGCAGTCTCATGACAACGGGATGCCTGCATCTATTCGAGATCCCCATCCATATTCAAGACATTCGGAGTTTATGAAGACTCGCCCTCCTATCTTCACCGGGAATGTTCCACCTATGGAGGCAGAGGATTGGCTACGTGTGATTGAGAAGAAGTTACTCCTCGCTCAGTGTAAAGGAGACGAGATGGTTCTGTATGCTAACCGTCAGTTGGTAGGAGTTGCCTTGGAATGGTGGGAGAACCATCGTGCTACCCAGAAGACACCACAACAAATCACTTGGTTGGAGTTTGCCACCGCCCTTCGTCAGTTTGTTGCATCATCAGATGATAGTGTGACTACCGCGAGTTCAGAGAAGTGTACAACCCCTGCACCCAATACCATACCGAGATGTTGTTCTTTGAAGTGTTGTCATCCAGACAAGTCTGAAGATCATGCATGCATTCAATGTGGAGAAATAGGACACACCGCTGATGAACATGCAATAAATTGCTCCAGCTGTGAAGGAAGCCATTTACCTGGAGAATGTCCTATGCGAAACATCACATGCTATATTTGTGAAGGCCAAGATCATTGTCCAGCTCAATGTCCCTTGGATCCAATGGTGACCATTGCGACTCAGCATCATCGAGAGAGTTTTCGAGCCGTTATTGCTCAAGAGTTAGCGAAAAGAGAAGGATTGTCATCCGCACCTGCTGTGCCACGTGAAGAAATGAAGAAGAAACATGTCAACCCTATCCATCTATCTCCGGAAATCAGTGGTACTTGGTCACCATGGAACTGTTTCTTATGTGATAAACGAGATCATTGGGCTAGAGAATGTCCCATTAACCTAGCACGGCAAACTAAACATTCATGTAACAACTGTGGTGAGTCGAGTCATTTTGTTAAAAAAAATGCCCACAGAAAGATCAAGCAATTTCTGAAGCCATGATCATTCCAGAAATTACTTTAGTAAAGATTATAACACCGAAAGTGAGTGGTAAGACTATGGAAGCAACTTGCTCAAGGAGTCAGTTGAAGCAAGAGGAGTTGGTTAATAAGACCCTTGATCTAGAAGATGAGTGCAAGGAATTGAAGGACCATCGCAAGTGTCGAAAAGCTCATCAAGAAGGACCCCTGCAACAGCGAATGAGGAGTGCCCCTCAACAACTCAGTTGCCATACTGCTCAGACTATATTCGAGACACCTTCACCTGCGTTTCGCCCTGATAGTTAGAATTTTCATAACACCACCTCGGTGAAAAGTTCTCAAGGAGGAAGCTTACTGTCTAGAATTTGCTATGCTTGTCGCCAGCTAGGACATTTTGCTAACCACTGCCCACAGAAGAAAGTGATCACTTTAGACCACGTGAATTCCAGCCCTACCCCTACCAGGATTAGTGCTACATCAGGAGGATGCCAGCAGACGTCAGTGGTCTATGGTTAGAGATGTAATCAGTTAAGAGGAGCTAGAGTGTTCCTGAGATAAATTTGCGATCAGGGTAACTCCAGTATATTGGAGATAGTGGAGAACCGTCTATTCCGTTATGGTTGAGTCAAGAAGATGGGTGTGCCATCACACCAGATGAAAGAGTTGTTGTGTATGCTTAATAACTACGAAGGATAATTATTTTCCCGAAGAGTTACTTCAGCCACCGTAGTGTTTGCCAGCAACCACTACCATTACCCCAGCAATAGTTGAAGCTTAGGTTCACCGTGAAGGGATACCCAGTTGAAATAGAGTTCAAGTTAATGCTCAAGAGTCAAGCCGACAAGGTTAGTACAAGATAAACTGGAATGTTGTTCAAGTCTCGTTCAAGACCGCAGAATTTCAAGTAAGTTTCGTAGCTAGGAGCCGTTGTTCAAATTCTACGAGAAGCAGAAAATCAAGTGTTCAGGAACAGACGCAAGGATGCCTATCAATGGAGTTGCCAGAAATGTCAGCATGAGTGCTTGAGATGTTTAAGATTTCCCGACAGAGGAGGTATCAAGATTTCCCGCAGAAGAAGTGCCTTCTTGTGACAGAGAAGCAGACACAGTTGGAGTCAGTAGAGTTGCAAGAGGATCTCATCCGCAAAGATCAGCCTACAAACTTTTGGATGTTATCAAGCGTTTCTTCAGAAGCGATCATGTCTAGTATGCAGTTGCTTGGAAGTTCGAGGAAGCCTCAAGTGTTGAGTTCCCCTGAACCTATTTCTATAGCCAGCCTTGAATCTCGGAGATGAGATTTTGTTAAGGGGGGAGGTTTGTAACATCCCAAAATTTGGGTTTCCAAAATTTTTTGGTTTAGTTTAGCTTCCCAAAAATTTTCGTTGATTTTCTCGCATTCATAAAGCTTGATTTGAATTTTCCAAAAACTAAAACAATTTAATTTGATTATTTTATACTTCAAATAAAAGAAATTTAATTTTATTTGTGTTCCTTGTGCTTCAATAAATTCTTCTATAATTTTTGAGATTTTTCGGAGCTCGTTTGCTATTTATTGGATTTATTGTATTAAGCCCTTTTATTGAAATTAATTAATTATTTGGAAAAGTTTATATAAAGTTTTGTTGCAAATATTTTATTTGAGTTCAAAATGTCTCAAAATATTTTCTAGAAATTTTTTGGGATTTTTATTGCCTCAAATGATTTATTTGAATTTTCAGAATTGTTTTTATTGGAAAAATCCGAATTTCCCTGGCCGTGCCACGTTTCGCCACTAGATCACGCCACGTGGCCCCAACAGAATCAGCCACGTCACCCAGTCTGGGTCACGCACGCCAAGTGCGCGACAAAATGCCTGTGAGACCCGTTTTGCTTTGACCATAAATTCTACTGTAATTTTTGAGGATCGAGGATCAAGAATCAAAGATAAAGAGTAAAGAACAAAATTGCAAGGGACAGGCAAGTTATGCTTTGACCATATTGTTCCCACTTTGGAAATTACTTTGATTCAAATTATTGCATGTTAATTTAATTAGAAAATGCTTTAATTAATTCTGGAAATTAGTTAAATGCCCAATTTGCTGTAAGCCACCTTGACCTAAATAATTGTATGCCATGACCCTTTGTCACCATAGTTGTGGATTATTTAGTTGGACATTATTTAATTGCCAACATGGGAATTTAGACCGATGTAGTATAATGCTTAGCGCTGCCATGTAGTTATGACATGATTTTGGATAATTACATGTTAATATTGACTTAATGAGATATGGAACCTGTTTTGGAGAAGTGTCATGTGTTATTAATAATGATGTTGATGGCACGTGGTGCATGGTAATTAAATGGGGGTTTGATAAATAGATTTAGATCGGGGCAAGTGGCAAGGATAATCTGGTGGGCCATGACTAGGCACCGGGAATGTCGCTTTGGTTCTTCGGCAGTCTTGCCCTGGTCACTCTAAGGATTTAACCTTGCAAGCCTTTGAACTGAGTCAAACATGCAACCACATGTCTGTAATGGGATGGACCTAGTTGAGTAGGTTGCTAATAACTTGCATGTAGTACCTCGGGGTGTCAACTATAGCTCTGTGTAGTTGAATGGGGGAGCGTACCGGGGCTGCAGCTAGGTACCCATCCAACGGTATGTCGGTCCTATACTTCGCCTCTACTGACGGAAGGGATAGCGTATGGCAACCGGGGAGGTTCACTTGTGGAGTTAGAAGCTTCCAAAAGGCTTTGTTATGATCGCTCATTCGCATACTGTCGGGACCCGAATTTGCAAATCCGGACCCTCTGTGTATTCAGCACTAGTCCAGGAACGCGCTAGTGCACACAGTCTTAACATCGGTAAATATCACAATCATACCACTCGATACTAACAAAGTACTTTAATTAAATAGTCAAACTGGTTGCTCGACCTTATGGTCAAGTTACAAATATACGCCACGCAGGGCGAAACCTATTAGAAGAGAAATATTAGCAGCGGAAAAATAAGATAACATCGTGGCGCCATCCAGTATACCACAGGCAACTGACTGGGCTCGCTCCCTAAGTAGACGGTTCCTCTTGGAGCTCCTCCTCCAAAGCTGGTGTAGTCTCCTCTTCAACTGGTGTTGTATTGCGGCAAGGGTGAGTACTTGGTACTTAGCAAGTCATGCACATAATGCAAGCTAATATACTATATGCATGGCTTGATAAAAAGGAATAGCTCAAGGTATATTTGCAGTAAACAGCATTTGACAAGTAGCATAAGTAGATTCGAAAGCGGTAGAAACAAGTATAACATCAATAACTTTTTCAGGAGTTTAATCAACATCTTTCCCATTCCTAATCCACATTTCCATCGACATCATTGTTTAACCAAACCCCACCTTTTAGTCCAAGTTATTTTCAAGAAAGTCTAACCCTTGACTGTAATTCCCGAACGATGTCCAATACCGCGGACACGGCTATTCGAATAGATTTTACACTCTGCAGAGGTTATGCACTTTACCCACAAGATACAGTCAAACACCACAAAGGCGAGTTCCCGTAACAAAGTCTTTTGGAAACTTCTAACAGTACAAGTGGTCCTCCCCGGTTGTTGCACACTAACCCTTCCCTTAGCAAAGGCGAAGTTTTGGCCAACCAACCGTTAGATGGGTACCTGGCCGCAGTCCCGGTACGCTCCCCCGTACAACTTACACAAAGGGTGTAGTTGACATCCTGAGGTCCCACAGGTACGTTATTAGCAACTTAGTCAACTAGGTCCGTCCCATTACGGACATGTGGTTGCACGCTTGACTCAGTTCAAAGGCTTGCAAGGTTAAGTCCTTAGGGTGACCAGGGCAAGACTATCCGAAGAACCAAACCAACATTCCCGGTGCCACAACTGGCCCACCTGATCATTCTTGCCACATGCCCCGGTCGAAAACTATTTATCAAGCCCCAGTTGATTACCATGCACCACGTGCCATCAACATTACAACACATGATACCTTTCCAAAACAGTTTCAATATATCATTAAGTCAACGTTAACATTTGATTCTCCAAAATCATGTCATGAGCACGTAGCAAGTCTAAGCAATATACTACAACGGTCTAAATTCCCATGTTGGCAATTTAATAATGTCCAACTAGTAAACCACAACTAGGGTCACAAGGGATCATGGCACATAATTAATTAACCAAGGTGTCATACGGCAATTAGGCATTTATCTAATTCCCATAATTAAATAAAGTATATTCTAATTAAACTAGCATGCAATAAATTAAATCAAAATAGGTTTCAAAATAGGATCAACATGGTCAAAGCACAACTTGCCTTCAAAGAGTACTTGTTCTTGGTCTTGAGCTGGCTCCTGGGTCAATACTTCTCCCTTGAAGCCTACGGGCACTTCAACGTCTACTCGTAAAGCGTGCAAATAGCAATACACAAATAAACAACAGGCAAAAAGTGTACAAACATCCAAATAAAATCCATAAACGGAGATAACATAATTTTATGAATTTTTAGGAACTGGAATCGCTCAAATCGGAGTTAAAACACAAAAGTTATAATTATTTAAAGTTTAAATAATCAATTAAATAATATTACAGAGAAAAACTTTAGTCCAAAAATTAAATAAAATTCATATTTGAGTAGATCTGAATTTTATGAATTTTTAGAAATTTGAATCGTTCAAATCGGAGTTGAAACGCAAAAGTTATAAGCGTTTGAAGTTTTGAAATTTAAATCTATTATTAAACCGAATTATTAAATCATTTTCTTTTTCGGAAAATATTTATTGCGTCATGGGTGACACGTGTTGGCTCCTGATTGGTGGTGGCGTCGGTGGCTCACGGACTCGGCGCCGCAGTGCGGCTCGGTCCACCGGGTCGATCCTGGCTCGGTCGCCGACACGGGTCCCTTGCGTCGATGGAGTCACGTGCACGGTGCGACTCTCGGGCGAGAGACTGACATGCGGGCCCTACCTGTCAGTGACTCAACGCACGGCGCGGCGGCGGCTACGTGGCATGATCACGGCCGTTGGATCTAGATTCAACGGTCTAGATCTACCCTAGGTTAACTCCGTTATAATCTACACGGTGATCATGGGCCGTTCGATCTAGATCGGACGGTCCAGATCTAACCCTACGTTAACGCTGCTACGGCACGTGGTGATCGTGGGCTGTTGGATCTTGATCCAACGGTCCAGATCTAATCGGGTTTGGAAGCACATTACTCACCACTGCCGTTCGATCGGGATCGGACGGTCCAGAAGCTTCGCGCGGGTGATGGCGGCGCGGCGGGGCTCGTGCTGCCGGAGTCGGGGACGATGACGCGTGGAACGGCGCTCCGAGGGTCCTCCGGCGAAGTGAGATGTCCTCACCGACGCGGCTTGACCTGAGGGTCTCGGATCTGGGCTTAACGGCGGCGGAGGGCGACGGATGACGGCGGGGCGCGGCAAAAACCGTGGCGGAGGTAAGATCTAACTACGGCGAGCGATTGCGGCTAGCTGGCGGCGGCTCAAGCTCGAATACTAGGGGCGGAAGGTGCACGCGGCAACGGGCAACCTCGGGAGATGTCCCACGCCTTAAATACCCCCGGGATGCGTGCTAGAATCGGAACCCTAGCGGGGACGCGGCGCTGTGGCGGAGGAAGTCCGTCCGGACTCCGGGACGGACGACGATGGACAGTCGTCCACGTGGCACGATCAGCGGCCACGATGCGCGCGCGAGATCGGATCCGGACCGGATCCGGTCGAAGCGGTACGGGGAAATCCTGACCGTTGGATCTTGATCCGACGGTCCACAACGGTTAGGGTTTGGACGCGGTTCGATCAAGTCACGTGGCTCGGGTCGGACTCGAGTCTGACTCGGACTCGGGTCCGGTCGGATGAACAGTACTTGACCCGACTCGATTTTTCCAACGATTTAATAATTAAAATAATTTCCAGTAATTCATTTAATTCAAGAGAAATAGTAAAATACTCAGAAAAATTCCAGAAAAATTCTGGAAAATATTTTTGGGCATTTGGGACTCAAATAAAATATTTCCAACAAAACTTTATTTAAAAATTTAATTTCTTTAATTATTTCAATATGGAATAAATTGAAATTAAATCCAAATAAATCCAAATAAATTCCAGAAAATTCCAAAAATTCACAAATGTGCAAAATAATATCTAATTTCATGAAAAGCAAAAATTGGGGTGTTACAAACCTCCCCCCTTAACAGAATCTTGTCCCCGAGATTTAAGGCTAACTAAGGAATAGGTTCGGAAACTCTTTCCTCAAATCCTCTTCGCGTTCCCAAGTCGCTTCGCTTTCTTCATGGTTGCTCCACTGAACTCTACAGAAGCGGGTTGACTTATTTCTAGTCTCCCGGTCCATAGTGTCCAAGATCTTCACGGGATGCTCCTTGTAAGCCAAATCCTCTTGCAACTCAATTGACTCCAAGAGCATTTGCTCATTTGGCACTCGAAGACACTTCTTCAGCTGGGACACGTGGAACACGTCATGTACTCCTGCCTTAGCCCAGCGGCAACTCCGGTGGTAAGCAACCGCCTCTGCGGCTCAAAATCTTAAATGGTCCAACATAGCAGTGCGAGTTTCCCTTTGGCATGGAACCTCTTAACTCCCCTGAGAGGCGTAACTCTGAGGTATACAAAGTCTTCTGGTTCAAAACTCAAATCCCGGCGACGATTGTCAGCATAACTCTTCTGTCGTGATTGGGCTATCTTCAACCTTTCCTTAATCATGGCAATCTGCTCTTCAGCTTCTTGAAGAATATCAGGCCCGAAGACACGGCACTCGCCGGTCTCATTCCAGTTCAATGGCGTCCGGCAGGGTCGACCATACAGTGCCTCAAAAGGTGACATCTGTAAACTAGCCTGGTAACTATTATTGTAACTGAACTCGGCATACGGCAAACTCTTATCCCAAGAGGTAGCATAAGCCAATGCACACGCTCTTAACATATCCTCCAGAAGATATGTTAAGAGTTTACCGTATGCCGAGTTCAGTTACAACAATAGTTATCAGGCTAGTTTACAGATGTCACCTTTGAGGCATCAGATGGTCGACTCGCTCGACGCCATTGAATTGGAATGAGACGGCGAGCGCCGTGTCTTTGGGCCTGATATTCTTCAAGAGGTCAAGAGCAGACGCCATGATTAGGGAAAGGTTGAAGATAGCCCAATCTCGATGAAGAGTTATCCGACAATCGCCGCCGAGATTTGAGTTTTGAACCGTAAGACTTTGTATACCTCAGAGTTACGCCTCAGTGGGAGTTAAGAGGTTCCATGCCAAAGGGAAACTCGCACTCTGCTATGTTGGACCATTTAAGATTTTGAGTCGCAGAGGCGGTTGCTTATCACCGGAGTTGCTACTGCTGGTGAGTGCATGATGTATTCCATGTGTCCTGGTTGAAGAAGTGCCTCCGAAGTTCCCGAGGAAATGCATACACCGCTAGAGTCAATTGAGTTGCAAGAGGATTTGACTTATAAGGAGTATCCCGTGAGGATTCTAGACACAATGGATCGAGAAACTAGAAACAAGTCAACCTTTTCAGAGAGTTGATGGAGCAACCATGAAGAAAGCGGTTTACTTGGGAGTCACAAGAGGATTTGAAGGAAGAATTTCCAAACCTATTTCTTTAGTAAGCCCTGAATCTCGGGGCGAGATTCTATTAAGGGGAGGTTTGTAACACCCAAAATTTTGCTTTTCTTAAATTCATGTGTGATTTGGCACTTTGGTGAATTTTTGGAATTTTCTCGAATTTATTTGGATTTATTTGGAATTTATTTGAATTTATTCCATTTTGAAATAATTAAAGAATTTAATTTTGCAAATAAAATTTTGTTGGAAATATTTTATTTGAGTCCAAAATAATCCAAAATATTTTCGAATTTTTGGAATTTTTACGAGTCATTTGCTATTTTTTAATGAATTAAATGAATTATCGGAATTATTTTAAATATTAAATCATTGGAAATTCAACTCAGTCGATCATCGTTCATCCGATCGAAGTCGAACCCGAGTCGGACTCGAGTCCGACCGAGCCGATTGACTCGACCAAACCGGCTCCCAACCCTAATCAATCCCAACCGTCGGATCAAGATCCAACGGTGAGATCCGCCTGCACGGTTCGAGCCGTATCCGCCCGGATCCGATCGCGCCCGTCGCGATCGTGGCCGCTGATCGTGCCACGTGGGCGGCCAGGCGTCGTCGTCTCGCCGAGACCGAGCGACTCGCCGCGCCGCCGCCGTGTAGAATTAGGTTTCCGTCTCGGCACGAACGCCGAGGCTATTTAAAGCCACGATCACGCCCGAGGTTTCCCTCATCCTTGCGCACCCGTTCCTCGAGCCATCTCGCTGAGCCGTCGCCGTTTGCCGTCTGAGTTCGCGGAGTTGGAACTCTGCGCCATGTTTTGCCTCGTCTCGCCGCCGTCCGTCGTCTTCCAGAGAAGGAGCCCGAGCGGAACCCCGGCCAGGCGCACGAAGAGACCTTTCACTTCGTCGGAGCCGCACGGACACGCCGCGTGGGAGGTCGCCGTCACGTCTCCGGTGCCCAAGCCTCGCCGCGCCATCGCCGGACCTCGCGAGCTCGTGGACCGTCCGATCTTGATCGTGCGGTTGAGAGTGAGTTCACGTGTTCCAAACTCCGATTAGATGCGGACCGTTGGATCAAGATCCAACGGCCCACGATCGCCACGTCCGTAGTAGTGTTATTATAGGATTAGATCCGGACCGTCCGATCTAGATCGAACGCCCACGATCATCGAGTAGATTCAACGTGTTAACCCTGGATCTAATCGCGCCGTCGAAATTCAAATCAACGGCCGAGATTGCGCCACGCGTGTCGGGAAGCTCGACCGTTGCGGTCGGCCGCCCACGCGGCGTGTGGCGCGTGTCTCGACACGTGGGCCCCGCAAGTCGAAGGGCCCAGCGTCGGCCGCGTTTGCGTGAGACCTCGACCGACAGTGGGTCCCACTGTCGATCTCACCCGAGCCGTGGACCGGGTCCACCATGGACCGAATCGCGCCGTGGCCGAGCCCATGAGCTGGCCGACGTCGACCAACCAATCACAAAGCATACGTGTCCATGCCGACAATAATTAATTTCCGAAAAAGAAAATGATTTATTAATTCGAAATATTGATTCAAATTTAGATTCAAACTTCAAACGCTTATAACTTTTGCGTTTCAACTCCGATTTGAGTGATTCAATAAAATTGAGATCTACCTAATTATGAATTTTATTTAATTTTTAGACTAAAGTTTTTCTTTGCAAAATTATTTAATTGATTATTTGAACTTTAAATAATCATAACTTTTGCGTCTTAACTCCAAATTTGACGATTCCAGTTTCTAAAAATCCATAAAATTATGTTCTTTCTGTTTATGGATTTTATTTGGATGTTTGGACACTTTTTGCCTATTGTTTATTTGCGTATTTGCTATTTGCATGCTTTACGAGTAGACGTTGAAGTGCCGGAAGGATTCGAAGGAGAAGTATTAACTCAGGATCCAACTCAAGACCAAGAGCAAGTACTTTTTGAAGGCAAGTTGTGCTTTGACCATGTTGATCCTATTTGAAATCTATTTTGATTTAAACTATTGCATGCTAGATCAATTAGAAAGATACTTTGTTTAAACATGGGGTTAGATAAATACCAATTTCTTTGTATGACACCTTGATTATTTAAGTATGAGCCATGACCCTTGTCACCCTAGTTGTGGTTTACTAGTTGGACATAATCAAATTGCCAACATGGGTCTTAGACCGTTGTAGTGTATTGCTTAGACACGCTACGTGCTCATGACATGAATTTGGACAATCAAATGTTAATATTGACTTAATGATATATTGAACCTGTTTTGGAAAGGTATCATGTGATGTTGATAGCACGTGGTGCTTGGTAATCAAGCGGGGTTTTGATAAATAGTTTTCGGCCAGGGCATGTGGCAAGAATGATCGAGGTGGGCGGTGTGGCAATCGGGATGTTGATTTGGTTCTTCGGGTAGTCTTGCCCTGGTCACTCTAAGGACTTAACCTTGCAAGCCTTTGAACTGGTCATACTTGCAACCACATGGTGGAATGGGACGGCCCTAGTTGACTAAGTCGCTAAGGACTCACTTGTGGAGCCTCAGGGTGTCAATTACACCGTTTGTGTGATTGTGCGGGAGCGTATCGTGGTCGTGGCCGGATACCCATCTAACGGTGTGTTGGTCCCATACTTCGCCTTGGCTAAGGGAAGGGATGGTGTAGAGCACGAACAGGAGAGGACCACCTGTGTTGTTTGAGGCTTCCGAAAGGCTTTATTACTGAGGAACTTCGCCTTTGTGGTGTTTGACTGTATCTTGTGGGTAAAGTGCATAACCTCTGCAGAGTGTAGAATCTATTTAAATAGCCGAGTCCACGGTATTGGACATCGCTCGGGAATTACAGTCAAGGGTTAGATTTTCTCAAAAATAACGTTGGTTTGAAAAGTTGGGTTGGTTTAATAATGCAGATGATGGAAATGTGGTTTAGGATGGGGAAAAATGTTTATTAAACTTCTCGAAAAGTTATTTATGCTTTACTTATTCCTACTGCTTTCGAATCTACTTATATTACTTGTCAAAAGTCATTTCGCAAATATACCTTGAGCTATTCCTTTGTACCAAGCCATGCATATAGTATATTAGCTTGCATTCATGCATGACTTGTCGAGTACCAAGTACTCACCCTTGCCTCAACACAACGCCGCTTGATTGAAGAGGAGACTACGCCCGGCCGGAGGAGGAATTCCAAGAGGATCCGTCTACTTAGGGATGCGAGCCCGATCGATTGCTGTGGTATCTTTGGATGGCGCCACGAAGCTATTTGATTTTCCGCTGCTATTATTTCTCTTTTAATAAGTTTCGCCTTGTGAGGCATATATTTGTAACTTGGCCATAAGGTCGAGTAACCAGTTTGGTTATTTAAATAAAGTACTTTATTGGTATCGAGTGGTATGATTGTGATATTTACCAATGTTAAGACTGTGTGCACTAGCGCGTTCCTGGACTAGTGCTGAATACACAGAGGGTCCGGATTTGCAAATTCGGGGTCCCGACATCTGCCTTGCCTTCATCCATGATGGACTTAATCCTGCGGATCTTGTCATCATCCTTCTGTCCTTCTCGGATCTGATCTTCTAGGGTAGGCTTCACTTCCAATGCGGCCATGAATCCTTCTGGTACGACCTCAATCTGCATTCTCTGGAAATCCTCACATAGCTCATCCTGACTTGTGGCTAGCAACATACTCACGGTATGGCTTTTCCGACTCAGAGCATCGGCAACTACGTTAGCCTTTCCAGGATGGTAATGGATTGCAACATTATAGTCCTTGATCAACTCTAACCACCTCCTTTGCCTCATGTTTAAGTCTGATTGGGTGAAGATGTACTTAAGACTCTTATGGTCCGTGTATACTTCACATCTGTTTCCAATCAAATAGTGACGCCATAATTTCAAAGCATGCACTACGGCAGCTAGCTCTAGGTCATGAGTCGGATAATTCTCCTCATGTGGCCTCAACTGTCTTGATGCATAAGCGACGACATTTCCATTCTGCATCAGCACACATCCAAGTCCTTGACGCAATGCATCACAATAAATATCAAAGCTCTGATTAACATCCCGTAAAACTAACACCGGTGCTGATGTCAATCGCTTTTTCAGTTCTTGAAAACCTTTCTCGCACTCTGGTGTCCAAGCAAACTTCTTTTCCTTTTTCAGCAATTGCGTGAGAGGTTTCGCAATTGTCGAAAAGCCTTCAATGAAACGGCGGTAGTAACCTGCCATTCCAAGGAAACTCCGGATCTGGGTCACAGTCTTCGGCTGCTCCCAATGTAACACAGCTTCTACCTTGCTTGGATCTACGGCGACTCCTTCTGCGGTCATTACATGTCCGAGGAACTCCACCTTGTCCTTCCAAAAATCGCATTTACTGAATTTGGCGAAGAGCTGCTGTTCCCTCAGCTTTTCCAAAACTCGCTTCAAGTGCTCTGCATGTTCATCCTCTGTCTTGGAGTAGATTAGAATATCATCTATGAACACAACAACAAACTTGTCCAAATACTCCATGAACACCTTATTCATCATATTCATGAAATATGCTGGCGCATTCGTCAGACCAAAGGACATAACAGTAAACTCATAATGTCCGTATCTTGACGAGAATGCAGTCCTCGGAATATCTTCTGATCGGATCTTCAACTGATGGTATCCCGATCTCAGATCAATCTTGGAGAAAACTCCGGCTCCTCTCAATTTGGTCAAACAAATCATCAATCCTGGGTAGCGGATACTTATTCTTCACGGTGACTTCATTAAGTGCACGGTAGTCAATGCACATCCTGAAACTCCCATCCTTCTTCTTGACAAACAGAACTGGCGCTCCCCACGGCGACGAACTCGGTCTGATAAATCCTTTCTCCATTAACTCTTCAAGCTGCTTCTTCATCTCTACCAATTCCTCGGTGGACATCCGGTAAGGTCTCTTTGCTATCGGTCTTTGTGCAGTACAAGCTCTATCACAAACTCTATGTCCCTGTTTGGCAGCATACCAGGTAGATCTTCAGGAAAAACATCTGGGTACTCATTCACTACTGAGACATCTTCTATGTTGATTGCCTTGGTGCTGTTAACCATCAACTGTCCATCTCTAACGGCGGTAGCTTGAAATTCCACTTTCTTTCCACACGGGCTCTCAACTGAGATAGTCCTCCGTCCACAATCCAATACAGCCTTGTGCTTGGATAACCAATCCATTCCCAAAATGAAATCCAAGGTATGGGTCTCCAAAATAATAAGGTTCGCTAGGAACTCTATCCCATCTATTAGTATTCTCACCCCAGAACATCCTACTTCCGTTCGGAGTTCGGAACCAGGGGTTTGAACTAAAAGCATGCATTTAAGTCTTGCAATCTCCAAATCATTTTTAGCAGCAAAGCCTTGTGAAACAAACGAATGCGAAGCTCCGGAATCAAACAAAACTGTTGCAGGTACTGAGTTGACAAGTAACTTACCCAGTACGACATCCGTGGCATTCTGAAGTGCATCTGTGGTGACATCGTTGACTCGGCCTCTCACCACGATGCAGGGTGCCGCTCCTGATCTTTGGCGTCCTAGCCGGTGTGGATCCCAGTTGAAGCGGCGGGGTCACTCCTGCGGTCTTCTTAGGATAGCTGTTGGCAAAGTGTCCTGGCTCGTTGCAATTGTAGCGACGTCTCACCATCCCTGTTGACTACCTGAAGCGGCGTTTAGGTGGTGCCGGTGTCGATAGTTACGATTGACGGGTCTTGGTGCGGTGGCGGTGTCCTTGTAGCATTCGTGGCTGGAATCGAAAAAGCGATTTGGCGCAACTCTCAAGCGTTGATGTGCTCCTCGACGCGATCACGATCCGCATCCTGCGCTTCTGTTCTCATCAGATTCCTTGCGCTTGTCCTCAAGAATAAGCGCCTTATTCACCACTCCTGGAAATCTGGAAAGGTGTGGGTGATCAATCCCACTGCAATCTGAGTTAAGTCCCTTCAAGAAACGAGGTATGCCTGGCTTTATCTGTCGCTACATCTTGGTGCGTAACGTGCAAGCTGTGTGAACTTGTTCGGTATTCGACCACCGGTGATTACCTTGCTTGATGCTCTGAACTCCTCCTTCTTGAGGTCCATGATTCCTTCAGGCACGTGATCTTGACGAATGCATTGTGAACTCTTCCCAAGTGATGTCACGAGGTTCTCTTGCGTGTACGAAGTTCTCCCACCATTCGTGGTATTCCTTCCAAGCGATGAGAAGCGTAGAGTACCTTCTCATTTCCCATGCATTGAGCAATGTGTAGCTTCCTCTCAATTGACCTTAACGATCATCGGCTTCCAACGGGTTAGCATTCCGGAGAAAGTGGGTGGATGAGTCCTCATGAACTCGGCAGTCTTGTATTACGGCGTTGTCCCCGATTGACTTGATTAGCGATGGCCTGGCGATGACGTCTTTGCATCTGTTGCATCATGGCATGCATCAATCGAGTCTGGCGGCAAGAAAAGTTCCGAAATTCTGCATATCAACTGGCGGTGCTGGTGCTCCATCATTGGGGTTTTCTGCTGGGCGAGAACCACTTCCATTGCCTCCAAGGTTTCCACGAGTGTTCACCATCTGTGGTTTGCTCTAGGTTTTAGAGATGAGAGGGAAACAAGAATAGACAAGTAATATGGAACTTATGCGGGGTGAAAGGTGTAACTTAAAGTCCAACTTTATTATTTTAATCAATAGTAACTTGGTATGGTTTCTTATAATGCCTAGGGGCCTTGCAACACATACTGCACACTCAGCAAGCAATGAAAATCCAAATCGAACTAACACTAGAGTCTAACGCCTAAAGGGTGACTCTTTATTCTATGACGCGACTCGGCGAAGGAGTCTCACTATAGAACCTACGCCACTCATCGAAAACCTCCACGAGAGTACGAATGACTGCGGCATAGGCGCGAAACGATCGCCATGTCCAAAGAATCGTGTCATCTGTGGTAGTCGAAGAAGCGATGTCCTCCTCAAGCTCCGGCTCCTCAGTGCAGCTCGTGCGGCTCAGTCGGCTCCGGCTCTGGTGCGTACAATGCCGTCTCTAACTCTCCAATCCTTTGCAGAAGGTGAGACACATACTCTTGAGCTTCCCGCCATCTGTTCTTCTCTGTCGTGATTTCTTTGCGGGCCTTCTGTAGCTCCTTGCTTGTATCATCGAGTACATCCTCCTGGGCGACAACAAGTCGTGCCAACTGTGTAACCATGGCATTCTCATCCTGAATCGCCTTCGGGTCAAGAAGGTTATTCTTTGCGGATGATATCGGAACACCGTGCTCTCCAATTCTCTGGCGTAGATACGGGTAATGTGCCGCATTGCTCGTCGTGACGCCTCTTGGATACCCATCTGCATTGTAGACCTCCTGGCAGTGCAGTGTATCGGGCGATTGCCTGGGCCCTTCTTCCTAGCAGGTACCACAATCTTCACGTCACAAGCCTTGATCAATCCTGCTTGTCTGATCACGTCCACTTGGTATTGCGGCTTCTCAAAATCTCCGAGAGTCTGTAGCATACGCCAAAGTTCCGCGGCGTGACCAACCTCCAGATCGACGTAGTTGATCTCTCCTTCCATCTGTCAAAGGATACTTACGTAAGATCGCAGCACTTTAAAACCAATGTGGAAGGCAAAAGAACTCAGCAAGGGGTATGAACAAGAAAGAAAAGGGGTAAGTCGAGAATTCATTCATTATCTTGACAACTTTTAGCTTTAGAAAATAGGTTTTATCCTCACTACGACCATTCTAGCTATGGGTTGAGTCTACGGTCAATATGGCTCTGATACCACCTCTGTCGGGACCCGAATTTGCAAATCCGGACCCTCTGTGTATTCAGCACTAGTCCAGGAACGCGCTAGTGCACACAGTCTTAACATCGGTAAATATCACAATCATACCACTCGATACTAACAAAGTACTTTAATTAAATTCGCTAGTGCACTGGTTGCTCGATCTTATGGTCAAGTTACAAATATACGCCACGCAGGGCGAAACCTATTAGAAGAGAAATATTAGCAGCGGAAAAATAAGATAACATCGTGGCGCCATCCAGTATACCACATGCAACTGACTGGGCTCGCTCCCTAAGTAGACGGTTCCTCTTGGAGCTCCTCCTCCAAAGCTGGTGTAGTCTCCTCTTCAACTGGTGTTGTATTGCGGCAAGGGTGAGTACTTGGTACTCAGCAAGTCATGCACATAATGCAAGCTAATATACTATATGCATGGCTTGATACAAAGGAATAGCTCAAGGTATATTTGCAGTAAACAGCATTTGACAAGTAGCATAAGTAGATTCGAAAGCAGTAGAAACAAGTATAACATCAATAACTTTTCCAGGAGTTTAATCAACATCTTTCCCATTCCTAATCCACATTTCCATCGACATCATTGTTTAACCAAACCCCACCTTTTAGTCCAAGTTATTTTCAAGAAAGTCTAACCCTTGACTGTAATTCCCGAGCGATGTCCAATACCGCGGACACGGCTATTCGAATAGATTTTACACTCTACAGAGGTCACGTGCACGGTGCGACTCTCGGGCAAGACACTGACATGCGGGCCCCGCATGTCAGAGACGCCTTGATCACGCCAGGCTCGGCCGCACGCGGAGCCCGGCTGTCGATGACTCAACGCACGGCGCGGCGGCGGCTACGTGGCATGATCACGGCCGTTGGATCTAGATTCAACGGTCTAGATCTACCCTAGGTTAACTCCGTTATAATCTACATGGTGATCATGGGCCGTTCGATCTAGATCAGGCGGTCCAGATCTAACCCTACGTTAACGCTGCTACGGCACGTGGTGATCGTGGGCCGTTGGATCTTGATCCAACGGTCCAGATCTAATCGGGTTTGGAAGCACATGACTAACCACTGCCGTTCGATCGGGATCGGACGGTCCAGAAGCTTCGCGCGGGTGATGGCGGCGCGGCGGGGCTCGGGCTGCCGGAGTCGGGGACGATGACGCGTGGAACGGCGCTCCAAGGGTCCTCCGGCGAAGTGAGATGTCCTCACCGACGCGGCTTGACCTGGGTGTCTCGGATCTGGGCTTAACGGCGGCGGAGGGCGACGGATGACGGCGTGGCGCGGCAAAAACCGTGGCGGAGGTAAGATCTAACTACGGCGAGCGATTGCGGCTAACTGGCGGCGGCTCAAGCTCGAAGACTAGGGGCGGAAGGTGCACGCGGCAACGGGCAACCTCGGGAGATGTCACACGCCTTAATTACCCCCGGGATGCGTGCTAGAATCGGAACCCTAGCGGGGACGCGGCGGGGACGCGGCGGAGGAGTCCGTCCCGGACTCGGACGGGGACGACGACGGACAGCCGTCCGCATTACGCGATCGGCCCGCCACGATCTGGCGAGATCAGATCCGGACCGGATCCGGTCGAAGCGGTACGGGGAAATCCTGACCGTTGGATCTTGATCCGATGGTCCACAACGGTTAGGGTTTGGACGCGGTTCGATCAAGTCACGTGGCTCGGGTCGGACTCAAGTCGACTTCGGACTCGGTCGATCGGATGAAACGATACTTGACCCGACTCGATTTTTCCAGCGATTTAATAATTAAAATAATTTCCAGTAATTCATTTAATTCAAGAAAAATAGTAAAATACTCAGAAAAATTCCAGAAAAATTCTAGAAAATATTTTAGGGCATTTGGGACTCAAATAAAATATTTCCAACAAAACTTTATTTAAAAATTTAATTTCTTTAATTATTTCAATATGGAATAAATTCAAATTAAATCCAAATAAATCCAAATAAATTCCAGAAAATTCCAAAAATTCACAAATGTGCAAAATAATATCTAATTTCATGAAAAGCAAAAAATTGGGGTGTTACACATACTCTTGTATGGCGATCCACGGTTGACGTGATGAGTTGATTGTATCTTGTGGGTAAAGTGTATAACCTCTGCAGAGTGTAAAATCTATTCGAATAAGCGAGTGTCATGATCTTGGACAATGCTCGAGGATTACAGTCAAGGGTTAGATTTTCATGAAAATGAAACTTGGGTTTGGAGGCAGGATGCCTGTGGAAAAGTGATAATTGGTTAAGGATGTGGAATTTTTACTTGTGTGAAATAACTGTTAAATCTATTACTGTTATTACTTGTTTTACTGCTTTACAATCTATTATGTTATTTGTGAAATCCTGCTTTATTGCAAAATAACCATTCAGCCTGTCACTTGGAATAAGCCATGCATATAGTTATTAGACTTGCATTCTGTGCATGACTTGCTGAGTGCTTTATGTACTCACCCCCTTGCAACAATCAAATCACCAGTTGAGATGAGGACTACCTCGTCGAAGAAGAAGAAGTTCCGTGAGAAGGCGATTATCTAGGAGTCGAACCCTGTCAGTTGCCTGTGGTGTATTGATGGGATTCACCGGTGTTCTTCGTTCCGCTGCTGCTTATTTGGAGTTGAAGCCGTCAAGGCCTCGCAAGTGTAAGGTTGACCTTAAGGTCGTACATTAGTTTATATTTTATAATTGAGTTATTTTTATTATTCTGCTGTGTATGATTGTGATATTCATCTATGTTGAGACTGTGTGCACTAGCATGATCCTGGACTAGTGCAGAATACACAGAGGGTCCGAATTTGCATATTCGGGTCCCGACAACAACTCTGCCAAGTGATCTCCAGTATAAGTAGTCTTAACTGGTATGAAATGAGTAGCTTTCATAAAATGATCAACTATGACCCATATTGAATCATATCCACTCTGAGTTCTAGGCAAATCAATAATAAAATCCATACTGATTTCCACCCACTTCCACTCAGAAATTTTTAATGGCTGTAACAAACCAGCTGGTCTCTGATGCAACACCTTTACTTTCTAATATACACACAAGGCAACATATTCGGCTATTTTCGCTTCATAATTGGCCAACAAAATCTATTCCTCAAATCTTGGTACATCTTCATACTTTTGGGGTGTATCGAATGCTTAGAGTCATGAGCCTCCTTAAGTATCAACTGCTTGAGATCCTTCTGATTTGGCACACAAATTCGCTCTTTGAGCCACAATGTTCCTTAGTCATCCAGGGTAAAATCTTGGGCTTTACCCTTCTTCATTTTCTGTTTGATTCTCTTGATCTTGACATCACTCTTCTGAGCTTCATGGATCTAGTCCTCAAAAGTTGGCTTTATTTCTAAGGTAGCTATGAATCCTTTTGGAACCACTTCCAACTTTAGCTTCTAAAACTCTTCATATAGCTCAGGCTGACTCTCTTGAGCTAACATATGGACATTGTATTTCTTATGGCTTAAGGCATCTACCACCACATTGGCTTTTCTTTGATGATAATGGATTCCCACATTGGCTTTATTAACCCTTGTGATCTGTATATATCTTACAACAGTTACCAATGAGATAATGATACCACAACTTCAAAGCAAGCACTATGGCAACTAACTCCAAATCATGCGTTGTATATTTCTCATGCGGCCTCAATTGTCTTGAAGCATAAGCAACAACCTTGCCTTTTTGCATCAACACACATCCAAGTCCTTGGCGCAAAGCATCACAATAGACATCAAAATTACTCTGGATTCTAGCAACACTAACATTAGTGCGGTCTTCAAACGCTTCTTCAACTCCTTGAAAATCTTTTCACATTTTGTTGCTTTGATTAAACTTTGCGACAACTCTAGCATTTGATTTCCAGATGTTCATTGCTTACTCAATTTGGAGGTTGAATCTGAGTACCAAGATAATGATTAACAGGATATCCCATAATGGAGTGTGCTATGTGAGCTGTCTGCAGTCACATTATCAAGCTTTTCACGAGCATGAGCCTTATCCCCTAAGCTATAGCCTTCAAGCTAACTTTCATGGCACTTAAACTACGACAAAATGGTGACTTACATCTTGACACCACTTTACCTTGTATTTCTTAGTGTTCCAACCCTACTACCATCATTTATCACGATCCTTTATCAGGTAAACCACCTGAACATGGTGAATAATCAGAGAAACATTTGACCCTTCATTAGTCATTAATACTTTTGTTTCAAAACTTAGCATACAAGCATATCAACCATTTTTTAACAAGGGAAATTACATGCACAATGTTTCCCTTTCTAAAAATCGTAGCTTGTTGTTTTGTAGGGCATCTCCTGGCCTAATGACCTAGTTCACCACAAAGGAAACAAGTTGTCAGTGATAATAGCTTAACGCTTTCTAGAGGTAGACTGCTAGGATTGGAGTGTTGTTTCTTTAACTCTTCAAGTGATATAGCAAGTGCAGATGCACTCAACATCCTTTTGCTAATTCTTGAACAATGGTGGCTCAGAATTTCTCTTGTTAGTCTTTGAGTCATGGTAGTCACTATCGGATCTAAGGGACATTTGTTGAGGAACATGATATGCTACTCTAGCACAAATTAAAATTTCTACCGCAAAACCGGAAAAGCTACTCGCAAGAAGGATCATAGATCAATTACCACGGGCCGCGATTGCGGAATCCTTCACGTCGATGTAGTGGTTCGCTCTGGCGCGATCGTAGATCGTCCTCGCCTCGTAGTGGATCATCCTTGCTTGGTTGCGGATCCTCCTCACACGCCGAAGTCACGCAGCGTCACCACGGCTGATCCACACGTCAGGGGGCGGGACATCGTCGTCGGTGTGCAAGCACTAGGTCGCTCGGCGAGAACGGCGAGAGGAGGTGGCTAGGATTTATTTGGATGTAATTTGAATTTATTCCTTTTTGATATAATTAAATAATTAAAAGTTTTAAATAAAATTTTGTTGAAAATATTTTAATTGAGTCCAAAATGTCTCAAAGTATTTTCCAGAATTTTTCTGGAATTTTTCTGAGCCATTTGCTATTTTTCTCGAATTAAATGAATTGCTGCGAATTAATTAGATTATTTAAACGCTGGGAAAATCCGAACCGGTTTGTACAGTTCCTCGGCTCCGAGTCGGACTCGAGCGAACTCGAGCAGACCCGTTTGCTTGGTTGTGCGCGTCAGTGCGGGATGGAACCGTTGGATCGGAATCCAACGGTCGGTAACGAGCCGCGTCGTGCGCGCATGAGGGCCATCGGATCCAGACGCGTGGACGGTTCCGATTGCGTCGTCTCCACCGAGTCGGACTCGGATAGCGCCGTCGCACCGCAACCGGTTTCGGTTAGGGTTCACGGATTTCCTGCACGTCGAGGCGATATTTAACGCGTGGGTCATCGCCCGATAATCCCCTTTGCACGCCGCACCGCTTTCCCAAGCTCCCAGTGCCTGAGCCGCCGTCGCCCGCGTCCAATTGCTCGCCGGAGCTCATCGAGCACCGCCGCGAGTTTCTTCCTCCCCAGCGCCATTCCGCTGCTTCCCCGCCGAACCCGTGCGCAGATCCGGAACCCCCGCATCCAGCTGCGCCTGTGGAGCACCTTCACCTCGCCGGAACTGCCTCGAGACGCCGCACCCGTGGTCGTCTTCGCCGACTCCGGTCCAGCCGCGCCGCCATTGGAACCCGCGAGCTCCACCATCCATACGATCGAGAACCAACCGCGGAGGTGAGGCCACGTCGCCCTTTCCGTAGATACTCTAGAATCAATCTGAACCGTAGGATTTAGATCGGATGGTTAGGGTTAGATCCAGTATTGCGGGTTAAATCAATTAGCGATCGTTAGATCCAAAGTGAGCAGCGTAGATTTAGCCACGAGCGGCGTAAGCGTGGTGTGTTAGGTTAGATCGACCATAGATTCGAATTGAGCGGTTAGGATTGAACCATGTAGGCTAGCTTTATTACCGTTAGATCTAGATCCAACGGTGTTGATTCGTACAGCGTCGCTATGGCAAAGTCGATTCGCGTCACGATCAAAACCTGTCGGCGGATTCGATCCGAGCCGTCCGTTCTTGAATAAACAGGCGGGATTCCCCCAAGCCGCCGCCAACCACACCGCGTCGCGGCTCGGTTGGCCCGCACCAGCGCTGCGTGTATGCGTCACCGACATGCGGGGCCCGCATGTTAGTGTCTACGGTCGGTGGATCGATCCACCGTGGATCGAGCAAAGACACCGTGGACCGGGCGCATGAACCGTCTTGGCGTGGCGCATCGAGGGCGACACGTGCCACGATGATGTCACGCTGACGTCATCGAGGGGTTCGGCCAAGGCTGACGTCAGCAAGGCCACGTGTCACTCTCTGGTGGTGACATGTGTCACTGGTGACGCAAGAAATCATTTAAGGTTCTTAGCCGTAGAGTATGATTGTGATATTTACCAATGTTGAGACTATGTGCACTAGCGCGTTCCTGGACTAGTGCTAAATACACAGAGGGTCCGGATTTGCAAATTCGGGTCCCAACAGAGGTGGTATCAGAGCCATACTGACTGTAGGCTCACCCGTAGTTAGATTGGTCGTAGTGAGAATAAAACCTATTTTCTAAAGATAAAATTTGTCAAGATAATGAATGAATTCTCGACTTACCCCTTTCTTTCTTGTTCATACCCCTTGCTGAGTTCTTTTCGTCTTCCACATTGATTTTAAAATGTTGCGTTCTTACGCAAGCATCTTTTGACAGATGATGATGAAGAATAACTACGCCGAGCGTGAGGGAGGCTATGCCGCCGAGTTATGGCGTATGCTTCAGTTTCTTGGAGGTTTTGAGAGACCGCTCTACCGAGGGACTACACTCGTGCAGGCAGGAGTGGTCATAGGATGGGACGTCGTGGTCACGGTGTATGCCCGAGAGAAGGCAGTTCACCGCCCTTTCCACTTCACCGCCAGGAGGTCTACCTTTGAGATGGGAATCCAAGAGGTGTCGCGTCGAGCAATGCAAACAGATCGCTCGCACCTACTCCAAGGAGCTGGAAGGCCTGATATTCCGTCACCACCCACGCCGAGGCCGGAGAGCTTAGCGGAAGCCGATAGAAGATGAGGATGCTCTTGTCACTCACTTAGCCGATTTGTCGCCGCCAGAAGAGGCGATCGATGACACGCAGTTCGGGAGTTGAAGAAGGCTCGCGAGCAGGTTGAGGAGGAGAAGAAGCACTTAGAGAATGCCCGTGAGTACGCCGCTTATGTCGCGGAAAGGATCGCAGAGCCGAGACCGCCTTTGTATGGACAGGGCCCGACCCGATGTTACTGATTGGAAGCCCCGAGCGAGAGGACCCGGAAGAGGCGCCACTGCACCGCGCCACAGCCACGGCACCGGCCAAATCGAGCGAGAGGAGGACGCGCGTCGTCAACCACAAATGCGATTGTGGGGCATAGCGATTGTTCGCGCCCGATGCCACCGCACTCCGCCACGAGGAGGCGGTGGAGGTTTTCGATGAGTGGCGTAGGTTTCTTTGTTAGGACTCCTTCGTCGAGTCGCGTCATAGAATAAGAGTCACCCTTAGAGGCGTTAGACTCTGTGTTAGTCATTTTGGATTTTCTTTGCTTGTCGAGTGTGCATTATGTGTTGCAAGGCCTTTAGGCATTGTAAGCAACCATACCAAGTTATTATTAATAATAAAGTTGGATTTTGAGTTATACTTTTCCCCCGCATAAGTTTCCCTACTACTTGTCTATTCTTGTTCCCTCTCATCTATGAAACCTTGGAGCAATCTACAGATGGTGAACACCCGCGGAAACCTTGGAGGCAGCGGCGGTGGTTCTCGCTTGACTAGAAACCCCAATGATGGAGCACTGCACCCCAACCAAAGACCGCCCGATTGACATGCGAGAATTTTGGAGCTTTTCTTCTTTGCCTGACTCGATTGATGCATGCTATGATGCAACAGATGCAAAGACGTCCTTTGCCAGGCCGCCGCGAATCAAGTCAATCGGGGACAACGCCCGAATTCAAGGTATCGAGTTCATGAGGACTCATCCACCCACTTTCTCCGGAATGCCAATCCGTTGGAGGCCGATGATTGGCTAAGGTCAATAGAGAGGAAGCTACACATTGCCCAATGCATGGGAAATGAGAAGGTACTCTACGCTTCTCATCAGTTGGAAGGTACCGTTGAGAATGGTGGGAGAACCTGCGCCACGCGAGAGAACCCTTAGGACATCACTTGGGAGGAGTTTACGGCCGCATTTCGCCATATCACGTGCCTCGAAGGAATCATGGACCTCAAGAAGGAGGAATTCAGGGCTCTAGAGCAAGGCGACCGGCCCGGTGGTCGATTACTGAACAAGTTCACACGGCTTGCACGCTACGCTTTTTGAAGATGTAGCGACAGATAAGGCCGGACAATCTCGCTTTATGAAGGGACTTAACTAAGGATTGCAGGTGGGGTGATCACCCACACCTTTCAGATTTCCAAGAGTTGGTGAATAAGGCGCTTATTACGAAGGACAAGCGCAAGGAACCGGGCGACAACGAAGCGTCACGATGCAACGGCGAGGATCACGTCGGGAGCGCGACAACGTTTGAGGGTTGCGCCAAATCGATTTCAGGTTCCAACCACGAGAATCGCAAGGACACGATCGCGGCACCAAGAACCGTCAACGAATTATCGGACCCAGCTCGGCCCGAAACGCCGCTTGAGCGATCGACGCTGCTACACATGCAACGAGCCAAGGCAATTTTCCAACGGTGCCCCAAGAAGACGGCGAGTGACCCGATCCGCTTCAACTGGGATCCACACGGCCAGGGCGCTGCACGAGGAGCCAACCGAGGGATAGCACGGCCAGAGCCGCACCCAGGCGTGGCGAGAGGCCGAGTCAACCATGACACCGCAGAGGCACTCGAGAATGCCACGAGCGTCGTCTTGGGTAAGTTACTTGTTAACTCGACTGCAGAATAGCTTTGTTTGACTGAGCTTCGCATTCGTTTGTTTCTCAAGGCTTTGCTGCTAAAAATGATTTGGAGAATGCAAGACTTAAATGCATGCTTTTAGTTCAAACCCCTGGTTCCGAACTCCGAACGAAAGTAGGATGTTCTGGGGTAAGAATATTAATAGATGGGATAGAGTTCCTAGCGAACCTTATTATGTTGGAAACCAGGACCTTAGATGTTATTTTGGGAATGGGTGGTTATCCAAGCACAAGGTGTGCTAGATTGTGGGCGAAGGATTATCTCGGTTGAAAGCCCGTGTGGAAGGAAAGTGGAATTTCAAGCTACCGCCGTTAGAGATGGGCGATTGATGGTTAACAGTGCAAAGGCAGTCAGCATAGAAGATGTCTCAGTGGTGAATGAGTACTCAGATGTTTTTCCTGAAGATCTACCTGGTATGCCGCCAGACAGAGACATAGAGTTTGTCATAGAGCTTGTACCTGGTACAACGCCGATAGCAAAGAGACCTTATCGGATGTCCACCGAAGAATTGGTAGAAATGAAGAAGCAACTTGAAGAGCTGATGGAGAAAGGATTTATCAGACCAAGTTCGTCACCGTGGGGAGCGCCAGTTCTGTTCGTTAAGAAGAAGGACGGAAGTTTCAGGATGTGCATTGACTACCGTGCACCCAATGAAGTCACCGTGAAGAATAAATATCCGCTACCCAGGATCGATGATCTGTTTGATCAGCTGAGAGGAGCCGGAGTTTTCTCCAAGATTGATCTGAGATCGGGATACCACCAGTTGAAGATCCGATCAGAGGATATTCCAAAGACCGCGTTTTCGTCCAGATACGGACATTACGAGTTTACAGTTATGTCCTTTGGTTTGACGAATGCGCCAGCCTATTTCATGAATATGATGAATAAGGTGTTTATGGAATATTTGGACAAGTTTGTTGTTGTGTTCATAGATGATATCTTAATCTACTCCAAGATAGAGGATGAACATTCAGAGCACTTGAGGCGAGTTTTGGAAAAGCTGAGGGAACAACAACTTTTCACCAAGTTCAGCAAGTGTGACTTTTGGAAGGACAAGGTGGAGTTCCTCGGACATGTAATGACCGTAGAAGGAGTTGCCGTAGATCCAAGCAAAGTAGAAGCTGTGTTACATTGGGAGCAGCCGAAGACCGTGACCCAGATCCGGAGTTTCCTTGGTATGACAGGTTACTACCGCTGCTTCATTGAAGGCTTTTCAATAATTGCGAAACCTCTAGTGACAATTGCGAAACCTCTAGTGACAATTGTCTCTTTAAGGGGGGTAGGTTTGTAACAGCCCCAAATTTAATTACTAGTCATATTGTGCATGGCATGCTCATATCATTCATATTAGTGGCACAATTAACACTTAATGAAGGTCATGTAAATGCTAGCATCATTTTAGTTAGATGAATATGAATTTATAATGTCCTTGAAACCTAAAAACTGCTCCTTATTGAACCATGCCTCAATTCCACCTTAGTCTATGACATATGGACCCCAATAGTAAGTGAGAGGATAAAAATTCTGCACACCCATCATGTCTTTTCTCACTTTATTCACCTCTACCCACTCCCCCACCCACTCTATGACATGTGGGACCTTGGCCCACATGTAAGAGGGAGAAGAAAATTATGTACACCTCATCTACTTTTCTCACTTTACCCACTCATACCCACCTTTCTTACCTTCCTACGACATGTGGGACCTAGCCCCACATGTAAGTGAGGAAGGGGCAACCCTATATAAGCTTCTTGCCCACTTTGGGATCTTCTTCAAGCTCATTTCCTACTCCCACTCTGATGGCGCCGTGATGGCACTGTGGGTGTCCCGATCTTTCGATGAGAAACACACGATCGATTTGTTGGAGTCAACTTTGACGATCCGACTACACCGTACGACGACGATGCGCCTTAGCAATCGCTAAACCAACTCCAGCGGGTTATTGATCTTGCCGTAGGCACGATCAACTCAACACTGAGGTTCAATTCACGCAAGCAACCGAAGAACAAGCAAGAACAATAGGATAAGCAATCTGAAAATTGCGGATAAAGCTGAAGCGAAACAAAGTGGAGTCTTATTGACGATCTTGACAAGGTGGTCGGCCCAAAGACAACTCGCAGGATCAAGTTTGCACATGGCTAAACTAATCAAATAAAACCCAAAACCCTAAGGAGTCGATGTCTGGCTATTTATGAAAGCTAGGGGCGTGGGAATCACGTCCAAAGTAGTAGGATACCAACTACAACTCTATTACAAGGCCCAAAGCCCAAGTCTTCTCGGTTTGGAAAAGTGACGCCAATTGTTTTGCAAATTCCTGTCGACTCGGATGGAATTTGGGGATGGGGCCGGATCCGTTGGAAAGAGGACGTCGAAACCTTTCAAAACAGTACTCATAGACCCCAAACACCCTTGTGGATCAAAAGTTATGGTCGTTTTAAGTTGGTGCTGTCCCGGAGATCGAATCCGAGTATAACTTGTGCACCGGAAGAATTGGCTTCATGCTTGACATTTGGGAGTCCTTCTCCTTGGTTCCTAAGGACAATAAAATCATCATAAGGATTAAATAGCATTCCATTCATTAAATTATTTGTATGCAACCCGAGGAACGCATTCACCTGGTAATTGAATTGACGTGCGCGAGCTCGAGTAATTGGCCCTTGTATGACATTGTTGGTTTCCATTGGGTTTGTAGGTATGGCCGTATTCATGGTAGTGATGTCATCATCATCCTCTTCGCACCTGTGTGACCGTGTTAGGAGTCGACCAACTCTGTATCGCTTCAACCTTGGTTTGGTCAACTTCAATTCCCTGTGGAGTAACAACATAGCAAGAAAAGATACTCGATCCGTGCAAAAGGTGCACTTCTCAAGGTTACCAAATAAGCGTGCATCGCGTAAAGCATTAAAAACAGCACGTAGATATTCAAGATGAGCCTCTAAAGATTTGCTATAAATCAAGATATCATCGAAGTAAACTACCACAAATTTTCCAATGAAAGCACGTAACACCTCGTTCATCAGTCTTATGAAAGTGCTAGGAGCATTAATCAACCCGAAAGGCATTACTAACCACTCATATAATCCGAACTTAGTTTTAAATGTTGTTTTCCATTCATCTCCTAACTTCATGCGAATCTGGGGATACCCACTACGCAAATCCACTTTAGAGAACATAGTAGAGCCACTTAATTCATCAAGCATGTCGTCTAACCGAGGAATAGGATGGCGATATCTAATGGTGATATTATTAATTGCTCTACAATCCACACACATGCGCCATGTTCCATCTTTCTTAGGTACTAAAATGGTAGTACAAAGACAAGGACTAAGAGATTCACGTCACGTACCCTTTATCAAGCAATTCTTGAACTTGGCGTTGTATCTCTTGTGTCTCTTCAGGGTTGGTTACGTAAGGTGCTCGGTTGGGCAAGGATGCCCTTGGAATGAGATCAATTTGATGCTCAATCCCTCTAATTGGCGACCACTGAGGATGTCCTTTGGGAAGATGTCAGTGTATTCCTGCAAAAGGTTAATGACAACAGGAGGCAAAGAGAGAGACATCTCCTCTAGTGAAAACAAAGTTTCTTTGCAGACCAAAGCATAGCATGTATACCTACAAACATCCAACTCATTCAAATCAGATTTTGTCGCAAGAAAACAAGCACCTTTCAATTTACTCTCATTCGGCTTGGCACAATCAAGGTTAGATTCTCTCTGTTTATGTTGTTCAAGTCCTTTGGCGACAATCTGATTTTCACTTTTAGAATTCTCTCGATTTTTCTCTTTGCTAGATCTAGCAATTTCATCCTTTACAATGGCATCAGGCGATATTGGGTGTAGCACAATTTTCTTTTCTTTATGCATAAAAGAGTATTGATTTGTTCTACCATGATGTAAACAATCCTTATCATATTGCCACGGTCTACCTAATAACATAGAACATGCTTGCATAGGTACGACATCGCAATCAACATAATCATGATAGGAACCTAAAGCGAAATGTACTCTTACCATGCAAGTTACCTTGAGTTTGCCGCTGTTGGTGAACCACTGAATGTGGTAGGGCTGAGGGTGTGGTCTAGTGGAGAGTGCTAGCTTCTCCACCATGTCCATGCTGGCTAGATTATTGCAACTCCCACCATCAATGATTATTCGAATGGATCGCTCCTTGACAACGCCTTTTGTGTAAAACAAGTTATGGCGTTGATTTGGATCGGCGCGAGCAATCTGAGCACTAAGTACACGTTGTGCAATAATACTCAAATATTGGTCAGCATCACCAGCGCTCACGTGCACCTCGTCATGCTCGGCATTTGGATCGCCGTCTTCATGTTCAGTGAGCAAAGCATATGTTTCTTCATCAAGATCACTTGCTGAGTCATACTCGTCGTCTTCACGGATTATTAGCACACGCTTGTTCGGACACTCCATCATGTGACCGAAACCCTTGCAGCGATGGCACTGAACATCTTTGGTGCGTCCCGTTGATGCGACCGACGACGACGAACTATTTGTAGGAGCTTGTGTGGCACTTTTCGTCGGCGTTGGTTGTGGTGCCGAATTTGCGGTGGCGGACGCCGTTCTATTGATGGAAGAGGTCGGCGTGGTACTACGGCAAGCAGGGGCAGCAGGGGTGCGCGGTATCCACGAAGTAGTTCGACCAGCAGAAAAGTTAGTCTTTGCCCTCGATTGACGACCCTGCACTTCACGTTCAGCTTTGCAAGCAAGATGGAACAACCGAGTCATCGAATTATAATACTTATAGTCTAGAATATCCTGGATTTCTCGAGTTAAACCACCTAAGAAACGACCCATAGAAGCTTCCTCATTCTCAATTAATCCACAACGCAACATGCCAATTTGCAATTCTTGGTGATATTCTTCCACCGAATTCTTACCTTGGTGTAGGCGCTGCAATTTATTTAATAAATCTCTAGCATAGTATGAAGGAACAAATCTATGCCTCATTAGCAATTTCAAGGCTTCCCAAGTGGTGGGTATATTATTTGGATGAGCACGGCAATGTTCTCTCCACCAAACGAAGCAAAATCGGTGAACTCACTTGTGGCGACCCTAACTCTTCTATTCTCGGGAAATCATGGCACGCAAATTTTTGATCAACAAGTAATTCCCAACTAAGGTAACCATCGAGTCGTATTTACCTTCAAAAGGTGGCATATTGAAATTTACCTTAGGGAAAACATCATCTCGCTCGTTCCTTGGTCGTGGAGGATCACGTCGCATACCTTCTTTGATTGAGCGTAGTCGATAATGGTCACGATCATTATCGTAATGGGCGAGTTGACCTCCTCCACATCGCTGGTGTCATCATATTCGTGCTCTTCGCTCTGTTCTTCTAAATCTATTTGAGGGCCTCTCTGTGGAGTGAATTGTTGCTTGGACGACGGGGTGGTGGATTGGAAGCACCAGATGCGGAATTGCAAAAGTATCAAGTCTAGCCAAAATAGTAGCAAGAGTAGTGTTAGCAATCCCTTGTGCGGCCTCAATGGATCACGAGGCGGTCTTCTTGCATTGACATACGCTCATTAGTGAGCCGTACATCCTCGCTAAGACCATCGGTGGTTTCCCTCGTCATCTTTTGGAAGTGAGCAATGATGCCCTTGGTTTGTGGAGAGTGATGAAGTGAACTCGTCACTGACATGGTTAGTTGATGACAAGGAAACAAAACCACAAGTATAATGTTCCTATCAACTACTAGGTGGCAAGTCTCTCAAGCGCTCAAGCCTATGACCCAAGTTCTTACAATGCGGCAGCGTTGTCGGTAGTTAAGCGTTGTCAAAGGTTCTCCGAAGTTTGTGTAGAGCGATTGCCAAGGGATCGAACGCTGTGCGGGTAGAAAGTGGAGCTTGGACGAGGCTTAATTTAGTAGCAAAAGGTTAGCAATAATCCAATCGGTGAATACAAAATTGAAGAATTGTTCAACGTCTAGTCACTAATTGTCGACTCTAGGCTAGCAAGGGCGGTGACTCAAAGCTGCGATCGGCGACGATCTGATTCCACCATGCAGATGGAAGCGGTAGCGAAAAAAATTCGCGAAAGAAGGGAACTATCTCAAAAGACTGGGATCTTGTGAAAATAGGTTTGGCACATAAAAATTTTGGATATGTTCCAGACTTTTTTTGAACGATCCGACTGCTTTTTCTTTCAAGTGCTATGCGGCGGAAGACGATCGTGTGACGATCGGCGGTCGGTGGGCGACGATCGGCTAACGAGAGGCGGCCGGTCGGCGACCAAGTGGCGACGATCGGCGGCAACGATCAGGCGACGATGGGCTATCAGTGTGCGACGATCGGGTGACAAGCAGGCGACTAGTTAAGCGGCGACGATCGGCTAACAGAGGGCGACCAAGTGGGCGACGATCAAGCGGCGACGATCAGGCGATGAAGTCGGCTATCAGGTGAAGCGTCGATCGGTAGACAAGCGCGGCGACGATGGGCGTCAGTTAGATGAAAAGAAGCTTCGGTCGAACACCTCCTTTTTCAACGATTCGGGACCGAAACCGAACACAACTCGACACCGAACACAACTTCGAAACCGCCGTGGAGACCAAAAAATTCTTCCGACCTGGACTCCAACTAAAACTAGAATTCGAACTCGACACGACGATGCAACCAAAAATTCAATAACGCAATGCCTTTGGAAAGGAAATTGCAAGGCTCAAATTGTTTTGGTATGGGAGATCTAATCGATGGCGCTTCTACGGACTATAGGAAAGATATCAATCTACTAATCTAGGGTAAAGAATTCTCACCGAGCAACCTGGTTAGCTCGATACCACTTGATGGCGTCGTGATGGCACTATGGGTGTCGATCTTTCGATGAGAAACACACGATCGATTTGTTGGAGTCAACTTTGATGATCCGACTACACCGTGACGACGATGCGCCTTAGCAATCGCTAAACCAACTCCGGTAGTTATTGATCTTGCCGTAGGCACGATCAACTGAACACTGAGGTTCAATTCACGCAAGCAACGAAGAACAAGCAAGAACAATAGGATAAGCAATCTGAAAATTGCGGACAAAGCTGAAGCGAAACAAAGTGGAGTCTTATTGACGATCTTGACAAGGTGGTCGGCCCAAAGACAACTTCGCATAATCAAGTTTGCACTTGGCTAAACTAATCAAATAAAACCCAAAACCCTAAGGAGCCGATGTCCGGCTATTTATGAAAGCTAGGGCGTGGGAATCACGTCCAAAGCGAGGAGATACCAACTACAACTCTATTACAAGGCCCAAAGCCCAAGTCTTCTCGGTTTGGAAAAGTGACGCCAATTGTTTTGCAGATTCCCGTCGACTCGGATGGAATTTGGGGATGGGGCCGGATCCGTTGGAAAGAGGACGTCGAAACCTTTTAAACCAGTACTCATAGACCCCAAACACCCTTGTGGATCAAAAGTTATGGTCGTTTTAAGTTGGTGCTGTCCCGGAGGCCGAATCCGAGTATAACTTGTGCACCGGAAGAATTGGCTTCATGCTTGACGTTTGGGAGTCCTTCTCCTTGGTTCCTAAGGACAATAATATCATCATAAGGATTAAATAGCATTCCATTCATTAAATTATTTGTATGCAACCCGAGGAATGCATTCACCTGGTAATTGACTTGACGTGCGCGAGCTCGAGTAATTGGCCCTTGTATGACATTGTTGGTTTCCATTGGGTTTGTAGGTATGGCCGTATTCATGGTAGTGATGTCCTCATCACACTCCACCAGAATTTCTGCTCAAAGGGGGAGCAAGAACACCTCCACCCTTCCCATTTCATCTCCTCAAATCTCCACCAAAACTTAGTTTTGGCTGTGCATGTTATACCATCTTGAAGCTAAGGCTAAGGGCTTCAAATCCATCCAAATGGATTGTTGATGCACCAAGCATTGGGTGAGTTCTAATCCATTCTTCTCCATCCATTTTCTGAATTTTTGGGTGGCATTGAGCTCATTCCATTCCTCTTCCTTGAAATCATCTCCAAGTTGGGAATCGGATCGTGCATGTTGTGTTGCAAGCTTGAGGAGGAGAAGTTGACACTACTACAAGCTTAAGAAGAGGAGGCATTGCTTCCTCAAGCACGGAGAAGGAGTCGATACCGGGAGAACCAACGAAGATTACAACCTCAACGCCATTCCTCATCCCGTCGACGAACCGGACTTCCACCAAGTACAAAAGCACCCTAGAAGTGGTAAGGTTCCACCCTAGGTCACCTTTTTGGAGTGTAGGAGACTCTTGTGCGGTAGCTAGTTTCGGACAGAACCGCTAACCCGGAGAGTCCGGACAATTCATCCGGAAACTCCGGTGTTTCATCCGGATACTCCGGATCCCAGTTCGGATACTCCGGACGTGTCCAGCGAAACCAGAAAAAGTAACAGAGAGACCCAACCCAGATACTCCGGGTATTTAACCCGGATAGTCCGGTGTATCCGGAGACTCCGGATATTAAACCCGGATACTCCGGGTTAGTCAACATTCGAGTAACCGAGTAGGTCAACCTGGATACTCCGGATTAGAACCCGGATACTCCGGACATAAAGGGATGAATTGCTTCTCATATGCATGCTAGGATTAGGAATATAACCATGATGCTTTTCATGCATGATTGTGCATGTTCTCGTGTTGTTTATTGTTGGTTTCTTGATTTGTGTTCCTTTGGAATTGGATTTCTTGTTAGGTGTCGACGCTTCGGAAGACAACCCCGAGTACGACTACACCTACGACGTCAAGAGCGAGCAGCAAGGCACTACTTTACTCCTTGAACATGATTGCTCCCACTAATTGCAACTATACTTTGAAGTTATTTTATCAATTGCATGTCTACTTTCATTTACAATTATGTTTGGGTAGAATGCTTAGTTATTACCTTGTTGCCATGCTATCCTTTTTGCCATGTTCTTCTGTATTCCATTGTCGCCCTAGGTGATTGGGTTATTATTATGTATGGGTTCGCACAATTGCTTAACCGTGCTTAGAACACCGTTAGAAAACGCGATAGATGGAGATAGTCCATCGGTCGCGATGATTAAAGATGATTATGATAATAATGGTTCAATTGTGGTTATTATGTAGCAATGTTGGTTAAGGATCTTAAGGATCAAATCCTGGTGACGTCTCTTTGAGTAACTATCGTGCGAACCACACGCCGTTTATGGGGCCGGCTTAACCAAGTACTTGTGTATGACTAGGGGTGTTTAAACCACGTGCACTCGGAATTCCTTGAGCTTTGTAGAGCATCATGGAATGTCCGCGGGAATTCCTCGAACTTTGTGGAGTGTCGGGAATATCCTTCGAAATCCGTGAAACTTTGTGGAGTTAGGGATGTTCAATAACGGGTGTACTCCTTGGTCCACACACACGGAGCACTGAGCACGCAGGATCAAGGGTCACAGTCACCTGGGTGGTTTAAACGCACTATCATACATACTGGAAAATGGTTTTGTCACGTTCACCTCGGCCGGCACATCAAAGGAATTGTGCTCGTAGCTTGGCTTACGAGTGTGGCGTGTCGTGTGGGTAAGGTCGTACCTCTGCAGAGTTCAAACTATTCGAATAGCCGCGTCCATGGTTAAGGACGATCACTTAAGTTGTCAGTCACTGGGCGATTGTTAAGGACCGGGTAAAAATGGATGGTTTGGGAAACCGAGTCTCATGAGTATTGGAGTAATCATGAGGAGAACTTCGCGAGTATTGGAGTACTCGTGGAAGGAACTTCACGGATATTGGAGTGTCCGTGGGGGTAAGCGAACATGAGCGTTGGACTCATGGTTCGGAGAATGCTTGAAGGCATGAGATGAAGATGGTTATGATGATGTTATATTATGTATTAGACTTTGTAAATGTTTGTCAAATAGCAGTTTTAATCTATACGTGTCTATGTTTTTACCCCAAATATTGCTTTATGCTGAAATTAACCTGGTGCCTTTATTGTGATGTAACCACCACATGTAGTTAGAATTCAACATACAACTTGTATTATTGTGCGAGTACACTCTTTGTACTCAAACGGATTGTCCACTTGTTGCTGGTGAGGATGAGACACTGCCCGGAGACCTTTATCGGGCAGATTTCGATGATGCTAACGTTTAGGGGCACGTTCTTACTTCCAGTCAGTTGCCTGCGGACTATGGCACACTACGCTGGACTCTTTTGTTGTCGTTTATTTATGTTTCCGCTGATGGTTTATGTAATAACTTTAAATATGTTGTTTTGGACAGTAGTCCTACTTTTGTATGTAATTATGCTTATGCTTCCGTTAATGGTGTATTGAGTTGTGATGCAAACTGTTGTGCATTGTCGCGCGTATTGGTGAACTTTCCTGGGACCAACACGGGCATAATTGCGGGTTGCCCGAGGTTCCCTTGATTTAGTCGAGTTGTGTAGTGCAATGGGGTGAATTAGTGGAGTCCCGGGGACGGGTCCCCACATATTAGTTGGTCATTAGTAAATTGACAACATTGGGTATTTAGACCGTTGTAGTACATTGCTTAGACCTGTTACGTACACATGACATGATTTTGGACAATCAAATATTAATATTGACTTAATGAGATATTGAACCTGTTTTTGTGAAGTATCATGTGTTGTGGTGTTGATGATGGCACGTGGTGCATGGTAATCAACTGGGTTTGATAAGATAACGATCGGGCGAGCCATGAGTGGCATTGGGAAAGTCGTTTTGGTTCTTCGGGTAGTCTTGCCCTGGTAACCCTGAGGACTTAACCTTGCAAGCCTTTGAACTGGGTCAAACATGCAACCACATGACTGGAATGGGACGGTCCTAGTTGAGTAAGTTACTAATAACTTGCTTGTGGTACCTCGGGGTGTCAACTACACCTTTTTTGCAGCTTGAAGGGGGAGCGTACCAGGGCTGCGGCATGGTACCCGTCCAACGGTATGTCGGTCCCATAATTCGCCTTTGCTAAGGGAAGGGATGGTGTATGGCAAAAATCGGAGAGGTTCACTTGTATAGTTGGTGGTTTCCGAAAGGCTTTGTTACGATCACTCGCCTTTGTGGCATTTAACTATATCTTGTGGGTAAAGTGCATAACCTCTGCAGAGTGTGACAACCTATTCGAATAGCTGAGTCCGCGGTATTTGGACACTACTCGGGGATTACAGTCAAGGGTTAGACTTTCATGAAAACAACTTGGACTTGAAAAGTTTGGTTGGGTTTATTGATGACATTGATGGATATGTGGAATAAGAAAAGGAAAGTGTTTACTTAACTCCTGGAAAAGTTAATGACATTATATTTGCTTTTACCGCTTTCGAATCTGCTTATGCTACTTGTTAAATGCTGTCTTGATGCAAATGAACCATGAAACATTCCTTTGTACTAAGCCATGCATATAGAATATTAGTTTGCATTCTATGCATGACTTGCTGAGTACCAAGTACTCACCCCTTGCAACTACAACATCAGTTGAAGAAGAAGCTATACCTGCTTTGGAGGAGGAGCCTCTCCAGGAAGATCCGGCTAACTAGGGAGCGAGCCTAGTCAGTTGCCTGTGGTATACTGGATGGCGCCACGTTGATGCTTTTATTCCGCTGCAGTTTATTTCCTCTAATAAGCTTTCGCCCTGCGAGGCGTATCTTTGTAACTTGACCATAAGGTTGAGCAACCAGTTTGGTTACTTTAAATAAAATACTTGTGGATTCGTTGAGTATGATTTTGATATTTACCGATGTTAAGACTGTGTGCACTAGCGTGATCCTAGACTAGTGTTGAATACAAAGAGGGTCCGGATTTGCAAATTCCGGTCCCGACATTGTAGCATGACTATGTTTATGAATAATAATATGATTATTGGTCCAATGAATGTATATCATTATATTGATCAGCAAGTATGTGACTTGTTTATGAAACTCTTTACTTATTGATATAATTCTATAAATGTCTCTGATCGAATATCATCGTATAAGACAACGATGAGTAGATCAGCACATGTACTGATCGATGATCATGTTTCATAGATCATGGGATATGGAGATATCATCAATACATTGTGAACGCATGTTGAAGAACATGGGTTGGATAGACCCACAATGAGACACTGCGAGAATGTTACATTCTTATGTGTCATCGGTGTATCTCATACATGGTAGATGTATGATCCTTAGACTTGAGATTGTCACATTCCCTACATGTGTAATAGTTTACCTTGGGGTTACCAAACATTATTTCCTAACCAGATAGTTATAAAGGTTGCTTTCATGTTTACTATGAAACATGCAGAGGGAAGTGAGCACTCAAGATGGAATTTGCCACTCCAGTGTAACAGAGATATATGTCTAGGCCACTCGTGTGATATGATTAAGGAAGTGCATGGCCATGCCGTGATTGAGGAGTCAATCACAACTTATTAACATATCACAGATACAAGAGATGGATTGAATTGACAAAGGATGGCATGCTTCTCGCCTTGAATTCAATCTTCATATAGTCTGGCAAAGGGATTATTACATGAGTACTTTTGAAAGGTTCTAAATGATTTGATCATATGCGTTTGGGAGTTGGCATGCCCTACAAGGAGCCACTACCGACTATTGGATTGGAAAAGAGTTTTCCAAATCTATGTCCAAATGTACATGAACCTATATGGTCACACACTTAACGGGCTGGGACGCATTATTTCAGATTAGATCCCTAATTAATGGACCTCATGGGCTTAACGTGCTGATGGGGCCTGGATTAGGGTTTCATCGCGTGGCTATATAAGGAGAGAAGAAGGGTGGGCGTGGGTACAGACTTTTCGTCCAGAACCCTAGTCTCCACCTCTCGTTGCCTCTGTCGAGCGACACGATGCTTGCACACCGACGCACGGCGTTCCATCCCCGGACGTGTGTATACCGTAGAGGCGCTGTTGTGGTTGTTGCGGCGCTGATTATCAAGGAGGAGTACGTACAACGACGTGCTATGGTGGTGATCGGTGAGGAGGAGACTTCGACACGACATGAATGACTACTTCCTGTACCTCGACGCGCGTGACATGAGAACCAGCTTCTCCAATTCGTCTTCCGCTGCTTCTGCACATCAAGGGTAATAATCCATGATCTCTTACTCGCATGATGTCTTGGGTGATCGCGGTAGAATTTTAAAAATTGTGCTAGCGTAGCCTACCTATTCCTCAACACTATGGTTGGTGCTGAAAACCTTTCCCATCTGTTGACTAACCAGGGTTAAATGGATAAGAGGAGAAAGCACAATAGATGAGGGGTAAAGCATAGGAGACAAGAGACAGCAAGGAGAGGACAGAAGGAAACTAACTGGGAAGTAGGTTAAACACAAGTACGGGTGGCAACGGGGAAAATCTTCGAGGGGAGCGCTCTCCCATCCCTGATCCTCGATAACCAAAGTTTCCCCATCCCTTCCACCGCACACGGGGCTTAATTCCCCCATTGTCGATCCTTGATGGATCGCGGGGCCCCAACGGGGACTAATCCTCGAAAATGCTACATAAAAGACCACATGCTACATGAGTGAATTACTAGAGTAATGGTGCATGTGTGATTGAACTATGAGTGAATCACTAGAGTAATGAGTGAATCACTAGAGTAATTCATATTTAGCATGTTTATTAACAATGACCTCAAACATATTCTTTTTTCTTTTGAGAATTGATCATTTGCTTTTTTCTTTTGATAATTCTTTTTTCACCAAGCCTTTGGGTAGCCCTAGGTTTGTTGCCTTGAGAGGGGAGCTTGGGATTATGAGCCCATACGACATATCTTGAGGGGGAGTTGATCTGTACTATATGATTATATGTATATTCAGCATTTCCTTTTTATTTCTTCTGGGTGTCTATGGGATGGTTTTCACTTTGTTGAGTCCACTTCACTTAGACTTTTGGCATTCTTCAGCATGGACCTCTCATCTTATGCTTTAGGTTGCTACTTTCTTCTTCTTCTCGGTTGAGCTCACTCACAGTCTTATAGGTCTAGCAGGTGTTGGGCCCCCTGGGTAGAGAGGGTCTGTGTTTGCTCCTGGGCTGGAGTTTGAGAGGCAGTTTTCCTTTGTAAGTCATATGGGGAAGATGAGAGCGAGTCTGAACCTAGTTGTCAGTTTCTCCTTTTCCTCTTCTCATTTTGGTTTCTGGTTTCAGTTGAGTTCAATTCTTTTTATTGGAATTCAAAATTGCTAATTACTCAACTTGAATCAGATTTGTGCTTAAAATTGACTCACTTGTTGAGGGGGGGTTTGGAATTGACCTTCTTGCATTGCATATAGACTTGTTTCCATTTCCGCGCTTTATCTTTTATGCAAATGATAAAACTGTGATTAGTAGCACCTAGCTACTTTTCTGAAGATTCTTGTTAATCTAGGTTGTATCTAATCTGGTGTATCATGTTCAATCTAGCCATCATTTAAATTGAGCTTTCTTGAAAACTTGATGAAACTTAGGTTTTACTTGCTATATTTCTTTACTAGATGCTTATGCTATTCGTAGTGAAATAATGGGTTTCTAATAGAGTCCCTAGAGTAACTTGGGATAGCTATACTGTTTCTACTGTTTCATTCTAGAATCCTCAACATGCTCATGATTCTTAGTGCTAAAATGATAAAAATTGACTTATTTGTGCTAAAACTGAACTCGACACTTTTCATTCTCGAAACTGCTTCCCATTGCACTTGGGGTGACCTTGGAATGAATTATGTATGACCAAAACCACTCTTTTAAGCTTCTTGCTTGAGATGGTTGAATATGGCTTGAGTCAATAAAATTGAAAAATGCAAAATAGACTAAAGGAAGAGAGTGATGTCTAGGAGACCTATGTCGATGTCTCCTAGTCGAGGTTGTGTTTCACTAGGATAAGCTCTCTACACCTCAAAGGTTTGCGGAGGAGAGTAAAGCTTAAGAAGCCTTTGTCGATGGCTCCTAGTCGAGGATGTGCTCCACTAGGCCTAACTCTTTGAACCGCTTTGTGATCATTAATCTAAAATTTTGCATTTTAAAGTGATGTTTGAGCATGAGGGTCCTCTAATGGTCTTGTAGCTTCCCAAAGTGTTGACTAGGTTGAACTCTAGTATATCCATTTGCTCCTTAGATTGGCTTTGCTTCTAGTCTTAAAATTATGCTAAGTGTTGCTATTATTGAAATCATGCAAAATTAGTATAGAGAGGTGCTTCTATGCTTTTCCTCCTAATACAAGTTGCACAAATCTTGAAGCAAACGAAGGGGTAAGTAATCCTCATCTACCCTTTATTTATGCTTTAATATTTGTGCAACTTTAAAAAGGAAGAGCATAGAAGCACCTCTCATTAGTATAACTTATTTTGAGTTAGTTAGCAAAAATTGAAATATGCCATTGGATATGACTTAAGATGACATAATCTGAATTTGAGTAGCTTGGTGTCATATTTTGTCTAAGTGGTCACTTGCATAATCTTCAAAGCTCTTCTAGATTGTATTTCATGCAAAAATTGCTCTCTTGACGCCTATATTGCCAAAAGGGGGAAAACGTAGAAAAAGCATCTAAGAGAATTAAAAAAATGCTTTCTCACGATCATGTTGAACAATTGTCCTTGCATTTGGATCATGAGTAATATTGAGCTTTTTGAGAGATTTCTTGGTTTTTGGAGCTCTTATCGAAAAATTGTTCTTTCTTGTGTTGAGCTCTGAAAATCTTCTCATCTATTTGGTCACGAGCTTGCTTTCTCTTTTAATTGGACCAAATATGATTTTTGCAATCAAATTGATTTTCTTGTTTTATTTTCAAACTCAAATTATGCCTTTTGTGTGATTTGTCAATATACTCATCATGGGGGAGATTGAAGGACCATGTGGTGGTCCATCCATGTTTGTGATGAGTATTTGACTTTATTTGAGCAAGGTGTGCTCATGTTTCAGTTTGATTTGAGTTGGATTTCAAAAGGAAGAAATTTGAGTTGTGTTAGCTTCTTGTGGTACTACCGGCCTGTGGCTGGCAGTAGAACCAACTGATGAATGAGAAATGATTATTGCACATTATTGTTGGACATTGCTATGTGATGGGTTTTCCTTGTCTTTGATGATTGCAGGACGATGGTGCTAGGTCATGGTGAGGCGCAGGATGACCGGGACTAGGCGAGGTGCGCCGGAGGTCTAGACGGTCGAAGATCGTCAGAAGATGATCGGAGATAGAGTCCGGGCAAGTCAAAGAAGACAAGTAAAGGTGATGATACTATAGATGCCGCGAGGATCAATGAGGGCCGTTGGATCGTGGTCTAGTTGATAGGTTAGCGGGTCTAGGTAGTATGCTTTGAAAACCATGCAAGAAAACCCATTATGTGTGTGGGTTTTGGGTTGCCCTTGCATGGCTGTGTGAGTGGGTTAATCCTAGCCCTTGGTGGAGTGCTCTAGGGTTAGGGACTCATCCAAGGGTGGTAGGTGGCCCAATAGTAGTATAAATAGAGGGGGAGGGGTGTCCTCCATTACTTGAAGGTTTGAGTTGCTCCTTTGAGCTTTGCCTACATGAAGTGAGGCTTTGTAAACATTCCAACCAGAAAATACAAAGATTTCATTTACATTCTTGTGAATTTAATTGCGCATTTACATTATGTCTTTACTTTGCGCAATTTAAATTCAGCATTTACTTTCCCGCGTTTAAATTCCCACAATTTACTTTCTTGCAATTTGGATTTGCCTCCTCTCCTTCCAAACTATTGATCAAGGAAGTCTTGAGGGTGCTCATTTGGTTTTACATATCTCTTGCATCCTAGGATAGACTAGAGATCAAGTTTATATCAAGATTGCAAATTTGTCCTAAACTTGTTCTCCGCGTAGCAGTCAGTCTTCGATTTTTAGAAAAATATAGAAAAATCCTTTTTAGGTGATTCTTATTGGAGAAGGTGCTTGACTCATATATCCACCTGTGGAAAAATTTTGGAGTCCACTTGTTTCAACATTTGGGAGCTATGAGGTGAAAATCGAGCCCTAAACTTCCTGCTCGAAGTTCCTGACTGTTTGTAGTTCTTTATTTTTCCTGAATTTTCTACAAGGCTTTTGGAGGTGATTTTTGGTAAAATGGATCACTACTCATTCTCACAGGGAGAAAAATTTGCAAAAATTTTAGAGCAAGAGAAATCGACCAACCACCTGTTCTAAGTGAGGACAATTCTTGAAAAATCTACTTTTGTTTTTCCAAAAGAGACTTTTGTGATTTGGTTTGATCTCTTTTAGAAAAGAAGTATTTGAATTGATTCCTCTTTGTTTGGACACTAACAACCAGGATTGTAATTGAAAAATCCCTCACATGTTTCATGGCTCTCATCCATGAAAGCTAGGGGTACACAGTTGTCTAAGCGTTCCGGTTTTTGCGGGTTTACGAATCTAAGGGGCACTGTTTTGAAGGAAAATCTTTGGGTGTTTCGGATTTTCATTACAGTCAACTCTCGTTGCTGCTATTTTCATACTTCCTTTGCTGTGTGGCAGAGAGATCATGATAAGAACCGTTACATCACCTAGACCTATCTTTGCACCAATCAGGTGATGTTTGAACCCTTACTATGGCGATAGAAAATATTTGTTCATAGCACCAACGATATTTATACACCCTGTCCTAACTATTTCCTCATAGCAAGGCATAAACCGTTGTATCAGTAAGTGTTATTCCCAACACCTTCGTACGGGCATCCTTGCGAGCAGACCTACCTGGAATGTCCATACTATTTCGGCCTTCTAATGTGCAAAGCTAGACCCCAAGCAACTTAATAGGTTAAGGTCACCCTATAATAGTACTTGTGGTTGCACATAATGTCATGGATTATACAACATTACGTTTGGTCTATTCGGGCGAGAACTCCCCTATACTACATGCAAGTCCATTCACTTCACAAATTATATAAATAACTGAAAGACCATGTGGAGGTCTGTCCATATTTGTGATGAGTAATTGACCATGTTTGAGCTTGTGATGCTCATGATTGAGTTCAATTTGAATTGGATTTGAATTTTGAAGCAATTTGAGAGTTGTCAGCCTCAAATGGTACTACCGGTCTCAGGTTGGCGGTAGTACCAGATTTGGAAGGGAATTAGGGGAATTTCTTTGGTATTTTGTGATGTTTATTGCATATCAATTTGGACATTGCTATGTGATGGGTTTCCCTTGTCTATGATGGTTGCAGAACATCAAAGCTAAGTCATGGTGAAGCTAAGATGACCGAGACTAGGCTAGGAGGGCCAAGGTCCAGACGGTCAAGTCGGCACTGAAGATGACTTAGGCTAGGGAGTCACTACAAGACGAGAAGACAAGTGGACGGTTGGAGATGCTAACCTGGACCTGCTCAAGCGAAAGAGGATCGTCGGATCAGGTTTTGGCGGATGGAGTAGCGATCAAGTTAGTGTGCTTTGATAAACGTGCAAAACCCGATATGATGTTGGGTTTTGGGTTAACCCTTGTATGAGTGCGTGAGTCAATCTCAACCCTTAGTAAGGTTCGTTATGGATGAAGGACCTCATCCAAAGGTGGGGATTGCTTAGCTTAGGCTATAAATGGAGGTGTGGGGTTATGCCTCCATCTCAAATCTTTGAGAAGGATTTTAGGGCTTCCTTGTGCTCATTAGAGCTTTGCTTACCAGATTGTGGGGCTCAAAATAATGCAAAGTTCAAGTTAAAATAATGCAAAGTTCAAGTTCTTCCATACTCTGAAATTTATGTTATGTCTTGCATTTTTGTTTGGTTTTTGTGTGCAACTTTAGCTTTTCTTCCCCTCCTACTTGCTTTAATTCTAGTGGATCTAGGAGTAAGAGGTTGTCGAACTCGTTTAGAACATGTCTCAACCCAGCAAGATCCACTAGAACTAGTTCTTGCTTAAGTTTTGCTCACAACATCGAATTTTGGAGATTTTCAAACCCCTTCTTCTCCACTGTTTTTGAGTGGTGGAAAGGCTTCATGATTGATGGAAATACCTTGAAAAGATCTTGTTCAAATCAGTGAAGCACCATCTCATCTCCCTCTAAAGATTTCTTAAGAAAACTCGATTTTTGGCTTGAGGAAAAGCTATTTTGTGAAACCGAGATCCAAAGATTTTGAGAGATGATTCTTTTATGTTCTTGCATGCTGTGATATGTGGGAGGTCATCTAAGATCATACTAATCATCAAATTCCCACAAGCAAGCACAGGATGAAGTTTAGGGATTTAACCTAGTTTTGGTCCATCCTTCTTTAAAACTGGAAAGGTCAAAATTTTGATATTAATTCTTGTGATTGAAGGTTGGAATAGATTCTTAACATCCTTGGGAATATGCATACAAATTTTTGCGAGTTTTTGATCAACCGATCAAAAGATCCATCGATTTTCGTTTTTGAAGAAGTGTTGATTTTAATGTTCATATGCCAGATTCACTGTGCATCAGGTAGTACCACCCCTACATGGTCGGTAGTACTGCGGTTACTGTTCATTCTGATACTACCACTTATTTAATTGCGGTAGTACCACCCCAAAGCTGAGTTTCTTTGAAAATTTATATTACTGCGCTTCCTTCATCTAGTGAGGTTTTGGTTGGTTCTTTTAGGGGGGAAATTTTATTTGTTCATCATTTAACCCCCTCTAATCACCATTTCAATCCTTAAAATTTAAAGGGTAAGTTCTATAAGAAGGTGATCAGACTTGCGATATGTAGGGAGCGGAATGTTGGGAGACAACAAGACAACACATACATAAGATAAGTGTACCATAGATGTAGATGATGTGGTGGATCTATGGTCATACAAGGTGAGATCAAATCCGCAATGATGATATACATGATAGGGTTAGGGTAGCATCAATTGAAGAAAAGGTTTCCCAACATCGTTTGAGATGGTTTGGACATATCCAACAGAGACCTCATGAGGCACAATGCATAGTTGAATTTTAAGTCGTATCGAAAACACAAGAAGAGGCAGAGGTCAATCGAGATTGATGTGGGAAGTAGTTAAAAAAGACTTATGGATTGGAATGTATCCAACGATTTGGCATTGGATAGGAGTGCATGGAAGTTAGCAATTCACGTACCAAAACCATGACCTAAGATCGAAGGTTTAATGGTCTTTTGACTTTATTGGGTTCCATTCCTAGACTACCCCAACTTGTTTGGGACAAAAAGCTTGGTTGTTGTTGTAGTAGTTATGCAACATATTTGAATCATACCTACCTTGTCATTTGTATGCCATAATCATTTGTCACCCTAGTAGATTGGTTAATTAGTAATTGATCAATACTATCAAACCAACATGGGTTGGTTTAGACGTGACTAGAATGCTTAGCCATGCAATGGGTTATTGATATTATTTTGATAGTTGCAAATCTCATATATGGCTAAGTGACTATGGAATATCTTTATGAAAAATGTGTATCATGTGTTGTCACATGATGATGATGGCATGTGTTGCACTGTAATCAACTGGAGTGGAAAAATGATTTTGACTAAGGCATGTAGCAAGAAGCTATGTGCTAGCGGTTGTGTGGAACTGAGCCATTGATTCTGTGTGAATCCATATATTTATGTGTGAATAGGTGTAGTATATTGGGTAATCTTGCCCTGGTCAATTAAAGACAACCTTGTAAGCCATTGAACTAAACCCCATAATATAAGCACATGTTTGGAATGGGACATACCTAATTGTAAGTTATTGAGCTAACTCGTTACCTTAACGAGTTTGACCGAGTCGAATCCCCTACCCTTACACTCCAACACGACATATTCCAAATTCTATTTTGTACTGTCATGGTAAACATATGGATAGGGGTAGTCTAGTATGCACATCAATACTAGTGAAAAGTTGGGGACTGATGCCATCTCATCAAATTACATACTTCAGGAGTGGAGCAAACAAAGACAGACTTATAGCACTCCAGGTAGCATTATTGCATGATAAACCAAACCAAACACTAGTGCCATATCCTTAAAATATCCCAATCATTCATAGTCGCAAAAGCAACTAGATGCATACTGTTCCAACACTAAATATTTGCAATACAAAAGATAGATGCTCATTCTTCAAGCAGAGAGGCACCTGACAACCAAAACTTCAGGCATCAGGTTGGAGCTGTTTTCCTTGATCATCTTGCGGGTTGGCTAACAACTTCTCAATGGAGATGTCCCCCAGGGGCACCTGACAGCCTATCCCCTATCCTTATGGATTGCATCATATGAATAGTTAATTCTGGAGCTGGCGAGCTGAAACCAGAGGAAGAGGCAATACCTGGCTCTAGAATATCATGGTGTTGAATGTGCTGAGCGCTATGCCCCCGAGAAGAGTTGTCTGGAAATGAAGGTACGGCCAACTTAGCTGGTTTGGATCGCCCTCTGCACCTTTTAACATCCTCAAGCTGTGTATGTTGAAACCCATCTTTCGGACAATTGATCCAGGGACTGCGTCGCAGATCTGCATCCACAATTGGAGTAACATGTTGCTTACCCCTTTTCTTTGGTGGCAGAGGTGGCAACACACTACCCATGGTCATTGTGCTGGTTGGTGGGAGAGCTGAAGCACGCTCTATCTCCGAGGTTGGGCTAGAGCTGCCAGTATTTTGAACGTCCCTTCGCGCCCAGAAATGCAATAGAAGCAGAGGCAGGTTGGTCTTGAAAGGGATAGTAACCGTTCACTGTTGGTGAGATTGCTCAGCTTGCATACTGGATTTTGCCTCTCTGAAGAGCAATTTGCAGGCCACCTTACTCCTAGGAGGCTGTGCGCGTGGGTCAACAAGTGTGTTCTGCACTGGCAATGAAACTGAATGAGGGCCAGGCAAAGCAGGATCAGGGTACATAACAGAAGGAGGTGCCACAACAATCTCCCTGACAGACATGGATTATTGAAACCTACATCATGGCTTCAAATAGCTCGTAGCACATGTCCTGCACGTTCATGGCTTCTGAAGGTTGAGGGCTTAATGCCCTTGCTGGCTCCACTCCAACCGGTGCATCTGGATTACTTAAATTTAGGAGATCTACTTCAATATCATTCCCCTGAGCAGGCACAAAGTTTACAAAGGAAGATGGTGAAGATGAACCTCATCACTCTTAACCGTTGTATCTGTTGTATCTGGATCATAGTTACCGGATTCGCCATAAAACCTCACGAATCACGAACCGGATTCATCGAACCCAAACCCGTTTAGGGATGTTTGTAGTGGAAATTGGAAGAAAACGTGGCGAACCGTGAACTCGAATCCCATAAAGCGACTCGAACCGCGTTTCTAGTAACTATGATCTGGATTATGTAACTCTAGGAGCTCTTCCTCTATAGCATTCCCCTGAGCAGGCACAAAGTTTACAGAGGAAGTTGTTGAAGATGAACCCAAGGAAAAAGAGTGAAGCTTGATGCTGCTGAACAGGTTCTGCCACAGAATTTGCACCCCAGATTCCCTCATTGTCATTTGCTTGATTTGCACAGTATTCCCAATTTGGGTCAGGTTGCAGTGGTGGGAGATCAAAGACTGGAGGTTCTGACTGTTGTGCTGGCCCATCTGCATGGTTTGGACTTTGGATGGGTGTGGAAAATTGGTTCCTCTTCACCAGGGAAGACGTCATGGAAGTCTGAATTGAGGATGTAAGCATGCATTGTCCAAGAATGTCCGTGTCCTCCTTCTGCACTACAATTGTTAATCACTAACCTTCTTGGTACAACATCAAAGTATTCAGTTAACACCTTAACTAGCACTGTTCCCTTGATAGGATCATTATCATGCCAGTGGATAAATTTGCCAAAAGTGGAGACTGAATGTGCCACATAATGAATGTGCAGGAAATCAAGAGGGAAGCCTAGCATCATGACCCAGCCTAATATAGTGAAAACCTCAGTTCTCCAATTGATTACTTCATCATGTTTCTGGAGCCTTAAAGTACGTCCATGGCCCAACAAATTTTCTAATTCATAAGGATTTCCAAAGATAAGGGCATCCTGCCTCAGGTAGAGGTGAATTGAAACAATCCAAGCCCAAGAGGGTGCAGGGTAAAGCTGAGAACACGTACCCTGAGCACATTCTGAATAAAATCTCTGACCTCCTGAAGAGCTTGTCCAGTCTGATCAACGGGGATCGCCGGCTCCGCCAGAGCAATGGCGTAGGTCTCATGCGTTTCTGGAGGCTTCCATCAAAGGTGAGGTCAGCGCGCACAAATCTGAGGGGCCGCCAACTTCTATGTCAAGCCCCTAGGGAACAAAGTGCTGGGGACTGTTGATATCATATCCCACCATGGAGCTAGAACATTGGAGGAATGGGTGAGGGAGGGGGGCAAAGGAGAAGAAGAAGCAGTGCGGAGAGACGGAGTACTAGTTGAGGTCTCCTGGGAAGGCAAGGAGTCGCGGGTGGTGCGATTGTTGAAATTATTCTGGGGTAGCCCAACATTGTTTCCTTTTACGACCGGAATGCATATTTTTTTCTTGATTTTCTTCAGATAATTTTTAGCTATGTGCTCATAATTGAAACAGGCCCGGCAACAGATAGAGGAGCGGCAATTTCATGCCAAGTGACCTACTCCCAGGCAGTTATTAACTTATTATAATGCAAAATGCTGATACTTTTGACAACATTCTCAACAGGTAAAGAAAGCGGATTGGATCAAGTTTTTGAATTTGTACCTTGCTGACATGGGTAAGTTATGAACCGTGAATGACACTGATATTCCGATCATTCCAAATTTGAATAATGGTCGCCAGCGATTACCTGGAGAAATCTCTGCCACCATAAACTGAGTTGTTGACAACCGGGTCTTCTCACGAATCACGAAGTTGCAAATCCTGCTTTAGCCAGATGAAAATTGAGCCCACTTTGACTTTAGAAGGAACAGGAGTTGGCTCGGGTAGCAGAAGGTGAAGTTGAGTAAGAGCAGGATGAAAAGAAACATTTTTTCCCAGTTGATCAAGAATTCTTCTTTCTGGATGAAACTAAGGTACATTCATTCTCGTGTTCCAATTCCTATAACCAAACTTCTCTGTGCCAATTTGGACCACCATCGTGCCTAAGGTGAAAAGAAATAGTGAAATCTTTTGATACAATTCTTCGACGTGCATACACAGCAAAACCGTTGGAAAAAACCAAGAACCGAGAACTATAATCATAAGCACAGCGAACATGAAGACCATAAGCATTTCCACCAAGACAACAATGAAGAGCCTTGGCTACCTTCTCTTCAGATAAACGAAAAGTGTGACAGGAGAAAGTAGCAAGGAGAAGAAAACCATCGGAGCTGGAAGGACCACGATCTACTGTGGAACCATACCGTTTGAGAGTGAAATTTGCAAAAGTCACACCATCAGCAGCATCTCAATCGTCCTCAAAAGAAGAAGGGCGAGTCATGGCCGATCAGAAATTGGATCATTTCTGAAAAACTTCTTATGCGTATGGGAACTGCTTTAGTTAGAATTGGACGATAGTTTTTTTAAATAAGATTGGTGCGTGCATGTGGGTACAGTTTGTGGCTGCATACACTCAATTTATTCATATTTATTACACTGCTACATATGCAATTACGGGGTTCATTTGATTTTATGAATTTTTTTAGTTGGTGAACAATGACAAATCAAATCTAACGAAATAACCAAAAAGTTAAAATAAAACTAGTTAGTTAATTCAATGAAAAAAGTTCAATAAATCATTTACTCATGGAATAGGTCAGTTGTGAAGTTAAATCAATGATTTTTCATATAGATTTCAGTATTTCACCTTTTATGAAGGACCTGTGCCTATTATCCTATCCAGGGGTTCAACATAAAGATATATATTTCTGTGAAGCAAATATTACTATCAACAAAGAATTTTCTTAGTATTTAGGTATTTAGATTTGAAACAAGGAGGTTATTAAGAATTAAAGGATTAGGGAACCACTTGGGTTATCATTTGATATCTTTCATGAGATCAATGCATTAGTGTTATGTGGGGCATCCAATACCAGAGGCGTGGCCACAAGCTAGCACTGTTGGCAACCGTGGCAGAGCAGGACCTGACGGCCTGAGGAGGTAAGTTCCAGGCTTCAGATTAGTTTAAATCATGTCTTTGATCAGTTAGTTTGTTTGGCATTAATTATCCTTAAGCAGATTGCATCTGCCGGTTAGTTTATTTGTTAAGAAGGCTATATAATACACGGCATCATCATCACTAGAATCAATCAATAAAGAAGCCTCCAAGTTCCCCTACCTATTCACTACTTCCTTGCCTTTCTTCTCTTCTTGTGCGCCGGCCGCCGTGGGTTGCCATCACAGCACCCAGTCCCAGGGTCCAAGACCTCAACCTCTCGTTGCCCACAGATACTTCCTACGCATCTCCTAGGCTCTACTAATTAGGGTGTAATCTTGCACGGAAGGGTTATGGAGGAAGTGGTTTAAACAGGGGTAGATTGTACACTATAATATCTGTTAGCACATAATGGTAAAAATGATGATGAAATAGGAGTTCTTATAAAATGGCAAATTTGAGTGCTCCTCTGCAGTGCTATGGAACTAACTTCTTATATATCAAACTGTTGGTGCTACATCAGAGAAAAAAATACCCTCTGACATGGTGTCACTACAGGTACATAGAGGACATAGCATTTGTCACGGCCTGAGCTTGGAGGTGGAAGGGAATGGAGATAGTAGATGTGAGAAGTAGGCGGACGAGCATACGGACGCCTGCATTTGGGCGGTGCCGCGATGACAGCGTCGTCCTAAATGCAGGGCTCAGAAAGAACAGGCAAAGGAGTAAACTGCTGATAATTCTTGCTTGATTATGAAAGGTAAATGGCATGGTTTAATATACCCGCCTCCGGACAATCAATGACCAAGGAACAACTAACAAGTAACAACCTAACAAACCAGATCTAATCTTTAACTTGAAAAATAAGAAACTTAGTAAACGAACTATGCTCCTGACTTTTCTTGTGCGCGGGCCAATCATTGGTGGCAGCACTGGTAGCAGCTTCCCCACATGACATCATTCACAATTTGACAGTATTGATATGGCTTCAAGATATATTGGATAAGTATTGGGGAAATACTGGTATCTTTTGTGTGTCAGACAGAAAATTTACATATTTAAAATTTCAAATGACCACCTCGTTGTATACAAACACTGAATATTTTGAGGATCAAGGTTCTAAATAGCGGCAATCATTCCATCACAATTAGGTCTGGAAAAAACACTATCACAAAGAATCTTATCAAGCTGTCCTACACAGCAGTATTTAGTTTGAAAAATAATTCTAATGGTCATCCAATGTTTATAAAACTAGAAAGAGTACTAAATAAACATACTGAGCAATGTATATAGCTTGGGCTTGAATAATTATAATTCTATAGCCCTAAATTTGAATAATAAATTATGCACTAAACATCATTATTTTGGAGTATGGACAAAATAATTGATGTTCCATTCATTTATTAAGGTAGATTGCCAGCACACCTTGCATATACATGGAGCTGAGTCAGTCTGTAAGCCATGAACAGCATCTGTAGCACTTTGCAGGACTTAATTACCTTATATACCTGCTGAATAAAAAAAATATAAATAATTGGAATTTTAAATACAAAAAAAGGCTGAGAGTGGGAATCAGCAAAAACAGCCTACCATTCAAGTATTATTGGAGTGAGCTGTTCAGAACATACTCAGTCATCATCACTTGCTCTTGTTCTCTATCAGTAAAACCTAGTAATTTCGTCAAGTTCCACTGATCAATTTTCACAAGCAATTCTACTTCATCGAAGCATATATCTCTTGGACCAGGAAATTGATCCTGACAACCACAAGACAAGGGGGAAAAGAAAAAAAAGAGAAAAATAAACAGTTCAGTGCACAAGAGATGCACAAGCTTATATTAGTCTAATAAATTAAATGCAGCTAAGTGCACACCAAGTTATCTGTAAGGGCCCTGAAATTCAAACTCAATTAACTATTGCATTAGGAGTCTAATTGACATTAATGCATGCAAATTAGAAGGGATATGAAAACGGTATGATTAAGCATGCAAAATAACCAGAGTACTAGAGTTGCAATGGAATAAGAGAAGGACATTTATGCCCTTGTCCATTCAGTAGAGCACAGAGGGTAGAAAAGTAATTTCGCAACCGGTAAAAGGATAAGACTCGATTCACTGGGAAGATTCACCGCACTTCTCATTTCACCGCATAGAGCCAGCTCTCCCAACGCCTTTTTCCCCCGCCAAACCGAGAGAGTGAGAGGGGCTCGAGGGCAAGACCGGAGCCGGCTGGAAGCGAGGAGAAGAGCGGCTGGACCAAGGAGGTGAAGGCCGCCAAGGAGCTAGAAGGAGGAGGACCGGGACAAGCCAGAACATCGGCCACCTCCACCCCAACTCCTATTCATCTTCCTCACCCAACCAAACCGCAAGGACCCCAAGTAAGCCAGCGAAACCGAAGTAGTAATAGAGTAGCAGTAGTGTAGTTGTAGAGTAGAATGTAGTATGCAAATAAGTAGATCTAGTAGAGGCAAGTGTAGATCAGAGTCCTTCCTCTTGGTCTCAGTAGGGGAGTTACCTAGGGGCTCTTGTAGTTCGTCCCGGCTGTTCCCAAGCCCTCAACCATGGTTGTCACGGCGGTAAGGCGTCCACGGCGTGCCAGAACCTTTTTACCTTTTAAAAGGTTAAGGCGCGAGGCGAGGCGCCTTTTTAGACATGTATGTAAGGCGAATAAAAAAAAAAACAAATTGCAACATAATAAGACATTAAAATAGTTGACAAGTTGACACCACCAAGTCTAATACATAACATAGTTCACAAAATAATGTAGTTTGACGCCACATGACCACAATGACATAACATAGTTAACAAAATAACATAGTTTTGCATCTCAAACCCTCTCTCATCTAGGCATAACCGCATAATCAATAATCATCCATCAAATCGTTATCGGTATTAGTAGTGTCATCCTCTCCTCCTCCTCCTCCTCCACCCTCTTCAAGATCCGTGGGATCTTCACCATAGTCATCAACATCATCATCATCGACCACTATCTCCTCATCCCCCTCATCATCGACCTCCATCTCATCTTCCCCTTCCGTGCTTGGATCAGAATGTCCCTCTTCTAAGTCTTCTTCCTCTACTTGTCGCCTCTTACGCCTCGTGTAGCGAGATAGGTCGACCATGAGCTCTCCTAGGAAAATTGCGACCTCGAAGATTGGCTGATGCACCAATAGCTTCATCAACATCATCCCATGTAAGGCCATCATGACCTGCAATTGCATTGGACTGTTTGGACGATGCGGTAACCCATTCATTGTCCCAATCAAACTCCTCCAAAATCAATGGGTCATAGCCTTTGGTCCCCTCCTCACGCCTCTTTTGAAACCTAGAGGTCATCTTGCTATTGTAAGAAACATAGACCAAATCATTCAACCTCTTGTGCTCCAACCGGTTTCTTTTCTTGGTATGCATCTAGAAAACATCCAAGATACACGAGGTCAATAAAAATAAGAGGTTAAACCTAATGATTCATATAATTTTCTAGTAAACTTACAAATTCAAAAGTGCTCCAATTACGCCACAACCTAGGATGATGAAGCACATAGACTAACTATACGCCTTGCAAACCTATGAAGCTCTATGCATTTGCCACCATATGCACGCCACCAATCAACTAGAAATGATAAACAAGTTGAAGTTAGCATGCTATAAACAAAAAGAAGCATGCTGAAATTTACAAACACTCACTAGGATTCCTTGTCTGCGCGTGTTGGATTGCCATTTTATTTGCAAATACTCCTCTTTGATTCTCGTAAAGAATCACTTGGCTATCAATCTTGTCTAGAAGGATTGGATCTTCCACCATCTTTGAAAGACATTCATTCAAATCACACCTCATTTGCGCAATGGCATCTTAATTCTCACTACTCTCTTCTTTAGGAGAGCATAGAACTTTCCGGGGTTTAAGAAGAGAGCGGCACCATACAATGGGGTGACCATTTGGTTGTTCCAACGCCCATCCATGATGCTCAAGATGCGAGTGAGCAAAGACTTCTTGTTTTGAGTGGAGAAAGATGCCATGATCTTATGTTTCGCCATAGACATCAAGCATTGGACCTCCGGCATGGCGGGCATCTCATCACCATCAACCACCCTTAGCACCTTAAGTAGTGGTAGTGAAGCTCTAATGCAATCCTCCACTTGGTGCCAAAAGGATTTGCCAAACACCACATCATATGCCTTCTTTCCCGCCTCTGTCTTGGCTAACTTGGTTGAAGTCCAATCCGTGGTTGCAAATAGGCTTTTCAATGCTTCTCTATGCTTGTTCAAACTTGACAATGTTAGAAACGCGGTAGCAAACCTAGTAGCCGCTGGTCTCACAATATCCATCCACTTTGTCTTCTCCTCATTGCACTAAGAAGCCTTGAATGCCTATAGATGAATGTGGTGAGATGGCGGGCTTGTGCAATAGGCTTCTTGAATTCCTTCAACTTCCTATGTCTTCCAACATAAGGTCCAAGCAATGCGCAACACAAGGAGTCCAAAACATAGTGGGATCCTCTCCATTAGAAGCACTGCTGACCTTGTAGTTAGCACCATTATCGGTGATCACTTGAACAACATATTCTTTGCCAATTTTCTCAATTTCTTTCTCGGAAAGTAGGCAAGCATTTGTGCATCATGAACCTCACTGGAAGCATTCTGAGACTCCAAGAAGAAAGTCCTCGGGACTATTGACAAGGAAGTTGATCAAATGGCGCCCCTCCTATCCGTCCATCCATCGACATGAGGCCGCAACCATATACCTTCCAAGCTTCCTCATGCTTCTCCCTCATGTTGTCGGTCTCCTTGACAACCTTATGGAGCAATGGCTCACGCAACTCATGGTAGCTAGGAGGCTTGTACCCAGAACCGTACTGTGCAATGGCCTCCACAGCTATCTCAAGGCTATCGTGAGCGTGCAACATTAAAAGGAATGCCACACTCATAGAACATCTTGGCTATCTCAAGATTACTTGGCCTTCTCTTTCTTCCTTAGTTCTCATAGGCATTGGATGCTTGTTTGAGAAGGTCCCTTGGAATGTCTTTGCTCTACCACCTCACGTGGTGTCATTCAAGCATGGCACTAATTGGCTTCTTTGGAGTGGAACCTTGAACGCTAAAGTACTTTGCCTTCTCTTGGCTTTGTCCCCGAACTTGGTTGCGCAATGGCGTGTGAAGAAGGTTCGCTTTCCTTGCCACATTCATTGACTTCTTCGTTCTCGGGATCATCCTCTACACAGATAGGTCGAGCCCTCTTGTTCTTCAACAAAGCATCTCTCATCTCCTTCATGATGGCTGTGGTGGTGTTCACACATTTTTGCACATCACCAAATCCTCCCGCAAGATGCTCCTTGTATCTCTTAATCCCTCCAGTTATCCTCCTTTGACACCAAGAGCATCGCACACTATCCGGTTGCCAATCTCGTCCCAATACCCATACTTCCAACCGGATCGTTGCTTTTTGGCCTTCGTTTTGGATCTCATCAATGGGTCATATGCATCCGCCCGAGAGGAGTTCGTTTCGGTGTTTGCGTCTTTGCTCTGCCATGTCCAGTGGAGATTGGAGCCTGGAGATCAGCAGAGCAGAGCAAGATATCAGAGGAGCCGAGCAGAGTTCAGAGGACAGGAGTTCAGGACATAAATATTCAGAGGAGGAGGTCAGAGCAGCATACCAGAGGAGAGGAGATCGACACAGGAGCAGAGGGCTGGGCGTCTGGGCGTCGGGAGGAGAGGAGAGGGCTCGGCGGCACGTCAGGAGAGGAGAGGGCTCGGCGGCACGTCAGGAGAGGAGAGGGCTCGGCGGCACGGGAGGAGAGGAGAGGGCTCGGCGGCACGGGAGGAGAGGGCTGGCCGTCGCCGACAAAGCAATGAGCCTTGTGAGCTCGAGCCGTTAAGCGGCTCGGCCGGCGAGCGAGCTCAGCGGCCGGCGGAGTGAGCGAGCTCGAGCCGTCAGCCAGCTCGACCGGCGGAGAAGAGCTCAGCGGCGGCGGAGCGAGCTCGAGCCGTCAGCGGCTCGGCCGGGCGAGCAGAGCTCGAGCGGCCGGGGCGGAGTGGAGCGTCGCCGGAGCTCGAGCAAGGCGAGGCGGGGCGGAGCGGAGCGGCCGGCGCGGAGCGGATCACCAACAAGCTTTTAGGTCTTCCCCTTCCTCTCTCTGGCCCGAGTCCCCCACTCTTCCATTTCGGCTTTTAGGGTTCCCCTTCCTCTCTATGGCGGCCTTTTTAGCACAAGGCGTCGCCAGGGACGCCTCGACGTCGCCTCGCCGACGCCACGGACGCCTCGCCGACGCCATAGGCGAGCTCGGTAAGGCGTCGGCCGTGGCGTCTGCGCGGTACCGCCACGCCGATTAGGCGACGATTAGGCGACGATTCGAGGACGCCATGACAAGCATGCCCTCAACATAGAACTGGTCGGCCGATCTCGCACTACAACTCCCAAACCTAGGTCCTCTCAACCCTGTAGTCATCCTTGACCCGAACTTACCTTGTAGCACCATTATTCGGAGCCAACCAAGCAACCAAACCGTAGATCGACCAACCAAACCCAGATCCCAGCAAGGCAACAGAGAACCGAACCCCACCAACCATCTTCAAGCAATCAAGAGCTCTAGAATCGAGCCACTGCAACTTTACCACCAAGAACCGAATAGCAAGACCCTAGAGCAAGCAAACCAATGGAGCATCAGGTAGAGGAGTAGGCCGGCTCGGCTGCAGGCCGCCGAGGCAAGGCGCTGAGGGAAGGTAGCGTCGGGTCGGCAGAGAGGGGCTGAGAGACCGAGCGAGTGGTCGGGAGGAGAAAGCAGAGAAAAGAGAGGAAGGGGAGTCGGTTTGGGCCGAAGACCCATTCGGACAAAAAATATTTTTCGAGAGACAAATTAAAAGAGAGAAAAGAGAAAAAGAGAAGGAAAGAAGAGAAAAGAAAAGAGAAAAATGAGAAAGGAGGAGAAAAGATGAGTTGGGGTTAAACCGTAGGTGTGGTTAATTGAATAACTTAATTAAGCTTAGCAACATCTCTAATTAATAGCTGTCACTAAGTGGTTGGACGCCATCAATCAGATTCAAAAGCTAAGTATTAGCAAAACTAATAGTTGGTAATAATTTCAGCTCTGGACCTGAATCAACCAGCCAGACCAGAACCAACCTTTGAGCGAGGACGTACATTCCAATATTATAACAGGCAAGTTCCTTTGATCATAAGTTTTCTAAATGTTTCTAAATGCTTTTGTATTATAAATGTCATCATTGCAATGGAAAATCTATATTATAAATGCAAAATGTGAAGATTGACGGTTGGAGAATGGAATATGAATCAATTAGATATTGGAGATGATAAATGGTGTCATTAAATGAATGGGCAATGGGAATGATTAGATTATTAAGTTAAGATAATATTGGTGGGTAGAGGATGCCGATGAGAAGGATTGTAGGTCGGTGGGGTCCTCTATATAGGTTATTATATAAGGTCAAACAATCTAACACTTGGTCAATGAGCCGTAAATGAGTATCAAACATAGTGTGAGAAATTCAGTCAGAAAAGGTTGCCCTAGGAAGGTATTAATATCTCCACCATGGGTAAATTAAGGGGAGCGCCTCTGGGATATGCCGGTAGGCCTAGAGGACTGAAGCCAATTGGACGGCGATATATTTGAAGCCAGTGGGTTACTGCCGTTGGAATCGGGGTAACAACTGTATCTGCGGGTTGTGCGCGGCCTGGGTGGGTGCCCCCAACTCGAGTGCAGAGGTGGAGAATTAATACTGGATCAATGATAAACATTCTGGGGCATCTTAATGTCACTATGGATAAAATGGTACAAACCTGCGTAGGGTAAAATCATGAATTCATGCCAGTCTCTTGGATTGGAGACTACGGAAGCTAAGTCTGTCACATAACAGTGTTAGTAGTGTTTTTGGAAAGTTAAAATGAATCACTCTTTAATAAAACTATCTTTCGTAAAAACTTAGTTGGAGGGAAGGTGACAGTTGGTGGATTACAATAATCATGAGAGAAAAATTCATATCATGCATTCCTTGCTATTAATACTTGCTGAGTTCTCCGTACTCACTCTTGCTTAAACCCCCCTTTTGCTTAGAAGGTGAGTCCTATGGATGCGCCCCAGAGGCAGGGGGTGAGGATCATTCGCAAGGTCAGGACTTACCGGAGGCAGACTACTACTACTACTACTATCTACAGGAGGACTAGGGTGTCTAGTGGACCATCTCCTGGTGGATCATTCCCTAGGGGACCGATGCCTTGTCCAGAAAGGTCCCTGGGGTAATAAAGATGTATTATATTCTGTTGTATCGGTTGGATGTATAGTTAGCCTTTTGGACTTGTAGCCTTGCGTGGCATGATGGTATGTAATAAAGGTACCATTTCAGTCTCAAATTATTGTTCTGTTGTAACACTCTGAATACTGTGTAGTAGATGATAAAGTATTAGGTTGCCCGATATTTTGTTAGCCACTATACCGAGATCCAAGTAATTATCCCTGCGTAAAGACAGTGAAGCTGTTAATTACCCGGGCTAATTACCCGGGTCATCACAAGTGGTCTCAGAGCAATGGTTACGACAACCACGCAACTAAATAACCAGGAACTGATAAGAGACTTAAGCAGAAATAGATCCTTCTAGCTATATGGCTCTAACTATACTATAACTCTTTTCCTCGTAGACTAATAGATGCATAAATTTATCTAAGTATTTTACTACTTGACCACCAATACTGATTTATTGGTTAGACTAATATATGGCTATTTACCTATTGCAGGATGCCACGCACTATGATTTATGGTTCGCAGGTTCAGGGTCAGCATGTGTTAATGCTGAGCCAGTTGGTCTTGGAGCTGGAAGGAGGTTGGATAGATTACTATCATGAGACACAGGGTGCCACAGCTTCATGTAGAGTCAAGGTGGTTATCTCGGGGTTAGGAGTAGAGCCCAGTTTCTATACGGAGTTCACGACACCTTGGCGTCACGCCGAGTATTTCTTACCCCTCCAGGATGCCGCTAGGAAGGCGGTGCTGGCCCTTAGAGCTCAGTTTGTGAGCCACTTACAAGACTCTTCTTTTAGCCATTTCCCCATCTTCACACTTGGGGTTTCTCACCCTCCACCACCACCAAATTTTTCTCCCCACAGTGCTGGTGAGCCCTATGGACCCTCCGGTAGGGGAGTCACTAGCCACTACATGATGGGCTCGGACGCCATGTACTGTGAGGCAGTGAATGAGACGGTGGAAGAGTCCAAGAGTAGAGCTACCTTATGGCACTAGCAATACCAGGAGGCGGCTACAGATCGCCAGGTTCTAGCTTTCTACCCTCGCAGAGATGATGGCTTCAGGTGCTTACCATACCGCACCCACCGCCATCGCTACAGCCACTCCCCCTGTGCCTCCCACCACCACCCATCCTCCACCACCTACCACCTTAGCAGCGCCCATTCACCCGCACGTCTCCTCTCCAGAGGCAGATACACCAACTTTAGACTCCACTACTTTTCAGCCCTCCTTCATCCCAGATTCAGGCACCTCCTTTGCGCAGACACTCTACAGAACTACTGTTTCATACTACTCCCTACCACCGCACAGACGCTACTTTCACCAGTCTTCTCACATGAGTGTGCATTATGGCCCTACCGCCGATTCAGTTTATGTGACTTCCCTTGTGGGATAGTCAGGTCAGGGGTCGGGTGCGATGGTTCAGATTCAGGATTCTGAGGACCCAGAGGAGGTCGCTGCGGAGGACTAGAGTGTTAGTGGGGTTGGGAGCTGTTATCTTTGTATGGAGGTTATGATGTAATGTGTTGTAGCCAAACTTTGGTATTAGCACTGTTCCGGTTTTAATAATTAGTAATGTACTTGTACTTCTGCTACCTTTTAGTAATGTTAATTTGCTGCCCTCTTATCATAATATGGGTTGTTGAGTGCATTTCCTCATGTATGTCATCTTTAAGTTAATATAATCAGCTAATTCTATACTTAGAAGCATTGCATCCTTTCATTCCCTAGAACATGCATGTAAGAAAAGAATGAAATATGGTCATGCATCTGTAACTAGCATAACTAAAATTGGGTAGGTCTTAGGATGCATCATCTAACTAGTAAAGCATAGCTTAGTTCCTTTATGCAATTGTGTGTATATGACTATATATCTACATAATTAGCTGATTAAATAAATCAGAAGAGGAGCTAAGGACTAGGAAACGGTCCCGGACCCGTTGTTCGTGGCGGTCTTGGACACGCGGTCTATAGCATGCTCGAGCGCATGGTCTCGATGAGTTCTTGGTGCTCGGACACCAAGTTGTTTATCGTTTTTCTTCAGTAGATAGGGCGGTCCGAGTGCGTTAATCTCGGGGAGGGCGACTCGGGGCGCGTAGACCTCGAGGAGTTCTTGGTGCTAGGACACCAAGTTTCTTTTCGTTTTTCTTAATTCATAGTTTATGGCTCTTACTATGAGATGGTAGATAGATTGTGAATGAACTCTGTAATGGAGTGACGAACGCGAGTGATCATATCTAACGTCTTAGCCCTTCTTTAAAAACAAAGCTATAATAGCCTCTACTCATAATTTCACCTCTCGTCTTACAATCAAATGCTGTCATTAAATAAAAGTTTCAACCTTATTTTCTCCACACAATTAAGACCTCTTATCTCATAAACAAATTCTGATAATGGCAATGTCCAACCTAACCTTGTAATTGTGCTTTAGCAAAATGTAAGAAGGGTAATCTAAGCTAAAATGTTGCTAAGGATAAGTTGTTAACTAAGTCTTGTCCAGTAATGCTCTCTTTTGCAGGATGTCAAACCGAGAAATAATAGAGCAAGATCTTCTCCTTAGGCTAGGATCCACCCAGGGCCAGCCTAGCATGCTAGAACCACCTCCCAGACCATTCCAAGATCTAAACCAACCCAGTCACCCAGGGTCTAAGCAACCCACACCCCCAGGAGGTAATGCCAGTACAGCCAGAACTCCAAAAAGCCGCGATCAATTAGAAAGAGTTCTCATGTTCTTCAAAAACTCTAGGAGGGAAGCCCAGGAGAGCCAAAATCAGTTTATGGGAACCATGCTTGCTAACCTAATTCCAGGAGCTCAACCCTCTTCTAGAAACAAAGTCACATTAGGAGAATTCCTCCAAACCCGTCCACCCACCTTCTCCAGAGCCACAGAACCTCTTGAAGCCGATGATTGGCTTCAAGAAATCGAAAAGAAGTTAGCCACAGTGGGATGTTCCGAGGAGGAAAAGGTCCAGTTTGCGACCTATCAGTTGACGGGACCACTGGCCACTTGGTGGACTAATTATTGCCGCACCCGTACTAGAGAGCAACCGATCTCATCGCAAGAGTTCACTTCTCAGTTTCGAACCACTCATGTTCCATTAGGGGAAATGGATATTAAAAAGAGAATTTTGGGATTTAACCCAAGGCAATAGAAAAGTCTCCGAGTACATGCTTAAGTTTAATGAGCTATCTAGATATGCCCCTGAAGAAGTAGACACATATGCTAAAAAGATCCTCAGATTCAAGAAGGGCATGAACCCATATTTAAGGATGCAATTGACCGCTCACATGATTACGGAGTTCCAGGATCTAGCCAATAGAGCCATCCTTATAGAAAGTGAGCACGCTCTATTAAATGAAGAAAGAAGAAAGAAAGCAAGATTTGATCCTAGGTCATCTATTTCCAGTCAGGCAAGACCTTTTAGACCCCTATGTTAGTTCGGCAACCAGCGCCGAAGCCATATGTAGCTATCCCAGTTCAACGCCCTAGTGCGTTTCCACGCAGACCCCCACTTAAATGCTTCAAGTGTGGAGGTCCCCACTTTGCCAACTACTGTCCTCAAACTTCCAACATATGCTATAACTGTGGTCAAGAGGGGCACAAAAAGAATAGCTGCCCACATCCTGTCAGTCAAGCCGGACAGCACAACCCAGGAAGACCTTAGAGCCGTCCACCGGTAGTGGGGCGTACTGCTAGAAACCCTACTGCCACTCATCTCAAGGACACAGCTGGGGAGCACCAACAGCAGGCTCGGCCCGTCTAAACAATGTAACTGTGGAGCAGGCGGAGGAAGCAACAGATGCAGTGACGAGTATGCTTCCCATTCCTCCATCAGTGGGTAATATTTTATTTGATCCTGGTGCAACCCATTTATTTATTTTTAAAGGATTTGTGACTAGGAATAAATTGGAATGTGCAACTTTATCGATGTCATTAGGAGTTAATACAACTGCTGGGGCAATCACAGTAACTTCCTTGAGAAGGAATCAAATAATAAAAATTCAAGATACTCCATTCCTAGCTAATTTACATGTCATCAGTTTATCCCACCTAGATGTGATATTAGGCATGGATTGGCTAGCTGCAAACAGAGTTATTATAGATTGTAAGTTGAAAACTGCATCTGTAAGAACACCTAGCGGGGATTGTATCTTGTTTCGGGGACGTAGAACCGGAATGTATCCATCCGTTATTAAATTCAACCATCTGTCCTCATAAGAATTGTCTCCCATTACAGTAGTCTGGGATTTTCCTGATATATTCCCTGAGGAGCTGCCAGGGATGCCACCGGACAGAGAATTAGAATTTTCCATCGACCTGGTCCAGGAACCACCCCCATATGCAAAAGAGCTTCCCGTATAACTCCACTAGAGCTCGTAGAACTAAAGAAACAATTGGAAGAAATGGAAGAAAAAGTATTCATCAGGGAAAGTGTATCGCCTTGGGGAGCACCGTTATTATTTGTGCCTAACAAGAATGGTGAACAGAGGTTATGCACAGATTATAGAGAGACCTTAATGAAGTCACCATAAAAAACAAGTACCCTCTTCCTAGGATCGATGATCTATTCGATCAGCTCAGAGGAGCTTGCGTCTTCTCAAAGATTGACCTATGGTCTGGGTATCATCAGGTTAAAATAAGAGCGGAAGATGTAGAGAAAACCGCTTTTGTATCCAAATATGGGCATTATGAGTATACAAAGGTACCTTTTGGATTAACTAATATCCCAGGAGTATTCATGAATTTAATGAACAAGATTTTCATGAAGTATCTGGATAAATTTGTAGTGGTATTCATAGATGATATTTTAATATATTCCAAAAGTGAAGAAGAACATAGGGAACATCTGAGAATCACACTTCAAGTCCTGAGAGAGAACCAATTGTACGCCAAGTTCAGTAAATGTAAGTTTTGGCTGAATCAGGTTTCTTTTCTCAGACATGTTATATCCGAGAAAAGGGTTGAGGTAGACCCAGAGGATAAAAGCAATTAAATCATGGAAACATACATCCAATCATAAAGATATTAGAAGTTTCCTTGGATTAGCTAGGTACTACCGCAAGTTCATCAAAGGATTTTCTCAAATCTCATCACCTCTCACCAAACTCTTGAAAAAGGATAGCAAATTTAACTGGACATTAGTGCCAATTTTCAAGAATAAAGGAGATTCAAAGTTGTACTAATTACAACGGAATTAAGCTCATGAGCCACACAATAAAGCTTTGGGGCGAGTAATTAAACATCATTTAAGAAGAGTGGCTAGCGTGATGAAAAACCAATTTGGTTTTATACTTGGGAGCATTGTTGTCAAGGTGTCGCCTACGCGTCCAGGCACCGGCGGCCGGCGGCCGCCAGCCATGGACCTTCGCCTCGCCTTCGCCGGGGAAAGCACCCACCGGGACGTTCCAGGCGTCACCCTGGGCGTCCAGGCGTCTCCAAGCGGCCTGATTAGGCGTCGGGAGAAGGGGTAAGGAGTAGGGATGGACTAGAGAGAAGGGATAAGGATTGGGAGCCGTACCTAGCGCGTGGAGACTAGAGAGGAGAAGAGCTCTACCACGACGCCCCCACCTCCGTCGCCTCCACCGCCGACGGCTGTAGATCCGGTAAGGTTGCTCCACTGCTGCTCTGTGTCGCTATCAGCTACTCCGTTGCGGCTGCTCCTCTGCTCCGCCGGCTCGCCGCTGCTCTCCATCGGTGGTGTTGCCGCCATCGCAACCGCCATTGCGCCTCTGAAAGATCGGAAGAGAGGATTTGCCGAGTTTGGGAAAAAGCCCTCGCCTCCGGTTCCGACGAGTGAGTTTCGTCCTGCCGAGTTTCTCGTCCTCCTTTCCGGCTAGGCCTTTACTTCTCTGGCTATTTGTGGGATTGATCGAGCACACGTCGTGCTATAAGTAGATCTGCCTAGCCGTTGCTCCCCTAGATCCATTTGCTTCGTTACGTTTCCCCTGTTGGTTCGGGTGGAGGTAGTCTCGGTCTTTAGACTTCAAATCAGGTGATTCCTTCTCCTCTAGTAAGAAGGCCCTACTGTTGGTAAGGAGGACCATTTTTAAGCGTCCAGGCGCTCAGCTGGCGCCTCGCCTTGTCCTGTCGCCTTGACAACCATGCTTGGAAGGTCGACTACAGAGGCAATCTTCTTGACATGACAGTTAGTGGAGGCATAGGGAGGAAAAGAAGGATATATACATGGTGTTTATCTCCTGGAGAAAGCCTATGACAGTGTACCAAGAAAGGTCATGCGGTAGGTGCTTGAAAAGAATAAAGTTCCAACAAAGTACATTACCCTGATCAATGATAGGTACGACGATGTTGTGACTAGTGTCTACGCATGTGATAGCTATACCTATGACTTTTCTATTAAGATAGGACAACATCAAGGGTTAGCATTGAGCCTAGTGATGGACGAAGTCATGCGGGACATACAAGGAGAGATCCCTTGGTGTATACTTTTTGCCGATGATGTGATGCTAACTGGTGAGAGTAGGGTAGGTGCTGATAGGAAACTGGAGTTATGGAGGAAGACTTTAGAATCAAAGAGCTTTAGATTTAGTAGGACTAAAAATGAGTATATGAGGTGTGTTTTCAGCGGTGCTATAGCAGATGATGGAGATGTTAGTCTGGACAGAAAAGTAGTGCCTACGAGGAAACATTTCGATATTTGGGATTGATGCTATTGATGCTACAAAGTGACGGCGAGATTGTTGAAGATGTGAGCCACAGGATACAAGTGGGGTACGTGAAATGGCGCCAAGCATTTGATGTCCTACGCCATAAAAAAGTCCCTCAAAAGTTAAAGGGTAAGTTTCTATAGGACGATGATCAGACCTGCAATGTTGTATGGAACAGAATGTTGGGCAAAAAAAGACACATGTACAAAAGATGAGTGTAGCAGAGATGCGGATGTTGTGATGGATCTGCGATCATACAAGGTGAGATCAAATTCATAATGATGATATACGTGATAGGGCACCAATTGAAGAAAACTTGTCCAATATTGTTTAGGATGGTTTGGACATCTCCAACAGAAGCCTCCTAAGGCATCCGTGCGTAGTGAAATTTTAAACCATCTCGAAAACATAAGAGGCAGTGGTCGATCAAGACTGACATAGGAAGAAACGGTTAAAAGAATCTTGAGGGATAGGAATATATCCAAAGAATTGACGTTGGATAGGAATGCATCAAGTTAGTGATCCACGTACTAGAACCATGGCTTACAATCAAAGATTTAAGGGTCTTTTGACTTTGATTTGGTTTATTCCTAGCCTACTCCAACTTGTTTGAGACAAAAGGCTTGGTTATTGTTGTAATGTAACTCAAAGTTATCTCAAAGGCGATAAGATAATGGAGCAAAGCATGCTTCACAAACATGACATGAGGAATCGATAATTAAGAACTAAAAACAACATAAAACAGAAGATAATTTGAAAGATACCTTATTAGTACTGTGACAACAGCTACCTTGCCATCTGCAAAACAGCACGTAGACTGTTCTCACTCTTCTTTCAGCTAATTTAGATGAAATAGAGAAGTTCCAGTAGCATTTAGAATTTGCTGAATGCTTGACACATCCAGGTCTAGCTATATGTGGAGACACTGAAGAGCATAGCTAATCGATGTGGAGTTTGGTTGATCTTCTCAAATGATGTGTTTACTCCAAAGTATGAAGCAGAGCCAACTGAAAGAGCAAGTGACTGTTATAGGGAGGGTTGAAAAGACATTTCTTACTGAACTACTGTTGTAATATTGGAATGATGATTGTGCAACTAATTTTACTGAAACTATACACTGCTTTGAATTTAGAAAGAAGTGCAGCACACCATGAAATAGAGTAGTTAACAAATTAGGAATACACAAACAGATGAGCAATGCATCAAGTGGTCAGGCATCACTCGGAAAAAAGAGAAGTCAGTGAAAGAACAATGAGAGCAACATTCTTAATCCTACCAATTAAGATCAATTTCAATCTGTAACATACTCAGATACAAAAATCTGGTTATGATTATGCAGTAGAATATAGTTTATTAATCAAGCACACAATATGGTAGTTTATATTGTGGCAAGCGTTCACAATTGCACTAATGCTCACTATTTGGGGAAAAGAAAGAGACGCATTTCAACATTGATCAGATGTCATTCTCTAATAAACTTGTGGACGAAACAGATATCCTACATGATCTACCATGAAAATGGAAACATCAGTTGGCATTTTGAATAGACAGCACAACGTTGAGATTTGATAAAACTGATACAATACAAAAATTTCCCTAGCCACAACAGGGTTTGTGTTCAAGGTTTCAAATCACGGTTTCGGACGAAATCTCGAAGGGACCGAAATCCCAGCGAGATCTCGAAATATTGGACAAATTTCGGTCAAAATCCAAAATGCAAAATTGAAATCTGGTTTTTTTTTTTACCGGGATTTCCGAGATCACGGCCGAAATTGCCAAGATCTTGGCAAATTTCAATTTTCAACCGAATGAAAATGGTTCGAAACATGTTGAAAATTTTTGTGGATGGTCTTGATGCATCAGTAATGTTCCCATGAAATTTTCAGATGATGATCAAGCCTAAAGAATTTTTAAAAATTCCGACAGTGCTACTGTCATGATAAAAGTTAGAAATTTCTGAAGCATTTCGATTGATTTTCGGATTATGAGAGTTATAATTGGCAACAATCAATCACAAATGATAGACATGGAATAAAATTGACACATAATTAAAATGAGTATATTGCAGTCTGCAGATAACAAAATGAAATTGACACATAATGAAATGCATGCATATAGACAATTCAGCATATATTGCATGAAGATGTAAAAACATAATTAAAACGAGTACGAACATGTTACAAGAAGAGATATAACAAATTAACAATATTATGAGTTATATGCCCTGCTATATAAATTTCAACGAGCGAACAATGGTCAAACCACTTTAGAAAATTTTGAAAATTTTTGTGAATGGTCTTCACCCCAAATCCAATCAAATCCGGCCCAAAAAAACTTGAAATCCGGTCAAAATATCCGAGATCTCGGCCGAAATTGCCAAGATTTTCGAGATTAGTGTAGCATTTTGAATTTCTTCAAAAAAATTTATCAGGCCGAGATTTAGGATCTCGGGAGAGGCCGAAATCCGAGATCTCGGCCTAGATTTCCGAAATTTCACCGGGATTTTGAACCTTGGTTGTGTTAATATGGTGTTTTAGTGCAAGAAATTTTAACAATTACAGATGATCCATACTGATTGTAGTGCATAGGTATCAACATATCTTTCGAAAAGTTAGGGAAACAACTTCACGACTTGCATGTTCACCAGACTTCTTTGGCAGGTTTCTTGCGATGTTTACTTCAAGTTTAGGGATGGAAGGGGGCTAAAGAGAACGGTAACAATAGCCAACCAATTTTGGGGATGCAAAACAGTTGGCAGTGCTAATTGGGACAGCAAATAGGGCACAATAGACTCCTAAGAATCTGCCAAAGATTAACAATCCTAATATTAATATGAGCTACATCACAGAGTTATTAATCTTTACATATGGAACATACCATAGAAAAACATAGTTACTTGCACCTTAGAATAATAAATATTTTTAGACAATGGAGCTAAGGCCCCAGTTTCTATTAGAGAGACCAAATGCCTGAGTTTTGCTTTCACTGGTATTATTAGTAACTATGTGATCACCAATGAGAGTTCTTATAGTTCATAGTGTTACATAAGTCCATATGGGCTGTACTCTATTGCAATTTTACTGAACAGAATAATCAACATATTCCATCTGACATCTTGCATACAATCTCTCAAATAAGACGACATATCTGAAAGCAACGATAGCACCAACAGGATTACCACATTGCTAATACAAAGGAAACAAAAAAAAAAAAATACTCAGAAATCAGAGCATAAATTAGAGCTTTAAATGGCAAATCAAAATTCATACCTTCTGCAATAGACCATCAACACACGGCAGTTGGTTGGTTGGTCCAAATTTATCTAGCAATTCTCATATGCAATTGTTATTTCACCTGTAAGCATGGCATATATTGAGTCACTAGGGCGATAATCATGTTCCTCCATGACTGAGAGCAGGCTGGAACACTCAGCAATATTGCCCTTCTTTAATAGACCATCAATCAGAATCTTCCAAACAATCTCATCATAATTGTATTCCTTCAACAACATGTCACCAAAAACTTGTTTAGCAGTGTGAAAGCTCCCTTCCTCATAAAGAGCGGAAATAATATGCCTATAAGATTCTAAATGTGGTAGATAACCACTCTTGGTCATTGAATCAAGAAATGTCAAAGCTTTTGTTAGCATTTTTAGTCTGCAACAACACTCTATAATAGAAGTATATACATCCTCACTAGGGGTCAAGTTAGCACTCTGCATCCCAACAAGCAAAAATTTTACTTCCTCCAATCTGTCAACTCGGCATAAACATCTAATAAAACAACTGTAAATATCGATGGCTGGAGGCAACTGAAGCTTAACAACCCTTTTCAAAAGTCCCTGGAGATCTTTCATATCTGCTACTTTCCATATATCAACAGAGCTGGCAGGGATGTTATTAGAAGAATTTTTCTTTAGCAAGAGTCTAAGCAGGACTGTGTAGGACTCCTCATTTGGCTTGCACCCATTAGCAACCATGTGCTTGAAAGATGAAAATGCTTGACTGACTAATCCTAGATTTGCATACCCACTAATCAAAGTGTTATATGTGACTAAATTAGGGTAAACACCATGATCAAGCATTTGAACCATCATGTATTCAGCTTCTTCCATCCTCCCCTCTCGACAATAGGAGCGAACAAATACTGTGTAGGTGAAAATATCAGGCATAATATCTGCTGCGATCATCTTATCAAATATCTCCTTTGGACCTTGAGATCCTATCTCCCTGACTAGTTCATCAATTAGAATGGTAAACGTGACAGCATTGGCTGGTACTCCTTTCTTCACCATATCATCCAACACCAACATCGCTTGTGACAATTTCTTTTGCCTGCATAATCCATCAATCAGTGAACTGTATGTGTGGGCGTCTGGCACAAACCCCTCTGAAACCATTTTCTGCATCAACTCATCAGCAGCATCAAACTTCCCCGCCTTGCACAATCCATCTATCAAGCTAGTATAGACAACCTCATTCACCTTAATTCCCTTCTGGACAAGAGACCCAAGAAACAACTGAGCTTCCCCAACTCTCCCACGTTTGCACAGAGCATCAATCAACACCGAGCAAGTCCACTCATTAGGAACCAGCCCACTAGCCTCCATCGAATGAAGAAGCCTAAAAGCACATTCCATGTGCCCCTCATTGCACTGCCCCTGAATTAAGGCCGTGTATGTCACCACATTTGGCACCAAACCTGCCTCAACCATCCGGCTGAACAGCACCATGGCTCTCTCCACCTTCCCAGATTTACAGAATCCACAAATCAGTTCAGTGTACGTCCGCACGTCTGGCGAGCATCCCTTACCATCCATCCCCTCAAAGATATCAACTGCAAGCTCTAAGTCCCCAGCATTGCAGTAGGCATCGATCAGCGCGTTGTAAACGACCACGCCTGGCTCAAATCCCTCCGCCATTGCCTCTGCAAGCAGAGCCTCCGCCTCCACAGTTCGCCCCGCCCCACACAACCCGTGCACCATCGTGGCGTACGCGTGCGTGTCGGGGGCGCACCCGTCCTCCCGCATCTCAGCGAACACTGCCAATGCCTCGCGCACCATCCCGGTGCCGCACAGCCCGTGGAGCAGCGCCGTGTACGTGAACGCAGTTCGCGCGCATCCCCGTAGCGGCATTAGCACGAACAGCCGGCAGGCGTGCGCCAGCATCCCCGCACGACAGTATCCAATAAGGAACGAGGTGTAGGCGTGGGAGTCCGGCGCGAGGCCGGCGCGGAGGAGAGAAGCAAGATGCCGCTTGGCGGCGGGGAGGTCGCCGGCGAGGCAGTACGCGTTGATGAGGGTCGTGTACGTGCGGAGGTTGCGCGCGGGCATGCGGGACGCGAGGCACTCCATGTCCGGAAGCATGCGGTGGCGCGCGAGAGCCATGAGGAGGGTGTTGAGGCAGCGGAGCGGGGGGAGTGGAGTGGAGGGGGAGAGGAGGAGGCGGGACAGGCGGCGGAGGTCGGCGGGCGAGGAGGCGGCAGCGGAGATGGCCGCGAGGAGGCGGTGGAGCGGGATGGGCTGGGGCATGGCGCGACGGCCTATGGCGCCGCGGGCATTGCAGGGTGGGATGATGGAGATGGGCGTGGCGGCGGATGCTGCGGCGGCGGCGGCGGCGAGGGGGTGAGGTGGGAGATGGGAGGCGGATGCGGGGCCAGGGGGTTTCTTGTCAAAGACAGGAATTGGCCAATCGGGCCTGCGATGGGGCGGCTAAGAGCATCTCCAACAGTTTCCTATAATTTAACTCCTAAGAGCATCTCCAACGGTTCCCAATAATTTAACTCCCAATAATCTTGGATGACGTGTTTCTCCAAAAGTTTTTGCCTGCAAAAGGCCATACTCCAACAGCTTCCTATGTTCCCCTCAAAATATATTTTGACTTGTTCCCTGTCTCGTGTCCGAAGTTGAGTCGCCTACAGTTGTCCGAGTAGAAATCATGTTTGCTCATGTATACAACGCCGAACTGTTCAAGTAGAAGTCATGCTTGTACATGTATCAAAAGCTAGTAGTGTGCAAACAAGCTAGAGGTGGTTCTCTTCAGACTTGTGATTGCATACATACATCGACATACTGGGCCAAAAGCCTTCTGACAACCCCATCTCTCTATCTCGCTTTTAAATTTTGAGGGCATGCATACAACATCAACAATCAACAAGATTCAAAGAAAGAGCTATTGCTCAATAAAATTGAGCAAAAATCATGAGAAAGTTGAGGCACAACAAAAATACATTCCACACAAATCCTAAATGTTGTGAATGTGATCGTAAATCAAGCATATTCTTTGCATGGAACTTAGAATTTCTAAAATTCATAATTAAGAGTAGCCTTCGCAGCCTCCACCGCGTGACCTTGTCGCCGCTTGCCTCGCTCAGTAATTCCCAAGTCATAGTACTTGATGTCCGGGATCAAAATGGAAAGATAAGTCGAAACAAACAAATTCTCACAGAAGCATACATAAAACAGGAACAACACACAAGAGCAATAACCAGATTAATCAAAGCCACAGAGAACCATGACATATCGACGATTACCTTGTCCTTGATATATTCCTGCATTACTATGGTCATTTCATCACTGTAGTAGGAAAACGCCGAAAGATATCAAAGACCGCAAAGAAATCAACAAATCAATTGGCTACATAAGATATTTAAAAAGCATTGATGTACCTTGCGATGGAGACCATCTCCTATAAGGCAAGTTTCAACAAATAAAAGTTCCAACTCCCAGGATGATGATCCATCAGATTAATATACATTCACATTTTATTTGTCAGATCTCAGAAAATGGTCTTACCATGATTTGAAATCAAGAATGATGTAATCGATCAGATCAACAGGATACTTCTACCATGTAGTTTCTTCCTAAGCTCGAATCACAATACTCGCTTCAACATAAACAAGAAGGCATATTTCACCTCAATAAATTAGAATAGCAGATCGCATAAAAAAACATATACAAGAACATCTTGACTAGCTACATGCGTAATATATCAAGTAATCCAATCCACATAACAAAAAACCATGGGATCATCATCCAACATCTAGCTACAACATCCAACATCCGTAAAGCAATCATCAAGAAAAAGTAAAGACCCTAAAACCTCCTCAACTATATAAATGTGTCTTATGTGTTATGTTTGTTCAGAAGACTCCCACTTTTATCCAACATTCATTCATATAAATGGATTATTCTAATTTGCAACACCAAGCCGCATCCATGAAATAGAGCTTCTTTTCACAAATTCATCATCAGCACTATAGCTCAAAAAAAGAACAGTCCTGTTTCTAAAACAAATGTTAACATGGATATCTAGTCTTACAGAGAAAAATGGAAGCAACATATGGTATATAACTTGTAGAATCCTCGAGTACCATGAATGGAAGCAAGACACTAGGGCAAAATCTAGAAAATCTGATGTGGGCTTTCATCTCGATGTTTAACCAAATTGATGTGGCATTTTAAGCTATGTAAAAGGAGTACCAATGAAACTTCAGTATGCAGACGATGCACAAATGTACCCAACTCTTCCTTCCTACTCTATTGAAACATAAAGGTCGCTAATATCTAGTCCATGCCATAACTTTAGATGTTGATTCAACTATCTACGAACATGGCATGACTATATCAAGTTATGTAGTTCAAGATAAGCCGCTTTATCGTGTCAGGGTTGACACTTCATCAATGTTGGCCTTGTTATGTTCCTCACAACAAGGCAAATATCCCGAAGTGCATTGTGCCGAGGTATATGGAACGTAAAGAAGGAAGCAAGGCCACATCGATGGAAGGCTTCCGTGATAAACGATTCATGGTACTCGGATTTTCTAGGCTTGTAGAATCCTCAAACCTTTGATCACGTAAAATCTAGGGTTACCTTTCAAAGGCGAGCTTCAATGCTCAGGGATGCAGTAAGACAGCTTCATACGGGCGGCGCGAGGTCCACAGGTGGGAGGCGCCACGACTGGTCATGGTCGGCGACGACGAACTCCGCGGAGGGCGACTTTAATCCAAGACTGCAGGCTTGGTGGCTCCGCTGAGGCAACGAATCCCGCCATGTTTCCAAGCCAGTTGAGGCGCACTCGACCGCAGAGGTCCGGCGGAGGAGCCTCGATTTGGCAAGTGGAGGCGACGCTGATGAAAGCTTTGCGCGCGATTTGGCCGAGAGAGGCGCGACCGCAGATGGGGACATGCATGGCGACGCTGAAAAAGAGGAGCCCGGGTTCGTGTTTTGGGCGTGCGAATATTTTGGGAGCACAAAAGAGGAACTGTTGGAGCATGTATTTTATCAATTAAGCCTAAAAACAGATTTAGGGTATGGATTTAAGGCACTGTTGGAGATGCTCTAATAATCCTGGATTGGGAGCTTCCTAAAGTTTTTGGGCCTTAAAAAAAAGGCTATTCTCCAACAGTTCCCATTTTTTGGGAAAGCACATGAGCGGCCAATATCTGGCAACTTTGGCCATAGTTTTTGGGCGTGCAGAGATATTGGGATTCGGATAGGGTAACTGTTGGAGCGGTAATTTTTTCATTTGTTTCTAAAAAAGGATTTTGGGAATAAGTTTTGGGAACTGTTGGAGATGCTCTAAGAGCATCGCCAGCAGAGCCCCTAAGAGCATCGCCAGCAAGAGCCCCTAAAACAGGGTCCCTATTTTGGATTTAGGGGCTCCCCCTATTTTTTGAGGCCTTATTTTCAGAGCACAAGTCCAACAACAGCCCCTAAATCTCAGCCTCTATTTTACTTTTTCTCCTATTTTGACATATCCGCTATGTATAATCTTCATTTGACACTACTAAAATTCAATCAAAAATATTTTTAATACATAAAACATAAGCATATTAACATTTACAATTTAAAAACATGAAATTTCAAATTTAAATTTAAAATTTTCAAAACATGATAAAATTTTCGAAGCCTCTCATGTATTTCCCTATCTTCAATAATATGGGTTGTACTCGTGTCCCTGGGAATTGGGGCTGAGGAGGCAAATTTAGGGGCTTCCTAATTTTAGGGGCTTGAGTTAGGGCCCCCTGGGAATTGGGGCTGAGGGGGCAAATTTAGGGGCCCCCTAATTTTAGGGGCTTGAGTTGGGGCCCTGCTGGATCTGTTTTTTTTACTACACTCCCTATTTTAAGGTTTAGGGGCTGGTTTAGGGGCTCTGCTGGAGATGCTCTAAACCAGCCCCTAAACCTTAAAATAGGGAGTGTAGTAAAAAAAACAGATCAGCAGGGCCCCAACTCAAGCCCCTAAAATTAGGGGGCCTCTAAATTTGCCTCCTCAGAGCATCTCCAAGATAGAGCCCCAAAAATGAGCCTTAAATTTTAATTTAGGACCCCAACTAATTAGATTTAGGGCTTCAACGAAATATTCACTCCAGCAATTAGGCCCTAAAACCCAACAAAGATAGGGCTCAATCACAGAGTTGCTAAATATAGCTACTCTCTTAGGGCCCTAAAACAATTTGCTTAATTTTAACAATTTAGGGCCATTGCTGGAGTTAATCTTTTTCCCAAAAGTCCTATAATTCAAGTTAGGACCATATTTAGGGCCTCTCTTGGAGATGCTCTCAGCCCTAATTCCCAGGGGGCCCCAACTCAGGCCCCTAAAATTAGGAGGCCTCTAAATTTGCCTCCTCAGCCCCAATTCCCAGGGACACGAGCATAACCCATATTGTTGAAGATAAATACATGAGAGGCTTCGAAAATTTTATAATGTTTTGAAAATTTTAAATTTAAATTTGAAATTTCATGTTTTTAAATTGTAAATGTTAATATGCTTATGTTTTATGTATTACAAATATATTTGATTGAATTTTAGTGGTGTCAAATGAAGATTATACATAGCGGATATGTCAAAATAGAAGAAAAAGTAAAATAGAAATTTGGATTTAGGGTCATTCTTTGGACTTGTGCTCTGAAAACAGGACCTCAAAAAATAGGGGGAGTCCCTAAATCCAAAATAGGGACCCTGTTTTAGGGGCCCTTGCTGGAGATGCTCTAAGAGCATCTCCAGCAGAGCCCCTAAACCAGCCCCTAAACCTTAAAATAGGGAGTGTAGTAAAAAAACAGATCCAGCAGGGCCTCAACTCAAGCCCCTAAAATTAGGTGACCCCTAAATTTGCCTCCTCAGCCCCAATTCCCAGGGGGCCCCAACTCAAGCCCCTAAAATTAGGAGCCCCCTAAATTTGCCTCTTCAGCCCCAATTCCAGGGACACGAGTACAACCCCTATTATTGAAGATAGGGAAATACATGAGAGGCTTCGAAAATTTTATCATGTTTTAAAAATTTTAAATTTAAATTTGAAATATCATGTTTTTAAATTGTAAATGTTAATATGCTTATGTTTTATGTATTACAAATATTTTTGATTGAATTTTAGTGGTGTCAAATGAAGATTATACATAGCAGATATGTCAAAATAGAAGAAAAAGTAAAATAGGGGCTGAGATTTAGGGGTTGTTGCTGGACTTGTGCTCTGAAAACAGGGGCCCAAAAAATAAAGGGAGTCCCTAAATCCAAAATAGGGACCCTGTTTTAGAGGCCCTTGCTGGAAATGCTCTAAGGGCATCCGATACGGTCGAGCACCCGGAGACTAGACACTATCCTTATGGGTGATCGTTGAACTGGCACGTGCAGGGTGCCACGAATCGTGTTCCCTGGCCGGATTGCTCCGACGTGAGATCACCAACTTCAGAAGCACCAAGGAAGAACGGTGGAAGGAGGAGGAAGACAAGAGGAAGAAGACGCAAAGGAAGAAGGCAAAAGGGGATTGATCTCAATTCATTTTTCTGTCCTCCCCTTTGGTACCTCAGACTCTCTCTCATATAAGCACTCCCTTCTTCAACTGCCATACGGGACCCACAGGCATTACATTACCGCCCTCACGAAAACTTGCTTGTCCCCAAGCAACACAATAACCTAACATTGACTCTCCAAAATTCCGGGATCCCATTGCCTATGTACTATGTTTCCAGTAACACTTTTAGCTTAAAAAAGGCTATGCAATGGTATTCCAACGGAGGAAGCGCTGATATTCATAGCAGCAGTAACAATCTCGACAGCCAATTGGTCATCTTTGTCAAGAATTACCCAGCTCTGACCTGGTTCCTTGGATACTGTCATCTCCAAAATTAATTTCCTCACTCCGGAAACATCTTCCCACGTCCCGACAACAGCATAAATGTTGAAAAGAATCATATAATTGCCAGTATTTCCTGGCTCCATGTCAAAAAGCTTCTGAGCAACAAGCTCACCAACATGAACATTAACATGAACTCTGCAAGCACCAAGCAATGAACCCCAAATTGCTGTAGTTGGCTCAAACGACATATCTTGTATCAAATTTAGAACCTTCTGCAATCGCCCAGAACGTCCAAGGAGATCGATAACACCCCCGTAATGTCCAATGTTGAGAGTTGCACTTTGTTCTTGGACTACAGGATCGAACATATCAAGGCCCTCATCCATCAGCCCATCTTGACCACAACCTGACAAAACAGCCAACAGAGTAACACTATCAGGCTTCACCCTTTCACACATAGATATAAAGAGACGAAGAACTTCGTGCCCGAAGCTAGGCCTTCCATATTTCATAAGCATCGTATTCCCACTGATGACTGAACTTGCTTGCCATAATCCAGGGCATATTTTGCCATGAACTTGCTTGCCATAATCCAGGGCGGCCAGCCCAGACAATGCTGTGAGAAGGGCCGTGAAAGTGACATAGTTGCATTGCATTTCAACTATGGTTTTTAAATTTAGCTCTCTCACTGTTAAATTCAATGCATCATCAAAGAAATTCTTGATAGAAGATACACCAGGATCCCACGGCTTCATATTTTGCACTTCCCTGGACCCTTCATATGACAAGGCATGTTCTAAAATGCCACAAAATTTTGCTACTAGACAATGAGATAGACCTTGCAGCCATTCTGGGTCATCACTTGCCTCAATGCACTTCATCAGAAACTTGATCATTGCAAGAAATGTTTTTGATGGGAAAAGCAGTTTTCCATTCCCCTGACCATCAGAATCCACCAGTTGAGGCTGCTAGCTGTAGATATAATTTATCATCTTAGTGACAGATCCAGTTTTACCAAGAAGCTCTTGCACAGCTTTCAGGGTAATTGGACATACAAATCGGTCAATTCTCAAGGAAGTAGTTGCAACTTTCTGAAGCAGTGGCACAATCCTTTCCTTTGGAGAATCCCCACTAGCTGTTGAATCAGACCTGCCAAAAGAACGTTTTAAAGCAAGCTGAAAAATATCCTTAGAAACCAGCTTCTCTCTATCATTGTCTATTGGTGCAGCTGCGCCGTTAGTATCCATAGGATCAGCATCTGATGTGAGGGCATCCACAGGTGGTAGTACCGTGTCCTGTTTTTGAATTTTGTTGGCTTCAGTGGCATCTAACTTGACTTCAGGAAAGGTCAGGTTTGACTTGACATCAAAGATCGGTCGCATCATTGACAACAATTGTCTCATTGGTGCCAACCTCTCGAGTCTTCTCAACAACGGGCTCAATATTAATTTCTTCTTGCACTATGGAATCATCTCCAAAGAATCGACTCTGGCTCTTCTCCTTTAGTTGTTGGGACCTCACTTAATAGAGCTTCATGGGCCGCCACCAAATTAACCCTTGGGGCTCTTCCACAACCGAAGCTGCGAATTCTCGAGTAACTTCGAGAGCGGAATTGTAGCTTCCTCGAGTAACATGAACCACAGTTGCCTCGATGAACTTCAATAACTCTCTTGCCAAGATCCCATGAATGCAACCTTGAATTGTCACCATCGGTAGGTTTTGCACCAAGAATACCCTTCCAAGCATCATTCAAAGTGACAGAACCATCATCACGCAGATCCTCGCTGTCCAAAGCTCTCATGAACTCCTTGAGACACTGGTACATGCTCTCTTCAATTACATCTCCCATGCCCAAATTTTTCCTCATTCGGGAAACATCGGCATTATTTGATCTAGTGAATGAGAATTCCATGGCGTTGGACCTCCGATTGGTGCATCAACAGTAAACATCACCATCCTGGGAATCCTCTTGCCGATCTAGAAAATCATCATCCTCTCCATTACGGAATACATTTGCAATCATGGATGCCTAAAATCCATCTATACCGACAATGAGGTGATTACCATTACCTTTCCTATGAGAAGAGTTTTGTGCACCGCTTTATAGATGTCATAACCAGAAGCTACCTCAATTTGATCCTTGGAAATTCTTGAGGAGCCCAATTGTAAATGTCTTCATCTACCGACCAAGAGTTCCTTAACTCACTAGAATCCAAGTTCTTCCTCATAGATCGTGACCTTGTGATACCAGCTCCATCCTTCTCTAAGAATGCACCATAGTTCTTCGTCGTGTAACTGGCGATGTGGCGTGAAGCGGAATGACGCGGCGAAGCAATAGTTCTTTGGAGCGGGGTAATCAAGAGTGGCGCAGAGATGGTGGATCTAATCAGTGCCGAACTGGTGATGGCCCCAAACCCTAGACCAGAAGCGGGAGCCGAGGTAGTGGTGTGGGGTGCCAATACGGCGGTCAGTCGTGCCACAGCTTGGGCCGTGGCTTCCATTTGCTTGGCCAATAACTGCTGGTCCTTTGCCCGCTGCTCAACTGTCCTTGCCATGAGCTCCGATCGAGCCACTAACTTTTGCTGCACGGCGTCCATGGATTCAATCCGCGCCCGCAATAGATCGAGCCTTCCTTCGACGAAGGCCAATCTCTCCTCATCTGTCGGTGATGAGACCGAACCGCGCCACAGTAGAGGATAGCGGCGAAGTTCTCATGTCTCGTGCCATAGTCGATGCGAGTGGCGATGCCGAAGGAGTTGAAGGAGTAGGGTGCGAGCTCGACCTCTGAGCCGGCAAGCTCCGCGGGGGACCCAGTGACGGCCTTGAGATGTCGATCAAATCCCCGCCAACCGGATTTGGGGATTTTACAGAGGTGCTGAGAAATCAGATCACCTCCAACCAGCTGCCGGTGAACAAGCAAGGCGACTGCTCGGCGATGGGGAACGGCGCAGATCCGGACGACGGCGGCTATCGCGAGGACGTCGACGACGCGGCGGCGTGGGAGCAATCACTCCGATCGAGCCTTGCTCTGATACCAACTGTCACGAATCGTGTCCCCTGGCCGGATTGCTCCGACGTGAGATCACCAACTTCAGAAGCACCAAGGAAGAACGGTGGAAGGAGGAGGAAGACAAGAGGAAGAAGATGCAAAGGAAGAAGGCAAAAGGGGATTGATCTCAATTCATTTTTCTGTCCTCCCCTTTGGTACCTCAGACTCTCTCTCATATAAGCACTCCTTCTTCAACTGCCATACGGGACCCACAGGCATTACACAGGGGCACGTTTAGATCGAACTGAACATGCCGTGCCGTGCCAGCCCGTGGGCTCAAGTTGCAGACCTAGACAAGACACGTTAAGCTCATAGGATGTGCCCAGGGCCGTTCCTGAGCCAAGGCAGCAGGGGCGATGGCCTAGGGCCTCTGAGAACTAGGGCCCCCGGGCCAAGGCCCAGTAGGCAGTACTACTGTAGTATGCATCCGGTGCTACGTGCTAACCGTGCTCGGTGCTCCTTGTGACCTTGTCTCCTCGGTTCCTCCCCACAATCTGAAATCCTCATTCCCCAATCCCTCTCTCCAGCTCTCCCCCGCTACTATCACTGCCCTCCCTTCCCTAGGTGGCTCGGCAACGGCAAGGCGACGCTACGGCGCAACGGCCATCGGTAGGGCGCACCGCGCACGGCGCAGGCGCGCAGCTCATCACCAATTTATGGAGATTGAGTCGTTGAGACGAGGATGCGGTTCACGCAATCGCGCTCGGCTACTCATGCTTGGAGTCGGACAGCTCGGTGCCTCACTACCTCTGTGCTCCATGCGAACCACGCCTGAGACGCCTCCACTGCTCATCTGCTCGACTTGCTCATCTGCTTCCATCCTATGTCCCATCCGGCCGACGGTCGTCCCATCTGGCCAGTGGCCGTCTAGTGCTCGACAAAGCTGTGTTGTATGTTTTTTAGACTATAGGGCCCCCACTTTTGATTTTGCCCTAGGGACCCCAAAATATTTGGAACGGCCCTGGATGTGTCATGCTGTGCCGCTTAGCCCGACGGGCTAGAGTGGGCCCATTAAGCCCATTTTGGCTCGAAGAATTTCAAAAGTTGCCATAATTCAAAAAATATAAAATATGAAAATATACAAAATAAAAATTAAAAAATGAACTATATATAACACCTTAGCCCAAACTCTGTCAATGCCCAGCCACTCGTGGGGCGGACTCACGCACATCTAGCATCTCGCTTATATTTGTTCTTAGTTCGTGTAAAAGGGTTAGTCTAGGTGCTACATTTGGACTAACTCACTTTAGGGTGCGTTTGGTTGTCTGTACCAAGTGGTACATGTATGAGATGGTTTAAGAAAAAAAATCATTTATGCGTTTGGTTGCTTAAATGGAACCATCCCATCCTGGATCAAGTGATACAAATTTGAGGAATATTCCCTCTAGATGCTGAACCATCTTATTCATCCAAAATAATAGAACCAAATGGTACAGGATCATCCCATCCCATTCCATTCAACCTCATCCAATGAACCAAACACACCCTTAGACAAGCAATATCAGAGTAATCTCACCATCGCTTTATATTGGTCACATGGATCTTAAGACTAATGAGCCGGGATATTACATTCATCCTCCTTAAGAGTTGATGCCTTATGCACCACACTATGAACATGGAAAACTTCCTAGAACTACCCCTCGGTACATGTTCGTGTATTTAGTGCCAGTGCATATGTCATACCGTGTGTCCACTCTCAGGGTCGGATCTACAGGGTATGCCGAGTGGGCCACGGCATACCCTGTAGATTCAGCCCAATACCCATCATTATCTTATACAGTCAGTTTGTAAAGGTCATAACTTTAGATCCGTAGATATGATTGAGCTGATTCTTATTGGGCTAGTTTCGGAATTGAATCTAGTTTCTACAGTTAAAATTTCACATCAATCCAATGGTTGGATCTTCGGGAATTACTATTTTAGTTAACATGTGTCAGTCTATTTGTGATGAAACCGAAGCAGTTTTTTATAATTTGTTTAGGGGTGTTTTGAGAATTAATAAAAATTTGTTTTAGCTTCCGCACAATCATTCGCCACCTCTGATTGCTATATTAGTGTATATCAATCCTAAATGTGATTTGAGTGCAAGACTGCTAGTTGATTTATAGAGTAGAAACAAATATAATTGCTACTTTGCTAGAGACTAGAGAGTTGCTTGTTGATGCATTGCTTTTTTTTTGTTTATAGAGTTGTTGAATTATGAAGAGGAACGGAGACATGAAAGATGCAGCAAAGAAGGCTGCTGCTGCTGCTTCATCTCCTTCCATGGCTCTGCCTAGAACCGTGGTAGAAGGTGAACCTCAAGAGCAAGAAAGAGTAATTAAAGAAACTGTGAATCTTATGCCATCTTCTCCGCCTTCAGTTCCCCTTGATAATGTCTCGCCACCGACACCAGCACCACCACCGCTGGTCTATGATATCAATCGTCTTCCACACGATCCAGGTGAAAGGCTATCCATTCAAAGTTATCCTGTTAATGATCAAGATGCAATTCGAAGAGTATATATTCTTAAAGGTCCATTCCAACCATATGCACATGAGGTTAATATGGAGTTACTTTCTTGTATGTCGGCCTTCAAACCTACCGACTCGTTTGCTTCTTTTGATGCACAGAAGATGTGTAGACTTGATGAGTTCTACCCTAATGACATCATCTCAAGTTCCGATTTGATAAATCTTGACTTGCAACTTGATAACTATATTGACGACATAATACTAGATGATAGATTCAAAGGTCTAAAGAATCTTGTTGATCTCTCAGTTAAGTTTGTTGAAACAAAGAGGCATATAGTTTATGATTTGCTTTACCTACTTCTGAAATTGGTATTGCTTCTACCGGTGGCGACGGCAAGTGTTGAGAGGGTATTTTCAGCAATGAGTTTAGTCAAAAGTAAGTTGAGAAATAAGATGGGTGATAGTTTTTTAGATGATTGTCTAGTCACGTTTATTGAGCGAGATATTTTCTTCCAAGTTGATGAAAATGATATAATCAAGAGTTACATGGCTATTAGAAGGCGGAGGCCAAACAAGAAGGACAAGAAGTAGTGTTGTATTCTTTGAACTATTGTAGGTGTGTAAGCTTCTTTTATGCATGTTTCATACTTAAAATGTTCGAATTATTTATATTGTAATTTATACTTGTATTATCATGTTTCTAGTTATTTTATTTTATACTCGTATACTGAATTTCTCGACAACATTTGTAGTTGTTTACCGAATTATTCATTGGATTTATTGAATTGTATATTATAGTTGTCAGCGTATGAGCCAACAGACCCCTTCCGGCGAGGGGTATACTAAGTTCTAACCGGGGCTTTCGTGGAGATCGCTCGAGAAATGGAGAACAGGGGGCGAAGCATGCAAGGAGAACTGCGATTTGTCAGGTTCGGGCCCTCCTTAGAGTAATAGCCCTACTCCTGTGTTCTTGTATTTTGGTGTGCCCGGGGGGAGCTGGAAGATGAACAGCTACCCAGAGCAACCCGGATCAGCTCACCCGTAATGGAGAGTCTAGTCTGAGAAAAAATGATCGAACCAACCCCTTCCCCCATGCACCCCAACTCCCTTTTATACTCGGGCTGGTGGGGGCGCATGGGAGGCTTACACAGCAAGCTATCTCATTACCCTACTCTCTAGCATTAAATGCCCCTGCAATACATTTAATGCCCTGGTGCAGACATCCTCTCCCCCCGCCCTTGAGCTGCGGCTCGCCGGCCGCCGCTCCGTCGGGTGGGAAACGCACTCGACAGCGTCACTCGCCTTTATGGCGCACGTTGGGAACACGCGCCGCCATACTGTGGCCTTTATTAGCCTCATTTAATGCACACGATATGCATTAAATGTCTTTGACCTCTCGACCGGCCGCGCGGGCCATTAAATGTCCTTGGGAACTGGTTGCCAACGGCGTGGCCTGGTCGCCACCCTCCTGCTGGCGATCACATAGCTGACCGCCAGGGGCGAGGCCTGGTCGCCACCTTCCTGCCGGCGATCACACAGCTGACCGCCAGAGGCGAGGCCTGGTCGCCACCTTCCTGCCGGCGATCGCACAGCTGACCGCTAGGGGCGTGGCCTGGTCGCCACCTTCCTGCTGGCGGCCACTCAGCTGACCGCCGGGGACGTGGCCTGGTCGCCACCCTCCCCCCAGCGACCACTCAGCTGGCCGCCGGGGGCGTGGCCTGGATGCCACGCGTCCGGTGGTGGCTGCTTTTACTAAAGTGCAGTGGGCACCCTGGTGTGGAATACACCGACAATAGTATTAGCTCGGCATACCCTAACTTAAAATCCTTGATCCACCACTGTCCACTCTAGGCCCACATGCGACATGCACTATAAGCCCACACCTTGTCCCACATACGTCCAATGAAGCGAAGGTTGATACTCTGGTATCATTTGTGATATCATTTTCTAGTTGGGCAAAAATCATGAGTAAACCATATAAGCTCTCATTTTTAAACCGGAGAATGTCCTACTGCATTACTGGATAGCTGGCTTAACAGTTTATAACTATTTTAATGCAATACAAAAAGTGTCAAATCATACCATTTTCTAGAAACTATGAAAAATTATCTAACTTTTCCAAGTTATGACCACAATTTACTTTGACAATATACAAATTTTAATTTACAAAATAACACAAACTCTAGCATTGGTAACCAATTTATGGACAACCAACTTTCCACGACCATAACTCTCCATATACCTAACCAAATTTGGTGTTTTAGAGCTCTATGGAAAGCTTAACTAGATATTTGTAACTTTCAAATTGGGCAAAAATCCTAACTAAACCATCTAATAATTTTAATCTAGGCTTTACCGCTATACACTGCCAATTGACCACAATTCACCGGTCAGCAAGCTTACAAATATCAACTCTTGATCTATGTAACGAAATTATTTGTTTAAGCACTCTATGGAAAGATAATGACCTCCCTAGAAAAACACTTCTGAAATCTTCTGTGTATCCTATACTAGTCCAGGAACATCTAGTACATACAGTAGAAGTGAAATCACAGCATATCCAATCATACTTTATTAATATCAATTATCCAGAATTACAAAATAAATGGCACGCAGGACAAAAAAATAAATAAACAAACAAATAAATAAAAGTAGCGAAAATAAAAAATAGTTGTGAAACCCAATTGAATTGCCACATGTAATTGACTAGGGAAGCGGCCTAGTCCAACTAGTCCTCACCATCATATAACTCGTCCTCTGAAGTAGCAGAATAAGCAAGGGTGGGTACAAAAGTACTCCGCTAGTCATACAAGAAATATGCAATATTAATGTAAGGGTGAAAAAAGGAAGGTTGTACGGTTGATTTTAGCATAAAGTGACAATATTCTAAATATTTTAAGTAATTTTAAATTGCATAATTTTAAGGAAATTTCAATTTTAAATATTTTTAACTCAGGAATCACTCCTAGAACTATCCAAATTTTCCTATGATGGACTCACTCCATCCCAAACTCATTTTACAAAAGATTTATTTTAAATTACCAAAATTTAATATGTGAAAGGCTAGCTCGGCATAGCCATAACCGTGAGCGAGGCTAATCGATTAGTTTTACAATTTTGCAAAGGTTGTACATCTTTTACCCACAAGACATGATTATCTCCTTTTTCCAAAATACATGCTTTTTTTTGGTGTGCGGCTAAGAAAATCACGACAAGGCCCCTATAAGGTTTCATCTCATGTAATTATGACCGCTAAGGTTCCACCGCTAGTAGGGTTAAAACCACCCAGACTAGAAGCCCCCTCTTGCACCGTGTGGCAAAGTAACCATCCCCACATACAACCTAATGGCATAACTAACATTGGAATGTCACAAAACGGACAACCAGGTTTGTCCCATACCAGACTTGTAGTAGCATTATTGCGCTTTACGTTTAGCAACTCATAGACCTATCCTTAATTGGAGAGGAGCTTTCAGCAACCCAACAACCACCAATCTAACCATTCTCACCAGTTTAAACCATATTTCTATTTTAACTATAACATTTTTTAGGAATAGTAGAATCATGACTTTTCATTTTAATATAATCTTAATTTGGCATAAAATTCCTCAAAATTTTCTAAGTTTAGTTCTAAGCATGTCTAAGCAATTTCTAAGTACCATCTTATAATAAATAACATTTTTTAAGGTTACAATAGCATAGGAATTCAAATTTCAAAGATGGTCTAACAATTTTAAGTATAACTACGTATTTAAAATTGTGACATAAATTATAATCATAAAAATTATGCATGCAATAATTTAAAAACAAATTACAAATTTAAAAACTAGAATCAACGTGATCAAGGAGATGTAACTTCCTTAGTTTAACGGGTAGCTGCTTAGAGTCATCATTCGCGTACTCCTCAGACTCTCAAAATCTATACGTGAAAAACATCTAAATTCAAATAAAATAAAAATAAATTAAAATAAAATATCAAACTATCATAAAAAACTTTAATATTTTAGATGAATTTATAAAGAAAAATTGAGCCACACAGAGTTCGAATGGGCGAAAACGGGCTCCTGAAAGTTTAAAAACTCAAAAAATAAAGACAATAGAGTTTTCTTGATTTTTGGAACTATTTTTCCAAAGAAAATCCAAATTATTGCACAATACAATGCTGATGTCAGCGGCAATTTTTGAATTATTTTTAAATAAAAAATCTAATTTATGATTCATGCTTTCATCATAAATGAATTTTTACGAAAATTGTTTTTAAAGGAAAATTCTCCTGGTGGCTGACGGGTAGGCCCATGGACTATGGACTCGGTGCACTGCCTCGCCGGGTGCACCGTGCACCAGGTGCATGCGTGGGTGCTCTCGGTGCACACGGTGGCGGCGCACGGCGACGTCGGTAGGTGCTGTAGGGGAAGGAGGATGGCGACGGGGCACGCACCAGCGGTGCGGCGTCGAGGCAATGTTGGCGGCAGTGGCAGCATGTGTAACACCCCGACATTTAATATGCCCAAATGCTACCAAACATAGACTAAGCAACCTCTAAATACCACAATTACAAGTAAATTACAGCAAAGGAGCAAATGCTAATACCGAAAATTTCGGCAGCATCTCCTTTGTTTTTCCATGAATTGAAGCAACAACAATCTTAACATATCAAGATAGCATAAAGAACGATAGCAATAACGTGAGAAAACAGGAATTTCAGCCATCATACAGCTAAGGATATAAGCCTATCCGTCTCATGTCAAATATGGACTAATCATTTACTCATGGCAACCAACAAAGCATCAAAACCACAGTTTAGTTCAGTGAATTAACCATCACAATTAAAGAAAGGAACATGTCATTGATTAAATGTGTGATGCTAAGTGATGACATGTGACTAGCCCCCTTTCCCGCATGCCGGTTTCATGGTACCTAAGAAAAACAACATAAACACAAGCGTGAGTTCATCACTCAGCAAGTATATTGCAATGGAACAAGAAAATACATTCCAATACCTTCATCACCACTTTTCACATACATCATAAACATTTCATATTCACAGTGTATGCATCTCATTGACATCATCATATATCATCATCATATAATGCAATGCAATGCACATGTCTCCTGGAAGCATATACTGGTATTGCTGAGTGCACACCCGTCGGCGTGCACCCTCTTCCCCCTTCCATCCCGTAGATGGAGGGTGCCTACGCATCGCTTCCACTCACCGCGGTGGATGGAATCACGATGTAGGTCTTACTCACTAGCGCTCCGGATTAGTCATAACGTTCTCACCGACCTTACCGGACTAGTTATGACTTTCTCACCGACCGGGCTATCTCTCATGCCATGTATGCAAACATGCCATAAACATAAACAACTTGCGCATAACTGAATTAAGCATAACATGGCATCATAATAACCAATTTCATCATATCATGGGCAATCAATGCACATGGCAAGGTATCATAATATATAAACCATTTGCATCTAGTCAATATTAGCATCATACAACCCGATACCCATTCCAATACACTTGCCTCAACCACGGGCGACGGATTGACGAGAAGTAGAGGGCACTCCAAGGGTCACACCACCTGCACATAGGTACCACACACTCAAAATCATGCCCACAAAACAATACGCAAACACTCTTCTACCCCGACTTCGCAAACTACTCGTAAAACCCAAAAACAGAGGTTCTGTCCCATCGGGACAGCAGACTTCCAACGAGCATAACTTGAGTTCTAAGACTCCGAATCGAGTAAACGAGTACATTCTCGCATAGCTTAGGAAATTTCCTAACTTTTTCTAAGTATACAGAAAAACTGATTCGGACTTTAAAGTGGTTTAATCTACAGAATACCGTGATCTATTCCAATCATGTCACAGTTTTTAACACGTTCGGTAAAATGAGCATAACTTTCAAACGGCTCGGCGGAATTGGAATTTCTTTATGTCCGCTGAAAGGTATTGAAATTACCTACAAGTTTCTCAACAGGCGGCCGACCAAATTCCGACTCTAAATTGGCGAAAACCCAAACCCTAGGTCGACTGCTCATGCTGCCCGAAACAGAGAATGTGGCAAACTCTAGATTTCATCTAATCTACCCAATTACAGCACCACCAATTTATCTAAAAACATGATATCAACCCTTAGAACAGTACCTAGACCAATCCCAAGGATTCCCATGGCCATACCTTTGCCCGACGAACAAAAAACCAACGGATCTCCTCCCGGTTCGCGCGATCTCCTTCCTCGCTCCAAATCCACCGGATCTCCTCGTCGCGGAGCGCTCCAATGGACGGATCAGCGGGGTGGTGAGGTGGAGAACTCCCCTAGGGGCAGCAAGGAAGGTGGAGAGGGGAGGGGAGAGGAGGTGCATGGGGTGGGGGAGGAGGCGCAAGGGGTGGCGGCTTGGAGGGAGGGCGCAAGGGGACTAGGGGGGCGCATGGGAGGGGTGGGAACCCTAGGGTTGGTAGGATTTTCCCCCCACATGGGCCAAATATCCCCCACCAACGGCCTATTTACTTCCCCCAAGGCCCAAACTCCCCCGGAGAGGCCCAAACACCCGGAAAACGGCCCGAATCACGATATAAAGTCGTATCGTAATGCCGAAATCTAAAATGTCACATTCCGTAATGTCACAGCATGGCTAGAGGAGGATGGTGGATGGCAGGAGACATAGTGGGTGGGTAGTGCCGGAGTTGGAGGAGAGAGGCGGCAGGGAGGCGTCGCTTGGGTGGAGGAGAGAGAGGGGGAGGAGTGGGAGTGGGTGCGGGGTGAAGGGATGAAGGGGAAAGGGCTATTTATAGCCCAGAGGCTCGGATAGGGCTGGCAGACTGCGCGGAAAAGGCGGCGGCAGTTGCGCGAGCTAGCGTTTGGAGGGGGAGATAAGGGCATGAAAAAAAGGGGATAAGGCGGCGGGGATGGATGAGGTTCTCATCTATGCGGAGAGAGGGGAAGACAGGCGCAACAGCTACAGGATTTTGAAGCTCTCTCAGTAGCCATGGAGGGAGGGGAGAGAGAAGTGGGGAGGGAGGAAGAAGAAGGCTCCAACAGGTGGGGCCTCGGGTGGGTTTGCTGGGCTGGTTGGGTCGGCTGGGCTGCACGGGAGGATGGGAGGTGGGTTGGGCTCGGCGCAAAGGTAAGGAGGAGTTCTCTTTTTTTAATTTAAAATAATATGAGAAATAGAATTAGTTTTAAATAAATATCAAATAGTGTTTAAAATTTTTAGGAAAATGTTTAAAAATACTTTGAATTATTTTGAACTCAGGGAAATTATCTTGAGCATAACTTTGGCTTTATTTTTGTAGAATAAAATATTTTTGCAACACCAAAAATGGTAAAAGGCATTTAATAATTCCAAAAAATTCACCAAAAATTCTCAAAATGACAAATAAATAATAAAAGGCAAAAGCAAAATTTAGGGCATTACACATTACTATGACTATCTAGTATATCCAAGTTTCACATTAGCCACGTAAAGTGCCCAAAAGTGCACTTTAACCACTAACCACAAAATCAATCTAGTAGTAAAGTTTTCAGCGAACTCTAACCCAATATCTCACATCTATTCGCACTAATATCTGCTCTGGACTTGATCTAATTGGCAAACTAACAAGGGAAAGTATTTTTGGATCGTTACCCTAGAAGTGAACTTCAAAGACAACGTAAGAATGGTGGTGTAGGATCGATATATACGAATATAGTAATCAGAAGGGGGGGTTGAATGATTGTACGGAAGCTAAAACCAAAATTTTGATCTACTAAAAATTCACCCCAAATTGGACTTAAATAAGTGCTTCGTAATCAACAAAAACAGAGTAGATGCGTTTGGTAAAACACGAATTTCCAGAGATCCAACCGTCGGATTGATCTGAAATTTGAACACAAGAAACTAGATTCCAATACGAATCTAAAAGAAAAAGAATCATCTCAATCAGACATATGGACCAAAACTTATGAACCTTGCAAGCTTGCTATGACAGAATATGACGAGAATTGATCTAACATCAATTTCGTGATTAAATAAAATCTTCAAAAGACTAACCAATAAAACTTTGAGGAACTCTAAATCAAGGCCCTAGAAAGGTTTTGGATGGATCAAATCAAGACGAAACTCAAAGAATCAAAGTAGACAAAGAACCAATCTAGAACCAGAACAGATGGGCAAACAAACACTCAAAATAGAGAATACTTGTAACACCCCAGCATCTAGTATGCTTGAATGTTACCAAACATAGACTAGTCAACATCTAAAAACCACAAATAAAGATAAATTACAGCAAAGGAGCAAATGCTAAAACCGGAAATTTCGGCAGCATCTCCTTTGTTTTTCCATGATTCGGAGCACAACAAAATACCACATGATATATCATAATGGAAATCATCCAAAGCAGCAATAATAGGTAATAATGTGGCAATTTAAGTCTAGCATAATGAATTTAACCACTCCATGAACCAATACGAAGTAAAGGATGTAATCAAGCACATGAACAACTCATAATCCTAGTTTCGTCACACTAGACTCATGATCACAATTCCGAAAGGTAAATATTGTGTAATTGTGTGGAAATTATGTGATGAAGTGCCGCTAAGCCCCTTTCCCGCATGTCGGTGTTAAAGTACCTAAGAAAAACAACATAAACACAAGCATGAGTTCATCACTCAGCAAGTATATTGCAATGATACAAAAACAATAACAACTCACATACATACTTAATGCCATTCACATAACCTGAGAATCAACTCATGAACTTCATTTATGCTCTCATATAACACCATCATAAACTTGTCAAATAAACATCTTCATATGCATTTCATAGAACATCATAATCATCTCATAAACCACTTCATTCATGCAATGCAATGCGCATATCTCTCTGAAGCGCATACCGGTATTGCCGAGTGCACACCCGTCGGCGTGCACCCCCTTTCCCCTTCCAACCCGTAGATGGAGGGTGCCTACTCTTACTGAGTCGCTCCCATGCGCAACCGTGGATGGGACTACGAGGTAGGTCTTTCGTGTTCACTACGTGTGAACACAGAGGCCCGCATCAGCATGGGACGCCTCTTCCATTATGAATGCACATATGACATGAACATGTAAAAATTGGCATAAACATTTAATACAACGAAATCATGATCGATATGAAGTCATGTTCATTATGTCATAGGCAAACATTAATCATGGCAACATATCATAAAACATGTGTAAACTATCTCATATTCAAACATTACGGCTCCCTAAGCCGTAACCACTACAATACACTTGCCTTAACCTCGGGCGACGGATTGGCGAGAGGTTGAGGGCACTCCCGGGGTCACACCACCTGCACATAAGTACCACATACTCAAAACGTGCCCACAAAATAGTACATACTCGCTCATCTACCCCAATTACGCAAACTACTCCCGAAAACGAAAAACAGAGAATCTGTCCCCAGGGACAGCAGACTTCAATCTAGCATAACTTGAGTTCTAGGTCTCCAAATCGAGTAAACGAGTATATCATCGCGAAGCTTAGGACATTTCCTAACTTTTTATAAGTATTGGGAAAAACTGATTTGTCCTCTAAAATTGTTTAATCTACAAAACATTACGTTTTGTCGCAATTACGTCACAGATTTGAACCCATTCGGTAAAACGACCATAACATTCAAACGGCTGGGAGGAATTGGACGTTCTTGGTGTCTAATTAAAGGTATTGAAGTTACCTACAACTTTCTCAACAGTCGGCCGACCAAATTCCGACTCTAAAATCGCGAAAACTCAAACCCTAGGTCGAGTGCACAATCTGCCCGAAACAGAGAACATGGCAAACTCTAGTTTTCATCCAATCTACCCAATCGCAGCACCAGCACTCGATCTAAAAGCATCGAAACACCCCCTACCACAGCACCTAGACCAACCCCAGGGATTGCCCAAAACCATACCTTCACCGACGAACAACGAACGATGAATCTCCTCTCCTCCCGGTTTCCCCGATCGACTTCCTCGCGCCGAAACTGCCGGATCTCCTCGTCGCGAGGCTTCCCGATGGATGGAACAGTGGGGTGGCGAGGTGGGGAGCTCCCCTAGGGCAGCAAGGAAGGTGGAGAGGGGAGGGGAGGGGTGGTGGCACAATGGGGAACGAGATGGGGGAGGGGCGGCGCACCAAAGGAAGAGGGGAAGGGGAGGGGACGGCTAGGGCAAGGGGGAGGCGCATCAAGGGCAGGGGGAGGGCACCCCAAGGCAGGGAATTCTGCCTCCCCCTCCCTCATGGGCCCAAATCTCCTCCCACTAAAGCCCACGACTCATCCCCCTTGGGCCCGAACTCCCCCGGAGAGGCCCAAACTCCCGAAATCGGCCCGGAAACGCGATTAAACTGCATAACGTAAAGTTTTAATCTCCGATTTCATATTTTATAATGTTTTGACCTTCCGTAGTGTCACATTCTCCCCCCTTAAACAGTATTCGACCCCGAATTCGAGACACGCCACTACACAAAACAACCAACACAAAGAGAACTAAACTTCACGGTTCATACTTGATGAGAATAGTTTTGAGTAATCCTCGCGCATGCAAGACTCCAACTCCCAGACCGTTTCTCTCTGACTAAAGCCACTGGCACTACACAAATCGTGACTCGATGGCAAGACACTTAAGTTCGAAGACCAATGGCTTTGACGATAACTCACATTCAAAGCTTGAAAGAACCTTACCCAACATTGAAACACAAAGCACTTACACAAGGCCTCAGAATGACCCGAGCAACAGGATAGATTCCCAAACAGCCAACGAAGAAAAACGGTCTCACACTCCTCATTCTATGCATTCCTTGGCACTAAAGTGCTCGATCCCTTTTTAACCAATGCCACCCTCCAGAAGAACACGGTACCAACCTCTCTACTGTGGTTCATCGTAATCCAGATGAGGCGAACCAAGAGAGACAACACTCCAAGATTACCAACGGCTTGAACAAACGGGGGTATAACCTTGAGGAAGATTGATCTTTCACAAAAGACCAATACCCACCACTAGCACTGAAAAGGAAAGCTTACTTTAAAACCAGGGTTCTTAAAACCCGCAAGAACAATAACAACCGAACAATCCGCTTCGATTGACACAACTCGCGCAATAGCCCAGCGACAAAAAGATCCAATACTCTTCGAAAACAGAAAGCAATTACTAGCAACCACCAAGTGGTCCACTAATAATTTGATCAACCCTACCAAGGAACACCTCAATGACAATTCTTCAAGAAAGTTTGAATTGGGTCATACCCAACCTTCCTTTACTCTTCACTTCCAAACTAGTTAAGATCAACCACTAGCAACGCCTAATATCTTAGGTCATTACCAACCCACACTAAATTCCTCTTTCTTAGAAGGTCTCGCCCTCGCATTCTTCCTTTCAAAGAATCAGAACAAATGGTACAATCATTGAGTAAGCTCAACCAAAACCCATGAACCCAAAATTATCCACATACAACAACTCGAACTCCAAAGCGCTAAAAGCCACTTTGGAAAGAATTTGGCAACAACCAAAGAGTACTCATTTTATTTTTCCTAAGCCAAGATGCAAAGAAAGCTCAGATCTCTTACACCACAGCCAACATACCAGAAGATATTCATTCTTACTTTTCGTACTAGAAAGCAATTGAAATCTCGATTCAGGACATGCATGCAGCTTTCCAAGAGCACTCCGGATTAGTCATATATCCATATATGACTTTCTCACCGACCTGGCTCAACGACTCTTTTATCATTTAACATCTATAAAAGATGTCATGTTTACTTTTCACCATTCATTCATCATGTAACAACACTACCGAATAGTCATTCACAAGACGACTTCTTCCTCTGTATCACATGAATAAAAATCGAATAACATCAAGGATTGCGCTAATTCATATAAACTATGACGGCAGCATAGTTAACAGTAAGGCACCACATCGTATCAGAACCCACCAATGATAGAAAGCTAAACTTGCAAAACATCGCATTTTAACCAAAATCAACATTTTGGAAAAGAACATCGACTCCAAAATCAAACACTTCACTAACAAAAACGCTTATGAAACATTCATAAAAATCCACCCTTGTGAAGCACACGCACACCAGGCACATTTTCCAAATAACTCCAACTCTAGCCAAATAGAGTTACACATCAAGGGCTTAACAAGTTTCCAACACAACCCATTATGACTATCTGCTTCCCTTTTAATCATTTATTCCAAAGATAATTCAGTGAGAACGCGAAAGAGCGTGATCCACTCAAAGACTTTTGGGTGTAAACCCATACTCACAACACAAACTAAACAAATTCGCCAAAACCAAAGATTGGCACCAATCACTACAAGTTTAGGGAAACTCTGAAATACAACATAAAGAATACTTTGACCAAAAGCATTCAACCAAGATAGCAAACAACCAAACTAGTCCAGAAGGTTTTAAACACCATCTTAGCATAAATACAATCATCTCTAGTGTTCCACTACGCTTTCCATTAAAGACTTCAAAATTCACTACTTACTCATTGAGAAAGTCCAACCGGATTTAACAAAATTTACATAACAATTTCTTTCTCTTGTTACCATTCCCAACACTTTTAATTAGGGTTTATGATGCTTATCAAAAAGGCACCCAACCAAGACTACATTGACATGATCCCCACGGATCACCAAATCATAATACATCTTATTCTAAATTTTAAACATAGTACTTCAACAAATCTTTCAGCATGATCAACGTATAAATTTCATACCACCTATATGTCCACATCTCGACAATCGAAACTTATTCAGTTAACCAACGACTTCAACATGTAAATATTATCTCTACAAGACAAAGTTCGTAACTATGATTCGAAGACATACATTCATTAAGGATAAAATTCTACATCATGTTAATTATCCATGGTTCACTCCATCACAACATGTTACAATAACCTCCATTTTAACAATGGGTTCCAACAAGTAATCTACACAATTACCACCACTACTAAGTCATCATTATCAATACATGGGCATAATCATAAAACAACCGCATTGTTTTTAGTTACTCTATCCATAGGTTATAACACAATTGCCACTACCCAACATATTCCAACTATTAAAATAAATTTAATAAGTTAGATCAGCACAATGTTCTTAAAACAACAACAAGACCTATGTTTTCCCAATTGACATCGGTACTAGCATTATAGGAACACTTATGCACACTCCCAAATATACTAATGGTTTGCAACAACATAAATAGCAACTCTAATCAACTTCCAAGTTAAGGTCACAAGCCAGCATGATTGAATTTCTCTACTAACACGTTAAATTAGAATATCTTTAAACAACCAACAAGGTTTCTTTAACAATATCAGTAATTTACATCATCTTAATATTCTAACTATGCATCAGGGTTTAAACTTTAAACATTAACGAGGATCATAAGCACTTTTAAAGCAAGGCAACAGGTTCTAAGCATGTATATTAACCCATTTAATCATTCTCGCTACAGAGTAAACTACAACACTAGTTGTCTATTTATTCTCAAGCTAGAGATAATAATCACATTGAATTGATTCAACTCACAATTTAACTTAGCAACACGTCATTCCATAAACCACAGCTCAAGAACCAAAACGATCACCGACAAACAATTTCTCCTTTCCATGCGAGAAAGAAAAACAAAACTCCAACAAACATGCAAGAGAGCTCAACTCTCAAATTTCCAACTCTGATAGCCAAAACTCCTAAAGAAATCTCAAGATCTACAATTTCCAAGAAGGAAGTCGGATGCACCAGTGAAAACCAAATGTTCAACCAAATCTTTTCGATAAAGATTCAAACTTAACTCCACCCAACTCGAGGTCTGCACAAGGGGAAACTCCAACATTTTTTTAGTTAGGGAGAACAACCACCACATAAGTTTCCACCCCAAGACCACAATAACCAACAAAACCGGGTGTCAAAACAAAAATTGTGACCAAAGGACGCGCAACACAAAACTCTTCTTCTTCGTCTTCAACCAAGGAAGACAAAACCACAAACCACCTACGGAACAATCCGTGAGAATCCCACACCCAAACACTTTTCTTTTGATTTCAATCAACTAAAACCAAGAAAACCAACCAAAACCGATCGTTAGAACGGTAGAGAACATCCGAAGGTATCCACCACCAACTCTTCTATTTGTCTCCAATCAACTACCCGATCTACGACAGAAAAGGTAAGCACTCTTTCCCCACAGGGGTTAATAGTTCTTCGGTGATGGCTCTAACTGGACACACCGTCAAACCACACCCTTACTATGAACAAAAAGAGGTGACCGAAACCCTTCGGCACCCCAACCCCACTTAATCAAACATATAGCATCTCAATCAATACTTTCATAAATATAACAACATACTTCATCAAAATGCAGCATTTAACATCAGAGCATAAATACAATATTTAAGCGGATAGCATCGATACCCATACCCTTCCTACTGTGCATTAGAGTGTGTCAAGTTTTAAATTAGTTAACCAAACTATTGCAGATTTTAAGGTTATTGCCCTAAGGCCAAATTTTAACAAGTAAACCTATGCCATGTTCCTACTTTTCCAAGTCAATATTTTAGTTTACTCTAGAGTAAATTACTACATTCACATTCCACGAACCTAAAGCCCGCTCTGATACCAACTGTAACACCCCAGCATCTAGTATGCTTGAATGTTACCAAACATAGACTAGTCAACATCTAAAAACCACAAATAAAGATAAATTACAGCAAAGGAGCAAATGCTAAAACCGAAAATTTCGGCAGCATCTTCTTTGTTTTTCCATAATTCGGAGCACAACAAAATACCACATGATATATCATAATGGAAATCATCCAAAGCAGCAATAACAGGTAATAATGCGGCAATTTAAGTCTAGCATAATGAATTTAACCACTCCATGAACCAATATGAAGTATAGGATGTAATCAAGCACATGAACAACTCATAATCCTAGTTTCGTCACACTAGACTCATGATCACGACTCCGAAAGGTAAATATTGTCTAATTGTGTGGAAATTATGTGATGAAGTGCCGCTAAACCCCTTTCCCGCATGTCAGTGTCAAAGTACCTAAGAAAAATAACATAAACACAAGCGTGAGTTCATCACTCAGTATATTGCAATGATACCAAAACAATAACAACTCACATACATACTTAATGCCATTCACATAACCTGAGAATCAACTCATGAACTTCATTTATGCTCTCATATGACACCATCATAAACATCTCAAATAAACATCTTCATATGCATTTCATAGAACATCATAATCATCTCATAAACCACTTCATTCATGCAATGCAATGCGCATATCTCTCTGAAGCACATACCGGTATTGCCGAGTGCACACCCGTCGGCGTGCACCCCCTTTCCCCTTCCATCCCGTAGATGGAAGGTGCCTACTCTTACTTACTCGCTCCCATGCGCAACCGGTAGGTCTTTCGTGTTCACTACGTGTGAACACAGAGGCCCGCATCAGCATGGGACGCCTCTTCCATTATGAATGCACATATGACAGGAACATGTAAAGATTGGCATAAACATTTAATACAACCAAATCATGATCGATATGAAGTCATGTTCATCATGTCATAGGCAAACATCAATCATGGCATCATATCATAAAACATGTGTAAACTATCTCATATTCAAACATTACGGCTCCCTAAGCCGCAACCACTACAATACACTTGCGTTAACCTCGGGCCACGGATTGGCGAGAGGTTGAGGGCACTCCCGGGGTCACACAACCTGCACATAAGTACCACATACTCAAAACGTGCCCACAAAACAGTATATACTCGCTCATCTACCCCGATTACGCAAACTACTCCCGAAAACGAAAAATAGAGAATCTGTCCCCCCTGGACAGCAGAATTCAATCTAGCATAACTTTAGTTCTAGTATCCAAATCGAGTAAACGAGTACATCATCGCGAATCTTAGGAAATTTCCTAACTTTTTCTAAGTATTAGGAAAAACTGATTCGGCCTCTAAAATTGTTTAATCTACAAAACATTACGTTATGTCCCAATTACGTCACAGATTTGAACCCGTTCGGTAAAACGACCATAAATTTCAAACGGCTGGGAGGAATTGTACGTTCTTGGTGTCCAATTAAAGGTATTGAAGTTACCTACAACTTTCTCAACAGTCGGCCGACCAAATTCCGAATCTAAAATCGCGAAAACTCAAACCCTAGGTCGAGTGCACAATCTGCCCGAAACAGAGAACATGGTAAACTCTAGTTTTCATCCTGAAGGACCATGTGGAGGTCCATCCATATTTGTGATGAGTATTTGACTTTATTTGAGAAAAGTGTGCTCAAGTTTGAGTTTGATTTGACTCGGTATTGCATGTTTGAATTAATGATAATTGTGGACTAACATGCAGGAAGATAAAGGTATGTGCATTGTGGTATGTGCAAAATGGTTTGTTTCTTGTGGTACAGGTTCCTGAGGCAGCTATGGTCGTTGGTGAGTACCGGGACTAGGTTGGGAGAACCGAGGTCCGGAGCGGTCGAGGATGCCGACGAGATGGTTGGGCTCAAACCAGGATCACTTGGATGTCATGGAAATGGACTTGAGGTGGCTCAAGGTTTCCGGTTTGGGTTGGAGGCTCGAAGAGGAGGAAACTGAGCGGTCAAGTCTGACGGATGAAGGCCCGTTGCCTCGGGTTGATCGGGTTGTGTTTAAAACCCATGTATGGCCAATGTGGCCCATGTAAAGCCCATGTGTGAGGTGAAATGAGAGGGTTAATCCTAGCCCTTGGTGGGGTGCCCTAGGGTTTGGGACTCATCTAAGGGTGGTAGGTGGCCCTAGAGTAGTATAAATAGAGGGGGATGGGTGTCCTCCCTCACTTGAAGGTTTGAGTTGCTCCTTTGAGCTTTGCCCACATGAAGTGAGGCTTTGTAAACCTTCCAACCAGAAAATACAAAGATTTTTTTTACATTCTTGTGAATTTAAATTCCGCATTTACATTATGTCTTTACTTTACGCAATTTAAATTCAGCATTTACTTTCCCGCATGTAAATTCTCGCAATTTACTTTCTCGCAATTTGGATTTGCTCCTCTCCTTCTAAATGTTGTTTATCAAGGATGTCTTGAGGGTGATCATTTGGTTTGACATCTTTCTTGCACCCTAGGATATACTAGAGATCAAGTTTCTATCACGATTGCAAATCTGTCCTGAACTTGTTCTTCGTGCAGCAGTTAGTCTTCGATTTTTAGAAACATCTAGAAAAATCCTTTTTGATTTATTCTTATTGGAGAAGGTGCTTGACTCATATGTGGAAAATTTTTGGAGTCCACTGGGTGCACCGTTTGGGAGCTGTGAGGTGAAAACCGAGCCCCAAATTTCCTGATTGAAGATCCTGACTGTTCGTAGTTCTTAATTTTTCCTGATTTTTGTAGAAGGATTTTTGTGGTGATTTTTGGTGGAGTGCTTCACGACTCATATGCTCACAGGGTGAAAAATTCCCAAAAATTTTGGAGCAATAGAAGTCCACCATCCACCTGCTCTAATTGAGGACAATTCGTGAAAAATCTGTTTTTGCTTTTCTAAAAGAGGCTTTTGTGTTTTGGCTTGATCTCTTTTAGAAAAGAAATATTTAAATTGATCCCTCTTTGCTTTGGACACTTGACAACCAGGATTGTGATTTAAAAATCCCTCACATGATTCATGGTTCTCATCCATGTAAGCTAGGGATACACATAGTTGTCTAGTCGTTCCCGATTTTGCGGGTTTTGCGATTTTGAGGAGCATTGAGTTTCTTTGTGGGATTGTTTGGAGTACGTTGAGTAGGGGATAATTTTATTTGGGATCATTCACCCCCCCTCTGATCGCCATCTCGGTCTTGCAATTGGTATCAGAGCCGGTTTTGCTCTTTCATAGATCTTGACCGGTCTCAAGAGCCATGGCGACGGACAAGTACTCAACTAAGCCTCCAATTTTTGCTGGAGTTGATTATCCGTTCTGGAAGGTTCGGATGGAGACATACATCACTGCCCAGGGCTTTTCTTTATGGCAGAAGGTGAATCACCCATATGAGGATCCGGCCGATGAGAACGTTAACGCCGCAAACATGGCTGACGTTGAGGCAAACGCTAAGGCCAAGAACCTCCTCATACAAGGACTTAGCCGCAGTGAGTATGATCGCGTGTCTCACCTATGATCGGCTCATGAGATCTGGGTGACCCTCAATGCTTACCATGAGGGCACCACTCAGATCAAGTCCGTGAAACATGATCAATTTAAGCGTGACTACAACAAGTTTGAGCAGCACGCTGGTGAGAGCCTTCATGAGTGCTTTGCTCGTTTTGTAAAGATTCTCAGCAATCTTCGGTCAGTGGGTTGTTCATACACTGATTCGGAGAATGCGAGGCATTTTCTTCGAGCACTCGATTTGAGGATTTGGGAGATGAAGGTAACCACACTACTATGGAGAGGGACATCAGTGGCAGTTCGTAAGAGACATCAGTGACGGTTTTTGAACCACCACAGATTAAGCACCAGTGATAATCAAAGATTTTCAGAGGCGGTTTGAAAACCGCCACTTATAATACTCATTAGTGGCGGTTGGAGAGAAAAACCGCCACTGATAATGATAATATCATTGGCGGTTCCAGCTAAAAACAGCCACTGATAATTCCATATCCGTGGCGGTTCCAACTAAAAACCGCCACTCCTAATGCACACCAGTGGCGGTTCGAATTAAAAACCGCCACAGATATGGAATTAAAAACCACCACGGATACATAAATAGCATTATCAGTGGCGGTTTTTAATTCGAACCACCACTGGTGTGCATTAGGAGTGGCGGTTTTTAGATGGAACTGCCACTAATAACCCCGTCCGACAATAAAAAAAACCTACATTTCTGGCTAGCCTCAGGAAAGTGCTAGCCATGCCATCTGAAACAGCACACAAATGAACTACAGATATAGTATCAAGTAACAACTTAATTGACAATATAAGTGTAGTGTACCATCGTAGTAAGAAGTAACAACTTAATTGACAATATAAGTGTTATGCCCCTAACTATAATTAAGATCTGCATAAACTAATGCTACTCTCATCATAGCAAACAAAAGCTCAACAATGGCATGGCAAAAATACAAACCGCACTAGTGTTCTTTGTGCCTTTCACCAGAATTACATCATAAATCGGCAATTCTTTCCTCCACAACCTCATCAGCATGTCCAAGGAACGATGAATCAAACGTTTCTTCACCTTCCATATCAGCAAAAGTAGTCACCTGCACTTTCGTACTATATCAGGATATTGCCAAACAGTTTGTGTAGATTAATTAATACTTGGGCTAGACCACTATAAAAGGTGATCTGCCATATTCCAGGGGAACATCAAGGGTAAAGGTTGTTTTATATATAAATTTCTATTGTACAAGTCATCCACACCCCAGATATTACTTTAGCACATTATTGCTGTTAGATTAGAATATCCAAGCGTAATCAGAAACAGAAGAGCATTATATAAATATATTTTCATGTTCAAAGGGCATTGAATTGAGATAATGCATTCCCACATTGCTTCAGAATCATAGCAATTCAAGCAACTTCGGTAGAGTTTCAAGACAAAAGTAAATTCATGGGACCATCAAGCCAATAAGTCGTGAATGAGATTAAACAGAATATACAATATTCAAATACTGCTTGGTCATAAATATACCACCTTACGCGTAGTGCAACAGATTATGTATGAAGCACCTGTTCGCGCTAAAAACGTGAAGTAGGGTCTTTAGCCTCGAACACACAAGACAAACATCGGGTTTGCAGAGCGTGCCAGTCAATTTGACCTGGAATTGACAAGGTAGAATTTGTAAATTAATCAAAGCCGATAGAGCGATGTTTATCGGCTTCTCGCTAGTCGGCTGAAAACCGATTAGGGGATAACTAGATCAACCAGTTACGATTAATCCGGATACAAGGTGAAATCGGCTTTGAGAAGGCGATGCGCAGCAAAGCAAAGCAGATCGAACCTGGACGAAATCGGCTAAAACCAACAATCGGCGATGCGCAACTTTGTTGATTCCGTCGACTTACAGAAAGGTGTTTGCTAACCCTAAAACAATGTAAAGCTGTAAAAAGTAGATGTTGTGTTGGATTGGTTGATGCCTTTACCGCTCGACGTCTACCACCTTTTATAATACATCCGACCGATCCGAGTCGTATATGGACACGGTATGTTTATCCGTATCAACCTCTGATCTGATCTCCTTCCTTTGTTAGAAACGGATTCTCCTTCCGATTCGTTCACCGATTTCTTTCCATACGAACGCTTCTATCTGATTCAAACTGATTTTACTATATACCGAATTTTGGTGCAAACATATGCCCCCCGTTTTTTGGAAGATAAACCCGTTATTTTTCAAAAAAACTTATCGGCTCTCTACCCATATCGACTTACAGAGGTATATTTCTTGGGAACCACTCCATTAACTGCGCCGTAATAATCTCGGTGCGTTTTAAATGCACAACTGCTCCCGCCCTTTCGCCTCTCTTTTCACCGCAGTATAAATATGAGGGTCCCCCCACGGTCATCCGCACACTTTCAAGCTCTCGAATGACGAATCATCGGCTTCCTTCGTCTCTCTTTTGCCCCTTTTGAAATTGGCTGAAATGGACCCTTCGCAGGTATTCATCCCGATTCCTCAAAGCTCAGATCAATTCTACCTAGGACCAATAGGTACCATGCAAGCCGATACAATTATTAATGACGAGATCCCCAGGCTTCCGCTGTCGGCTGCTGGGTATAATATTTCTGAGTGGGGAAAAAGTTTTAGGGCTTGGCCCACGAGCCTGAAGGGGTGGAGGTCTTGGTTCATTAGGGTGTCGGCTCAAAAAAGGATAGAATGGGAGAGAATGGGTATAGCCGAATCCCTGCCTTTGAGTCTAGCCGACCCTGAGGCCAATGAACCCCTGGTAGCTGCAGCCTGTTACTTTTGGTCGGATTCTTTCAATGCTTTTTTATTCCCGTCTGGCCCAATCGGCCCTACCTTGCTTGACGTGGCCCAATTGTGCTGCCTCAGGCCAGATGGGGATCAGCTATCGGCTTTTAGCGGGAAGACCATTTTTAAGTTAATCCGAAAGAAAGGTGAGGGATGGCACAAATACATTCAGAATAACAATAGGGTCAATGGTCCGGTATCGGCCGAAGAGCATGCCGCTTTTCTCAACCTTTGGCTAGACCGATACCTGTTCTGTGGTGCTTCCCTTGGCCCCACCCAATCCTTTCAGTTAGTAGCGGACGCTTGGTGGAGGGGCATCGGCTTGCTCTTGGCAAGATGTTTCTAGGGGCGGTATATTAGATGATGTATGTCATTCGTAGCCGACTCTTTTCCGGCTTTGCCAAACATGTCGTTGGCAATATAGGAGGTCCTTTGTGGTTTATCCAGACATGGCTCCATTGCATGTTTAGTCGATCCATCTTATCTGAACCCTCGGGGAGTTCGACTTTCCCTCGGGAAGATTACCTGGAACACGTAGTCCCCCAGTTTAGAGTTAGCCGATCTTACGGTGAGAGATTCATCATGTCTTCTGCTGGTGAACTGAAGATGGATCCAGCCGACTTGCACAAATACCTCAGCTTCTTTCTTACTCTAGACAGGACTTCTTTCAGCCAACAAGACTTTTTCCGATACACTGATGTAGCCGATTGTCCATACCCAACATTCCTTCACTTAGACGGTGATAGCTCTTCAATGCTTCAGTCCACTTTAGACTTGTATAAAATCATCCTTTCCCCTTGCATTATTCATGTCAGCTTGAATACATGCAATCGAACATTTCAGCCATCTTATGAGTTTTATCATCCTTCAGTTTATGCCCGTCAATTGGGTTTTGGGCAAACCATCCCCACCTTTCCTTTACTATCTTGTGTCAAACCCCGAGCCCGGGTGACTAACAGCGTCGCCGCGGAGATTGTTCTTGAAGTAGCCGACGGGTTGCAAATTCTTTCAACACCGCATTTTGTTCTTAATTCCCGTCGGTCAGCTGCATTCTTGAAGTGGTGGACTAGGATATCGGAAGCTGTACTCATGGACAGGACTCCGTCGGCCATAATCCTCTTATTTTTGCCTGATTTTCATGAGCCGACGGTGGCTTCTGCTCCCAGCCAGAGTTCTGGTTATAGCGACTCCTCGATAGCTGTAGAGGTACCGGTGTTTATATTTCTTAAGCTTTATGCTAGTTGTCGGCTTTTATTAAGAATATCTCCGGTCTTTTCAGGGTGGTACTGCTACTGCTGGCGAGCAAGTGGCCGATCCCCATGCTTCTGCCGGTAGTGGCCGACAGAGACAACCAGGTCAATCAGTCAGCACTACAGGCTATACTTCAGGCAACCTGGGTATCCAAGGTCCATCCCTGTCGGACCTGGCTCGTCAGCGTCCTCAGAGTGAGTCGCTTTCTTTTGTCGGCTTTTATTTTCCTTATTTTTGTCAACGTTAACCTGAGTCCATCGCAGAGAGGAGGAAGAGATCTACCAGGCGTTCGCCAAGACTTGTGAGGAGCCAACCCGATGTTTCTCCGAGCACTCGGCTACCGATGTAAGTCTTGATTTTTCATTGATTCAGAGCATTGCTTTATATTTACTTTGCATCGCTGATCGTTCTTTTGTTCCTTCTAGCAATCTCCGTCGGTACAAGTAGCGGGGGTTGTAGCCGACCTTCAAGGTACTTCATCGGCCGTTCCTCCATCGCCTCCAGCAGTACCGCCTCTGACGGTTGATATCTCCGGTCCTCTAGCATTGTCAACAGATCTAGCCGATCTCCTGGGTTTTACTCTAGATGAGCTTGACGACCCAGAGGTATTGGCTACTGATGACTACCCAGCTGATATTCAACGCATAATAGCGGCCTCCGCGCCCGCGTCGGCTGCCGTCACTGCCGAGCCGGGCATGCAAGAACGTCTCAATCGCCTTTTGGACGAAGTAATGCAGCCGGAGGCAGCTCTTCTGGCCAATACCCAACCTCTGAGGAATGCTATGGCGGCCGTACAAGCCGATCTTCCTCCTGCCGCTATGAATGCATTCTTTGGAGGTGCGCCACTTGACGCTAAATCGGTGGACGTGGAATCGGCCAAATTAAGGGTTGAACAGAGGAAGGCCCAGCAAGACGACCAACAGATTTTGGACAAGCTCAGGGTGCTGCTGCACTTAAATCGGCCAAGAACAAAGCTCAAGAGCTGGAGTTGGCCAAGAAAAAACTTGAAGAGCAGTTGGCCTTAGTTACAAAAGAGCTTGCAGAATGCCAGATCGATATCACTGACTTGACGTCTTCGCTGGCGGTTCAGAGGCGGCAAATTGGTGAGGTTTTCACTCAAGTCAAGAATCAATCGGCCAAGATAGTTCCAGTTCCTGGTGATGCAGGGGCCGATCAACAGCTGATAGATAGTGTTCAAGCTACTATCGGCGAGCGGCAGCGACATTATCGGCTTTGGGAGCCCATTTGCCTGGTGCAGGATCAGACCGACTTTACTTTTGATGAATTGATAGTATCGGCTGTGTAGCCGATCTTTTGTAAACAATATTTCAACCTCTGGGATGACAACGGTTGTTTGAATGATTGACTCGATCGGCTGTATAACCGATCTTATATGCATGTGCTTTTGTAATTGATTCTTCATCGGTTTTATTCCTATGTTCAGGATCCAACCCATACGCTAGGGTAGTATGCTTTCAGATATTTCCCATTTATTGCTTTAGGTAGGATAAACCCTTCTAACGTCTCCAGGATATATGCGTTCCCATTGACTAATCGGTTTATCTTATAAGGTCCTTCCCACGTTGGAGACCACTTGCCGAATCGATTATCTTTAGAACCGATCGGCAACACAGTTTTCCATACTAAATCGTCTTGGTTAAAAGATTTTGGCACTACTTTTTTATTGTATGACTTGGCAACCCTTTCTTTGTTCCGTTTTAGCCGATCCAATGTATTCAACCTTAATTCGGCCAAGTCATCTAGGTTGTCTAGCATCGCTTGCTTGTATTCGTCAGTTGGTAGCTTCTCTTGTACAGATACCCTAATCGAGCCGATGTTAATTTCCACAAGCAAGACGGCTTCTTGTCCATATACTAATTGAAAAAGGTGATAATTTGGTCGACCCGTGGTAAGATAGCCGATAAGCCCATAAAGCCTTTGATAATGTTGAATGCCATCTTCTCGGCTCTTCCTCAATTTTCCTTTTTATCAGTTTTATCAGTGTCTTGTTGGATGACTCGGCCTGTCCATTGGCCTGAGCATAATAAGGGGAGGAGTTGAGTAGCTTTATTCCAAGACTTTCTGCAAAATCTTTGAACTCCTTAGACATGAACACAGTCCCTTGATCGGTAGTGATCGTTTGTGGGATTCCAAACCGATAGACAATATGTTCGTTTACAAAGTCGACTAGCTCCTTGGTAGTTACCTTCTTGAGCGGTATAGCTTCGACCCATTTCGAAAAATAGTCCGTGGCGGCAAGGATAAACTTATGACCTTTACTGGAGTTCGGGAATATTTGGCCGATGATATCTATACCCCATCCTCTGAACGGCCATGGTTTGATAATCGGTTATAAAGCCGCTGCATGTGCCGTTTGTATGTTGCCGAACCTTTGACAAGTTTGGCACCCTTTATAGTACTTGAAACAATCTTCCAACATCATCGGCCAAAAGTACCCTGTACGTCTCAGTATCCATTTCATTTTATGAGCTAACTGGTGTGACCCACAGATTCCCTCGTGGACTTCCCCCATTGCTATTTTGGCTTCTTCAGTCCCCAAGCACCTTAATAGCAAGCCTTCTATGGTTCGAAAGTATAGTACGTCTCCCAGTAGAACATATCTAAGCGCTTTACGCCTGACCTTCTGCTCAGTCGGCTTAGAGGGGTCTGATAAATAATCCCTTATCTCTATTCTCTAGTCGACAGGATGGACACACAAGATCAGCCAAGCGTTCAGCTCGATTGGTTCCTATCGGCCTTTGCTCCTATATCCCGATGCACATTGCGCCAGTAGGTTTGCCTTGTCATTAGTTTCTCTTGGGACATGTTCTATGGAGAATGTAGTGAATGTCTCGATAACTTGGAGGCATTGATGCAGATAATGAGCTAGCATGCCATCGTTGCATCGGTATTCTCCTTTGACTTGCTGCACAATTAACATCGAATCCCCAAAGGCTTCGACGTCTTTTACCCCGATGCTATCTAGCAATTGCAGCCCTTTTAGTAACGCTTCATACTCTGCTTGATTATTCGAGCATCGGCTATTTAGCCGATACATGAACTCATACTCCTTCTTTCTAGGTGAGATTAACACCATGCCGATGCCTTCGCCCTCCTGGCAAACGGACCCATCGAAATATAATCGCCAAGGAGTCACATCGGCCGTTCCGGTTAACGTTTCACTCCCTGTGATAAAGTCGGCCACAACTTGCCCTTTTACAGATTTAGCCGATTCGTAGACCAAATCGAACTCGGTTAAGGCGTATGCCCATTTACCGAGCCGACCTCGCAGAATTGGTGCGGATAGGATGTATTTGACTACATCGGTTTTGCAAATTATAATACACTTCGATGCCAAAATATAATGTCTTAACTTGGTACAAGCAAAATATAAAGATAAACATAATTTTTCCACCTGGGGGTACCTGGTTTCTGCGTCTAAAAGGCGTCGACTTAAGTAGAATTTGGCTCGTTCCTTCCCATCGGCTTCTTGTGTTAGAACCGCCCCTACTGTATCTCCTTCAGCCGATACGTACAATTTAAAAGGTATACCATGCTTTGGCGCGGCCAACACTGGCGGGCTCATCAGATAACTTTTTACATCATCGAAGGCCTTTTGTTGATCAACCCCCCACTTGAACTCTTGGTCGTCTTTAATCCTTAAAAGTAGTGAAAAAGCCCGAGTTCGCCCGGACAAATTCGAAATGAAGCGTCGCAAGTAATTGATTTTGCCTATCAGTACTTGCAACTCCTTTTTATTTGTCGGCGGTTTAGTATCGGCTATAGCTTTTACTTTAGCTTGGTTTACTTCAATCCCTTTTTTGTGTACTGTAAATCCAAGGAACTGTCCAGCCGATACTCCAAAAGCGCATTTGAGCGGGTTCATTTTTAACCCGTGTGCTCGCGTATTTTCAAACATCTTTTCCAAATCGGCTAAGTGTTGCCAATCTTCTTTGGATTTTACTACCACATCATCGATGTAGATTTCCACAGTATTGCCGATTAAATCATGAAAAATATGGTTCATAGCACGTTGATAAGTAGCGCCAGCATTTTTTAACCCGAACGTCATAACGGTCCACTCGTATAGACCTAAAGCCCCTGGGCATCTGAAGGCCGTTTTGGGTATGTCGGCTTCTGCCATGAATATTTGATTATATCCGGCATTTCCATCTAAAAAACTAATGATTTTATTCCTAGATGCAGCATCAATAAGCATATCGGCTATAGGCATCGGGTATTCGTCTTTTGGTGTGGCTTTATTTAAATCTCTAAAATCGACACATACCCTGAGTTTGCCGTTTTTCTTTCTCACAGGGACGATATTCGAAACCCATTCAGCATATCGGCAAGGCCGGATAAACTTGGCCTCCAGTAATCGTCCGACCTCTTCTTTTATAGCGTTATACAATGTAGGATTAAATCGTTTGGGATACTGTTTAAATGGCCGATACCCAGGTTTTATGGGCAGTCGATGTTCGGCCAACTGTCGGCTTAAACCCGGCATCTCATAATATTCCCATGCAAAGCAATCTCTATATTTTTTGAGTATTTCGACCAACTTTGCTTTATAATTGGGTTCTAATTTAGCACTTACAAATGTTGGTCTTTTTTTGTCGTCTTCTCCTATGTTGATTTCCTCAAGCAAATCGGCAGAAGTAAATTCTAACCCTTTCCTTTCTTCTTCAAAGTCCTCGACAGCTTCTTCGTATTCTTCTTGCCGATAGCTTCTTACCCTTTCTTGTAATCTTGCTATTGTCTTCGATTCCATCTTCTTACTATTTCGTTTGTCCGATCAAACGTACTAGGTTTAACGCTAATCGGCTTGAATCCTGACTTCTCGATGCAGATGAAATCACAATCGTCCAAGCTTTTCCCTGATATACATTCGGCTTCTTCGTGTGGCCAATTGGTATCAGGACTAGCCATGGCGATATGAGCCGATGTATTGGCAGGCACAACCTCTACTGCATCATCGATCCATTGCACCAACTTCTGATGCATAGTTGATGGTATGCAGCAATTAGCGTGGATCTAGTCCCGCCCAAGAAGCACACTATAATTGCCTTTGGCTTCTATTACGAAAAATGCAGTTGGCAAGGTTTTACTGCCGACTGTTAATTCCGACATCATTACGCCTTTCGCTTTAGTAGGATCTCCTGTGAAGTCATTTAATACCATGTTTGTTTTGATCAAGTCTTCATCGGCTTTACCCAATTTATTAAAAGTACTTAGCGGCATCAGATTAACCGTTGCCCCGTGTAACACCCCAAAATTTTGCTTTTCTTAAATTCATGTGTGATTTGGCACTTTGGTGAATTTTTGGAATTTTCTGGAATTTATTTGGATTTATTTGGAATTTATTTGAATTTATTCCATTTTGAAATAATTAAAGAATTTAATTTTGCAAATAAAAATTTTGTTGAAAATATTTTATTTGAGTCCCAAATACCCTAAAATATTTTCCAGAATTTTTCTGGAATTTTTCTGAGTATTTTGCTATTTTTAATGAATTAAATGAATTATTGGGAATTATTTTAAATATTAAATCGCTGGAAAATCAACTCGGGTCGAGTACTGTTCATCCGACCGAGTCGGAACCCGAGTCGGACTCGAGTCCGACCCGAGCCAGTTGACTCGACCAAACCAGTTCCCAACCCTAAGCGATCCCGACCGTTGGATCGGGATCCAACGGCTGAGATCCGCCCGTACCGGTTCGAGCCGCGTCCGACCCGGACACGATCGCGCCCGTGCGATCGTGGCCGTTGATCACGACACGTGGACGGCTCCCAGTCGTCGTCTCCGCTCCGACTCCGAGCCGGAGAGCTCCGCCGTGACCGAGCGGGACACGGCTAGGGTTCCGATTTGCGCGCACGTCGAGGCCGTATTTAAAGCCCGGATCGGCCCCCGAGGTTGCCCTCTTCCATGCGCCCCGTTTGCCCTAGTCTCCGAGCTTGAGCCGCTGCCAGCTAGCCGCAATCGCTCGCCGTAGCTAGATCTTACCTCCGCCACGGTTTTGCCACGCCCGCCGTCATCCGTCGCCTTAGTCGCCGTTAAGCTCGAATCCGAGACCCCGAGGTCAAGGCTGCGTCGGCGAGGACATCTCACTTCGCCGGAGGACCCTCGGAGCGCCGTTCCACGTCATCGTCCCGACTCCGGCAGCCCAAGCCCCGTAGTGACGCCATCATCGCGAAGCTTCTCGACCGTCCGATTCCGATCAAACCGCTGCGGTGAGTTCACGTGTTTGTGAACACGATTGGATTTGGACCGTTGGATCAAGATCCAACGGCCCACGATCATCTCGTGCGCCTTAATACCGTAAAACTAGGTTAGATCGGGACCGTCCGATCTAGATCGAACGGCCCATGTTCACCGTGTAGATTATAACGGAGTTAACCTAGGGTAGATCTAAACCGTTGGATCTAGATCCAACGGCCGTGATCATGCCACGTAGCCGAGAGCCGCACCGTGCACGTGACCCACTGACGGGTGGGACCCACATGTCAGTCTCACGTGAGCCGTGGACCGGGTCCACGGTAGACCCGAACCGAGCGTGGACCGAGTCCATGGACCGGCTGACGTCAGCCAACCAATCAGAGGCTGCCACGTGTCCATGCTGACGCAATAATTCGAATTAATGATTTCAGATTTTGTTTCAAACTTCAAACGCTTATAACTTTTGCGTTTCAACTCCGATTTGAGTGATTCAAATTTCTAAATTTGTATAAAATTGAGATCTACCTAAATATGAATTTTATTTAATTTTTGGACTAAAGTTTTTCCCTACAAAATTATTTAATTGATTATTTAAACTTTAAATAATCATAACTTTTGCGTCTTAACTCCAAATTTGACGATTCCAGTTTCTAAAAACTCATAAAATTATGTTCTCTCTGTTTATGGATTTTATTTGGATGTTTGGACACTTTTTGCCTATTGTTTATTCGTGTATTTGCTATTTGCACGCTTTACGAGTAGACGTTGAAGTGCCGGAAGGATTTGAAGGAGAAGTATTAACTCAGGATCCAACTCAAGACCAAGAACAAGTACTTTTTGAAGGCAAGTTGTGCTTTGACCATGTTGATCCTATTTCGAAATCTATTTTGATTTAAACTATTGCATGCTAGTTCAATTAGAAAAATACTTTGTTTAAACATGGGGGTTAGATAAGTACCAATTTGCTGTATGACACCTTGATTACTTAAGTATGTGCCATGACCCTTTGTTAACCTAGTTGTGGATTACTAGTTGGACATTATTAAATTGCCAATATGGGTTTAGAACGTTGTAGTATACTGCTTAGACACCTTTCGTGCTCATGACATGATTTTGGACAATCAAATGCTAATATTGACTTAATGATATATTGAACCTGTTTTGGAAAGGTATCATGTGATGTTGATGGCACGTGGTGCATGGTAATCAAGCGGGATTTGATAAATGATTTCGGCCAGGGCATGTGGCAAGAGTAATCAGGTGGGCCGGTTGTGGCATTGGGAGTGTTGATTTGGTTCTTCGGGTAGTCTTGCCCTGGTCACCCTAAGGACTTAACCTTGCAAGCCTTTGAACTGGGTCTAACGTGCAACCACATGTCCGTAATGGGACGGACCTAGTTGACTAAGTTGCTAATAACGCATACTGTGGGACCTCGGGAGGTCAACTACACCCTTTGTGTAAGTTGTGCGGGGAGCGTCTGCAGGGTGAGGCAGTACCCATCTAACGGTTGATTGGCCTAGACTTCGCCTTAGCTAAGGGAAGGGTTAGTGTGCAATAGCAGGGAGGACCACTTGTATTGTTAGAGGTTTAGAAAGACTTTGTTCACGGAACTTCGCCTTTGTGGTGTTTGATTGTATCTTGTGGGTAAAGTGCATAACCTCTGCAGAGTTTAGAATCTATTCGAATAGCCGTGTCAGCGGTATTGGACATCGCCGGGAATTACAGTCAAGGGTTAGATTTTCCTAAAAATAACTTTGGTTTGAAAAGTTGGGTTGGACTAATAACTTGAAGTTGATGGAAATGTGGAATAGGATGGGAAAGATGTTTATTAAATTCCTTGAAAAGTTATTTATACTTTACTTGTTTCTACCGCTTTCGAATCTACTTATATTACTTTTCAAATGTCATTTCTGCAAATATACCTTGAGCTATTCCTTTGTACCAAGCCATGCATATAGTATATTAGCTTGCATTCATTGCATGACTTCTTGAGTACCAAGTACTCACCCTTGCCACAATACAACACCAGTTGAAGAGGAGACTGCACAAGCTTTGGAGGAGGAGCTCCAAGAGGATCCGTCTACTTAGGGAAGCGAGCCCAGTCAGTTGCCTGTGGTATACTGGATGGCGCCACGAAGTTATTTAATTTTCCGCTGCTATTATTATTTTTCTCTGAATAAGTTTCGCCTTGCGAGGCATATATTTGTAACTTGACCATAAGGTCGAGTAACCAGTTTGACTATTTAAATAAAGTACTTTATTGGTATCGAGTGGTATGATTGTGATATTTACCGATGTTAAGACTGTGTGCACTAGCGCGTTCCTGGACTAGTGCTGAATACACAGAGGGTCCGGATTTGCAAATTCGGGGTCCCGACACCCCGCCATTGACCAACATTCGAGATATTGGTTGGCCATTAATATACCCTTTTAGGTATAAAGGTTTTAGATGCCGATGCGTGTCTTGTGGCTTCTCAAACACGGCATTTGGCGCACCGAGGCATAGTTGGGCAAACACTTCTTCGGCCGATTCTTGATTTTGAACTCGTGAGCGAGTGAATACCATGTTTATATCCATCGGTGGTGTGTCATCTCGGATCATCGGGGACCCGGATTCGACCGATTGATCCGAATCGCTATCGGCCTATTCCTTCTTCCTCCATTCCTGTTTCGCAACTGGTATAGGCCTCAGCTTATTGAATACTTGATCCCTTTCCCTCTCTTTTTCGGCTTCCCTTTCTTCTTGTGTCTTGATCATTTGAAGCCGTCTGTATTTGTGATTTGCTAAGACCTGAGGGACACCACCGAGGTCTAGGCTCTATCGGCTCTCTGATTTTTCCAGCCAAACTTCTCATCTTACTGCCAGATTCTGTCCTGATCTCGATGTGAGAAGCCGATGTTTCTTGAGTTCGGGAGGACTCTTGTTCTGACGTTGACAATCTTTCATGTATCGGCTTCCTGTTTCTTTCTTCTAATCGATCATGTCTTGATGCAGACGATCTGTCTTTCTTGTGAGTTTAGCCGATGCATAGATGAGTGTTGCATAGGACACGACTGTACTGTTGGCAAGATCATCCCCTTCTCCCAGCAAAATTGCCAAAAGGGACATTGTCGGTGTTTTTCTTCTTCAGTAGTTTGCCGATGTGGCACCTCTGGCTGCCAGTACTCGTATGTCCTTTGATTCGGCCGATGGACATTGCCGGGTTGTCGGGCATTGTGTCTCTGATTTATCCTTTCATACTTCCCCAGGAGTTGCGAGAAAGTCGGCTTTGGTTTGAAGTTTGTTTTTCTTGGAGCCCTTTCAGCTCTATACCATTTTCCGACTTCCAAGTCTCCTCTTGGTTTTACTGTTCTCGAGTTTTGCCCGTTCTTATCGGCCTCTATTCGTATAGATCCGATAGTAATCTGTACTGTTTCGTCCCCTTTCGACCGTGCCTAAACTTTTTTAGTCGGCTTGATGTCTTCTTCCGCAGGTCCCTTTCCTTTTCGTGAGCATTGAACCATATTGATTTGAAAAGGATTCACATCTATCTGCATAGCCGATTCTTCCGCAAATTTTAATCTGCCATCGGTGATAGCCGACTGAATCTGTTGTCGAAAAATATTGCAATCGTTAGTATTATGTGAAAACGAATGGTGCCATTTACAGTACCTTCGCTTTTTAATTTCATCAGCCGATGGGAAGACATGTCCTTCTGGTAGCCTTATGAGTTTTTCTTGCAGCAATAAATCAAATATCTTGTCACACTTTGACACGTCGTATGAATACTTGACTTCCGCCTTATTTTTCGTCGGCTTGAGTAAAGAGCATACGAGTGGCCTTTTGGAACCCTTGGTCCACTCGGCTATGTTTATTCATTTGCCGTCGTCAGAAGTGTCGCTCGAATTATATTCTACCATATTTACCTTGGCCTTTTCATTACCGTTTGATCTAAATCTATCTTTAAACCCTTTGTTTTCTGCATATCGGCTTTCATGTGCCGATACGCGATGGAGTAAGTGGCCTAAATCGGGGAATTCTTGGCCGGACAGCTTCTCTTTTAATGGTGGGATTAACCCTTGAAATGCTAGGTCGGCCAACTGATCATCAGGTAACGTTACACTGAAACATCTATTTCGTACGCCTCTAAACCTTCTGATATAGTCGGAAACCGATTCACCGTACTTCTGTCGGACTGAGCTAAGATCAGTTATTCTAAGCTCCATAGTTCCCGAAAAGAAGTATTCATGAAATCGGCTTTCCAAATCGTTCCAAACGTGAACTGAATTTGGAGGCAAATTGGTAAACCAAGTAAATGCTGCACCGGACAGTGACAAGGGAAATAGCCTAATTTTTAATCCATCGGACTATGCTGCTTCCCCACACTGAGCCATAAATCGTCCGATATGCTCGATGGTAGTAACAGAATCATCACCCGAAAATTTAGCGAAATCTGGTATTCTAAAGTTATGTGGGTATGGCATACGATCTATGTAATTGGGATACGGCTTCCTGTAGCCGATTACCCTTCCTTTAGGCTGTAAGCCGAATTGTTCTCTCAAAATATTAGCAATCTGTTCCGCCCAATTGACATTGTCGGCTTGCGGTGCCACCGGACACTGCCAATCTGCGTTGTTTACGCCCTGCCCCCCGAGTGTGAACTCGGGTCTTTGTCCAAGTCGAGCTACAGGGGGCCTTGGCACTTGATCATAATCGTGGTTTCTAAAAACCGACGTATCGGGTACCGGTGCGAAAGGTTCAACGTATGGTACTACCCTATATGGTGGCTGGTTTATGGCTGCGGCTCGTGAGTGTGGAACTTGATCTGTTTCAATCGGCTGTAGAGCCGATAAACCGGTGTTACCACCAGAGGGTCCGTTTGACGGGTTTGATACACTTATTTTCGCCCCATCCGTGTGCCCATGGTAGTGTGTAACCCCACCTTTTCTGTGAACTGGGTTTCAAAACAGTAGGCTGAATCGGCATCATCATAGGTGTTTGGGCTGACACGTTTACTGTATTGGTATTGGGTGTTATGGAGTATACTGGGTACGTAGGGAGGGTTTGTAATGGATCTAGTAGACTCCCGGATACAGCCAATTCCTGAGTAATTGTTTTCACACTATTTTCTATCATCGGTTTCAACGTAGATACTAGAGCCGATGATTGATTAACTAGTGGTGATGCACAGATTGTTCAATCATATTTGACAGATCGACTTGAGCAGGTGCATATCGGCTTACCGAGTCAGATGATGAATCGCCGATAGGGTTGATACTTGGGAGCGCGGTCCTTTGGGTAACGCCACGGCATGTTTTCTGAAAACACTACATCATCATTTCCTCCAAAGCCGCCTTTCGGTCTTCGATCTCTTTCCGCTGCTCGGGTGTTAGATCGGCCATCTGAGGCGCGATTATAGCGTCCGTGTTGATATCAGCAGTGATCGCAGGCTTATCGTTTGATGTCATCTTGATTTTCTTGGTCCCACCGGGCGTGCCAAAATATGTTCGCGCTAAAAACGTGAAGCAGGGTCTTTAGCCTCGAACACACAAGACAAACACTGGGTTTGCAGAGCGTGCCAGTCAATTTGACCTGGAATTGACAAGGTAGAAGTTGTAAATTAATCAAACCCGATAGAGCGATGTTTATCGGCTTCTCGCTAGTCGGCTAAAAACCAATTAGGGGATAACTAGATCAACCAATTACGGTTAATCCGGATACAAGGTGAAATCGGCTTTGAGAAGGCGATGCGCAGCAAAGCAAAGCAGATCGAACCTGGACGAAATCGGCTAAAACCAACAATCGGCGATGCGCAACTTTGTTGATTCCGTCGACTTACAGAAAGGTGTTTGCTAACCCTAAAACAATGTAAAGCTGTAAAAAGTAGATGTTGTGTTGGATTGGTTGATGCCTTTACCGCTCGACGTCTACCACCTTTTATAATACTTCCGGCCGATCCGAGTCGTATATGGACACGTTATGTTTATCCGTATCAGCCTCTGATCTGATCTCCTTCCTTTGTTAGAAACGGATTCTCCTTCCGATTCGTTCACCGATTTCTTTCCATACGAACGCTTCTATCCGATTCAAACTGATTTTACTATATACCGAATTTTGGTGCAAACAGCACCCAACCAAAATCACCAGTAACTAAGCAAAATATGTCATACAGTAGAAAAGCTAGCCAACCCAACCAAAAATACATAAATAGTTCCTGCTTTGAAACTATATTTAGAAACACATTTAAAAGTACATAAAGAAACAACTTATTCTTGAATTACGAAAACATACCTTCAATGACATATCATCGATTCCCTTGGTGGTCAATACAACATTAGCACCAGCCTTGAGAATTTTCTCAATCCGCTCCTTTGTTATGTTAGATTCTCTGCAGGGAAAAAAAGAGTAATGCATTAGGTCCCTCAAAAAATGAAATGAATTGCTTTTCAATCCAATCATAAAAGCATGGGGATCCAGCACAAAAAATCAGAAACAAGCAATATGCAAAAGGTTTAAAAGAGAGCGAGTCATTCTTGATTCATTCAGAAATAACGAAAGGAATATAATAAAGCGCAAAACAGAAAATGCACATAGTGAAAGGGAAATAATAACCTACAAAACTGAAAATGCGCATACCTCGACGGATCTTTTCGAGTTCCCTTGGATCGATTTGAGGACTTGAACACCCAATTGCATTTTTGTCTTCTGAAGGTTAAAATCAAGACAAGCAATTCTAGCAGGTGTTACTCTAGTAGGCATTCCTTGAGCTGCACGGCCTGTGTTCAGTGCATATCCATTCAGCAGGTAACTATCCTGAGCGCTTTTACCATGAGCTTTCAAAATATTAATGCTCTGCAGAACAGATAAAGCCATAGGTACAAGCAAAATTTCATGAAAAGGGTAAGAAAGTACCAAATGCACTTTACAGACCTTGATAGGATATTTCACTTCTCCCTTGGCGTTTGCAGTCTTCACAACTTGAACTGCTTCTACAACCATAAATTACACTAACCAAGTGATTATAGTTTGAGAATATGATAATTCGCAAGTAACTTCACCACATATTAAGTACTGACCACAATCTAATGTGACGCCCAACAAGCACTTCACCTGTATCTTTCATCTGCTAATAGAGAACATATTAATTCACCAATTAAGTAACTCAAAAAAGAAATCTGGCCAAAAGCACATGCAAACATAGGCCAACATTGTGAGAACAGGTTAACAAAAATGTGCAAACAGGAATTGCTAGCCATGGCCACCCACATAATGCATGCTCGCATATCCATTTTGGACAGCTTTCGAAGTGAACTATAAGTGGCAACCCATTCAACACATTACAAATGATAAACCAACAATGATGGTCATCTTCGGGGAATACAAAGATGAGCACTATCATGACTACATCCTAACCACATTTACAGACTTCAGATCTACTAATGAACCAACTATTTCCTAAGCTACGAGCCTACGAGCCTTCAGAGTTGTTTGGGGGCGAAGGACGTGTAAGAAGAGTATGGATCAATGGATCGTTGTTGTCTTCATCATAAAACTCGCCCTTTTTGTTGATGACTTCCCTCATGATGAAGTAGGCGAGCTATCCCTGAATGGCTTGGATTTCAACAGGAAGCATTCCTGCCGTAGGCAATTTGAGGCGCTACAAGTAGGAAAAATAAATCTCAGAGTTTATCTTCGGGGAAATTAAATGGTGCGAATAAATTCGTGAAGTTAACATGACAAACCTCTACGTCATTGTCTACTATTGTAGAACCTAAGATTTCGCGCATTTATTGGCACACAAAGTACCCACACAAATTTGTAGGTTATTATGGCGGACGGGTTGAGGAGGACATTAAAGGTAGCAAAATCTAGTTCATACATACCATTGGCACTACTAATTAATTACACATCAAACAGATTGAGCATATTAGATTTAAGAGAATGTAAGTTAATTGATTGATATTGCTCTCCGGCACTTGGTGTGGGAATGCTAGAGACTAGCTCTTACCTCATCTACACCTGGGTCAAGTTTATCTCATTTGATGTAGACAATTAACTATGTAAATAAGGCCTTGAATCCTTACCTTCCTAATCATGCAGTTTAAGGTATTATTTAATCAATTTCACTGTTCTTATGATCATACCATTGGAATAATACATATATACCGATTGTAGGTTATTTAATCAACCGAACCAACATATATAGTAGTGCATATTGGCAAATAAAGTAACACATACAGTAATCAAAAGAGAACAACTACAGGTAAAGAATAATGAACAAGCTTTGCAACAATGAAATGAAGTAAACAATTTTTAGCATGTAAGTCTACTGATTCAAGGCCTAATTCACAACATTAATTGTCTAATTCATCATTTGACCCAATTTGCATCATCGAGCAATAAAAGAATAAGCAAAAGAAAACATTGAAGCATTGACATGTACATTGAAACATTAAAGCATTTGCATCATATGATGACAAAAGATGGTAAAATGATGGCAGGATGGCAGGATGACATATGAATAGAACAAAGCAATCAGAACCACTACACTTATAGATGGCAGGAAGCCATACGAATATTTTTGTGGGGATGCCCAAAACTAAGCAAATAAGATGTTGTGCTACATACTAGCTGGTGATCGCAATTTGTAGCTCAATAAAGGTTGCTTGGCTGCAACACAATTCAAGGAAGATTGACATCTTAGAATTAAGATAAAGCAGCCATCACACACACAAATGGTGGACATCGATCAAAGGTTCCCATCATTACTTTAAATCTTCAACTCATCAAAGGTTGAGTTATGTAGCATGGCTACTGTCGATGTGCCTTCACTTTAAGTGGCATCTATTGAGGCATAGCTTGTGATGTACAATACAGCCTTAAACACATCAAAAGGAAAAATAACAGACAAAGCAAGAAATATATTTTATGTATTGACTCAAGAGTAAAACACCAAATGCAGTCCTATAAGTGGCACGCACATCTCTACTGCAACTTTCAGACAGAAAACCAGACACATGAGGAGGATAGAGTACAAGACTGGGCAAAGCAAAAGAGGCATCCATTCGGTCAATACCATTGAACCTTAGGCTCTATCCATGGTGATATAAGACGTCTTACTTACACAATGACAGCGCAAGCCATATGCAATGATAACCATCAATTTTATCAGAATCAAACCAAATGGAGTAAAAAGATTCGGCAATATGCTGCTACAGAACATGAATCCCAAAGGAACCTAAGCTAGTATTAGGCATCCTATTCATGGAATCAATTCGATGTCATATGCAACGATCAAGCTTGATCATCACATTTAAGCTATAAAGCCCTAAAAGATAGTAGGGGGGCGGGGAGCAGAGGCGTCGACGGGACGCATCGGGGCAGAGGCGTCCGACGGGGCGTACCACGCGGGGGTGGCGGCGGGAAGCGGAGGCATCGACGGGAGACGAAGCGCCGAGCGACGGGCGAAGCGGCGCGACGGGAGACGGGGCGGCGCCAGCAGAAGCGGAGGCGTCGATGGGGACGAAGCGGCGCCGAGGATGGGGTGCCGAGCGGGGATGGCGCGCGGGCGGCGTCGACGGGGACGGGGGCGGCGCCGAGCAGGGAGCGGAGGCGGAGGCGTCGACAAGCACCGCTCAGCTGTGGCCTGTGGGGAACTTAGGGTTAATTTCGCACCGTGAGGAAAACAGCCAGCACTGTGGGGTTTATATATGGGGTACATATCAGTGGCGGTTATTAATATAAACCGCCACAGATAAGCATTATCAGTGGAGGTTCTTAATATAAACTGCCACAGATAATCATTATCAGTGGCGGTTCTTAATATAAACCGCCACAGATATTAATATCAGTGGCGGTTTTTATTACGAACCACCACTGATACTGTTTTTAAGATTTCATTTTAATATGAAGTTATGACTTGATGTATTAATGTACCTATCATATATATTAACTACTAATTATTCATAATTAATTTATCTATGATGAAAAAAAATATTCTTACTAAATTTACTAATTGCTAATGGATGTATGTGTTTACTTATTTCACATGTGAAAATAAAAGAGTATTACAAATACAAAAAATTGCCATTACTCCACATAATACATATTTTTGACATTAGATTTCTATTACCCCACATAAATACACACATTTTGCCATTACTCCTACCTAATGCTGCCATTACCCCACTGTTAGATTTTCTTTCACAATTTGGCCTTCTTCATGATCATCGCGATGATAGGTGGCTTCCGGAGTAGTTTCTTCCTCGAGCCTGATGCTGCCATCTATGAAAGGAGGCAACTCATCAAACTGGTTGTACTCTTCCTCATCCACGACATTCTCAACTCCGAAGATCCTTCGTTTTCCTTGAAGAACTACATGACGCTTCTTATCTGCTGGGTCGATTACATAGAAGACTTGTGCTACTTGCTTCGCAAGAACGAATGGTTCGTCTCTATATCTGACTTGCTCGATGTCCACAGTAGTGAAGCCGTATTTGTCCACCTTGACACCCTTTGGGAGTTGGACCCAACGACACCGAAACACCGGGATCTTGAAAATGCTGTAGTCGAGCTCCCAAATCTCCTCTATAACCCCATAGAAGCTGCTCTTCTTGCTGCCTTTGTTGTGGTAGGCATCTATACGGACACCACTGTTTTGGCAAGTACTTTTGCTATCCTGAGCTCTCGTGTAAAATGTATATCCATTTATGTCGTATCCTTGCTATGTCACGATTGTACCTGATGGCCTTTTTGCCAACCACCTCAACGTAACACTCGTTTCTTCACCAGACATGTGCTCCTTGAACCAATGATTGAACACACGATTGTGCTCTTTTGTTATCCAAACCTCTGATCGTGCACGATTTTCCCTCCATGACTTAGCCTTGTGCATGTCCATATCTGGGGACACCTCGATTGTTGTTGTAAGACTGTGAAATGAGCTTGTTCGAACAGAAAATGATCATAAGAATTTGTGGATTTCTTTCCTATTACTCCTTTCCCAGCTAGCCTCCTCTCATGGCGTGATACAGGCACTCCTACCGGTTCAAACTCGTGCATGTAATCGATCACGAGAACTCAATAACCTCCTCGGTTGCATAACCTTCTACAATGGAACCTTCGGTAGCGATCGATTACGCACATATTTCTTCGTAACACCCATGTACCTTTCGAGCGGGTACATCCGATGCAGGAATCTTGGGCCACAAATATTTATCTCATTCACAACGTGAACAATGAGATGGACCATGATATCGAAAAATGATGGAGGAAAATACATCTCTAGCTGACCACGAGTCTTGACCACATCGACTGCGATTCATAAAGTCAGTGGATCGATGACCTTCTGTGAAATCGTGTTAAAGAAGAAACACAACCTCATGATTGCCTCTCGAACCTTGTCAGGCGAAATACCTCTAATTGCAATAGGGAGCATTTGTGTCATCATCACATGACAATCATGAGACTTCATGCCAGTTAACTTTAAATCTTTCATCGATACCAGTTTCTTGATGTTTGCGGAGTAACCGGAAGGAACTTTCACACCGTGCAAGCACTTGCAGAGGTCTATTTTCTCTTTCTTGGACAGAGTGTAGCATGCTGGGGGAAGGTAAAGTCGGCCTTTCTGAAGGATCATTGTTTTTGATCCATTTGTTTTTGATGATGAGTATTTGAAAAGAGTTGAAATTGATTTGATTATTTGATAAGATTTGAAAGTGGTTTGATTATTTAGTGGTTGTATGGATTAACTTGAGTCAAGTCGCGGACTTGGGCTCGGAAATTATTTGTGTGTTTTTGTTCACGTGCAGGTGTTGCTTGAGGTCGAACGTGGTCGGTGACGGGTCCGAGACTAGGTTCGAGGAGTGGCGAGGTCGTGAGGGTCGAGGGTGTCATGCGAGACGTTCGGACTAGAGAACAGTGCACGTGAGGTCGAGATCGTTGCAGCGTAGCGGCAGGCGGGCCGTACGCGTGTTTACGAAATTTTTAAATGCATGTGTAGATACAGTATATATGCATGTGTGCGTGTGTGTCATGCATATGTGGGTGCATGCATGTGCATTGTGTGTGTGTGCATGTGTGCGTGAATGCATGTGTGTGTGTGCATGTGCATAGTGTGCATGCGTGAGTGCTGTGCTGCATGCGTGAGTGTGTGTGCATGTGCATAGTGTGTGTGCGTGAGTGCGTCGCGTGTGTGAGTGCGGCATGTGTGTGCTGGACGCCATGTCCGAGAGTAAATCAACCAGCCGTGCGTCGCGTGTGTGTGCTGGACGCTGTGTCCGAAAGGAAAAAAGCCAACCGAGTTGCCGTGTCCGAGAGGAGACAGAGCCAGCTGATGTCCGAGAGGAGTCTGGCTCGGCTAGTTCCTGTCCGATTATGGCATGATGACTGATTGTTCAATCCGAATACAAAAAGGAATAGGTGGCTGTGGAGTCCTTTAAATAGAGGTTGCAAGGGCTTAGAAAAGCAATCGATCAAGCGAACAATTGTTCAATCAAGCACAAGGTGCAAAGAAGAGCTTGTATGCTCTATTAGTTTATTTAGGGTTTTCTAATCGTTGAAGATTAGAAGATTTTTGGTGTCATCTTGTTGAAGATGGCTTTGGAATAAAAGAGATAAGTTTATGCAATATTCTTTTATTCTTTTCGCTTTGATTCTTAATTAGAAGGATTGTTCTATTTTTAATAGAACTAGTTTTGATTTATGTTCGACTTTTCTCGCTAATTAATCTAGGGTTTTGATCTCTACGATATTAGATTTTCTTCCGCTATTTAGGGGTCTTTAATTTTCCAAAAAAAAAATAGTTGATTTTTATTCGGCATCTATTCACCCCCCCTCTAGTTGCCTACTCGGTCCTACACTTTCCCGGTGTCTTGAGGATGTAGCTCAGCTCTGATCTTCATATCTTCCAGATCCCGACGGGCCTTCAGTCCATCCTTTGTTTTGCTAGGAATATTCAGTAAAAGGCCAAGCACGCTGTCACATACATTCTTCTCTACATGCATTACGTCAATGCAGTGTCGAACCTCTAAGTCCTTCCAATAGGGCAAGTCCCAAAATATGGATCTCTTCTTCCACGTGGTTTTCTCAGTATGGGACCTCGATGTACCCCTCTTTCCAAGAACAACATTGATATCCTTAACCATATCATATACCTCTTCCCCGGTAAGAGGCCTTGGAGCTAAACCATCCTCCTTTGTACCGTCGAATTGTTTTTTCATATTGCGGTACGGGTGATTCCTTCGAAGGAACCGACGGTGACGCATGTAGACTGTTTTCCTCGAGTTATGAAGCCACACACTACTAGTTTCATCCAGGCATTGGGGGCAGGCTTTAGCTCCTTTTATAGTACGGCCGGACAGGTTACCCAGTAGGAAATCATTGATGGTGCAGAACAACAATGCACGTAAAGTGAAGTACTCCCGTTTGTACTCATCCCATACCTGTACACCTTCATTCCACAGTAGCACAAGATCTTCCACCAATGGTTGTAGGTATACATCAATATCATTGCCAGGTTGTCTCGGCCCTTGAATAAGCAGCGACATCATAATGTACTTTCGCTTCATACACAACCAAGGAGGAAGGTTGTAGATACAGAGAGTCACAGGCCAGGTGCTATGAATGCTGCTCATGTTACCGAAAGGATTCATTCCATCCGTACTCAACCCAAACCTTATATTCCTCGGATCATTTCCGAAGTTCTCCCTAAAGAGCCTATCGATGGTTCTCCATTGGGCAGAATCAGCAGGGTGTCTCAGCTTTCCATCCCTCTTTCGCTCTTCTGAGTGCCATCACATCAGCTTGGCATGCTTTTTATTTGCAAATAAACACTTTAGACGAGGTATTACTGGCAAATACCACACCACTTTAGCAGGCGCTCCATTCTTCACCTCTATGCCTTCGCTGTCCTCGCCCTTACGCTTGTATCACGATGCTTTACACACCGGACATACATACGTGTCTGCGTAGTATTTGCGATAGAGTATACAGTCGTTTGGACACGCGTGTATTCTTTCTACCTCCAATCCCAAGGGACATACAACCTTCTTGGCAAAATACGTGGTCTTAGGCAACAGGTTGCCCTCTGGAAGCATGTCCGCTAAGAGACGTAGCAATGCTGTGAAACTCTTGTCGGACCAACCATTGCTAGCTTTCAATTTCAGTAGTGAAAGCACGGTGTGCAACTTTGTGTATTCCTCCTTGCAACCCGGGAACAAAGGTTTCTCCGAGTCCTCCATCAAACCCTTGAACTGATTAAACTCTCTCGACTCAGTAGTTTCCTGCATCGCGCAACATTTGAGCAGATTATTGTCATCATCAACGACCAACCTATCCTCATCGGATCCAAACCCGATGTCACCGCCATATTGTCGGCTCCGTCGTAAATCGACATTATCACATTGAAGTATGATCTCCACTTCACCGTGCCTTGTCCAACATGTATAGCTAGGTACAAAGCCCCTCCGAATCAAGTGCAAGTGGATTTGGTCTTTGTCAAAAACATCTTCTCATTCTTACAATCAATGCATGGACAATGTATGTACTCCGTCTTCTTTTGCAATTTGTTCTCCTAAGCTACTCTTAGAAAAGCGAATCTGCCGTCGATGTATTCTCTTTGTAACGGTTTGCATTGTACATCCATCTCGGTCCATCTACAATTAATTAATGTAAAAATTATTAATATGCAATAACCTTAATTACATAAATCATCAACATATAAATTAATCTACAAAATGCTAGGTTAATAAAAATGCAAGGCAACTTCATTATCACCTATCTACCATATTAATTAAATTTATTGTTCATTAATATCCAACAATCTTAATTAAATAAATTTAATATATGCTTGCCATAATTTGTCATCTAAGAAAGGTAGACAACAATTAATCTAATGGAGCAAGGTAATAAATTCAGCATCTAGATAAATTAATCTACAAAATGCTAGGTAAATAACAAAAAATTTAATCTAAGCTTTGCAATCTAAGCTTTGCAATTAAATAAACTAGATATAAACATTAAATTGTAACTACATATAAATTAAATATTTACTTTGCATTTGAAGAGAGTACAACCTTAATTAAACCATCATTGATAAAAATGAGCTAACAATAGCCACTAATGGAGCAAGATGTACACACACGCACTAACGGTAAGAAAATTAATGGTAATTAGAAACAAATCTTAAGTACAATCTTAATTAAACCCATGTAATATATGCTTGCCATAATTTGTCATCCAAAAAAGGTAGACAACAATTAATCTAATGGAGCAAGGTAATAAATTCATCACCTAGATATAAATTAATCTACAAAATGCTAGGTAAATAAAAAAATTGAATCTAAGCTTTGCAATTGAAGAGAGGATAATCTTAAATAAACTAGATCTAAACATTAAATTGCAACTAAATCACCACAAATGAAGAGAGGAGAACAAATTACTCACCTTGGAACAACCCTAGGAAGTAAAAGCTCAAGATTCCTTGCAAACAAAATCTGAAATCTGAAACTTTGCTCTTTTTTTCGGGGAGGAAGATGACCATGAGCTTCTGTAGAGTGCTGTAGCGACTAGCATTTATAGTGGATGTTATTTGTGGCAGTTCTAAACTCAAACCGCCACAGATAATCATACCACTGGCGGTTCTAAACTACCTCCGCCATAAATACACAAATTATCAGTAGCGATTTTTTCCTCCAACCGCCACTGATAGTACCCAAGTATCAGTGGCGGTTTTTAGTCTGAACCGCCACAGATAGTCAGATTATCAGTGGAGGTTTTGGGTTAGAACCGCCACTGATAGCTATCGAAGTATCTGTGGCGGTTCTAACTACAAACCGCCACTGATACTCAACTATCTGTGGCTGTTCGGAAGAAAAACCGCCACTGATGACCCTGGCACCGGTTTGAACTAACAAACCGCCACTGATAGTCCTATTAGTGGCGGTTTCAAGCAAACCGCCACTGATAGGGCGTCTCCTATTTGCAGTTTTGTAGTAGTGCCACCATCACGGACCATACAGACTTGTCGACCTTGACTCTTGACGGGTTGTATTCCCGCCTCAAGACTCATGAGCTCGACATCGTCGCTCGCAGGACGAAGTCCCAAACGATGGCATTGGTTACCGATCCCACTGGGTCTTCCTCTTCTGGACCCCCTCTTGACTTCTCTTCTGGTTTTTCTCTCCCCGCTCTTTGCGACGTAAGCGATGACGTTCTGGAACAATTTCCAGAAGACGAGCTTGCACTTGTCGCTCGAAAATTTTTGAACATTTACAAGAGGGTGAGAGATAGGAAGAGGAGTGGCAAGTTCACTTGCTTTGAGTGTGGTGGCCCTAACCACATTCGGGCAAACTGCCCCAAGCTAGAGAAGGGCAATAATGAACAAGGCGGTGCGGGCAAGAACGACTACATCAACAAGAACCGCAACAAGAAGCCTCCAGCTCGCGAGCCGGTGCAAGAGAAGAAACACCGCAAGTTCGCCAAGGGCAAGAAGCTCTTTCACCGCATCCTCGCCGCGCTCGACGACCTTGACCTCTCCGACACGAAGACATGGAGCGATGAGGACGAGGATGAACCGCAAGAGAAGGCGAAGGGCGGCGATGACTTCTCCGGCATGTGCTTCATGGCCTCCAATGCCATGGAAGTACTCGACACCGAGTCAGACAAATGACACGGAGGAGGTACCTTCTTATGACCAGCTCCATGATGCTTTTATCAAACTAGGAAAATTTCATTCCAAGTCTAGAGCTAAGTGTTTGGATCTAGAGAAGGAAGTAGGTACCTTATCTCGGGAGTTAGCTTCACTTAGATCTTGTTCCTCCCGAGACTCTGATAGCTGTACTTTGTGTGATGCTTTGCTTGTGGAGTTGGAGAACCTAAGGACTCTACATGATAGTGTGGTTTCTGATCTTGAGTCACTTAGGTCGAAGGATGCTAGTACATGTCCAGTAGATCCTATTCCTGTTGATGCTAGTTTTCTTCACACTCACACAAATGCATCATGTGCTAATTGCCCTAAGCTTCTCGCTAAAATTGATGCCATGAGTTGTCACCTTAGGAAGCTATCTGCTAGAAATGATGAACTTGAAAAGCATGCTTCTAAGGACCCAATCAGCTCATGTGAGGGCTGTATGCAACTAAAAAATGCTTATGATGACTTGATGCTTGAAAACTCAAAATTTGCTAAGGATCTACTAGCTAAGTCACAAAATGGTTGCATGCTGTGTGTTGGGGTAGCAGAGGACATGAATCAAATTCATGTAGAGCTTAGGAAGAAGCTCAAAGCTCAGGTGGGTAGGATTAGAGACTCTCCCTGTGTTTCTTGCGAGTCCCAAAAGATTGAGGCTGCTTTGTATAGGGAGAGATTTGATCGTTCAGTTCGCTCCTCTCCATCTGGCTCTTCCCCTGTTACTCCTTCCCCTTGCTCTTCTTATGCCTCACTTTTTCGAGAGTGTCAATACCTTATGAGCACTCTCGAGAAGTTTGTTGGAGGTAAGAAGAAGCTCAATCTTATCCTAGATCAGTCCAAGATTAGCAGATTTAATCAATGTCTAGGGTTTGATGCCTTGGACCATACACGGGCGCATCCGCCCACTGTTGTGCGTGCCTCCAAGAGCGAAGAGATAGTGGTGGCTCCACAGGTGAGCACCACTGTGTTTAGATCAGCAGGGATTGTCCATGGGATGTCTGACGATAAGGGTGCTTCTCATGCTACTTCAGCTCCCAAGGCGAAGTATACATGCTCCTTCTATCAGAAGGATGGACATATAGCTGATTTCTGCTTCAGACGCGCCAAGATCTCTCGGCGTGAGCATGTCCATGCCCTTAGGGGTATTCAGGGTCATCCCCAGACTCTGAGTGCGCCTAAGGCACACACGGCTTCTAGACAGGATAGACAAGCTAGGGAGTCTCCTGTTTTTGGACAGCGCATGGGGCTTAGTTTTCAGGCTTCTACTTCTGGTTCTCGCCCCAGAGCTGTCCCGAGTCAGTCTTTCCGCCGTCCTCTTGATATTCCTCGTTTTTCCCATCGAGGTAGATATCAACGGCGTGAGTTTGTTTTCCCCAGCGGGAGGTCTGGGCAGCAGCACTGGGATGGTTTGGCCTTTGCACCTCGGCGGACCAACCCGGCACCTGTTCCCAGACATCCGACTGGAGCGAAGTCTGAGTTTGTGAGAGTCGAGTCACGGAGAGGTGCCAGATTGCATTCTTCTACTCCGTTAACTGTTTCGTCTACTGCACAGTTGACTCAATATTGGGTTCCTAGATCTGCACTGATCTATCCTGGTACTGAGACATCTGCTTTTCGCTCTCTTTGATTCAGGTCCGTAGGACAGGGAAGGGGAGGTTTGGATCGTAGACTCCAGCTGTTCTCGCCACATGACCGAAGACTCCCGTTGGTTTTCTTACCTGGACCGAGATCCCGGTGATGAGGTGATCACCTTTGGGGATGCTGCGTCGGGTAGAGTCATTACTAAAGGTACCGTCTGCATTAACGATTATTTCATTCTTAAGGACGTTGCCTTAGTCAGTAAGCTGCATTTCAACTTGCTTTTTGTCTCTCAGCTTCTTGATGATGATTTCGAGGTCAATTTTAAGAGGAGCTCTTGTAGGATCCTCGATTCTTCTGGGGAGTTTGTTTGCGGGATTTCTCATTTTGGGAGTCTTTCATGCTGATTTTTCTTCTTCCTCTAGAGACTCTCCATTGCCTTATTGCTTCATAGTCCTGTGATCTCTCCTTGTGGCATAGGAGACTTGGTCACATTGGCTTTGATCATTTGACTCGAGTTAGCGGCCATGATCTCATTCGTGGCCTGCCTAAACTCAAGATGGTCAAAGATGTTGTATGTTCTCCTTGCCGACATGGCAAGATAGTTGCTGCCTCCCATCCTCCAGTCACCCGGTGATGATCGATGCACGGGACATTTGCTACACATGGACACTGTTGGTCCAGCTCGAGTGCAGTCAGCAGGTGGGAAGTGGTATATTCTTGTCATTGTCGATGATTTTTCGAGGTACTCTTGGGTGTTTTTCATGGCCTCGAAGGATGAGTCTTTTTCACACTTCAGGGGTTTGGTCCGTAGGTTGTCCGTTGAGCTCCCAGGTGCCTTATGAGCGATCCGCAGTGACAATGGCACGGAGTTCAAGAACTCCTACTTTAGTAGCTTTTGTGAGGAGTTAGGCTTAGAGCATCAGTTCTCCTCTCCCTATGTCCCTCAGCAAAATGGCATAGTGGAAAGGAAGAATAGGACCCTGGTTGAGATGGCCAGGATGATGCTAGACGAGTATAGTACTCCTAGGAAGTTTTGGGCTGAGGCTGTAGCTACGGCATGCCATGTTGCCAACAGAGTTTTTCTTAGGGCACACTTGCACCGCACTTCTTATGAGTTGAGATATGGGCGAAAGCCCAGTGTGTCTCATTTTCGTGTTTTCGGCTGCAAGTGCTTCTTCTTGAAGTCTGGGAACCTAGATAAGTTTGAGTCATGCTCAGCTGACAGAATTTTTCTGGGTTACTCGACTTCTGCCCGTAGCTACAGGATTTGGGCTGTAGACTTGGGTAGGATCAAAGAGACCTGTGAGGTGACCTTTGATGAGGCTAGTCCTGGTGCTAGACCAAACATTTCAGGCTCTTCTCCTCTTTCTCAGTCTATCTTCCCAGAGGAAGTTGATGACGGAGATGAAGGCGCCTTGCCTGATCCAGTCACCATTCTTGCTCCCGAGGTGCCTCCCATTTCCATATCTGCACCTCAGGGAGATCAGCCCTTACCCTCAGACTCTTCAGCAGCTAGTGGCTTTGTTCCTACCTCTCCCACGCGAGGAGTAGAGGTCACTTCTGCTTCTGGACCTCCCTGTCACATTCAACAGGCTCATCTACCTGACCAGATCATTGGAGATCTGTTTGAGCGAGTCACTCGCTCTAAGTCAGGTCTGTCCACATTTTGCCTCCACTCTGCTTTTGTTGCCTCTTTTGAGCCGAAGGATGTTTCTCATGCATTATCTAGTGAATCTTGGATTAATGCTATGCATGAGGAACTTGAAAACTTCGAGAGGAACAAAGTTTGGAAGCTTGTCGAGCCCCCTTCTGGTCACAACATCATTAGGACCAAATGGGTGTTCAAAAACAAGCAGAGTGAGGATGGGGTTGTAGTTCGAAATAAGGCTAGGTGTAACACCCCAATTTTTGCTTTTCATGAACTTAAATAAGATTTAATTAAAGAATTTAATTTTGCAAATAAAATTTTGTTGGAAATATTTTATTTGAGTCCAAAATGTTCCAAAATATTTTCTAGAATTTTTCTGAGTGTTTTGCTATTATTAATGAATTAAATGAATTTCTGGGAATTAATTTGATTATTTAATCGTTGGAAAAACCCAAACCGGGTTTTACTGTTCATCCGACCGAGCGCAAACCCGAGTCCGACCCAAGCCACGTTCGAGCCGAACCCGAGTCCAACCTAACCTAAACCGCTTGACCGTTGGATCAAGATCCAACAGCCACGATCGTGCCACGTCACCCGAGCTCGACTCCGACCGAGCCAGCCAAGTCACCGAGCCGGACCTGAGCCCAAACTCCGTGCCCGTTGGATCTAGATCCAACGGCTCACGTTGAGCCACGTCACCCAATCCGAATCCATTTCGGATTCCGCCGCCGCAGCCGTGTGGGCCTCGGTTTCCGCGATTTTCACGGACGCCGAGGGGCCTATTTAATGCATCGCCGCCGCCATCGTGTTCTCCGTTTCCTTGCGCACCCGTAGCCCTAACTCACTGAGCTCAAGCCACTGTGGTTGCGCCGCAATCGCTCGCCGTAGTTGCGTTAGGTTTCCGCCGCGGTTAAGCGTCGTTTCCGCCGCCGTTGAGTCCAGATCCGGAACAGCAAGGTCAAGCCGCGTCGGAGAGAACCATTCACTTCGCCGGAGGGGTCCCGCAACGCCGTTGCCGTGGTCGTCGTCCTCGTCTCCGGTGAAACAGCTCCGCAGCGCGCCATCGCCGTCGCTCGAGCTCCACCAACCGTCCGATCAAGATTCAAGGGCCCAGATTCGTCCACGTCATCCCCGGTAAAGATCTCACGTGTTAATCTCTAGATCTGTTTCCAACTGTTGGATCTAGATCCAACGGTTTAGATCGTGCCATGTAGCTAAAACCGCACCGTGCTTGGATAGATGTCAGCCGTTAGATCTTGATCGAACGGCTAGGTTTAGCCACGTTGTAAACTCTAGATTGGATCTTGATCGTCCGATCAAGATCGAACGGTCCATATGGACCGAGCTGTTTCCTAACGCGCGAAACCAGATCCAATCTGGGCCGTTGATTTTCAAATCAACGGCCGAGATCTAGACACGTGGGCGGTAGTCTGACTGTTGCGGTCAGCGCGGTCACCGCTGACATCACGCGTGACGTTAGCGTGGGACCCACGCGTCAGCGGCTCAGCCGAACCACACCATGACGTCACCGCTGACGTCACGGTGGGGCCCCGCTATCAGCCGTCCCTCAGCTGAGCGTGATGACATCACCGCTGACGTCATCTGATGGGGCCCACATGTCAGTGAGACATGTATTCGTGGACCGGGTCCACGGTGGCCCCAAACCGAATCATGGACCACGTCCATGGACCGGCCGACGCAATTAATCGATTTTTTCAATAGAAAAATAATTCGGAGGAAAATCAAAATCCACGCTGACGTCATTATTCGGTATTTCAGTATAAAAATAAATGAATTAATTCGGATTATTGATTTATTTGAATTTTGAAACTTCAAACGCTTATAACTTTTGCAATTTAACTCCGATTTGAGTGATTCAAATTTCTAAATTTTTATAAAATTGAGATCTACCTAGTGGTGAATTTTATTTAATTTTTGGACCAAAGTTTTTCTCTGTAATATTATTTAATTGATTATTTAAACTTTAAACGCTTGTAACTTTTGCGTTTTATCTCCGATTTTGCCGATTCAAATTCCTAAAAATTCATAAAATTATGCTCTCTCTGTTTATGGACTTCATTTGGATGTTTGAAAACTTTTTTTCTACTGTTTATTTATTTATTGCTATTTGCACGCTTTATGAGTAGACGTTGAAGTGCCCGAAGGCTTCGAATGTGAAGTGTTGACCCAGGAGCCAGCTCAAGACCAAGAACAAGTACTCTTTGAAGGCAAGTTGTGCTTTGACCATGTTGATCCCATTTTCAAATTAATTTGGTTTAAATTATAGCATGCTAGTTTAATTAGAAAATGCTTTATTTAATTATGGGAAATTAGATAAATGCCAAATTGCTGTATGACACCATGGTTAATTAAATATGTGCCATGATCCCTTGTCACCCTAGTTGTGGATTATTAGTTGGACATTATTAAATTGCCAACATGGGTAGTTAGACCGATGTAGTATGCTTAGCCTTGCCACGTGAAATGCTTTGGACAATCAAAAGCTAATATTGACTTAGGCCCTGTTTGTTTCGGCTTTTTCACCGGCTTAAAAGCCAAAAAGCCTAAGCCGAAACAAACGACTGGCTTTTAAGCCGGGCTTTAAAAAAGCCAAAAGCCCTTGTATAACTAAAAGCCAAAAGCCAGACAAGAGGAGCTTTTTTGGGCTTTTTTGAATGAAATAACCCTTTGCCACTAAAAGTCTCCAAAATTACCCACCAAATGCCATCATATATAAATTGAGAATTCATCCACCATCTCATTTAGGGTATTTTAGACTTTTCATCTATAAGATGTACCATCTAACCCATTAATAAGCCAGGATACCAAACAATATGTCTTGGCTTAAAAGCAGACGGCTTAAAAACTCATTAAGCCAAAAAGCTAGCTTTAAGCCAAAAGCCAAAAAGCCTAAGCCGAAACAAACAGGGCCTTAATGAGATATTGAACCTGTTTTGAAAGAAGTATCATGTGTTATGATTGTCGATGGCATGTGGTGCATGGTAATCAACTGGGGGTTTCATAAATAGATTTTGACCGGGGCATGTGGCAAGAATGATCGGGTGGGCCAGTTGTGGCACCGGGAGCGTTGATTTGCTTATTCGGGTAGTCTTCCCCTGGTCACCCTAAGGACTTAACCTTGCAAGCCTTTGAACTGAGTCAAACGTGCAACCACATGTTTGTAATGGGACGGACCTAGTTGATTAAGTTGCTAATAACGTACCTGTGGGGCCTCGGGGTGTCAACTATACCTTTTGTGTAGTTATGCGGGGAGCGTCTCGGGCTGCGGCCAGGTACCCATCTAACGGTTGATTGGCCTAAACTTCGCCTTCGCTAAGGGAAGGGTTAGTGTGCAATAACCAGGGAGGCCCACTGGTGCTGTTAGAAGTTTTCGAAAGACTTTGTTACGGACACTCGCCTTTGTGGTGTTTGACTGTATCTTGTGGGTAAAGTGCATAACCTCTGCAGAGTGTAAAATCTATTCGAATAGCCGTGTCCGCGGTATTGGACATCGCTCGGGAATTACAGTCAAGGGTTAGACTTTCTTGAAAATAACTCGGACTTGAAAAGGTTGGGTTTGGTTTAATAATGATGTTGATGGAAATGTGGATTAGGATTGGAAAAGATGTTTATTTAATCCCTGGAAAAGTTATTGTTCTCATACTTGTTTCTTCTGCTTTTGAATCTAATTATGTTACTTGTCAAATGCCGTTTTACTGCAAATATACCCTGAGCTATTCCTTTGTACTAAGCCATGCATGTAGTATATTAGTTTGCATTCTGTGCATGACTTGCTGAGTACCAAGTACTCACCCTTGCCACAATACAACACCAGTTGAAGAAGAGTCTACACCAGCTTTAGAGGAGGAGCTCCAGGAGGAACCGTCTAATTAGGGAGCGAGCCCAGTCAGTTGCCTGTGGTATACTGGATGGCGCCACGAAGTTATCTTATTTTCCGTTGTTGTTTTTTCTCTTTTATTAAGTTTTCGCCCTGCGTGGCGTATATTTGTAACTTGACCTTAAGGTCGAGCAACCAGCTTGGTTAACTAATTAAAGTATCTTATTATTTCGTTGAGTATGATTGTGATATTTACCAATGTTGAGACTGTGTGCACTAGCGTGTTCCTAGACTAGTGCTGAATACACAGAGGGTCCGGATTTGCAAATTCAGGTCCCGACAGAGGTGGTAATATCGAGCCATCTTGTTGTAAACTCACCCATAGTTAGATTGGTCGTAGTGAGGATAAAACCTATTTTCTAAAGATAAAATTTGTCAAGATAATGAATGAATTCTCGACTTACCCCTTTCTTTCTTGTTCATACCCCTTGCTGAGTTCTTTTTGTCTTCCACATTGATTTTAAAAATGTTGCATTCTTACGCGAGTGTCTTTTGACAGATGATGATGAAGAACATCTACGCCGAGCGTGAAGGTGGCTACGCTGCCGAGTTGTGGCGTATGCTTCAGTTTCTTGGAGGTTTTGAGAGACCGCTCTACCGAGGGACTACACTCGTGCAGGCAGGATTGGTCATAGGGCCGGATCGCCGACTTCCTCACCTTCCTACCTAGCGCCCTAGCCACCCGGTCCAGCCAAGAAGGGCGGGCAGTCGCAGCGGCCACGGCGTCGTACGTGCTTGTCTGCTGCGCCAGCCGGGACCCTAACTTCGACCCCCTGGTCGCCATCCAGGGGGTGGAAGGAGAATGGACCCGCGCAGAGGCGCAGGTCAGCAGCGCCGCCGAAAGGGTAGCTGATCAGCTTGAGATGGTCAACCCGGCGCTGGAAGCGATGGCCGAGGATGTGGCCCTCGAGCTGGACGTCGCCCCGGTGGAGGACCAGGAGGCAGTGGAGGCTGCGGCGGAGACTGATGGACTTTTTCTTTTCCTTTTGCAGTTATTTTGCCTTCCCTTGTAGCGGACTACTGCAAGTTTAGGATACATATTTGTAAAAATGTGAACTTCCCTTTCGCATGCCTTACTCTTGGATGCCTGTCCGTGCTTCCATCATGCTAGTTCTGAGCAAACGAAAAGGGCAACTGCGCACGTTAGGAGTTAGTTGGAATGCAGGATCCGGATCCCTCGTGCTGGAAAGTCGCGGCCTCAGGGTACTAAGGCCCTGTGAGATTAGCTATCCTCGCGGCCTCTTAGGGCCGAACACTCGGTGAAGTGGGGCAGGGCAGTAGGTCTTCGGTAATGGTGTTTGAGTCGCCAGTTCTCACGGGGACACCCTGAGCGTCATGACCGTACTGAGAACCGTGCCAAACCAACCACCCGATTACCCATCCCTGCATGCCACGCTCACCCGGTGAGCCAACATTTGCCGTCGAGCACTCGGAGGGCCTTAATGTACTGAGGGCGAACGCACGGTCACGGCCCAACGGGGTGCAAACCAAAAACAGGAATGAAAGTGACAACTGTTTTAAATGAAAACTAGACATTGGACAAACCAGAGACTTCCCGCGACCAGACTGTGGAGAGGAGGATTCAACGCAGCTGGTCGAGGGGCGTAACTCTGTACTTACAACCTTTTCAGGGATAGAACTTGCGTAAAAGTTCTATGTTCTGGGAGTTCACCAACTCCTCTCCGTCCTCAGTGGCCAGTCGGACCGCCCCGGGACGTGAGACTGAGACCACCTTAAAGGGGCCCTCCCACTGGGGAGACAGTTTATGCAACCCGGCATGCGTCTGAATTCTGCGCAAGACCAGGTCGCCCACTGCTAGTGTCCTCTCGCTGACCCGGGTGGCGTGGTATCGCCTGAGACTCTGTTGGTATTGGGCGGCGCGCACGGCTGCGCGATCTCGCACTTCTTCCATGAGGTTAACATCTTCTCGACGCTGTTCTTCCTGGGCTTCCTCGGTGAACGCTGCCACGCGTGGTGACCCTAAGGTCAATTCTGATGGAAGAATTGCCTCTGCGCCGTAGACCAGGAAGAAGGGAGTCTCTCCCGTGGCCCGACTGGGAGTGGTACGAAGCGACCACAGCACTGCGGGGAGCTCTTCAGTCCAACGGGCTCCACGCTTGTGGAGTCGATCAAATGCTCTGGTTTTGAGGCCCTTCAGCACCATCGCATTGGCCCGCTCAACTTGGCCATTGCTTCTTGGGTGAGCCACCGAGGCAAAACAAACTTTGGTGCCCATCTCTTCACAGAATCCCGAGAAAGCGGCGCTGGCGAACTGCGGGCCATTGTCGGTGATGATGCAGTTGGCGACCCCAAAGCGAGCGAAGATACCTTGTATGAATTTTATCGTAGCGGCGGCGGTGATCGTCCTTACAGCTTCGGCTTCCACCCACTTAGTAAACTTGTCGACGGCGACAAACAGATTGGTGTAGCCCCCTGTGGCTCGCGGGAACGGGCCCAGGATATTCAGCCCCCAGATCGCGAAGGGCCACGAGAGCGCGATGGTTTACAGAGCTTGGGCTGGTTGGTGGATTTTCTTGGCGTGGAACTGGCACGCCTCGCACTTCCTCACCAGCTCGCAAGCATCCTGGAGGGCGGTTGGCCAATAGAACCCTTGGCAGAAAGCTTTCCCGACCATCATTCGACTTGAAACATGGCTCCCGCACCCGCCTCCATGGATATCGGAGAGCAAAGTGCTCCCCTCTTCCCGAGTGATGCACTTCAGAAGAATTCCATTTTTACCTCGGCGGTAAAGGTCCCCGCCCACCAGGGTATAGCACTTGGCCTTTCGTGCTATCTTCTCTGCTGACGCATCATCGTCGGGGCACACTTGATCCCGCAGGTAGGCCAGGATCGGGTCCATCCATGTGCCTTCCTGGTCAAGTGTGGCGACCACAGGGTGGCCACCCGGGTACTCCGCCTGGCCGGGCGTTTCCATCGGTACTGCTTCCCCTCCTGGAGCGAGGGCTAGAGCAGCATCACCATCGTCCCCATCAGAGACGGGAGCTGCGATGGACGGTCGCGGAAGCCTTTCTTCAAAGACTCCGACCGGAACGGGAGATCTTGTCGAAGCGAGCTGAGCGAGCTCGTCCGCCAAGTAGTTGTCGCGCTGGGGGATATGGGTATACCCTAGCCCATCGAAATGTCGCTCCATTTTTCTGACCTCCGCCAAGTACTCGGCCATGACAGGATCAGAGCAGGAGAACTCCTTTCTTGCCTGGTTGACGACTAGCAAAGAGTCGCCCTTGACTTGCAGACGCTGGACCCCGATGGCCGTGGCGACACGAAGTCTCGCCAGCAAGCCTTTCGCGCTTCTGGGGCTTATCCTCCGGTTCAGTGGCGAGGACCTCCCCGGCACCGACCTCCTTGCGCTTCTTCTTCTTGCGGTCGGAAGCTTTCGAGGTCCCCGCCTTGTCGTGATCGGACGGCCCTGCCGGGCGCTCCCGAGCCTCCGCTGCCCGGGCGCACTTATGCGCCAGGGAGAACAGCTCGGAGGTAGTGGCAATGGTGTGGGTAGCCATCTTCTCCCGCATCTTTTGATCCTGGACTCCCCTCCGAAAAGCGATAATCATAGATTGCTCGGAGATCTGGGGAATCGTGTTCCGGCAGTGGCTGAACCGCCGAATGAACTCCCTCAGGGACTTCCCCTTCGTCTGTTCCAGGGCGTGAAGGTCATCCTCCACGCCTGGTTGAGCGTAGGAGCCCTGAAAGTTGGCGACGAAGATGTCACACAATTCCTCCCACGAGTGCACGCAGCCTCGAGGGAGGTTCAGCAGCCAGGAACGGGCGGATCCCATCAGCGATGTCGGGAGGTAGTTGGCCATGACCATCTCAAACCCTCCCGCGGTGTGCACCACCATGGTGTAAATCTGCAGGAACTCCTCCGGGTTGGTGGCGCCGTCATACTTCTCGATGGACGCGGGGCGAAATCTCTTCGGCCACGCAGCTTGGCGTAGGCGGAGGGAGAATGCCTAGCATCCAACGTTATAGGGGGAGCAGCGCTGCTCGCCCGCCCCTCGGCCCCGAGACGGGGTTGAGGAGTGCGAATCTGCGCTTTCCCTGGAATCAGGGGGAGAAGTTTCCCCCCGGCCGCTAAACGTGGGGTGGCCCATACGGTGATGCACACTGGCACGGCACCCCTTAAGGACGTTGCGCAAGTCACCGCCGTGCTGGGACCTCCTTTTGTCTAGGCGGGCCCTCAAATCCCCATGGCCCCTCGCCGCCTTGGGGGAACCACGGGAAGAAGTGGGAGCGCGTGCACGTCCCCCTGTGCTTGAGGGGGCCGCAACAGGTGCACCCTTTCCTTTGTCCCGGTCCTTACGACCGGAACAAACTATAGCCGTGCGGCTAGAGGCTTGCGCGTCAGCCACGCGCACGCTCTGTCGCCTAACATCGGAAGCCCCCGGCCGATTTGCTGCCTCTACCTGCTGTTGGGCGGTATCCACCAGGCGGGCGATGTCCCGCAGCCATGGAGCAGCTGGGGTTTCGCCCTCTAGCGCAACCGGGGGATGATCGAGAAGCAGCCGGGCTGCCTGAAGGTTCCGCACCGGGGTGTCATCTCCCATCCGGAGACGTCGCCGAACGGGCTGGGCCCCTAACGCCGAAGCACCGCACGTCCCTATCTGGGCGGATGGACCAGGGGGGTCCGACGCTCTGGGCGAGCGTCGGGACCGGCCGCGAGCGCTGCTCTCCTCGAGCAGACCGTCATGCTTGGAGCCAGAAGTCGCCATACTCGTAACCGTCGAAGCTTCTTGCAAACTTCGCAAGAAGATGGAACAAGGGAGAACAATCCAACCACTGAGCCCCCTACCTGGCGCGCCACTGTCGGCGTATGAGCCAACAGACCCCTCCCGGCGAGGGGTATACTAAGTTCTAACCGGGGCTTTCGTGGAGATTGCTCTAGAAAGGGAGAATCAGGGGCAAATTATGCAAGGAGACTCGGGCCTTTTTTCAGGTTCGGGCCCTCCTAAGAGTAATAACCCTACTCCTGTGTTCTTGTATTTTGGTCTGCCTGGGGGAAGCTGGAGGATGAACAGCTACCCAAAGCAACTCAGATCAACCCGCCCAGAATGGAGAGTCTAGTCTGAGGAAAAATGATCGAACCTCTTCTCCCATGCACCCAACTCCCTTTTATACTCGGGCTGGTGGGGGTGCGTGGGAGGCTTACACCGCAAGCTATCTCATTACACTACTCTCTAGCATTAAATGCCTCTGCAACACATTTAATGCCCTGGTGCAGACATCCTCTCCCACCGCCCTTGAGCGCCGCGCCTGCTGGCTTCGCCCGCTCCACCGGGGTGGGGAAATGCACCCTGACGTCGCTCGTCATTATGGCACGCGTTGGGAACGCGCGCCGCCATACTGTAGCCTTCATTACCCTCATTTAATGCGCATGACATGCATTAAATGTCCTTGACCCCTCGAATGGCCGCGTGGGCCATTAAATGTCCTCGGGAACTGATCGCCAGCAGCATGGCCTGGTCGCCATCCTCCCGCTGGCGATCACTCAGCTGACCGCCAGAGGGGTGGCCTGGTCGCCACCCTCCCGCTGGCGATCACTCAGCTGACCGTCAGAGGCGTGGCCTGGTCGCCACCCTCCCGCTGGCGATCACTCAGCTGATCGCCAGGGGCGTGGCCTGGTCGCCACCTTTTCGCTGGCGATCACTTCGCTAACCGCCGGGGGCGTGGCCTGGATGCCACGTGTCCGGCGGTGGTTGCTTTTACTAAAGTGCAGTGGGCACCCTGGTGTAAAATACACCGACAAGCGCCGTGCTGACGACTTGGGTCGTGGCGACGATGTAGAGGAGCAACGGCTCCTGCGGTGCCAGGGCGACCAATACTGGAGGCGAGGTCAAGAATGCCTTCAGTCGACTGAGGGCTTCCTGAGCTTCTTGGGTCCAGGAGAAACGATCGGATTTCTTCAGTAACTTGTAGAGCGGCATCCCGCGCTCGCTGAGGCGAGACACGAAGCGGCTTAGAGCCGCGAGACACCCCATCAGCCTCTAGACCCCCTTCAGGTCATTGATCGGCTCCATCCTCATGATGGCAGAGATCTTGTCGCGGTTAACTTCGATGCCGCGCTCGGAGACGATAAAGCCGAGCAGCTTTCCCTTCGGGACCCCGAAAATGCACTTCTCAGGGTTAAGTTTTATGCGAAACCGCTGAAGGTTCGCAAAGGTCTCCTCCAGGTCGGTGACGAGGTCGTCGGCCTTCCTGGTTTTGACGACGATGTCATCGACGTACGCCTCGATGTTACGACCTATTTGGTCGGAGAAACACGCTTGCATACATCGCTGGTATGTAGCGCCCGCGTTCTTCAGACCAAAGGGCATCGTGACGTAACAGTACGAGCCATACGGAGTGATGAAGGAGGTCGCGACCTGGTCAGACTCCCTCATCGCGATCTGGTGGTATAGCCCGAGTAGGCGTCCAGAAAAGAAAGGGATTCACACCCGGCAGTGGAATCTACAACTTGGTCGATACGAGGCAATGGGAACGGGTCTTTTGGACAGGCCTTGTTGAGGCTCGTATAGTCAACACACATTCTCCACTGCCCGGATTTCTTTTTTACAAGAACGGGATTGGCGAGCCACTCGGGGTGACGCACCTCCCTTACAAAGCCAACGGCCAAGAGCTTGGCAATCTCTTCCCCAATGGCCTTGCGCCTTTCTTCGTCGAAGCGGCGCAGGCGTTGGGCGACCAGTCTGGAGCCCGGTCGGATGTTCAAGTAGTGCTCGGCGGCTTCCTTGGGGATTCCTGGCATGTCCGATGGTCTCCAGGCGAAGACGTCTCGGTTTGCTTGGAGGAAGTCGACGAGCGCGCTTTCCTATTTGGCTGGGGGAGCGGTCCCGATCCGTACCGTCTTGGCAGGATCCTTGGGATCGACCGCGACCTCCTTTGCATCCTCCGCGGACTTGAAGGAGCTTGGCCCCAACTTGCAGGAGTCGAGAGCGGACTCGGGGGCGCTTCCCTGGAATCGAGCGAGTTCGGCGGACGCGACGACCGCCGAGGCTACTTCGCAACTGCTCTGCTCGCAGTTGTAAGCAAGATGAAAAGACGAGGCCACGGTGATGACGCCCTGTGGCCCCGGCATCTTCAGCTTGAGGTAGGTGTAGTTGGGGACCGCCATGAACTTCGCGTAACATGGCCTCCACAGGATGGCGTGGTAGGAGCCGGGAAAGTCCACAACCTCAAAAGTGAGGCTCTCGGTGCGGAAGTTGTCCGGGCTCCCGAAGGTGACGGGCAGATTGACCTGCCCGAGCGGATGGGCCTGTTGGCCTGGGATGACGCCGTGGAAAGGCGCCTTGCTCGGCCGGAGGGCGGAGCGAGCGACCCCCAGGGCGTCTAAGGTCTCAACATACATGATGTTGAGGCCACTGCCACCGTCCATGAGCACCTTGGTTAGGCGCTTCATCCCCATGATGGGGTCGACGACGAGCGGGTAGCGTCCCGGGTGTGGGACGTGGTCGGGGTGGTCAGTCCGATCGAAGGTGATCGGGCACTCCGACCACCGCAGGTAGCTAGGCACGGCGGGGGTTGCCGTGTGAACTTCGCGGTAGACGAGCTTCAACCGACGCTTGTCGGCTAGCATGCCGCCCCACCGAAGATCATGAGGCAACCGTCGAGTTGTGGGAACTCGTCGGTCGTCTCGTCTCCCTTAGCCCCGGTGTCGGATGCCGGGTCGCGCTTCTTCCCCTTGCCCCGCGAGGTCGTGGGGTTCCCGGAGAGGAAAAGCTTGAGGACTTCGCAGTCCCGATACTTATGTTTGACGGGATAGTCGTGGTTCGGGCATGGACTATCCATCAACTTCTCGAAGCGGTCGGGCGCCTGCCGAGCCTGCTGCTTAGCAGGGCGGTCGGCAGCGGTGACCATGCGGCCTTCTCGGCCTTGCTTCCCCTTCCGCTTTTTTTTGTCGGAGCGGGCGAAAGGGGTGCCGGCCTCGGAGCCAGACGCCTGGTGGGCCACCTTCCTCTCGAAGATGGCCACCACAGCCTCCTCGCCGAAGGCGTGGTTGGTGGCGATGTCGAGGAGCTCCTTGGTGGTCCAGGGCTTGGCGCAGCCTAGCTTGCGGACTAGAGCCTCGCAGGTAGTGCCGTAGATGAACGCCCCGACGACGTCGGCGTCGCGGATGTCGGGGAGCTCGTTGCACTGCTGGGAGAAGTGGCGAATGTAGTCCCGGAGGGTTTCCCCCGGTTGCTGCTTGCAGCTCTTCAAATCCCAGGAGTTGCCAAGGCGTTTGTACGTGCCCTGGAAGTTCCCGACTAAGAGGTTCGTCAGGTCGGCCAAACTCTCGATAGTATTCGCGGGCAGATACTCGAGCCAGGCTCGGGAAGAGTCCACGAGGTAGATGGGGAGGTACTCGATGACGAAGAAATCATCTGTCGCTCCTCCCGCCCGGCAGGCGAGCCGGTAATCCTCTAGCCAAACACTTGGGTTGGTCGCCCCTATGTATTTGGCTATGTTGGCTGGGGCCCAGAATCTGGCCAGGAAATCGGCGTTGTGGATGGCGCGGGTGAACGCCCGTGGTTCGGGGCCATCGGGACCCGAATCGCGGTGGTCGCGCCGCCCGCTTTCCGCAACCTGTGATGACGCCGCCGCGTCGGCAACTCTCCTTCGCGCCTCGAGGGTGGCACGAAGGTCACGGTTATCCCCTAGGCGATGGCGCACCGGCGTGTGCGACGCCTGGGGAAGGTCGTGATGCGGGGCCGTCATGGCCGGGCTCCGATGACCCCGCGAAAGGGAGTGGCCCGGGTGACCCGAGGCCGTGCCCGAGTGCTGGGAACCAGAACCCTGGGCGTGCTGGACGACAGCACTGTAACACCCCGGCATCTAGTATGCCCGAATGCTACCAAACATAAGCTGAACAACATCTAAATACCAAAAATTAAGGTAAATTACAGCAAGGAGTAAATGCTAAAACCCGAAATTTCGGCGGCATCTCCTTTGTTTTAACATGAATAGAAGGAAACACAGTAGCATAGCAATATAAGGCAATATGAGAGACATCTAAAAATAGCAATAATTAAAGGTACGACGACCAAATAAGTCTAAATCCAAACATTCAATGCCTCCATGAGCCAAACGAACAAAAGCTAAACCATTAAGCATTAAACATCACACTAGTTTATTGTCAAAACCCAAATGAACGACTTGTGGGACAATTGAGTGAAGCTACGTGTAGAAGTGTGACTATTTCCCATCCCCACATGCCGATCTCAAGGTACCTAAAACAACAAGAAAGCACAAGCGCGAGTTCAACACTCAGCAAGCATATTGTAATGGTACACAAGAACAAATATATGGCTACAACATCTCATATCATGACTTTCATCTCATTCATGATCCCAAATCATTATCATAATCATTATGTATGCAATGCGATGCGATGCTCATGTCTCCTTGGAAACTCATACCGGTATGGTTGAGTACACACCCGTCGGTGTGCACCCTCTCCCCCCTTCCATCCCGAAGATGGAGGGTGCCTACTCCTCGCTTCCGTTCACCACGGTGAATGGAATCATGATGTAGGACTTACTCATTGGCTCTCCGGATTAGTCATAACTTTCTCACCGACCTTCCCGGATTAGTTATGACTTTCTCACCGCCCGGGCCATGTAACATGTCATGTATGCAAATATGCCAACATCATAATTAACTTGTACATTAACACATGGCATCATAACATAATAAGCATACTCATCATATCATAGGCAATCATTAAAGCATGGCAAGTGATCATATCATATAAAACAATTCCATCTAGTCTCAACTAGCAACCTACAAACCGCTATCCATTACAATACACTTGCCTCAACCACGGGCAATGGATTGGCGAGACGTAGAAGGCAAGTGTACCTTAATGAGTTATTCCCCTCGATGGAAACTTTCGAGAAAGTAGAGAGGTCGTTAAAGAAATTGTGACTCGCTTTGATTGTGTCATGTTGAGTTTAATGAAGTGTGGTAGTCAGATTGGTTGTGATAGTAGTGTGAAGTGTTTGTCGTGAGGTTTCGGGCGTTTTGGGTTGATGGAGCCCTTTGTAGTTGAAACGCAGATTTTGTTTGGGAATTGAAGTGAAGGTGGAACTGGGAGAGGTTGCACTCTGTTGGGCTAAATCAACATTTTCTCGCCAAGTGTTGGATTTAAGAACTCGCTTATCGTTTGTTCCAGTTTGAGTCTTTGTGTGAATGTTTTGTGCTGCAGAGAAGTCTTTTCTCCCATGGGGACTTTGTTGTTGTTTTTGGCGTTCTTCAGATTCGAGGTCGAATCCTGTTTAAGGGGGGAGAATGTGACACTACGGAATGCCGAGACTTTATAAAATATGAAATTAGAGATTGTGGCATTACAAAATGTGAATGTTAAGGTCAAAAACATTATAAAATATGGAATTGGAGGTTGAAACCATACGTTATGAGGTTAATTTGCGTTTTCGGGCCGTTTTCGGGAGTTTGGGCCTTTCCGGGGGAGTTTGGGCCTAAAGGAAAGGGTCATGGGCTTTGGTGGGATGGAGTTTGAGTAATAATAGGAGTAGGAGACCTGGTTGGGGGCCTCCACCAGCCCCTTTAGGCGTCCACCCCCTGCCCTTGCGCCCCCACAAGTCCTAGCCGCCCCCCACACCTCCCCACCTCCTCCTTGTGGCGCCTCCACCTCCCCCATTGTTCCCCATTGCTCCACCACCTCTCCACCACCTCTCCACCTCCCTTGCTGCCCCTAGGGGAGTTCTCCACCTCCACACCTCGAAGATCCATCCGTTGGAGCGCTCCGCGACGAGGAGATCCGGCGGGATTGGAGCGAGAAAGGAGATCGCGCGAACCGGGAGGAGATCTCTTGGGTTTTCGTGCGTCGGGCGAAGGTATGGCCATGGGGATCCTTGGGGTTGGGCTAGGGTATGTTCTAAGGGTGATTATCATGTTTTTAGATCAATTGGTGGTGCTGGAATTGAGTAGATTAGATTAAATCTAGAAGTTGTCACGTTCTCTGTTTCGGGCAGCTTGTGCAGTCGACCTAGGGTTTGGGTTTTCGCAATTGTAGATTCCGAATTTGGTCGGCCGCCTGTTGAAGAAGTTGTAGGTAATTTCAATATCTTTCAGTGGGTATAAAGAACGTTTAATTCCGATCATCCGTTTGAAAGTTATGGCTGTTTTACCGAGCGTGTTAAAATCTGTGACGTGATTGGAACAGATCACGGTATTTTGTAGATTAAGCAATTTTAGATTCCGAATTTGGTCGGCCGCCTGTTGAAGACGTTGTAGGTAATTTCAATACCTTTCAGTGGGTATAAAGAACGTTTAATTCCAATCAGCCGTTTGAAAGTTATGCCTATTTTACCAAGCGTGTTAAAATCTGTGACGTGATTGGAACAGATCACGGTATTTTGTAGATTAAGCAACTTTAGATTCCGAATCAGTTTTTCCTTATACCTAGAAAAAGTTGGGAAATTTCCTAAGCTACATGAGGATGTACTCGTTTAATCGATTCGGAGTCTTAGAACCCGAGTTATGCCTTTCGGAAGGCTGCTGTCCCGACGAGACAGAACCTCTGTTTTTGGGTTTTGCGAGTAGTTGGCAATGTCGGGGTAGATGAGGGTTTGCGTACTGTTTTGTGGTCATGATTGTGAGTGTGTGGTACCCATGTGCAGGTGGTGTGACCCCGGGAGTGCCTTCTACGTCTCGCCAATCCGTTGCCCGTGGTTGAGGCAAGTGTATTGTAATGGATAGCGGTTTGTAGGTTGCTAGTTGAGACTAGATGGAATTGCTTTATATGATATGATGACTTGCCATGCTTTAATGATTGCCTATGATATGATGAGTATGCTTATTATGTTATGATGCCATGTGTTAATGTACAAGTTAATTATGATGTTGGCATATTTGCATACATGACATGTTACATGGCCCGGGCGGTGAGAAAGTCATAACTAATCCGGGAAGGTCGGTGAGAAAGTTATGACTAATCCGGAGAGCCAATGAGTAAGTTCTACATCGTGATTCCATTCACCACGGTGAACGGAAGCGAGGAGTAGGCACCCTCCATCTTCGGGATGGAAGGGGGGAGAGGGTGCACACCGATGGGTGTGTACTCAACCATACCGGTATGAGTTTCCAAGGAGACATGAGCATCGCATCGCATTGCATACATAATGATTATGATAATGATATGGGATCATGAATGAGATGAAAGTCATGATATGAGATGTTGTAGCCATATATTTGTTCTTGTGTACCATTACAATATGCTTGCTGAGTGTTGAACTCGCGCTTGTGCTTTCTTGTTTTTTTAGGTACCTTGAGATCGGCATGCGGGGAAGGGAAATAGTCACACTTCTACACGTAGCTTCACTCAATTGTCCCACAAGTCGTTCATTTGGGTTTTGACAATAAACTAGTGTGATGTTTAATGCTTAATGGTTTAGCTTTTGTTCGTTTGGCTCATGGAGGCATTGAATGTTTGGATTTAGACTTATTTGGTCGTCGTACCTTTAATTATTGCTATTTTTAGATGTCTCTCATATTGCCTTATATTGCTATGCTATTGTGTTTCCTTCTATTCATGTTAAAACAAAGGAGATGCCGCCGAAATTTCGGGTTTTAGCATTTACTCCTTGCTGTAATTTACCTTAATTTTTGGTATTTAGATGTTGTTCAGCTTATGTTTGGTAGCATTCGGGCATACTAGATGCCGGGGTGTTACAAGCATGCTCCACCAGCCCCCGAAGGTTCTGGTACATGGCCTTGGCGTCCGGGTCCGTCGGCTCATGCAGCCCGCGAAGCAGCATTGCTGCCGCAGCGACGTTTTGGTTGGCGTGGGGGAAGAACGGGAGATCGTACGTCCCCTCGGCCAACTGGTGATGGACCTAGCGCGCGCGCGCCAAAAACCAGCGGTGGCTCAGGCTGACGTCGCTCCAGTTCGTCCTGGAGTTTGTCGAGCTCGGCCTTACGGACGTCCAGCTCCTCGCGCTGCCGTTGGAGGTCGGCGAGGCGAACCTGGAGGCCCGCGTCGTCCTCTCGCCGGGACCCGTCTCCCCGTACTTCGTCGCGCGGGAGGAAGGTTCCGGGAGTTGCGGGGGTGGTGGATGGATGCGTCGCGCCCGCCATGTTGCACTCGCGGGAGTACGTCCTGCGCGGGGGGTGCTCCCTGTCGGAGCTAGAACTGTGGCTGGAGGAATCCCCCAGCAGGTCGTGGAGGGAAGTCGGCATATAGCCGGTCATGGCCACGAGCCGAGTGCCCACGGAAGGCGGGACCGTCGTCCACCGTGACTCGCACGCAGCATCACTAGAGGTGATGCCAGTGCGTGATAGGCCCGCCCCTGAGGCCCGCGCCGGGGCCTCGAGGAGAAGTTGCCGAGAATGTCGGCGACTGCGCCTAGGCTCCCGGAGAAGACCTGGTCGCGGACCGTGGCGGGGACGAGCACGAGCTCTCCCACCGTCGTAGCGATGAAGCCGATGGCGCCGAAACGGATCCAGCCCCTCGGCGCTGGTGGGTCGCTGGTGTGCGAGAAAGAAGCCATCGAGGATGAAAAAATGGGAATCTGAAGACGAAGGTGATGATGACGCGCGAGCTCCCCTACCTGGCGCGCCAACTGTCGGTGTTTCGTGCACCGGCAATACGAAGTTTTGGTTAGTGGGGGTCGCGCGCTCCCTCTCCTCGAATGGTTGACTCAAGAAGCCAGGGGTTTATACTGGTTCGGGCTGAATGTCCCTACTCCAGTTCGTGCTATCGGCGTGTATTGTTTTTCGAGGCGAACGATTGCCAAGGGGTTACAGATGAGGTAGGGTTTCGGTCGATCGATCCCCCGCCCTCGGGTGCCCTGCCTCTCCTTATATAGTCGGAGGGGGCAGGTTACATGGGAGTTTGGAAAGAAAAAAAAGAAGGGGTACTATACGCCTTGGAGTCTGGTCCTCTGTCTTGTCGTCCGACCGGGCTCCGTCTACCCCCACGCCGGGTTGGTAGTCCTGTGGCAGGGGGTCCTCGGCAGGGCTGACGGGGTGACGCACTGCTTCGTACAACCGTTAACCCCGGCAATTAATCGTTTTTGACCTCAGTGTGGCCTCGGGAGGGGGCGCTCTCCTTCGTGATGTGTCAGGATGATGGGACCGGAGCTTGACTTCCTGGCGAGTCCTCTGACATCCTAAGGAAGGGGTTGCCTACCCTGGTACGGACGTCATGGGGCGCCGAGCGCGCAGGGCAGTTGGCCAGACGTCAGCGCAGGGCTTGACCCCTCGACCACAGGTTGAGCCGTCCGACCACGTGCTCTAACCTAATAGGTCGGGGCCTGCCGACCGTCTAGAGCTGGTTCGAATCAGGGCCAGGTCCACTCTTCATGGCCCACGGGCCCTTCGCCAGAGCTGGGATTCTAAAGAGGTCCGCCCGTTCCTAGTCCCGGGCTGATGGGGGTACCCATGGTATGTGTACTCGTCAGATGCTTATTGATTTATGGTTTAGTTTTGCGATATGGGAGTCTTATTGTTCGTTTGGCTCATGGAGACATTAAATGCTTGGAATTAGACTTATATTGATGTCATGCCGTTAATTATTGCTATTTTAGATGCCTCTTATATTGCCATATATTGCTATGCTGTTGTTGTTCCTTCAATTCTTGTTAAAACAAAGGAGATGCTGTCGAAAAATTTTGGTTTTTAGCATTCGTGCCTTTGCTGTAATTTACTTGTATTTGTGGTATTTAGAGGTTGCTTAGTCCATTTTTTGGTAGCATTCGGGCATATTAAATGCCGGGGTGTTACAGTTGGTATCAGAGCGGGCTGTAGGTCCCTGGAATGTGTATTTTTAGTGTCATGCTATAGGGTACAACTAAAATGTGATGTGGAATAACTTAGAAACATGGCTTAGGTTTTAACTAAAATTTTGTCATAGGATAGCAACATTAAAACTTGCAAAAGTGGTATAACTAATCTAAAATTTGACACACATGGATGCACAGTAGGAAAAGGGTATGGGTATTGTTTCTTTACGCTTAAATGTTGTATTTAAGCTTTGATGTTGAATGCTTCATTTGATAATGCATGTTGCTATGTCAATGAGATAAATGATTGAATTGTTCTTGTTGTGGTGCCGAAGGGTTTCGGTCACCTCTTTTTATTCATAGTAAGGGTGTGGTTAGACGGTGTGGCCGGTTAGCGCCATCACCGAAGAACTATTAACCCCTGTGGGAGAAGAGTGCTTATCCTTTCTGTCGAATATCGGGTAGTTGGCTGGAGTCGAATAGAAGAGTTTGTGGTGGATTCTTTCAATTGCTCTTTACTGTTCTAGCGGTCGGTCTTGGTTGGTGTCGACGATCTGTTTCGCCGGCAATAAGATTTGTGATTCTAGGGGATTTGTGCGGGATCTGAGCTTGATGGTAACACAGGATGCGGGGGCAATCTGTTTTAGACAGGTTCGGGCTCTCTCGGAGGAGATAATACCCTAGTCCTGTGTTCTTGGATATATCATGTGTGTCCTCTCTTTTTCTTGTTTCTCCCTCCTCCCCTTATATACTGGGGGGAGAATACATGATAGATGGGCGCCACCGGGCCCTGAACATGGTGGCCTGGACGACATGTCCCTTGTCCTTATCCGCCTTCACGCTCTACGTCCTGGAGAGGTGGTTATGCTTTCTCCGACCCACGCCTGCCGCCTTGTCAGGTTCCAGCATCCGCAGGTTCTGGCGGTGTCAGACTGCATGCTTTGTTCCTGGCGGGTTGTTAGGGCGAGGCACGAAGCTTCCTTGAAGGATCAGGAGTTGTCTTGGGGAGCAAGTCGAAGGTCTCCTCTGGGCCCGTCGTGGTGCTTCTGGGCTTTGGGCTTTCTATTCCGCCTGTCAGGCCCAGTCGGGTGTAGGCCCCTCTTGCGGGACCCCTGTCTCTGACATCCCACAGCAGCCCCCAAGTGCTTTAGGATCGACTTTCCGTCCCTTACCCTGTCATGAGGATTATGCGGGAGAGAGATCATAAAGAACTTGTAGTATGAAGCCACCGTGGTTGGTTAGCTCGTGGCCGAGTGGTACCCGCGCCCGTTTACGGTGCGCGGCAACCGGCTTGTCGCTCGGCTGACCCTCATGGGGCATACCTTGGTCTTTTTGGCTCGTGGCCGAGTGGTACCCGCGCCCGTTTACGGTGCGCGGCAACCGGCTTGTCGCTCGGCTGACCCTCATGGGGCATACCTTGGTCTTTTTGGCTCGTGGCCGAGTGGTACCCGCGCCCGTTTACGGTGCGCGGCAACCGGCTTGTCGCTCGGTTGACCCTCATGGGGCATACCTTGGTCTTTTTGGCTCGTGGCCGAGTGGTACCCGCGCCCGTTTACGGTCTTGTGACAACCGCTTGTCGCTTCGGTGACCCTCATGGGGCATACCATGGTCTTTTGGCTCGGGGCAGGCGGTACCAGCGCCCGTTCTGATCTTGTGACAACCGGCTTGTCGCTCGGCTGACCCTCATGGGGCATACCTTGGTCATACAGAGTAATGCCTGTGCCCGCTTGCGGCGCACTGCTTTAGACCCTCATGGGGCGCATTCTCAAGACCGTGTTGGTTGTAGATCCTCCCGCGACACCCAATCGCATTGTGAGACAGCGACCAGCAATTGACCCCAAATTATGGGGCGTGCCGTCGGAGGATGTTCGGAAAGTGCCCAGCCCCAAGCTTCCGTGGCGGCGGCGTTCAGGCCGTCGTGGGCGCACTTTATCCCAAACTTTGGACCAGGTTTGACACCTGGCCGTGTTTTGCGCGACGCAGCTATTGGCCCGTCATGGGGCGTGCCTTGGACCTGGCCCAGAATTGAACAGGAGGGCCCTCGTTTCTTCCCACCGTAAGGTGGAAATTGGGGCCCATTTCTTATAAGTCGGAAGGACCCTCGTTGGAGCAACGGCCTCCTCGCACCTTCCCCACCACGGCTGCGAAACCTTCAAACCTCCTTTGGCGATTTAGGGTTTCTGGTTTCGCGCCCTTGTCTTGCGGCGGTTCTTCCCACCAGGTCTTCTTCTTCGCAATGTCTTCTTCCTCGTCATCGGAGGGTAGCGCCACCTGCGGCGACGGTGGGAGAGACTTCCATTACGACGACGTCCCCGCTTGGAGGGATGGTGCGCGCCGGCGTCCTCCCTCCGTGGAGTTGATCTCACTTGATCCCCGCCGCAGGTGACCCTTACCCCACACCTCTAGAGAACGAGATTGTGGTGTTTGAGTCCTTCTTACAGCGGGGATTTAGCATTCCTGGGAGCGCCTTCTTCCGGCTCCTCCACTTCTCTGAATCGAGTTGATCAATTTGAACCCCAACTCGATTCTTCACATTGCCATCTTCGTCCAGCTCTGCGAGGCGTATCTTGGGATACGTCCTCATTTGGATTTGTTCCGCTCCTTCTTAGCTGAAGCCTCATCCGACCGGGCCGCTCCCAACATCGTTGGGGGCGCTGCCCACCAAGGGGAGGGCTCGAAGAAGCGATATTTTGTCGTTCCTCTCAAGACCTCCCTCAAAGGTTGGAGGCGGGAGTGGTTCTATTGTGCCAATGTTGATCCTTTCCTCGCCCCCTTTGCCGGCCGTGCTCCTAAAGCTTCCCGATGCTGGAGCGACGCCCCAGACGGAGGAGGTTTGGCGCAAATCCCCGAGCTTCTGGCATTGATTGACGATCTGAAGAACCGAGGGCTGACGGGTCCCAGGATCGCGATCAGTTTTGTGAAGCGCCGAGTGCAGCCCTTGAAGGAGAGAGTCCATTTGGGGTTCCAATACAACGGGCCTCTGGATCCCACGCGGGAGTCGAACGTGGCCCTGTCGATGGAGGCGCTGGCAGCTCGGGTAGTTGATCTCTTCGTGCCTGGCACAATAATCACCAACAGGGGCTGCCCTCATAAATTTTCGACGGCAAGGCCTCCCCCTCCTGTGAGTGCACTATTCTCTCGAAAGGCTGTTCCATGCTTTCTTTGACTGATGTGTGATTCAAACAGGGTGCGATCGTTCCTTTTTCGAGAACGCGTCCTTCCTTCTCGACGCTCAGCTTGTCGGCCTCTCTCGGTGAGACACGCCAGCGGCGAGTGGTCGACACCTCGGTCGACGAGCTGCGCCGGGAGTCGGCGGAGGAGGTCGCCGGTCTTTCGTCAGCCGGGCCTTCAACCTCCGGTGCACCCGGATCGCAAAGCTGGGCCACGACCTATACATCCCGAGGCAGCCAGCTGCAGCGCTAACTTCCCTCCGAGTGGTGCTGGGTCTCGGATGAGACCGGGGATGAAATTCAAGAAATCCAAAAGGTATTCTTTTGGGCGATCCTTGTCTTTTGCTCTGCGGCCGAGGTGTTTCTCTTTGCTAATGCAGACTCCTACTACGGACGTCCCGGCGGAGAGGTCTCCTGAAAAGGAGCCCCAGGCGGAGGCTAGGTCGCCGTTGCCGCCGACTGCCGGGGCGTCGCCACCGGGCGCCGGCGGGCCAACGGTCGAACCATCGGATGGTCCGTCCGTCGACGAGATCGACCCGGCACCGTCTCCCGGCGTGGAGGAAGTGCCTCGAGAGCCACCGCCGCTCGGCCCTCTGCCGAAGCCCCCGAACCGGACCGTATGGTGGGAAGGGGGTTCCGTGAAAGGAATGGAAGAGGACGACGAGATGGAAAGAGCGGCTCGGACGGAGCTTTATGAGCTCACCGTCAGGTGTAGCACGCTCGTCAGGGTGAGTTTCTTGTCTTCAATCTGTTGCCTGCTGACTTCTTCCTGAGATTCTGCCCTGCTACTTAGGACATGGGGGAGCGCTCGGAGCAAAGATCGCGGTTTTTCCAGAAGGTGCTCCCGAAGCTCAAGGAGCAGAAGCAGTACCAGGACAAGCTCAACGAGATCAGCGCGGACAGGTGGAAAGAAGTCCACGGGCTTCAGGGCGAGTGTATGACGATCCGGGAGGAGAAGACGAAGCTTGAGCATATGCTCGAAGGTGAGATTCTCCCCTGGATTCGGTTTGGATGTCTTTTTGGATGGTTGGAGAGGATGATGACACTCGTGTTTCAGAGCGCGACTCGACCAGATTCTTGAGTTGAGGGCCCGACTGGAGGCTTCAGAGAATTCTGGCCTCGAAGCTCGAGTCAGCTTGGAAAGGATGCAGCGGGAGCTGAAGGGTAAATTTATTTGACTTGGGTTGAACATACTTGGCGTCGGGTGTGCTCTTGATGGCCGTTTGACTTTGTTGCAGAGTGCAAGGAGAAGATGGCCGCCGCCGAACAGGGGCGGACTGAACTGCGCGTCGCCTGCGAGCCAGTCCTGCACCTTCTGCGCATTGAAGGAGTCACGCCGGGCCAGGGGGACGATGCTGTTCCACTTCTCTCGGGAGGAGCCGACAGGATCAGAGCTTACGCCAAAGAGTCCGCAGCAATGAGTGCGAACCAGGCATTGGCGGTGGTCAAGTCTCATTATCCGAGAGTTGACCTCGAAGCTGTGAAAGAAGGTTTTGCCTGTGATGAAGACAAGGCCAACGCGCTCCTCGAAGAGGTGTCCGGTGCATCGCAGGCCTTGTTGGAGAATCTAGAATTCTGACTTCGATGTGGGCCCTGATGCCGAGTGCTCGCCCTCCTTGTTTGAAATATTGTGTCTTCTTACTTCAATATGATTTGCCTGTATTGTCTTCTGCTGAGTGGTCTTCAGACCTCTTCCACTTTCTTCTCTGGCTGAGTTGTTAGAATATATGCCCGCAGCCTTTTGGATCCTGTTGCGCCTTTCCGGGTGAGTTTCAGCCGACTGGTATGGCTCCCAAACGCCAGGGCCTTGGCCCGTGGCTTTCTTGCCCCAGACACGCTTTTCCGAGAGGCTGGCGTGCAGCTCTCGAGCGTCGGGACTTACGTTGTGGCCACCTGGCTGAGTGGTTTAGCCCCCAGGCTTGCATCGCTTGCTAGCTCTCCAGCCCCTGGGCCTTTTCGCTTAATTTGGTATAATTAAGCGGGAAGGCCGAATGAGCTTGAACTGCTTACGACACGTGTCTGGTGAAATTCTCCTTGATTTTGTTCAACGTGCTGATCTTCTTCGGTATTCGCACTGCCGCTTTGTTTTTCGCGCCTCGTTGATTGCGAGGCGGCGCATTTGATTGCCTTTGGAGACGCTTCGATTTCCGGGGCTGGGGTGGCTTATAAATAGGGCGTCACCGCTGATGAGCGATCGCCCGTTCCCTTTTGTCTCGTCCCCCTTCTTCTCTTCCAGCATTCCTTCATGTCTATCATGAGGAAGTTCGTCGGTCCCTACGCGGCATTGTTTCGCCAGCGATTCTTCGGGATGTTGCACAATTGGGAGGAGGCGGAGTCTTGGGAAGACCTCGACTTTGCCACACTAGAGGCGGAGGAGGAGGAAGGAGCGGCGAGGGACGCCGCCGCCATGGCCACCTTGCTGGAGGCCGCACCGGGGCTCCACGAGGTGGCGGAGATCATCCTCGAGATGGTTGGTCGCGATCGCCGCGACGACCTTGCCGTCAGGGCCCTCGTCCGCCTTATACCCCCCTTGTGGGTGGTTGACGAGGAGATTCTGGCGGCTTTGGGTCGCGTGGGTCGCGTCTAACCTCAACGATCTCGCCCCGGCCTCCCAAAGTCACAAGACCAAAGAAGACCAAAGACAAGACTAAGAGGAGCACCCAAGAAGACCAAAGAAAGAAGACCAAAGAGTTTTTTTTTTTTTTTTTTTTTTTTTTAGCGCGAGAAAAAGAAAAAAAGAAAAGTCAGTAATGTAAATCACTAACACTATGGAATGAAATGCGAAATTTTATCCAGTCCGTGCCATCATGTTTAATCCGAGTTTAGTGGTTCCGCCTGATCAACTTATTCTAGTCAGTTGCTCGATTGCCAAAGAACGCAGGCGCTGGGGCTCGAGCTTGACGGTTAGAAATTCGCGATCGGCGAATCTCGGTTAGATTCTCGTGCTGCGACTGCAGTCCCCGAGTGGTTAGTGCTTTGTACCCGTTCCGTTGTGCGCGCTGGTGTAAACCGCCGAGGCTTTGTGCTCATCGCGGCTTGTTATTTCCGTGCACTCTATATTGGCACGACCAGGCTTAGGCACCACACCAGTCGGGTAATGACCACTCGGGGCTAGCATTACACAGAACTTCAGAAAATAAGACGGACCACCATTTTATTTAATGTGTAAGAGTGAGATACATAACTCATGCGTAGAAGCGACGGAGTTGTTCGGCGTTCCAAGTATTCGCCAGAACCTCGCCGTCTTCTCGTCTGAGTCGATAAGCACCTGGCCGGGTTGTCTTCTGCACAATGTACGGACCTTCCCACATTGGAGAAAGCTTGTGCTCGCTCGGTTCCTCCTCGTGACCAGATCTCCTTACGAAAAGGTTCTACTTCCGGCGTTGAGAGTGGTAGCGCCGAAGTCCCTGGAGGTACTTAGCCGACTGGAGGGCGGCAACGTTCCGAGCCTCCTCGAGTTGATCAAGCTCCACCATTCGGCTTCCCTCGGACTCGGCTTTGTTGTAATTCCGAACCCTCGGGGATTCGAATCCCAGCTCGGTCGGCAGAACCGCCTCTGCACCATAGACCAGGAAAAAGGGGGTTTGGCCAGTCGCTCGGCTGGGAGTGGTTCTGAGTCCCCAGAGTACCGACGGTAGCTCCTTCACCCATCGAGCAGCGTATGGTTTGAGGCGGTCGAAAATCCTGGCCTTGAGGCCTTGGAGGACCAGACCGTTAGCTCGCTCAACCTGCCCATTGCTTCGTGGGTGAGCCACCGAGGCGAAGCAGATCTTGATCCCGACGCCTTCGCACCATTCTTGGAATTCTTCACTCCTGAATTGGGTGCCGTTGTCCGTGATGATCCGGTTGGGCACTCCGAATCTGACCACAATATCCTGGAAGAACTCCTTGGCCTTAACTGCAGTGATAGTGACGACTGGCTTGGCTTCGATCCACTTGGTGAACTTGTCGATGGCCACGAAGAGGTAAACGAAACCGCCTTGAGCCTTCTTGAGCGGGCCCACTAAGTCGAGCCCCTGCATCGCGAAAGGCCAAGAAATGGGTATAGTCTAGCTCTGTGCGGCAAGTGTGTCTGTCTTGCATAGAATTGGCAGCCCTCGCAGGTTCGAACTATCTCCTTGGCATCCGTCACCGCCGTTGGCCAGAAGAAACCCTGTCGGTAGGCTTTCCCAACCAAGGCGCTTGATGCCGCGTGATGGCCACACATCCCCGAATGGATTTCTTGGAGCAGCTCTCTTCCCGCTTGTCCCGAAATGCACCTTTGAGGACACGAGGCACTTTTTCTAAGAGCTCGCCGCCCACCACCACGTAGGATTTGGCTTGTCGGGAGGCGCTCTGCAGAGTGGTGGCTTACGGGAGTTTGTCCTTCAGGAGGTAATCAAGGTACGGGGTAGTCCAGTCTGGATCGATGAGCAGGACCCCGGTTCCAGGACCCTCGCTTGGCTTTTGCCGTTTTGTAACGGTTGGCTCATGAAGATCCTGTACGAAGATATCACCTGGGACATCTGCCCGAGTGGCTCCCATCTTAGCGGCTCGTCTGGCCTCATTATTGCGGCGGAGGACATGAACCAGCTCCAGGCCGTCACAAACTTGCCTTCCAATTCTCGGACTTCTTTGGCGGTATGCCGCCATGTTACGATCCACGCACGACCAGTCCTTCGTACTTGATTCACCACCAACTGGAGTCGCCTCGAACCGCCAAATTGGCCGACTCCGAAAGTGATGTGGCGTCTGAAGCCCATGGATGAGGGCCTCGTACTCCGCGGCATTGTTTGAGGCCGGGAAGTGAATCCGAAGGACATACTTCAACCTGTCGCCCTTAGGCGAGATAAGGAGGATTCCCGCCCCTGCTCCCCCAAGCATGAGAGATCCGTCGAAGTGCATAACCCAATATTCTGGCTCTTCTTCCGTGCAGGGAGTCTGGGATTCGGTCCACTCGGCCGTGAAGTCAGCCAAAGCCTGGGACTTGACGGCGGTGCGCGGCTTGAAAGAGATGTCAAAAGCTCCAAGCTCGGCTGCCCACTTTGAAATTCTTCCATTAGCTTCCCGATTACGGAGGACCTCTCCCACGGGGAAAGAAGTGACTACTGAAATCGAATGTCCTTGGAAATAATGCTTCAGCTTCCGTGACGAGATCAAAATGGCGTCTGGCAGCCTTGGATTTGAGGATATCTTGTCTTGGATTCGCCCGATTACCGACAAAATAAATCAAGGCGTTACGCCGTAGAGGTGCTCAGATTCCTCCCGCTCCACAACTATCACGGCACTTACTACATGAGATGTTGCCGCTATGTAGAGCAGAGGAGGTTCACCTGGCTCCGGCGCGACTAAGACTGGGGGAGTGGAGAGGAACACCTTGAGTTCTTCAAGGCCTCTTTGTGCCTCTGCCCAATCAAAGCGATCTTGCTTCTTAAGGAGCTTGAAGAAAGGCATCCCCCGGACTCCCAACCGTGAGATAAACCTGCCAAGCGCTACCATGCATCCGGTGAGCTTTTGGACCTCCTTTTGGCTGGTAGGCGGGGCCATTTTCATGATGCCTCCAATTTTCTCCGGGTTCGGCTCGATCCCACGATGGGAGACGATGAACCCGAGTAGTTTCCCGGAAGAAACTCCGAAAACACATTTCTCGGGGTTTAGCCTCATCTGGAACGCCCTTAGACTTACGAACGTCTCGGCCAGGTCGGAGATAAGGCTATCTTGTGTCTGCGTTTTAACTACCACATCATCCACATAAGCTTCCACATTGCGCCCGAGCTGATGGTGAAAACACCGCTGCACGGCGCGCTGGTACGTTGCGCCGGCATTCTTGAGCCCGAACGGCATGGTGATATAGCAATATGCTCCGAATGGAGTGATAAACGGTCTTCTCATGATCTTCCTCTCGAAGCCGAATTTGATGATAGCCTGAATAGGCGCCCGTAGTCGAGTAGCCGAGATCCGACAGTGGAGTCTACCACCTGATCAATACGAGGGAGACCAAAGGGATCTTTCGGACAAGCCTTGTTGAGGTCGGTGTAATCAACACACATGCGCCAGCTTTTATTCTTCTTACGGGCGAGTACAGGGGTTCGCCAACGATCGGGATGATACACTTCTTTGATGAAGCTGCGGCTAGCGGCGCTTGTGATCTCCTCTCGATGGCTTCTCGGCGATCTTGAGCGAACCGTCGTAACCTTTGCTTGACGGGCCTGGCGGATTGGTTTACATTCGGTGAGTGCTCGATCACCTCCTGGGACCGGGCATGTCGGACGGCTTCCAGGCAAAGACGTCTTGGTTTGCCCGCAGAAAGGTGACGAGCGCGTCTTCCTATTCATCCCCGAGCCTTGTCCCGATCGAGACGGCTCGCGCCGGATCGGACGGGTCGAGGAGAATCCTTTTGGTGCCTTCCTCGGGGCCGATCCCGGAGTTCTGCGGCTTGCGGGTAGGGATACTGCCTTCCGGCTTGTCGAAATCCGCCTCTTGACGAATCCTTTCCCGACACGCCAGCGCCTCCAGAGACTCGGCCATTTCGCAGCTCTCCCTGTCGCAAGAGAAAGACTGCTTAACATCGCCGCGTAGTGTGATAATACCACTCGGACCCGGCATTTTCAGCATCAGATACGCGTAGTGGGGCACCGCCATGAACTTGGCCAGCGCTGGTCTCCCCAAGATGGCGTGATACGCTGTCGCGAAGTCTGCCACCTCGAAGCTAAGGCTCTCAGTCCGGTAGTTGTCCCTTGCGCCGAACGTGACTGGTAGAGTGATTTGTCCAAGTGGTATCGCCGACGTTCCGGGTATCACTCCATGAAAAGGCGACGACCCGCGTTTGAGGTCAGACCGCGGGATCCCCATATCATCGAGTGTCTTCACGAAGAGGACGTTGAGCCCACTCCCACCGTCAATCAACACCCTTTTGAGCTTGATGCCGCGGACAACCGGCGCCAAGACCAGCGGGTATCTGCCGGGGAATGGGACGCGATCTGGGTGATCCGTGCGGTCGTAAGTTATTGCGACCTCGGACCAGCGGACATATCGGGGGGTCTCCGGCTCTACTGCACAGATGTCCCGAGCGGTGAGCTTTTGCTTCCGCTTGGACTCATATGCGGCCGAACCCCCGAATATGTAGTTAAGCTCGAGGTTGACTTCCTGATAGTCTTCCTCAGCTTCAGGGAGAGGCGGTTTGCCGGCGGCGTGACCACTCGGACCTTGTCCAGCCTGCCTCTTGCTCTCGCGGGCGAACCTCTTTAGGGTGAAGCAGTCCTTGGCGGCATGCCTCCCCTTCGGATGGAAAGGGCAGAGTGAGTTCATAACCTTATCATATCCATCCTCTTTGAGAGCGCGAGGATGAGTTGGTGCAGCGACTGCCACCAGCTCTTCGCCCTTGCGCTTCTTTTCTTTCCGCCGAGGGGGTTCAGACTGATCCTTCCCCTCATCACGCCGTTCCGCCAGAGCCTCGGAGGCTGAAGCGTAACGGTCCGCTAGGGCGAACAGCTCCCGGACCGACGTGGGTGGCTTCCGGACATCTTCTTGATGAGGTCGGGTCGCTGACTCCTTTCGAAGGCAGCTATCACAATCGCATCTCGTGACGTCCCGAACGGTGCTTTTCCTGTTCATGAAGCGCTGACGAACTCCGGAGGGATTCGTTCCTCCTTTGGTGTAGCTGGTATAGGTCCCAAGGGGTGCCTGGCGCTCGTAAGTGCCTTGGAAATTTGAGATGAACTGCTCACATAGATCTCCCCAGAATCTATAGAGTTCATTGAAGTCCGTGAGCCATGCTTGGGCCAGGCGAGAGGGTAACCGGCAAGTAGTTTGCCATTACTGATCCTCTGCTGCCCTCGATCGCCAGAGCGTATACTTGTAGCCAAGCCTCCGGGTCCTCTCACCGTCGAACCTAGTGATGCCTTTAGGATTAAATCCATCGTGCCAAACCACTCGGCGTAGGTGAGGGGTAAACGCCTGAACCCCTTCGATGACCCCGCGATACCCCAGGAGGTGATCGACGCGAGGGGATCGCGCTTGGCGTGCCAGCGGCCTCGCGGAAGGATGCCGTAAGCGCTCATATTCGCCGGCTTGACGGCGTTGTTCCTCCCTTTCTGGTCGCGCGCTGGCGTCCGAGGTTCCGAGCGGAGGTCGCGGCCGATGCAGTGTCGCAAGTCGTCTCAAGGTAGAACATGATGTGTCTGGCGGGCTTCGACCCTGGCATTCTTTGCCTGGGTCCTCGCCGGACCACATGACAGCTCCTTCGCCGGCTGGTCGGTTTGGGCATCTTTGGGCTGCCGTCACCATGGCCTTTACTTGGGCCATGATCGGGCAATCGATCATCCGCCCCAACATAGGGGTCGTGGTATCCAGGAGTGTCTTGGAGGCGACGATATTCTCGCTGGGTACTTAAAACAGCCTGGTCCCCATCTTGGCTTGCAGAATGTCTTTATTGACAGCCCGGCGCTGTCCGGAGTACGCGCTAGCGTCAGGCTGATCCTCGGCCTCCTTCCAAATCGGGCGGCGATCGAGGTGTCGGCACCGCTGCGAATCTGCCCGCGAGCCTTCGATTACACAGACTCTCACGGAAATTCCAGCAGCTCTCTAGGCTTTCTTCGACTCGGCCACGAGGTGGGTGAGTCTGGAGAAGATAAACCTAGGCGCTCGGGGGTGCCGAGTGGCTTGGCGGTGAGAACCCCCACCCTTCGTGCCTCGGCGTCCTCGAGCGCGACTCCGCGGCTGGAACGGGTCTTCGGATCCCCGCTCGGTACTTTAGGATACGAGACAGGGAGACCTTCCGATCGACGCGGAAGTCGTGACGATGGATCGCCGGAAACCTCACCACGCAGTAGCGTGGTTCCCTTGGAGAGAGAAAGGCTTCCGAGGTCGTTGGAGATGAAGGTCAAGGCTTAAAGCGGAAGACCTGGCCCGGAAGAAGATCGTGGAGACTTCGCTCGTCGCGACCATCAAGCTTGACGAAGATCTTGACACAAGCCCCTACCTGGCGCGCGCCAACCGCCGATTTATATGTTTCGCCGGCAATAAGATTTGTGATTCTAGGGGATTTGTGCGGGATCTCGAGCTTGATGGTAACACAGATGCTTGAGGGGCAATCTGTTTTAGACAGGTTCGGGCTCTCTCGGAGGAGATAATACCCTAGTCCTGTGTTCTTGGATATATCATGTGTGTCCTCTCTTTTTCTTGTTTCTCCCTCCTCCCCTTATATACTGGGGGGAGAATACATGATAGATGGGCGCCACCGGGCCCTGAACATGGTGGCCTGGACGACATGTCCCTTGTCCTTATCCGCCTTCACGCTCTACGTCCTGGAGAGGTGGTTATGCTTTCTCCGACCCACGCCTGCCGCCTTGTCAGGTTCCAGCATCCGCAGGTTCTGGCGGTGTCAGACTGCATGCTTTGTTCCTGGCGGGTTGTTAGGGCGAGGCACGAAGCTTCCTTGAAGGATCAGGAGTTGTCTTGGGGAGCAAGTCGAAGGTCTCCTCTGGGCCCGTCGTGGTGCTTCTGGGCTTTGGGCTTTCTATTCCGCCTGCCAGGCCCAGTCGGGTGTAGGCCCCTCTTGCGGGACCCCTGTCTCTGACATCCCACAGTTGGTTTTCTTGATTTTTGTCGATTGAAACCAAAAGAAAAAGAAAGTGTTTGGTATTGGATTTTCGTGGATTGTTCCGTATGCGGTGTGTGGTTTTGTCTTCCTTGGTTGAAGACGAAGAAGAAGAGTCTAGTGTTGCGCTTCTTTTGGTCGCCTTTCCAGCTTTGATGCTCAGTTTGTTGATTGCTTTATGGGGAGAAGTATTCAATTTATTCCTGTGTTTGTCTTTCTCCAAGGTCAAAAGAGTTATTGCGGCGTTATGCCAGACCTGGTTGTCAAGGCTGAAGTTCTGTGGCTTTGTAGGAGTAAGTGGTGTGTGATTTCGTCATTTTACTGGTTTGAGAAATCATTTTTGAAAACCCTTCTTGTTTCGTGAAAGGTTGGGGTTTGGTGTTAAGGTTTTATTTGAAAAGGATTACTTGATCGCTTGGTTCCCTTTCGAGAAAATTATCTTTCAACCATTTTCCTCTATGGGAGTCCTTGAGATTGAAAAGTGTTTTGGAGAATTCCTTTTGCATGACCAAGTTTGGGTTTGTCTCATTGCAAATTTGAGAGTCAAGTTTCCGTGTGAATTTGGGTTGAGTTTTTTTTAAAAAAAAATGCTGCAAACAAAGTAAGTAGTCTTTTGACTGAAATCGTTTGTCAATAGTGAGAATTGTTGCTTAGCATGTTATGTAGTATGTACCAATGTGGTTTATGGAATGACGTATTGTTAAGTTAATTTGCGAGTTGAATCAATTAAATGTAATTGTTACCTTTAGCTTAAGATTAGGTGAACCTCTAGTGATTTAGAGTACCCCATAGTGGGAATGATTAAATGTGTTAATGTACATGCTTAGAATCGGTTGCTTTGCTTTAAAAGTGCTTATGGCCCCCGATTATGTTTAAAGTTTTAAACCCTGATGCATAGTTAAAACATTAAGATGATGTAGACTATTATTATTGTTAAAGAAACTTTGCTCGTTGTTTAAAGATGTTCTAATCTAATGGATTAATAGAGAAATTTAATCGTGTTGACTAGCGACTTTAATTTGGAAGTTGATTAGAGTTGCTATTTACGTTGTTGCAAACTACTAGTATATTTGGAAGTATGCAGTTGTGTCTCTACAATGCTAGTATTGATATCAATTGAGAAGACATAAGACTTATTGTTAATGATGTTGTTAAGGGCAGTGTTAATGCTAGTATTCAATCTATTTTAAATAGTTGGAGTATGTTGTATGGTGGTAATTTTGTTATCACCTATGTATAGGGTAGCTAAAAGTAATGTTGTTGGTTGATGATTATGCCCATTTGTTGTTATTGATGACTAAGTAGTGGTCGTAACTGTTTAGATTACCCGTTGGAAACCATGGTTAAAATAGAGGAAAATTTTAACATGTTGCGATGGAGTGAGCTTTGGATAATTAACATGATGAATGATTTTATCCTTAATGAAAGTATAACTTAGAGTCTCACTTACGAATTCTTCCCTGTGGAGATAATATTTACATGTTGAAGTCGTTGTTTAACTAAATAAGGTTCGGTTGTCGAGACGTGAACATATAGGTGGTATGAAATTTATAGGTTGATCTTGTTGAAAGATTTGTTGAAGTACTATGTTTCAAATTTAGAATAAGATGTATTATGATTTGGTGATCCGTGGGGATCATGTCAATGTAGTCTTGGTTGGGTGCCTTTTTTTTATAAGCATCATAAACCCTAATTAAAAGTGTTGGGAATGATAACTAGAGAAAGAAATTGTTATGTAAATTTTGTTAAATCCGGTTGGACTTTCTCAAAGAGTAAGTAGTGAATTTTGAAGTCTTTAATGGAAAGCGTAGTAGAACACTAGAGATGATTGTATTTATGCTAAGCTGGTGTTTAAAACCTTCTGGACTGGTTTGGTTGTTTGCTATCTTGGTTGAATGCTTTTGGTCAAAAGTGTTCCTTATGTTGAGTTTAAGAGATTCCCTAAAACTCGTAGAAATTGGTGCCAATCTTTGGTTTTGGCGAATTTGTTTAGTTTGTGTTGTGAGTATGAGTTGACACCCAAAAGTCTTTGAGTGGATCGCGCTCTCTCGCGTTCTCACTGAATTACCTTTGGAATAAATGCTTAAAAGGAAGCAGATGGTCATAATGGGTTGTGTTGGAAACTTTTGAGTTAAGCCCTTGTTGTGTAACTCTATTTGGCTAGAGTTGGAGTTATTTGGAAAATGTGTCTGGTGTGCGGATGCTTCACAAGGCTGGATTTTTATAAATGTTTCATAAGTGATTTTGTTAGTGAACTGTTCCCTTTTGAAATGAGTTTCCCTTTCTCTTTTAGAAAATTTGTGGTGGTTGTGTGTGCAGATGTTTGACTTTGAAGCCGATGTTCTTTTCCAAATGTTGATTATGGTTAAAATGCGAGGTTTTGCAAAGTCTAGTTTTTCAATTGACGTGGGTTCTTTTACGACGTTGTGTTTCCCAGCTATTGGTGTTGCCGTCATAGTTTATATGAATTTCGCAGCCATCGAAGATATTTGAGTTTTAATCATGTGATACCGAGGAAGAAGTCGTTTTGTGAATGATTATTCGGTATTGTTGTTACATGATGAATGTAACACCCCAAAATTTTGTTTTTCTTGAATTTAAGTAAGATTTGGATCTTTGGAGAATTTTTGGAATTTTCTGGAATTTATTTGGATTTATTTGGAATTTATTCCCTTTTGAAATAATTAAAGAATTTAACTTTGCAAATAAAATTTTGTTGGAAATATTTTATTTGAGTCCAAAATGTTCCAAAATATTTTCTAGATTTTTTCTAGAATTTTTTTGAGTATTTTGCTAATTTTAATGAATTAAATGAATTTCTGGGAATTAATTGGATTATTTAATCGCTGAAAATCGAGTTGGTTTTACTGTTCCACCGACCGAGCCCGAGTCTGACTCGAGTCCGAGTCCGACTCGAACCCAACCTAAACCTAACCCTCTCGACCGTCCGATCAAGATCGAACGGCCGAGATTGAGCCACGTCACCCGAACCCAAGCCCGACCGAGCGCCTAAGTCGCCGAAAGCCGGACCCGAGCCCAAACCCCGCACCGTTGGATCTTGATCCAACGGCTCGCGTTGAGCCACGTCACCCTCTCCGAGTCCTCGTCGGACTCCGCCGCCGCCCGCGTGTGGGTCTCAGTCTCTGCGCTTTTCACGGAAGCCGAGGCCCCTATTTAAAGCGCCGCCGCCGCCATCGGGTTGCCGACTTCAGTGCGCACCCGTAGCCCTAGCTCACGTCGCTTGAGCCACCGCCGTTTGCCCGTGCAAGCTCGCCGTAGTTGGTTTGGCGTTCCGCCGTGGGTAATCGCTGTTTCCGCCACCGTCCGTCGTCCTCCGCCGCCGTTGAGCCCAGATCCGGAACCGCAAGGACCAGCCGCGTCGAAGGGGACCTTTCACTTCGCCGGAATCACGCCCAAACGCCGTTGGGCGTGTCATCGTCCTCGTCTCCGGCGAACCAACTCCGCCGCAAGCCATCGCCGCCTCGCGAACTCCATCAGCCGTCCGATCAAGATCCGAGGGCCCAGATTCGTCCACGTCGCCACGGTAAAATCCCACGTTGTAATTTTCAGATCTATTTCCAACCGTTGGATCTAGATCCAACGGTTTAGATTGTGCCACGTAGCTAGAACCGCACCGTACTAGATCCAATCTCAGCCGTTAGATCTAGATCAAACGGCTAGGGTTAGCCACGTTGTAACTCTAGGGCTGATCTTGACCGTCCGATCAAGATCGAACGGTCCTTACCAGCCGAGCGGTTTCCTTAACGCGTTAAGCCAGATCCGATCTAGGCCGTTGATTTTCAAATCAACGGCCGAGATCTAGCCACATGGGCGGAAGTCTGACCGCCGCGGTCAGCGCGGTCGCCGCCCGGTCTCCGCTGACGTCACGTGTGACGTTAGCGTGGGGCCCGCGTGTCAGCGGCCCAGCCAACCGCACCATGACGTCACGCTGACGTCACGGTGGGGCCCAGCTGTCATCCATCTCTTAGCCATGCGTGATGACGTCACTGCTGACGTCATCCGAGGGGCCCACCTGTCGGTGAGACACGTGAGCAGTGGACCGGGTCCACGGTGGACCAAGCCGCGCCGTACGCCGGGTCCATGGACCCGAGGCGACGTGGCGGCCCCTGATTGGTCCACGTGTCTTGCTGACGCAATAAATTGATTTCCGAAAAAGAAAATGACTTATTAATTCGGATTATTGATTTCAAAAATGGATTCAAACTACAAACGCTTATAACTTTTGTGTTTCAACTCCGATTTGAGTGATTCAAATTTCTAAATTTTCATAAAAATGAGACCTACTCAAATGTGAATTTTAATTAATTTTTGATTATGAATATTTCCCTGTTTTCATTTAATTAATGCTTTCTTTAAACTTTAAATGATTATAACTTTTGCATTTAAACTCCGAATTTGACGATTCCAGTTTCTAAAAATTCATAAAATTATGCTATCTCTATTTGTGAACTTTATTTGAAGTTTTGGATACTTTTTGTCTACTGTTTATTTATCTATTGCTATTTGCACGCTTTACGAGTAGACGTTGAAGTGCCCGAAGGCTTCGAAGGTGAAGTGTTGACTCAGGAGCCAGCTCAGGACCAAGAACTAGTACTCTTTGAAGGCAAGTTGTGCTTTGACCATTGTGATCCCATTTTGAAATTAATTTGATTTAAATTATTACATGCTAGTTCAATTATAAAATGCTTCAATTGATTTTGGGAGATTAGTTAATTACCTAATTGCTATATGCCACCTTGACATAGATATTGAATGCCATGAACCCCTTGTCACTCTAGTTGAGGATTAAATAGTTGGACATTACTAAATTGCCAACATGGGGATTTAGATCATTGTAGTATATTGCTTAGACCTGCTACGTGCTTATGACATGATTTTGGACAATCAAATGTTAATATTGATTTAATGATATATTGAACCTGTTTTGGAAAGGTGTCATGTGTTGTGATGTTGATGGCACGTGGTGCATGGTAATCAACTGGGGGTTTGATAAATAGTTTTCGACCGGGGCATGTGGCAAGAATGATCGGGTGGCCAGTTGTGGCACCGGGAACGTCGTTTTGGTTCTTCGGGTAGTCTTGCCTTGGTCACCCTAAGGACTTAACCTTGCAAGCCTTTGAAATAAGTCAAACGTGCAACCACATGTCTGTAATGGGACGGACCTAGTTGATTAAGTTGCTAATAACGTACCTGTGGGACCTCAGGATGTCAACTACACCCTTTGTGTAGTTGTATGGGGGAGCGTACCGGGGCTACGGCCAGGTACCCATCTAACGGTTGATTGGCCTAAACTTCGCCTTCGCTAAGGGAAGGGTTAGTGTGCAATAACCGGGGGGAGGGGGCTCACTTGTGCTACTAGAAGTTTCCGAAAGACTTTGTTATGGACACTCGCCTTTGTGGTGTTTGGCTGTATCTTATGGGTAAAGTGCATAACCTCTGCAGATTGTAAAATCTATTCGAATAGCCGTGTCCGCGGTATTTGGACATCGCTCGGGAATTACATTCAAGGGTTAGATTCTCTTGGAAATAACTTGGTTTTAAAAGGTTGGGTTTGGTTTAATAATGATGTTGATGGAAATGTGGATTAGGATTGGAAAAGATGTTTATTTAAATTCTGGAAAGATTATTGATCTTATACTTGTATTCACTGCTTTCGAATCTACTTATGCTACTTGTCAAATGCTGTTTATCGCAATTATACCTGAGCTACTCCTTTGTACTAAGCCATGCATGTAGTATATTAGTTGCATTCTGTGCATGACTTGCTGAGTACCAAGTACTCACCCTTGCCACAATACAACACCAGTTGAAGAAGAAGCTACACCAGCTTTGGAGGAGGAGCTCCAAGAGGAACCGTCTAACTAGGGAGCGAGCCCAGTCAGTTGCCTGTGGTATACTGGATGGCGCCACGAAGCTATCTTATTTTCCGCTGCAGTTATTTCTCTTTTATTGAGTTTTCGCCCTGCGTGGCATATATTTGTAACTTGACCCTAAGGTCGAGCAACCCGTTTGGTTAACTATTTAAGGTACCTTATTATTTCGTTGAGTATGGGTTTGATATTTACCAATGTTGAGACTGTGTGCACTAGCGCGTTCCTGGACTAGTGCTGAATACACAGAGGGTCCGGATTTGCAAATTCGGGTCCCGACAGAGGTGGTATCAGAGCCATACTGACTGTAGGCTCACCCATAGTTAGATTGGTCGTAGTGAGGATAAAACCTATTTTCTAAAGATAAAATTTGTCAAGATAATGAATGAATTCTCGACTTACCCCTTTCTTCCTTGTTCCTACCCTTGCTGAGTTCTTTTCGCCTTCCACATTGATTTTAAAATATTGCGTTCTTACGCGAGCGTCTTTTGGCAGATGATGATGAAGAACAACTACGCCGAGCGTGAAGGAGGCTATGCCGCCGAGTTGTGGCGTATGCTTCAGTTTCTTGGAGGTTTTTAGAGACCGCTCTACCGAGGGACTACACTCGTGCAAGCAGGAGAAGTCATAGGATGGGATGTTCGGATCACGGTGTATGCCCGAGAGAAGACGAAGTTCAGCCGCCCTTTCCACTTTACTGCCAGGAGGACTACCTTTGAGATGGGAATCCAAGAGGTGTCGCGTCGAGCAATGCAGCAAATTACTCGCACCTACTCTAGGGAGCTGGAAGGCACCGTATTCCGTCACCACCCACGCCGAGACAACAGAGTTCAACGGAAGCCGATAGAAGATGAGGATGCTACCGTCACTCACTTACCAGATTCGTCGCCGCTCAGGAGGAGCTGATCGATGACACAGTCCAGGAGTTGAAGAAGGCTCGCGAGCAGGTTGAGGAGGAGAAGAAGCACTTAGAGAATGCCAGTGAGTACGTCGCTTATGTTGCGGAAAGGATCACAGAACTAGAGACCGCACTGTATGGGCAAGGCCCCGATCCAGTGTTGGAGTTGGAAACCCCAGAGCCAGAGGAGGAACCAGAAGAGGCGCCACCTGCACCCGCGCCACAGCCACAGCAGCAGCCAGATCCAGAACCAGAGGAGGATGCCGCGTCGTCAACCACAGCTGCAGTTGTGGGGCATGGCGATTGTTTCGCGCCGATGCCGCCGCACCCGCCGCGAGGAGGCAGTGGAGGTTTTCTTGACGAGTGAGCGTAGGTTTTGCTGTTAGGACTCCTTCGTCGAGTCGCGTTTAGAATAAGAGTCACCCTTAGTGGCGTTAGACTCCTGTGTTAGTCATTTGGATTTTTCCTTGCTTGCTGAGTGTGCAGTATGTGTTCCAGGCCCTTAGGCGTTGTAAGCAACCATACCGAGTTATTATTGGTTTAATTATTAAAAAGGAATTTGAGTTACACTTTTCCCCCGCATAGTTTCCCTAGTACTTGTCTATGCTTGTTTCCCCCTTATCCCTAAAACTTGGAGCAATCGACAGATGGTGAACACCCGCGGAAACCTTGGAGGCAATGGAAGTGGTTCTCGCCCAGCTGGAAACCCCAATGATGGAGCACCTGCACCCCAACCAGCATTGCCAGTTGACATGTAGAATTTTGGAGCTTTCCTTGCTACACAGACTCAGTTGATGCATGCTATGATGCAACAGATTCAGCACGTCACTGCTCAGGCCGCCGCTAATCAAGCAATCAGGGACAACGCCAGAATTCAAGATTGTCAGAGTTCATGAGGACTCATCCACCCACTTTCTCCGGGAATGCCAATCCGTTGGAGGCTGATGATTGGTTAAGGTCAATAGAAAGGAAGCTACACATTGCCCAATGCATGGGAAATGAGAAGGTACTCTACGCTTCTCATCAGTTGGAAGGGACCGCCGTAGAATGGTGGGAGAACTTCTGCGCAACACGGGAGAACCCTCAGGACATCACTTGGGAGGAGTTTACAGCCGCATTTAGTCAGTATCATGTGCCTGAAGGAATCATGGACCTCAAGAAGGAGGAATTCAGGGCTCTGAAGCAAGGCAGCCAGCCAGTGGCTGATTACCTGAACAAGTTCACACAGCTTGCTCGTTACGCACCTGAAGACGTGGCGACAGATAAAGCCAGACAGTCTCATTTTATGAAGGGACTTAACTCAGGACTGCAGGTGGGACTGATCACCCACACCTTTCCAGATTTCCAAGAGTTGGTGAATAAGGCGCTTATTCTTGAGGACAAGCGCAAGGAACTGGACAACAACAGGAAGCGCAGGATGCAACAGCAGGGATCACGTCAGGGAGCGCAGCAACGTTTGAGGGTTGCGCCAAATCAGTTTTTCAGGTTCCAACCACGTAATGCTACAAGGACACAAGAGCGCACCAAGACCCGTCAATCGAAATTATCGGACCCAGCTCGGCCCGTAAACGCCGCTCAGGCAATCCACAGGGGCAGTGAGACGCCGCTACACATGCAACGAGCCAGGGCACTTTTCCAACAGTTGCCCCAAGAAGACAAAGCAGAGTGACCCTACCCGCTTCAACTGGGATCCACACCGCCAGACGCCAAGACACCAGGAGCAAACCGCGGGACAGCACAGCCAGGAGCAGCACCCTAGACCGTAGTGAGAGGCCGAGTCAACCATGTCACCGCAGAGGCACTCCAGAATGCCACGGACGTCGTACTGGGTAAGTTACTTGTCAACTCAGTACCTGCAACAGTTTTATTTGACTCTCGAGCTTCGCATTCGTTTGTTTCTCAAGGCTTTGCTGCTAAAAATGATTTGGAGGTTGCAAGACTTAAATGCATGCTTTTTTGTTCAAACCCCTGGTTCCGAACTCCGAACGAAAGTAGGATGTTCTGGGGTAAGAATATTAATAGATGGGATAGAGTTCCTAACGAACCTTATTATGTTGGAAACCCAGACCTTAGATGTTATTTTGGGAATGGATTGGTTATCCAAGCACAAGGCTGTGCTAGATTGTGGACAAAGGATTATCTTAGTTGAGAGCCCGTGTGGAAGGAAAGTGGAATTTCAAGCTACCGCCTTTAGAGATGGACAATTGATGGTTAACAGCGCTCAGGCAATCAGCATAAAAGATGTTTCAGTAGTGAATGAGTACCCATATGTTTTTCCTGAAGATTTACCTGGTATGCCGCCAGATAGAGACATAGAGTTTGTGATAGAGCGTGTACCTGGTACGGCCCCGATAGCAAAGAGACCTTACTGGATGTCCACCGAAGAATTGGTAGAAATGAAGAAGCAACTTGAGGAGTTGATGGAAAAAAGATTCATTAGACCGAGTTCGTCGCCGTGGGGAGCGCCAGTTTTGTTCGTCAAGAAGAAGGACGGGAGTTTCAGGATGTGCATTGACTACCGTGCACTCAATGAAATCACCGTGAAGAATAAATACCCGCTACCCAGGATTGATGATCTGTTAGATCAGCTGAGAGGAGCCGGAGTCTTCTCCAAGATTGATCTGAGATCGGGATACCACCAGTTGAAGATCCGATCAGAGGATATTCCGAACACCGCATTTTTGTCCAGATACGGACATTACGAGTTTACAGTTATGTCCTTTGGTTTGATGAATGCGCCAGCCTATTTCATGAATATGATGAACAAGGTGTTCATGGAATATTTGGACAAGTTTGTTGTTGTGTTTATAGATGATATCTTAATCTACTCCAAGACAGAGGATGAACATGCAGAGCACTTGAGGCGAGTTCTGGAAAAGCTGAGGGAACAGCAACTTTTCGCCAAGTTCAGCAAGTGTGATTTTTGGAAGGACAAGGTGGAATTCCTTGGACATGTAATGACCGCAGAAGCAGTCGCCGTGGATCCAAGCAAGGTAGAAGCTGTGTTACATTGGGAACAGCCGAAGACCGTGACCCAGATCCGGAGTTTCGTTGGTATGGCAGGTTACTACCGCCGCTTCATTGAAGGCTTTTCGACAATTGCGAAACCTCTCACGCAATTGCTGAAAAAGGAGAAGAAGTTTGGATGGACGCCGGAGTGCGAAAAAGGTTTCCAAGAGTTGAAGAAGCGATTGACATCAGCCCCGTTGTTGGTTCTACCAGACGTCAATCAAAGCTTTGATATTTATTGTGATGCATCGCACCATGGACTTGGATGTGTGCTGATGCAGAATGGAAAGGTCGTCGCTTTTGCATCAAGGCAGTTGAGGCCGCATGAGGAGAATTATCCAACACATGACCTAGAGTTAGCTGCCGTAGTGCATGCTTTGAAGTTGTGGCGTCACTATTTGATTGGAAACAGATGTGAAATATACACGGACCATAAGAGTCTTAAGTACATCTTCACCCAATCAGATCTGAACATGAGACAGAGGAGATGGTTAGAGTTGATCAAGGATTATAATGTTGGAATCCATTACCATCCAGGAAAGGCTAATGTGGTGGCCGATGCCCTGAGTCGGAAAAGCCATACTGTGAACATGTTGATAGCCACGAGTCAGGATGAGCTATGTGAGGAATTTTAGAGAATGCAGATTGAAGTAGTACCAGAAGGATTCTTGACCGCATTAGAAGTAAAGCCTACCTTGGAGGATCAGATCCGAGAAGGACAGAAGGATGATGACAAGATCCGCAGGATTAAGTCCAACATGGATGAAGGCAAGGCAAAGGACTTCAGACTGGACGAGCAAGGCACGTTATGGATGCATGATAGAATCTGTGTGCCAAACAGGAAGGAGCTGAAGCAGCTGATTCTAGAAGAAGCCCATGACTCCAAGTATTCAATTCACCCGGGAAGTGCTAAGATGTATCAGGATTTGAAGGAAAGATTCTAGTGGCCGAGCATGAAGCGTGAAGTTACCGAACATGTTGCGCTGTGCGACATATGCCAGAGGGTCAAGGCAATGCATCAGAGACCAGCAGGATTGCTACAGCCGTTGAAGATACCTGAGTGGAAGTGGGAAGAAATCGGAATGGATTTCATTACCGGTTTACCCAAGACTCAAGGAGGATATGATTCCATATGGGTCATAGTGGATCGCTTGACTAAGGTCGCCCATTTCATCCCCGTAAAGACCACCTATTCGGGAGATAAGTTAGCCGAGTTATACATGACCAGGATCGTTTGCTTGCATGGAGTGCCGAAGAAGATTGTATCGGACAGAGGTACCCAGTTTACCTCGAGGTTCTGGAATAAGCTACATGAAGCCATGGGAACCCGTTTGAACTTTAGTACAGCATATCACCCGCAGATGGATGGGCAAACCGAAAGAGTTAATCAGATTCTAGAGGACATGCTACGAGCTTGTGCTTTGGCTTATGCTACCTCTTGGGATAAAAGTCTGCCGTACGCTGAGTTCAGTTACAACAACAGCTATCAATCAAGTTTGCAAATGTCACCATTTGAAGCACTATATGGTCGACCTTGTCGAACACCGTTGAACTGGAAGGAGACAGGTGAACGCCGTGTCTTTGGGCCGGACATTCTTCAAGAAGCTAAAGAGCAGATTGCCATGATCCGGGAAAGACTGAAGATAGCACAGTCAAGACAGAAGAGCTATGCCGATAACCGTCGCCGAGACCTGAGTTTTGAACCAGAAGGTTTCGTGTATCTCAGAGTTACACCTCTCAGAGGAGTCAAGAGATTCTATGCCAAAGGAAAACTCGTGCCGCGATATGTTGGACCATTTAAGGTTCTCAACCGTAGAGGTGAAGTTGCGTATCAGCTGGAGTTACCGCAATCACTAGCAGGAGTACATGACGTGTTTCACGTGTCCCAGTTGAAGAAGTGTCTCCGAGTACCAGATGAGCAGACACCGCTAGAGTCAATTGAGCTACAAGAAGATCTGACTTACAAGGAGCACCCCGTGAAGATTCTGGACACAATGGATCGAGAGACGAGAAACAAGTCAACCCGTTTCTGCAGAGTTCAATGGAGCAACCATGCGGAGAGTGAAGCAACTTGGGAGCGCGAAGAGGATTTGAAGAAAGAGCTTCCGAACCTATTCTTTAGTAAGCCCTGAATCTCGGGGACGAGATTCTGTTAAGGGGGGAGGTTTGTAACACCCCAAAATTTTGTTTTTGTTGAATTTAATTAAGATTTGGCTCTTTGGTGAATTTTTGGAATTTATTTGGATTTATTTGGAATTTATTTGAATTTATTCCCTTTTGAAATAATTAAAGAATTTAACTTTGCAAATAAAATTTTGTTGGAAATATTTTATTTGAGTCCAAAATGTTCCAAAATGTTTTCTAGAATTTTTCTGGAATTTTTCTAAGTGTTTTGCTATTTTTAATGAATTAAATGAATTTCTGGGAATTAATTGGATTATTTAATCGCTGAAAATCGAGTTAGTTTTACTGTTCCACCGACCGAGCTCGAGTCTGACTCGAGTCCGAGTCCGACTCGAACCCAACCTAAACCTAACCCTCTCGACCGTCCGATCAAGATCGAACGGCCGAGATTGAGCCACGTCACCCGAACCCAAGCCCGACCGAGCCAGCCAAGTCGCTCGAGCCGGACTCAAGCCCAAACCCCGCACCGTTGGATCTTGATCCAACGGCTCGCGTTGAGCCACGTCACCCTCTCCGAGTCGTCGTCGAACTCCGCCGCCGCCCGCGTGTGGGCCTCGGTCTCCGCGCTTTTCACGGAAGCCGAGGCCCCTATTTAAAGCGCCACCGCCGCCATCGGGTTGCCGACTTCCGTGCGCACCCGTAGCCCTAGCTCACGTCGCCTGAGCCGCCGCCGTTTGCCCGCGCAAGCTCGCCGTAGTTGGTTTGGCGTTCCGCCGTGGGTAATCTCTGTTTCCGCCGCCGTCCGTCGTCCTCCGCCGCCGTTGAGCCCAGATCCGGAACCGCAAGGACCAGCCGCGTCGAAGGGGACCTTTCACTTCGCCGGAATCGCGCCCAAACACCGTCGGGCGTGTCGTCGTCCTCGTCTCCGGCGAACCAACTCCGCCGCAAGCCATCGCCGCCTCGCGAACTCCATCAGCCGTCCGATCAAGATCCGAGGGCCCAGATTCGTCCACGTCGCCACGGTAAAATCCCACGTTGTAATTTTCAGATCTATTTCCAACCGTTGGATCTAGATCCAACGGTTTAGATTGTGCCACGTAGCTAGAACCGCACCGTACTAGATCCAATCTCAGCCGTTAGATCTAGATCAAACGGCTAGGGTTAGCCACGTTGTAACTCTAGGGCTGATCTTGACCGTCCGATCAAGATCGAACGGTCCTTACCAGCCGAGCAGAACTTAACGCGTTAAGCCAGATCCGATCTGGGCCGTTGATTTTCAAATCAACGGCCGAGATCTAGCCACATGGGCGGAAGTCTGACCGCCGCGGTCAACGCGGTTCCCGCCCGGTCACCGCTGACGTCACGTATGACGTTAACGTGGGGGCCCGCGTGTCAGCGGCCCTGCCAACCGCACCATGACGTCACGCTGACGTCACGGTGGGGCCCAGCTGTCAGCCGTCTCTCAGCCGTGCGTGATGACGTCACCGCTGACGTCATCCGAGGGGCCCACCTGTCAGTGAGACACGTGAGCAGTGGACCGGGTCCACGGTGGACCAAGCCACGCCGTACGCCGGGTCCATGGACCCGAGGCGACGTGGCGGCCCCTGATTGGTCCACGTGTCATGCTGACGCAATAAATTGATTTCCGAAAAAGAAAATGACTTATTAATTCGGATTATTGATTTCAAAAATGGATTCAAACTACAAACGCTTATACCTTTTGTGTTTCAACTCCAATTTGAGTGATTCAAATTTCTAAATTTTCAAAAAAATGAGACCTACTCAAATGTGAATTTTAATTAATTTTTTATTATGAATATTTCTCTGTTTTTATTTAATTAATGCTTTCTTTAAACTTTAAAGGATTATAACTTTTGCATTTAAACTCCGAATTTGACGATTCTAGTTTCTAAAAATTCATAAAATTATGCTCTCTCCGTTTGTGAACTTTATTTGAAGTTTTGGATACTTTTTGTCTACTGTTTATTTATCTATTGCTATTTGCACGCTTTACGAGTAGACGTTGAAGTGCCCGAAGGCTTCGAAGGTGAAGTGTTGACTCAGGAGCCAGCTCAGGACCAAGAACTAGTACTCTTTGAAGGCAAGTTGTGCTTTGACCATGTTGATCCCATTTTGAAATTAATTTGATTTAAATTATTGCATGCTAGTTCAATTATAAAATGCTTCAATTGATTTTGGGAGATTAGTTAATTACCTAATTGCTATATGCCACCTTGACATAGATATTGAATGCCATGAACCCCTTGTCACCCTAGTTGAGGATTAAATAGTTGGACATTACTAAATTGCCAACATGGGGATTTAGATCGTTGTAGTATATTGCTTAGACCTGCTACGTGCTTATGACATGATTTTGGACAATCAAATGTTAATATTGATTTAATGATATATTGAACCTGTTTTGGAAAGGTGTCATGTGTTGTGATGTTGATGGCACGTGGTGCATGGTAATCAACTGGGGGTTTGATAAATAGTTTTCGACCGGGGCATGTAGCAAGAATGATCGGGTGGGCCAGTTGTGGCACCGGGAACGTCGTTTTGGTTCTTCGAGTAGTCTTGCCCTGGTCACCCTAAGGACTTAACCTTGCAAGCCTTTGAACTGAGTCAAATGTGCAACCACATGTCTGTAATGGGACGGACCTAGTTGATTAAGTTGCTAATAACGTACCTGTGGGACCTCGGGATGTCAACTACACCCTTTGTGTAGTTGTATGGGGGAGCGTACCGGGGCTACGGCCAGGTACCCATCTAACGGTTGATTGGCCTAAACTTCGCCTTCGCTAAGGGAAGGGTTAGTGTGCAACAACCGGGGAGGCTCACTTGTATTGTTAGAAGTTTTTGAAAGACTTTGTTATGGACATTCGCCTTTGTGGTGTTTGGATGTATCTTGTGGGTAAAGTGCATAACCTCTGCAGAGTGTAAAATCTATTCGAATAGCCGTGTCCGCGGTATTGGACATTGCTCAGGAATTACAGTCAAGGGTTAGATTCTCTTGGAAATAACTTGGTTTTAAAAGGTTGGGTTTGGTTTAATAATGATGTTGATGGAAATGTGGATTAGGATTGGAAAAGATGTTTATTTAAATTCTGGAAAGATTATTGATCTTATACTTGTATTCACTGCTTTCGAATCTACTTATGCTACTTGTCAAATCTTTGTTTCTTTGCAATTATACCCTGAGCTACTCCTTTGTACTAAGCCATGCATATAGTATATTAGTTGCATTCTGTGCATGACTTGCTGAGTACCAAGTACTCACCCTTGCCACAATACAACACCAGTTGAAGAAGAAGCTACACCAGCTTTGGAGGAGGAGCTCCAAGAGGAACCGTCTAACTAGGTAGCGAGCCCAGTCAGTTGCCTGTGGTATACTGGATGGCGCCACGAAGCTATCTTATTTTCCGCTGCAGTTATTTCTCTTTTATTGAGTTTTCGCCCTGCGTGGCATATATTTGTAACTTGACCCTAAGGTCGAGCAACCCGTTTGGTTAACTATTTAAGGTACCTTATTATTTCGTTGAGTATGATTGTGATATTTACCAATGTTGAGACTGTGTGCACTAGCGCGTTCCTGGACTAGTGCTGAATACACAGAGGGTCCGGATTTGTAAATTCGGGTCCCGACAATGAATGAATGGTGAAAAGGAAACATGACATCGTTTATGTAGAATTAATCATAATTGAGTCGTTGAGCCAGGGCGGTGAGAAAGCCATATATGGATATATGACTAATCCAGAGTGCTCTCGAAAAGTGTGCATTCACGTCATAAATCGAGATTTCCATTGCTTCCTAGTATGAAAAGAAAGAATGAATAACTTATGGTAATTTGGCAGTGGTATAGAAGATTTGTGTTTCCTTTGCGATTTGGCTTAGGAAAATAAATTAGTGCTCATTGAATGTTGCCGAATTCTTTCCAAAGTGGTTTTTTTTAGCGCTTTGGGGTTCGAGTTGTTTTCGTGGATCAATGGGGTTCATGGATTATGGTTGAGTATGCTAAGGATGTATACTCTTGGGCTTGGTTGGTTTCGTGAAAAGTTTGTGAGGGCGACACCCTCTTGGGAAACGCACCAATGGTGGTTTGGTAAGGTTCTACGGTCTTAGCTTGGGCTAGGTGTTGGACATTAGTGGTATAAAGGGTGGATTTTGATGGAGGTTATTGATGTCGTTGTTCAGTTTTGTATTGAGAGTATCGATGGGTGGTAGATAAGATGAAGGTAATTCGGAGATAAATGCCCTGTCTTGAGCAATTGTCTTAGCTAGTTGTCTCTAGGTATGAGATTTGCCTGGGAGTGGATGGAATGAAATATTAGCGTGATTGTGTATCGGAAAGGCAGATGTGCTGTAGTGAGTCATTTCGTTCGGTGGCATTTCTCGGGAATGGTCCGCTCGGTTTAAAGGGCGCCCAATTGCAAGAGTTGAGAACCAGTGTTTTCTTGGTTCTTGATTGGTGTTTGGTGGTAGCGTTGTCATTTGCGATAATTGTATGAAATGATTGATGTGAGGTTTTGGGCATATGTAGTATTTTCAATTGAGCCCTTTAATGGGTGAAATCGAGGAATTCGATTGGGGAATTGGAAGTAAAGGTGGAACCGTGAGAGGTTGCACTCTGTTGAGCTAAATCAACATTTTCTCGCCAAGTGTTGGTTTTGAGAACTCGCTTGTCATTTGTTCTGGTTTAAGTCTTTGTGTGAATGTTTTGGTGTTGCAAACAAGTCTTTTGTACCTTGGGGACTTTGTTGTTGATTTTGGCGTTCTTCGTATTCGAGGTCGAATCCTGTTTAAGGGGGGGAGAATGTGACACTACGGAGTGTCGTAATCTTAAAAAATGTGAATGTTGAGGTCAAAACATTATAAAATATGAAATCGGAGGTTAAAACTATACGCTGTGAGGTTTATTCGCATTTCTGGGCTGTTTTCGGGAGTTTGGGCCTCTCCGGGGGAGTTTGGGCCCAAGGGGGATGTGTCGTGGGCCGTGGGAGGATTTTTGGGCCCATGAGGGAGGGGGAGGCAAGATAACCAGCCCTGGGGGCGTCCTCCCCCTGCCCACATGCGCCCCACAACCCTAGCCGCCACTCCACCTCCTCCTCCCACCACCCAAGCCGCCACCCCCCACTTTGGGCGCCTCCTCTCCCCCTTGCGCCATTCCCTCCCCTCTCCACCACCCCTTGCTGCCCTAGGGAAGCCTCTCCACCTCACCACCGCGAAGATCCGTCCATTGGAGCGCTCCGCGACGAGGAGATCCGGTGGATTTGGAGCGAGGAAGGAGATCGTGCGAACCGGGAGGAGATCCGTTGGTTCTTCGTTTGTCGGGCGAAGGTATGGCCATGGGAATCCTTAGGGTTGGTCTAGGTATTTTTCTAAGGGTTGATATCATGTTTTTAGATCAATTGGTGGTGCTGTAATTGGGTAGATTAGATGGAATCTAGAGTTTGCCACGTTCTCTGTTTCGGGCAGCATGAGCAGTCAACCTAGGGTTTGAGTTTTAGCCAATTTAGTGTCCGAATTTGGCCGGCCGCCTGTTGAGGAAGTTGTAGGTAATTTCAATACCTTTCAGTGGACATAAAGAACGTCCAATTCCGCCCAGCCGTTTGAAAGTTATGCTCATTTTACCGAGCATGTTAAAAACTGTGACGTGATTGGAACAGATCACGGTATTCTGTAGATTAAACGACTTTAGAGTCGGAATCAGTTTTTTGATATACTTAGAAAAAGCTAGGAAATTTCCTAAGCTACGCGATGATGTACTCTTTTAATCGATTCAGAGTCTTAGAACCCGAGTTATGCTCGTTGCAATTCTGTTGTCCCGACGGGACAGAATCTCTGTTTTTGGGTTGTGCGAGTAGATTGCGAAGTCGGGGTAGAAGAGTGTTTGCGTATTATTTTGTGGGCATGATTTTGAGTGTGTGGTGCCTATGTGCAGGTGGTGTGACCCCGGGAGTGCCCTCTACTTCTCGCCAATCCGTCGCCCGTGGTTGAGGCAAGTGTATTGGAATGAGTAGCGGGTTGTAGTTTGTTAGTTTTGTTGAGTTGAAATTGAATATATGAAATGTTCACATGCCATGCTTTAATGTTTGCCATTGATATGATGAATATGTTTTATTATGTTGTAATTCCATGTGTTAATGTACAAGTTATCTATGATGTTGGCATGTTTGCATACATGGCATGATACATGGCCGGGTCGGTGAGAAAGTCATAACTAGTCCGGTAAAGTCGGTGAGAAAGTTATGACTAGTCCGGGGCGCTATTGAGTAAGTCCTACATCGTGATTCCATCCACCGCGGTGAATGGAAGCGAGGAGTAGGCACCCTCCATCTTCGGGATGGAAGGGAGGAGAGGGTGCACACCGACGGGTGTGTACTCAACCATACGGGTATGAGTTTCCAGGAGACATGTGCATCGCATCGCATTGCATACATGATGATGATGATAATGATATGTGAACATGAATAAGATGATAGACATGATGAGAGTTGTTGTAGCCATGTAATTGTTCTTTTGTACCATTGCAATATACTTGCTGAGTGTTGAACTCACGCTTGTGCTTTCTTGTTGTTTTAGGTACCATGAGACCGGCATGCGGGGAAGGGAAATAGTCACACTTTTACACGTAGCTTCACTTATTTGTTCCCACAGTCGTTCAATTGGAGTCTTGATAATAAATTCAGTGTGATGCTTATTGATTTATGATTTAGTTTTGCGATATGAGAGTCATATTGTTCGTTTGGCTCATGGAGACATTGAATGCTTGGAATTAGATTTATATTGCTGTCATGTTGTTAATTATTGCTATTTTAGATGCCTCTTATATTGCCATATATTGCTATGCTGTTGTTGTTCCTTCAATTCTTGTTAAAACAAAGGAGATGCTGCCGAAATTTCGGTTTTTAGCATTCGTGCCTTTGCTGTAATTTACTTGTATTTGTGGTATTTAGAGGTTCCTTAGTCCATGTTTGATAGCATTCGGGCATATTAAATGCCGGGGTGTTGCACAACTCCACTTGGCCCAACCTGGCCAAATACAACTCTTGCACGTGTGTACAGCCACCCTGCCATACTCACGTGACTAACAACTCTGCACGCGTACGGCCACCCTGCCATACTCACATGACTAACTAGTCTTCATGTGCATCGTTCTCTAGCCCGAACGTTCCGCATGACATCCTCGACCACTAGGACCTCGATTCCTCCCTAAACCTAGTCCCGAACCTCAGTTCCTCCATGAACCTAGTTCCGGTCCCGTCATCGACCACGTTCGCCCTCGAGCAACACCTGCACATGAACAAACCACAAAACAATTCTGAGCATAAGTCCGCGACTTGACTCAACATTAGTCCATGCAACTACTCACACGAGCATCGCATAAGATCAAACACGCATTATGAAGTCCACATGAATTTCATAATCACAGATCCAAACCAAAATCAAATTTGTTTAGACACAAAAAGTTAACCCTAGAAAATCACGTTCACGCCGAACCAAAAATATTAGTCCAGCGCACACAAGGAATCAACCTTTAAAAAGCTGGTCACGCCGGACCGAAACTTTGGTCCGGCGTCACTCACGACGGACTGAAAAATTGGTTCGGCATACACGTCAAATTGTCGGTTACTTGCTAATTTGGTCCAGCGCAAAAAGCTTCAATTTCACGTTCACGACGGACCGAAGAAAAACGATCCATCGTACATGTAAAACTTGCTGTTTTTGTAAAACTCAGTCCGGCGCATATACGAAATCAAAACTCAAAAACCCGTTCACGACGGACCAAAAAATTTGGTCCGGCGTACATGTAAAACTCTCGGTTACCTAAAGAACTAGTCCAGCGCAAAAAGCCTCAATTTCACGTTCACGGCAGACCAAAGAAAAAATGGTCCAACGTAAACATCAATGTCTCTGTTATTTGAGAATTTGGTCCAGCGCAAAGACACTCAAAGTCACGTTCACGACGGACTGAAAATTTGGTTCGACGCAAATGCGAAAAACGGTCCGGCGCAAAAGAAAGAACCTCTGTCTCTCCAAAACTCAGTCCGGCGCAAATGCAAAATTCTCTATAACCTGGGAACTTACTTAAGCACATGCACAAGTATATCAAATGATCAAATGAGATAACACATGCACAAGCACCACACATGCCAGAGCACAAACACTTTGCAATGCCAAATGCAACATTAAGCCAATTTTTCAGCACATGATTTCACAGGTGGTTTTATTCCTTTTCCCTTTTCTCATTATCTTCCTCTATGTGTTTCTCTGTCCTATCCATGCATCTTCATCCTCCTCTGTCCCATCCTCCCTCGTCTACTCCAGCCCTCTGCTGTAGTAATGAAATCCTTGTAGCGGTGGGCATTTCCCTTGCCATGGCAGTCCTCAACAGCAGGAGTGGCATCAATAGGAGAAATATTATGTAGAGACATTAGTAGAGGTATAATTTTATGTTTCTATATGATTTTAAAGGCATATTTTGAAATGCTATAGTGATGCATCTACGTGCAGCGTCACTATAGTCAAAGAGACACTGCAATGATCTTACATTCTATATAAGACATTTCATAAAGGCATTATATTGTACCTATATACACTCTAGAATCCTCTAGAGAATGAAAAATATATTCTAAAAATATGTTGAAACCAATTCTCGAACTCGAGATCTTGTGGATAACAAGTATCCTGACTAACCATCTCAACCTTATATCACAACTTGCTTATACTCGTTATAATTCTTATGAGTAGTACACAATATGTCTTAACACCTAAAAGAATGTCTCTTGAGAATCAAATATGCCAAAAATAATGTCTCTATAACATAAGGTCGATTTAAGAAGTGTCTTAAAAAAGTCTCTATGAGTTTTGTTTTGGTAATTTAAAATGCCTCAAAAACGCCTGTATTGTTCACATTTAATGTTCTTTATTTACAATATCTCAAAATAGTGTCTCTACATTTGAAGCATCTTCTAAAATACCATAAAAATGACTTTATAATATGTTTTTAGTAGGTCTTTAAAATATATTGTAGCAATTTATAGAGATAAATAAAAAATCCATAGGAAGGTGCCTCTATTGAGGTTATTATGGTTGCGAGTGCTACAGAAGAGTCAAAGGATGCAATGACTACAACAGGTCTAGTATTCCCCTTCTTGTCTTCCTGTCTTGACATGGAAGCAGATGGGACTATGGCTGTAAACGAGCCGAGCTCGAGTTGGGGTCCGAGCCTTGACCTAGGCTTGAGCTTGGCTCGGTCCAAGCTCGAGTAGGCACGAGCTTAGCTCGAGTAAGCTTGATAAACTTGATAAGCTCGAGTAAGCTCGGTTCAAAGAAGCTCGGTCCAAGCTTAAGTAGGCTTGTGAGCTATTTGAGCTTGGCTCAGTGAAGCTTGTGAGCTAGAGATTAACCTCAAGTTCAGCTTGTTTGGAGCTCAAATCAAGCTCAAACCGAGCCTAGACCGAGCAGAGTTCAAGCTTTTTTATAGCCCTAGATGGGACCTCATCGTGTAGCCATAACGGCAGCAAACAGCAACGACAACAATAAAGCAATAACAACTGATGGCCTTGTTGCTGTAGACCAGATTGGAAGGAAGAAAAGATGTAGCATTGCTTGTGTTAGGTGGTACACATCAAGATTAATCAGGGCTTTTTAAATAGACCTTCATGCTGATGGTTAGTGTAACATCCTAATTTTCGCTCTCTTTTAAATGTTTTTAAAAACAAAACCTCTAATATCAATTAACCCCCACTTTAATGAATTTTCTAAATATCAAAATAAATTATTATGGCTAAGCAGCATGGAAGTAGGTTGTTGAAGTAGTTTATTTTAGTTTTTCTTATTCAAATATGCACCATGTATTTTCTTGCAATTTTTTAAGTTTGTTTGCTATTTATTTGAGCTCAATTTTATTTAACTCCATTTCTGAAAATCAGATGTATTATTTATTTCCTAAAAATCCCACATGCCAAATTATCTTCTGGCCCATCTCTCCTCCCCGTCGGCATCCCTCTCTACTAGGCCTGTGATCCATTTCCCTTTTTCCTGTCGTGGCCCACCTTTCTCTCTCTTTCCCCAATAGACCTAGTCGCCACTCAGCCCAACTCCGCTGGGCCATTCTCTCGTGTGCGCACCTAATACCCAACCCAGCAAAACCCTAACCTTAGTAGGCCTTGCATCATTGCCGGCCCATCTTAATACCATCGCTCTTGGGTTCCCTGTCCCGCACGCATCGTAAGGCTATCAATAGTTGGGTGAACCTCATATCACGTGCCCCTCGCTCTGCCCCCTGACGACCTAGCCACCTTGCCCGAGATGCTGCCATTGAGCAGGTTGAGTTCGTTGGAGTTGGAGGAAGACCATCGCCGCCATTTATGCCCGACAGAAACTCTTCGATGCAGCCATTCCCGATCACTGGTGAGCCTTTGTGCCCATCATTGCCACTACCGGCTCCATCTCATTGCCCTTGCCCAAATCCATCGTTGCTCAACCAGATCTGTTGCCATCTCTTTACCCCTCTTTTTCCCTTTGTAGACCAAGCCACCATTGTTTACCTTGCCAAACCATCATCTCCGATGACCTTCGGTTTGCATGTGCTGTGTGCGAGGTAGCTCGCCTCCACCACTTCCTTATTCGCTACACCAAGCCTGGAAGCCATGTTTTCCTTCATCGTCAGCATTAGTTGGATGGGCGCTGCCACCGGTGATAGAGCCAGCATTGCTGCTATCGCCACTGCACGACATGTCCACTGACTTCATCTGCCACACCACTGCCACCTCAGCTCCTCGTAAACGCAAGCCTCCAATGTGCCATCCCATTCTGCAGCCCACGTGGCAACACCATAAACCTAAAGCCTTAGATCTGAACTTATCTCTATGACATGTGGCCCCATATGTCATCCACACAGCCTCCATACACTGAGTCCATCGTGGACTCGGTCTATTTCGTGGACTTGATCCATAGACCGTGTACCCACCTATCAACCTCTAATCTGATTCACCTCATTCTTGAACCTAAATTTTTCTTCAAGCTCTTTGCTCTAGTGATGAGTTTATTTAATTTGGAGTTCATTTGATCATCTGTTTGTTGTTTATTTGTGTTTTTTCTTTCCTTTTCAATAGACGTTGATCCCTGGGAAGCAAACAAAGGATTTGAAGCTCAAGATCCAATAGCAACATTGTACGAGCAAGGCAAGTCGTAACCTTGAACATGTTGAGCCTATGTTTGTCAAAGTATTTTGTTTCATATCAAATTGCATGCTACTTTAATATCAATGTTATTTAGTGTAAGTAGCTAAATACCTAGTTGTCATTATGTCTCCTTAATTATTATATCCCATGTATCCATTGTCAACCTAGGATTGAAATATTACTAGTTGGACATAATTGCAATACCAACATTGGCTACTATAGATATGCTTAGCCATGAATAGTTATACAATGGGTTCATATCACATGATGAATTATGATAAATTTGACTTAACGAGATATGAAATCATGGCGAGTAGCCACTGTTGTAAAATTTTTTATGCCATGGCAGGGTATGCCATTGATCTTGGCTATATCAAAATGGTTTTCACTCAAGTGAGTGATTGTGCAGTAAAGAGGATATGGTTAGTAATTTTGGGATGAGGATGTCTCACTCGAGAATAATTAAGTACTTAATTTTGTGTGCCATTGAATTGGACTGAAGAATGGAACCACATGTCCAATATGGGATGGACCTGGTGAAACATCTAGGCCCCCAATTTCTTTTTGAGTTTTGGTAATTAATGATAATCATGTTTTGACGACTAACGATTTCTCTTGAGTTGATGAAAATAGGTTGGTTCATGGAGTTGCGTGTATAAAGGTGAAATCTTTAAGCAAAGTGAATCAAGGGTTCAAGATAAAGGCCAAGGTATAAAAGAATTAAGGATTTTTTTTCTTAATTTCTACTGATCTCAGAGTTTTGGAGAAAAAGATCAGGTTGCTAGTATAGGAGACGTAATATCAAGGAGGATCGTTGACTAGTAGCATGAGAGTGTTTAAGAATCATGGCTCAAAGTCTTTTGCATATTTTATTTCTGCTTGAATTGAAAAATCTTCGAATTCTAAAGTGTCTAAGGAATCGGCACTATCATGGTGTACTTGCTGGTACTGCCACTGTGTCGGCGTAGCGCTCTATTATAATGGTAGTCTTTTTCCATAATCGTATCTCATGTGATTTTAGTTGATCGGCATTACCGCTTGATTTATCGGTAGTACCGATTGACGACAGTATCGTAGTTTTGTGTCGATTCTCTTTTTCCAAAGAGTCTATTTCTTTATGATTTGCAAAATTGGCACTATTATTTCCTGGTATTGCCAATGGTTGATAGTACCACACTTATTATGCCGATACTCTTTTTCCATAGAAGGAATGTTTTTGGCTGTTCTGGGTTCAAAAATCAGCACTACCAATTTTTCACGTCGGTAGTGCCGGGCCAAATGTGCAATGGCTACCTACCTAGTGCATTTAATGCAACTCGGATCGCTGGGCATGAGATCGGCACTACCAACATCCCAGGGCGGTACTGCCAATTCTCTTTTTTTTTTGCTAAATTCTATGCAAAAACGGCTAGTTTTTGTTGGTGGTTATAAATACAACCCCACCAGGTGCAAGGGAAGCTTCTTGGACATTTATTGAGCATTCGTGAGCCCATGCTATTCTCTGTTCCTCTGTTGGGCATTCATTTCTCATTTGGTGAGAGTTGAAGAGTATTCAAGTGTGGATTTGATTTTGAGCCATTAGACACTTGATCATCCTCAAGCAAGAGTCAAAGTTCTATTCTCTCAGAGGTTGTCGCCTCCTATACGGCCTGGAGGTGTAGAACTGGTGATCTCTTCAAAGAAGTTTGTGAGGAGGCCTAGTGTATTGTGAGGGCCAGAGCTCACCTATCCGGAGTGGGGAAGAGCTGCCACTAGTGATCAAGGAAAGCTCATTTGCGCAAGGAGCTGGTTTGAGTTGGTCAAGCTACCTCAACGCAGATTAGGGGAGATCGACAAGTGTTCGAAACCACAGGAAAAATCTTGTATTCATCTTTGTGGTTTAATCCTCTCTATTTTAATTTGTGAAAAATTATTTTCCTAGTTCATTTATTCCTGATCTTGTATCTAGGATTATGTATTTGCTTAGACATAGTTTGTTGTGCACTTTAGTAAAACCTAGACAATTTAGGCTTTAATTGTTAAAATTCTCAATTCTAGTGTTACTTGTTTAATTGTTGCAACTAGAGCTGAGAATTTTAAAAACCTCCTATTCACCCCCCTCAAGTTGGTTATCCCTGATCCTACAAGTGGTATCAGTGTTTGGTCTCTCATTTTTAGACTTCATCGTCAAGAGAGAAAAGGATGGCTAGTGAGGGTGTATCCATACGCAAGGTACTTTTCTTTGATAGCACCAACTATGCGTATTGAAAAATAGGCATGACCATTTATCTCAACGCCATGAACCTAAGCATATGGAGAATTGTCGGTGAGGGTTTTGCCATATCATTTGATCCCACGGCTACTATTGATCAAGATGAGTGAAACTCCCACATCAATGCTCAGGTGATGAACACTTTGTTTGGAGCCTTGAATGCGGATGATTTCAAATGTGTGAATAATCTTGAGATGGCTCACGGGATTTGGACAACCCTCTCCGAAATCCATGAGGGTACATCCATAGTCAAGGAGGCCAAATGTGACACTACGGAATGTCGAGACTTTATAAAATGTGAAATTAGAGATTGTGACATTATAAAATGTGAATTTGGAGGTTTAAACTTTACGCTATGAAGTTTAATCGCGTTCCGGACCGATTTCGGGAGTTTTTGGCCTTTCCGGGGAAGATTGGGCCCAAGGGAAAGAGTCGTGGGCTTTAGTGGGATGATGTTTGGGCCCATGTGGGAGTGGGAAGCCAGGTTGGGCGCCATCACCCTGCCCTTTGGTGCGCCCAAGCCTGCCCTAGCCGCCCCCCCACATCCTCCTCATCTCCCCCTTGGTACCGCCACCCCCTCTCCACGCCTCCACCTCCCCAAGCCGCCCCCCTTGCGCCCCTCTCCTCCCCATCCCTCTCCACCATCCTTGCTGCCCCTAGAGGAGTTCTCCACCTCACCACCCCGCTGATCCATCCATTTGAGAGCTCCGCGACGAGGAGATCCGGTGGACTTGGAGCGAGGAAGGAGATCGCGTGAACCGGGAGGAGATTCGTCGGGCGCAGGTATGGCTAGAGGAATCCTTGGGGTTGGTCTAGGTACTATTCTAGGGGTTGATATCATGTTTTTAGATCAATTGGTGGAGCTGTAATTGGGTAGATTAGATGAAAATTAGAGTTTGCCACATTCTCTGCTTCGGGCAGATTATGCAGTCGACCTAGGGTTTGAGTTTTCGCGACCTTAGAGTCGGAATTTGGTCGTCGGTCTGTTGAAGAAGTTGTAGGTAACTTCAATACCTTTTAGTGGACATAAAGAACGTCCAATTCCACCCAGCTGTTTGAATGTTATGCTCGATTTACCGAACGTGTTCAAAACTGTGACGTAGCTGGGACAGAACGTAGTGTTTTGTAGATTAAACAACTTTAGAGTCCGAATCAGTTTTTACATATACTTAGAAAAAGTTAGGAAATTTCCTAAGCTACATGAGGATGTACTCGTTTAATCGATTCAGAGTCCTAGATCTAAAGTTATGATAGTTTGAAGTCTGCTGTCCCAGGGGGACAGATTCTCTGTTTTTCGTTTTCGGGAGTAGTTTGCGATATCGGGGTATATGGGTAATGGCGTACTATTTTGTGGGCACGTTGTGATTGTGTGGCATCTTTGTGCAGGTGGTGTGACCCCGGGAGTGCCCTCCTCATCCCGCCAATCTGTCACCCGAGGTTAAGGCAAGTGTATTGGGATGGGTAGCATGTGGTTTATTTGCTTGTCTTGACTAGATGAAATTGTTTCCATGTTATGCTATCTTGCCATGCTTAGGGTTTGCCATGATATGATAAAAAAGGGTGTGTTAAGATGCTATGCAATGGTTTATGGTTATTGATTATGGCATATGTTGCATACATGGCATGAAACTTGGCCCGGTCGGTGAGAACGTCATAACTATTCCGGTAAGGTCGGTGATAAAGTTATGACTAATCCGGAGCGCCATGGATGTAAGACCTACCTCGTGATTCCACCCACGCGGTGAGTGGAAGCGAGGAGTAGGCACCCTCCATTTATGGGATGGAAGGGGGAAGAGGGTGCACGCCGACGGGGTGCACTCAGCAATACCGGTATATGCTTCCAGGAGACATGTGCATTGCATTGCATTGCATTATATGATGATGTTGTATGATGATGATATATGATGATGTCAATGAGATGCTTACACTAAATATGAGATGTTTATGATGTTGTATGTGAAAAGTGGTGATGAAGGTATTGGAATGTATTTTCTTGTTCCATTGCAATATACTTGCTGAGTGATGAACTCACACTTGTGTTTATGTTGTTTTTCTTAGGTACCATGAAACCGGCATGCGGGAAAGGGAGCTAGTCACACGTCATCACTTAGCTTCATACATATAAACAATGACATGTTCTCTCCTTTAATTGTGATGGTTAATTCACTGAACTAAATTTTTGTTTTGATGCTTCGTTGGTTGTCATGAGTAAATGATTAATCCATATTTGACATGTGACGGATAGGCTTATATCCTTAGTTGTATGGTGGCTGAAATTCCTGATTTGTCATGTTATTGCTATCGTTCATTATGCTATTTGATATGTTAAGATTGTTGTTGCTTCAATTCATGGAAAAACAAAGGAGATGCTGCCGAAATTTTTGGTTTTTAGCATTTGTGCCTTTGCTGTAATTTACTCTAATTTGTGGTATTTAGATGTTGTTTAGTCTATGTTTGGTAACATTCAGGCATACTAGATGCCCTGGTGTTACACCAAATTGCATATGATAAGTAACAGATATGAGAGTTTCATTATGTTGCCCCATGAGAACATCACCGATATGTACTAAACATTGAACAACATTGTGAATAAGCTCAAGGGCCTTGGGGGTTCACTAACCGATCTTGATGTTGTTCGCAAGATGCTTAGATCTCTACTGGACGAGTATGAGGCATTGGTGACACTTTTCCTCAACTCTCTCAAGTTGGCGAAAATGATGCCAAGCACACTCTTGGGCAACCTTATCACAAATGAGTTGTCCAAGAAGGATAAAGAGGAGCTCTTGGAGCAAAATTCTTCAAAGAAGAAGAACCTTGTTTTCAAGGCCAAGGTGGAGTCAAGCGATGATACATTTGATGACTTCGAGGATGACTCCGAAGAGGAGATGAGTCTCCTTGTGAGGAGAATGGAAAGATTTATGAAGAGGCGCTGAAGCTCAAGCACCTCTCATAAATTTAAGAAGGGGCAACACTCTAGAAACAATTTCTATGTCAACATTTGGTGCTATGAGTGTGATGAGAAGAGGCATATCGCCTCTCATTGCCCCGAAAAGAAGGATGATAAGGGCAAGTCATCCAAGAAGATGGGATTTTAAGGCAAGAGAAGTTTTTCAAAAAGCTTCACAAGGATTGCAAGGGCGAGGCACACATTGGTGAATGGGATTTTGAAGAAGAATATTCGGATTCTGACTCCTCCGATGAGGACACTCCTTCCAAGAAGGGACTCACCGGAGTCACGATAATGGAGGCTACATCACCTTTTTGTCACTCCTTTATGTCTTATGGCAAAAGGAGATCACAAGGTAAAAACTAATGACGATGATGAGGCCTCCTACAATGAGCTTATAGACATGCTTGAGGACTTGAATGAGTACCTTGGTAAGGGGAAGTCCAAGTATAAGGCCTTGAGAAAGGAATATCTCTCTCAAGGACTCCTATGAGGAGCTAAAGGAAGCTCATGAGACTCTCCTTTGCAAGGATCATTCAAGGTCTCAAAATGATGTAGGAGTCTCTTGTGATATCATTGATGATATGTTTAGACTAGAAAATGCTTCTTGTCATATATGTAAGTCTATTGTATCTACTTCTTGCGATGAATTGCTTGCTATGCCTTCTAGCTCTAGCTCAATTCCTATTCATGATAGTAATAGTTTAATTATTTAGAATATTGAGCTTAAGAAGCAAGTGAACAAGCCAAGTGAGAGCTTGGATTAATGCTTCGAGGGTAAGGCAACCCTTGACAGGATCTTGAATGATCAATGATGCTCCTACAACAAGGAGGGACTTGGGTTCATTCCCCAGAAGGGTAAGATGGTGAGTAACAAACCTCCAAGGTTTGCAAGATCTAATGGGAAGCTTTGCTATAAGTGTCATGATGTGGGACATATAGTAAACGATTGTCCATTAGGTAAATGTCCTAAGAACAATGTTCATGATTCATGCTATATTCTTAGGGAAACTAGCAATGGTCTAGTAGTTGCTAAATGTGTTGGCACTCCATACTTGGTTACAAGAAGAATGACAAATGGGTCCCAAATCCTTGGTTACTAACCTCCAAGGACCCAAATAAATTTGTGTACCTAAAAAGGTTTGATGCTTTTGTAGGTGAACTACAAATCTGGTGGATGGCATTGGGTGTTTGATAGCGGGTGCACTGAATAGATGATCAAAGACTGGAAGATGTTTTACACTTTTGAGGTTGGAGATGGACATCATGACAAGATCACCTCTGGGGACAATAGCAAAGGAAAGGTATTAGGCTTGGGTAAAATTGCTATCTCTAACGACCTTTCTATTTCCAATGTTTCATTAGTTGAAACTTTGAATTTTAATTTTCTATCCATTGCTAAAATTTGTGATCTTGTTCTTGTTTGCACCTTCTCTCAAAATGGTGTTAAAATTTCAAGAGAGAATGATAAATATTTGGTTTTCAAGGGTTTTCGATTTGTAAATCTTTATTTGGTCGATTTCTCCTCAAATGAGTCTTGTCTTCAAACTTGCTTAATCGCAAAAACCTCATTGTGTTGGTTATAGCATAGAATACTAGCTCATGTTGGGGTGATTCAACTTTAAAAGCTTTTCATACATGATTTAGTTGTGAGCTTGAAAGATATGAAATTTGAGAAAAACGAGCTATGTAGTGTTGTCAAGCCGGCAAGCAAGTAGATTGCTCTCATCCTTCAAAGAGTATCATGTTCACATCTAGACCATTAGAGCTCTTACATATGGATTTGTTTGGCCTAGCAGCCTATAAGAGCATTGGGAAAATTCTTATTGTTTAGTGATTGTGGATGACTACTTAAGATATATTTGAGTTTTATTTATACATGAAAATTTTGAAACCCCCGTCATTTTCAAAAGTTTTGCAAAAAAAAGGCTCAAAATGAATTTCCTTTCAAAATTAAGAAAATTTGTAGTGATAATAGTTTTGAGTTAACGAATACAGAAATTAAGGCTTTTTGTGATATACTTGGAATAAAGCACGAATTTTTTGCCACTTATACTTCGGAGCAAAATGGAGTAGTAGAATTGAAATGGCAAGGACAATGCTTGATGAGTACAATAGTTCTAATAGTTTTTTGGCGAAAGCTATTAATACTACTTGCCATGCCACAAACCGTCTTTATTTGCATCGTCTTTTGAAAAAAACTTCCTATGAGCTTCTTGTTGGACGGAGACCGAACATCTCTTATTTTTCATGTTTTTGCTTGGAAATGTTTCATTTTGAAAAAGGGTATTCGTCTCTCCAAGTTTCAAAGCCATTGCGATGAGGGTTTTCTTCTTGTCTATTCATCTAATAGTAAGGCTTATCGTGTCTTCAACAAAACCTTTGGTTTAGTTGAAGAAACATATGATGTTGAATTTGATGAGACTAATGGCTCTCAAGAAGAGCAAGGAAATTTGGACGATGTAGGTGATGAAGGCTTGAGGCAAGTAATGAAGAATATGTGAATTGAAGATGTTAAGCCTTAGAAGGATGATCAAGACGATCAACCATCTTCCACTCAAGTTGAAGCATCAATTTCCACTACACCAAGTCAAGTTCAAGCAATCGAGGTGGAAGACAATGAAGATGATCAAGCTCAGGCGATACCTCCAAGAATCCACAACACATTATCCAAAGATCACCCAATAGATCAAATCTTGGGTGACGTTAGTAAGGGTGTTCAAACCCGTTCTCGTGTTGCTTCATTTTGTGAGCATTACTTTTTTATATTTTCTATTGAACCATCCCATGTAGACGAAGCTTTAGATGATCCGGATTGGGTGAACTCAATGCATGAAGAACTCAATAATTGCGCTCGAAACTATGTTTGGATGTTAGTTGAAAGACCCAAGGACCACAACATCATTAGCACCAAGTGAGTCTTTCAGAATAAACAAGATGAAAATGGTATTGCGGTAAGAAACAAAGCAAGTTTAGTTGCACAAGGTTTTACCCAAATTGAAGGTTTGAATTTTGGTGAAACCTTTGCACCCGTGGCTAGATTAGAAGCCATTCATATCTTTCTTGCATTTGCATTTTGTTTTGATATGAAGTTATTTCAAATGAATGTGAAGAGTGCATTTTTAAATGGGCAAATATTTGAGTTGGTATTTGATGAACAACCTCCTGGTTTTGAGAATCCTAAAAATCCAAATCATGTTTACAAGCTCTCTAAGGAGCTATATGGACTTAAACAAGCTCCTAGAGCATGGTATAAGCGACTTGGAGACTTCCTACTTTGAAAAGGATTCAAAATTGGGAAGGTTCATACAACACTCTTCACTAAAATAATAGATGGAGAATTTTTTGTTTGTCAAATTTATATTGATGATATCATTTTTTGGTTCTACTAACCAAGACATTTGCAAAGAATTTGGTGATATGATGTCTAGGGAATTTGAGGCGTCCATGGTCGGGGATTTGAGCTACTTTCTTGGACTCCAAATCAAGCAACTCAAGGATGGGACCTTCGTGGGTCAAACCAAATACATGGAAGATTTACTCAAAAGGTTTGGCACGGAGGATGCAAAGCCCATCAAGATTCCTATGGCATCCCACAGGCACCTAGACCTCAATGAGAAAGGTAAACCAATAAATTTAAAGTTTTATCATTCCATGATTGGTACTTTGCTTTATCTTACCACATCCAGACCCGATATCATGTTTAGCGTTTGCATGTGTGCACATTTGCAAGCATATCCAAAAGAGTGCCATTTAGTGGTCATTAAGGGAATCCTAAGATATTTAAAGCATTCCTCAAATATGGGCTTATGTTATCCTAAAGGTGCTAAGTTTGATTTAATTGGACATTCAGATTCAGATCATGCGGGTTGCAAATTGGATAGAAAGAGTACCTCGGTAAGTTATCAGTTATTAGGTAGATCCCTTGTTTCTTGGTTTTCTAAGAAACAAAATTATGTTTCCCTATCCACCGTCGAAGCTTAATACATTTCCATCGGTAGTTGTCGCGCTCAATTGTTATGGATGATGCAAACTTTGATGGATTATGGAATAAATTTTAAAAGTGTGCCACTCTTATATGACAATGAAAGCACGGTCCAAATAGCCAACAACCTAGTCCAACACTCAAGAACTAAGCATATAGATATCCGCCATCATTTCCTAAGAGATCATGTAAGTAAAGGTGATATTGTGATTAGTCACATTAGAACTGAAGATCAATTAGCAGATATCCTTACCAAGCCTCTAGATGAAGCCCGTTTTCGTAAATTGAGAAATGAATTAAACGTAATAGATATCTCTAATGTTTCTTGATCACAAGCATCATGGTTGAAATCTTATTTGATGTTATTCGCTCTTATTCGAATTCTTGGTCTTTTATTCAGTAACACATTAAGGGGTAGTGCTATACCTTATTCACGTATATTACATCCCTTGAATGTGAAAATATCAATTAAGTGCTAATTATTTGTAACACCCCGGCATTTAATATGCCTGAATGCTACCAAACATAAGCTAAACAACATCTAAATACCACAATTAACATAAAATTCCAGCAAAGGCGCATATGCTAAAAACCGAGATTTCGGCAGCATCTCCTTTGTTTTAACATGATTCAAAGGAGCAACAATAGTATAGCAATGTATAGATTATGAGAGAAAACTAAAAACAGCAATAAATTAAAGTCTTAACGACAATAAAAGACTATCATCAAGCACTTAAAGTCTACAAGTGTCAAACGAACAATAAAACTCTCATTAAGCAAGCTAAGCCTTAAATCAAAGATCATCACACGCAATTTATTATCAAACTAATAGAATGACTTGTGGAATCAACATGGTGAAGCTACGTGTGGGCGTGTGACTAATCCCCTTTCCCGCATGCCGTTCTCATGGTACCTAAAACAACAAGAAAACACAAGCGTGAGTTCGAAACTCAGCAAGCATATTGCAATGGACAACAATAATAATATCATGGCATTAACATCTCCCATCATGTATATCATCTCATTCATGAACACTTAACAATATCATCATCATTATGTATGCAATGTAGTGCAATGCTCATGTCTCCTCGGAAACTCATACCGGTATGGTTGAGTACACACCCGTCGGTGTGCACCCTCTCCCCCCTTCCATCCCGAAGATGGAGGGTGCCTACTCCTCGCTTCCGTTCACCGCGGTGAATGGAATCACGATGTAGCGCTTACTCATTGGCTCTCCGGATTAGTCATATCTTTCTCATCGACCTTCCCGGATTAGATATTGACTTTCTCACCTCCCGGGCCATGTAACATGTTATGTATGCAAGCATGCCAACATCATATATAACTCATATATTACCACATGGCATCATAACATCTTAAACGTGCTCATCATATCATAGCAATCATTAAAACATGACAAGTGATCATATATCATGTAGACAATTCCATCTAATCTCAACATGCAACCTACAACTCGCTATCCATCACAACACACTTGCCTCAACCACGTGCAACGGATTGGCGGGAAGTAGAGGGCACTCCCGGGGTCGCACCACCTATACACAGGTACCACATGCTCACAAACATAACCACAAAACAGTACGCAACCCTCATCTACCCCGACATTGCCATCTACTCGAAAAACCTAAAAACAGAGGCTCTGTCCCGGCGGGACAGCAGCCTTGCACAAGGCATAACTTGAGTTCTGGGACTCCGAATCAATTAAACGAGTACATCCTCGCGTAGCTTAGGAAATTTCTCAACTTTCTCTAGGTATAAGGAAAGACTGATTCGGACTCTAAAGTTGCTTAATCTACAGATTACCGTGATCTGTTCCAATTACGTCACAGATTTTAACACGCTCGGTAAAACAGTCATAACTTTCGAACGGCTGGGCGGAATTTAACGTTATTTATATCCACGGAAAGATAATTAAATTATCTACAACTTCTTCAATGTCTGTACGGTCAGATTCAAAATCTAAATTGGTGAAAACAGGAACCCTATGTCGACTGCTCATGTTGTCCCAAAACAGAAACGTGGCAACATCTAGATCTAACCCAAATTACTCCAATCCAGCAACACCAATTGATCTAAAAACTTGATAATAACCTTAAGAATAGTACCTAGATCAACCACAGGGAACCCCATGATCATACCTTTGCCCGACGTACGAAACTCCAATCGATCTCCTCACTCCTCGCTCCTCGTTCCTCGCTCCTCGCTCCTCGCTCCTCGGATGGATCCACGAGGATGCAGGGCTGGGGAGGCCACCCAAGGGCAGCAAGGGGGTGGAGGAGAGGTGGTGGGGAGGTGGAGAGGTGGAGAGGGCAAAGGGCAAGGGGGCGCACGGCTAGAGGGGTGAGGGGGCGGCTAGGGCTAGGGGGAGGTGTGGGGGCGCAATGGGGGGGGGAAGGTGGGGCGCAATGAGGGGAGGTGGGGTGCAATGAGGGCAGCAAGGAGGCCCTTTTACCAGCCCCTACTCTGAATCCTAATCCTACATGGACTCATAATCCATCCCACCAAAGCCCACAACCCCCCCTTAAGGCCCAAAATCCCCCGGGAAGGCCCAAAACCCCGGAAATGGCCTGGAAACGTTATTAACCCCCAAATCCTATGGTTTTAACCATATTTCCACATCTCATACTGTTTTTGACCATACCATGCACGTTAAATAAGGTTACGACACTCCGTGGTGTCACATTCTTCCCCCCTTCAATAGGATTCGACCTCGAATCTAAACGCACTAACACGCAACCCAGCAAAACCGAAGATAGCTAGGTTTTCACATCACATACCTGAGGCGAAAAGCTCGGGATACTTCTCGCGCATGCGAGACTTCAGCTCCCAAGTCGCTTCTCTCTCGGTCTGATGTGACCACATGAACTTGACAAACTTAAGCGTCCTATTCTTCATCACTCGCTCCGAAGTCCCCAGAATTTCCACAGGACGGGACTCGAAGGTGAGGTCCTGCTCAAGCACTAATGGTTCCAACGGAACCACCAACTCCGGATCATGCAAGTATTTCCTCAACATCGAGACATGGAACACATTGTGCACACCTTGCATGGATTCCGGTAGCTCCAGACGATAGGACAGCCTACCCACACGGGCGATGATAGGAAAAGGCCCAACATACCTTGGACTGAGCTTTCCTTTTGTGCCAAAACGCACCACACCCTTGGTGGGAGATACTCGCGAGAGTACGCTATCACCCACCTCAAACTCCAAGTCTCGCCGCCTCACATCAGCATAGCTTTTACATGCGCTCTGTCTTTGCGAGAAGGTTCTGCCGAACCTCCGACACGCGATCAATAGTCTGCTGAACCCAATCCGGTCCAAGAACTGCTCTCTCGCCCACGGCATCCCAACAAAGTGGCGATCTGCACTTCCGGCCATACAGTACCTCATAAGGAGCAGCCCGGATGCTAGAATGATAGCTGTTATTGTAAGCAAACTCCGCAAGAGGCAAATGATCCTCCCAGCTACCTTTCTAAGCCATCACACAGGCCCTGAGCATGTCTTCCAAAGTCTGGATGGTACGCTCAGACTGCCCATCCGTCTGAGGGTGAAAAGCGGTACTAAGGCGAAGCTGCGTACCCAAAGCACTCTGCAAACTCTCTGAGAACTTGGAGACGAACTTCGCATCCCGATCAGAAATAATGGTCTTGGGTACACCATGCAGTCTCACGATCTCCCGCACATAGATGGGAGCCAACTCACTCGCTGAATTGGTAGTGCGGATAGGAATGAAATCTTGTGAGACTTCTTTGAGATGATCCACCACAACCCAAACAGCATCCTTCCCTCGTGGAGAACAAGGTAAACCAACCACAAAATCCATGGAGATGTAATCCCATGGCCACACAGGAATCTCCAATGGCTGCAACAGACCGGCGGGACGCTTATGCTCAGCTTTGATCTTCTGACAGATCCCACAAGACGCCACATACTTGGAAATATCCACTCTCATCCTTTTCCACCAGAAATTCTTCTTCAAGTCCCTATACATCTTGGTCTCCCCAGGGTGGACCGTGTACGGGGTGCGATGAGCTTCTTTCAGAATGTCTTCTTTCACTTGAGATATCTGAGGCACGCACAGACGGCCCTGAAACCTCAAAGCTCCCGCATCATCAACGGTAAAGTCTCCAGACTTGCCATCCTCAAGGCGTTTCCTCACCTGCTGGAGCAAACGGTCCTATTCTTTGTACCTCTCGCTGCACGCTCGGGAATCCCGACTCAAGAATCAATTGAGTTTCAGCTTGCACGGTCCCATAAGCGATGAGACTCCCAATCGCTCAAAATCAGCAACAAGACAATCAACAACAGGGGGCATTGTCTTGCGACTAAGAGCGTCGGCCACCACATTTGCCTTCCCCGGATGATATTGGATAGTGAGGTCATAGTCCTTTATCAACTCTAGCCACCTCCTCTGCCTCAAGTTCAAATCTTTTTGAGTAAAAATGTACTTGAGGCTCTTGTGATCAGTGAAAATGTCACAAGACTCGCCATACAGGTAGTGCCTCCATATCTTCAATGCAAACACCACAGCGGCTAGCTCAAGATCGTGCGTGGGATAGTTCTGCTCATGCTTTTTCAGCTGCCTCGATGCATAAGCAATCACCTTGCCATCTTGCATGAGCACACAACCAAGTCCCAAACGAGAAGCATCAGAATAAACAGTGAAGCGCTTCCCCGGCTCGGGAAGGGTAAGAACAGGAGCTGATCACTAACTTCTCCTTCAAAGTGTAGAAGCTGTGCTCACACTCTGCAAATCCCTGGAATTTCATCCCCTTCGAGTCGGTGCGAAAGTGGCTTGGCAATGATAGAGAAATCTGCACAAAACGCCGATAGTAGCCACCAACCCAAGGAAACTACGCACCTCTTTGACATTGGAAGGCCTCTTCCAATCCAAAACCGCCGAGACTTTGCCAGGATCTACTGAGATATGCCCTCTGGATTGATGATGTGGCCAAGAAAACCCACTTCGAAATCGAACTCGCACTTTTCAGCTTAGCAAAGAACTGATTCTCCCTCAAGGTGCTCAGCACAAGCCTCAGATGTCGCTCATGCTCCTCTTCTGATTTAGAGTAAACCAGAATGTCATCGATGAACACTACCACAAACTCATCAAGGTACTTGTGTAGCATATTGTTCATCGCCTCCATAAAGACAGCAGGAGCATTAGTTAGTCCAAAAGACATAACTTTAAATTCATAATGCCCATACCTAGTGGAGAAAGCAGTCTTCTCAATGTCCTGCTCCCTCACACGGATCTGATTGTACCCCGACTGAAGATCAATCTTGGAGAACACCTTTGCTCCCTTCAGTTGATTAAACAGATCCTCGATGCGAGGCAAAGGATACTTTTTCTTGACTGTCACTTGGTTAAGAGCACGATAATCAATGCACATACGCCAACTTCCATCCTTCTTCGAGATGAAGAGGACGGGTGCTCCCCATGGCGAAACGCTACGCCGAATAAAGCCCTTGGCCAACAGATCCTCCAACTGCTTCTTCAACTCGTCTTGAAAAGGACGAGCCAAGCGGTATGGAGAGATAGAAATAGGTCGAGTGCTAGGAACAAGATCAATACGAAACTCCACACTCCTCACAGGAGGTAAGCCAGGCAACTCGTCAGGGAACACATCAACAAACTCCTTCACAACAGGAATCTCCTCAATGGAAACTGAAGAAGATGGCTTTTCTGACAAAGCCATGAGGAAACCCAAATGCCTCAAACGGCGACCAGAAAACAAACTAGTCAAAGCAAAGACGGAGCTAGAAGGTATACCACCCTGAAAGGTCAACTCTACCCCTGACGGGGCCTGCAAGGCAACCGTCTTCCAGAAACAACAGATCTTGGCACGGTACTGATGTAGCCACTCCATGCCCAAAATGACATCAAAAGGAGCCAACTGGATCACCATAAGATTGGCAAAGAAAACCTCATCATCAATGGCAATGGTGCAACCCGGGCAAACCAAAGAGCTAGCAATCAAACCCCCAGGAGGCCCGACTAGCACACTCGAGAAATCCATTGAACTCCCAACTTAGCTCTACTAGCAAACTCCGACGACACAAAGGAATAGGATGCTCGGAATCAAACAAAACAAAGGCATCAACGGAATCCACGAGCGAGTACGAAACCACCTCTGGATGCCGGTGACTCGGCGATCGGCAAAGCGTACACTCTGGTGGCGCCGAGGCGAGGAACCTCGACTCGGTGATGCCCCAACAGAGCTGGGGCGGAGGAGGCAAGCGAGGAGGAGCAGGCAGTGCGGGCACCCGATGCGCTGGTGGTGCCCACGCAAAGGCGGTGAGAAACAGGAGCGACCATCATGTGCACCGATCCTCTGGAAGACGCCTGGAGTGGGAGGAGAAGGCACTGTCTTCCACTTGATGATGCTCACCGGGATTCATCCGGCAGACTCGTCCCATGTGGCCGGGCTTGCCCACGGTGGTTGCAACTCGGTCCAACCACACTCTGAAGCACGGTGCTCACCACCGCACTTGAAGCACTTCATGCCTGCCAGGACACGGACGAACAGCCGCTCGCGAAGAAGGCAGTAGGCGGCCCCATCTTAGCCCACGAAGAGGAGCCCTATCCTCCCTTGAACTTCTTGAAGGTGGAGTCATTGAGAAGACCCACCTCCTCCACCAAAGGTCCTCTTCGGCCCCGCTTTGGGCCGCAGAACCCTGAACCACCGGGTTTTGCTTATCCGGGAGAGCTCCGGCTTCGAGCTCCATGCCCTTCGCTGCTCCACCACGGAGCAGAAGTCACGAGGACGATTGCCCCCATGACAATTCTGAACTCTGGTTGAGGCCCCTACGAAACCTCCTTGCCTTCTCCCGATCATGTTTGCCACGGCCAGTGCTGAAAGCGCACCACTGTTTGTTGAACTCCACCTCATACTCTGCCACCGACCTCTTTCCTAGGAAAGAGTCGCCGAGTATGCTCCATCCGATCAAGGAAAGACTGCAGGGTAGAACTTGGCTCGAGCGAACCACAAAGTCCTCCCGGTGTGGTGGACCAAGATCGGGGCTCTAGCGGCCAGAACCCCCTCCCACGGATGTCGGCTTGGCCCTTGGTGAAAGGCCACAAAGCAGGCCCTACGGGTGAGGTCAACTCTAGGACCTCAAATTGCCTCTCCATGTACCGCAGCCAATCTGCGGACTGGATCAGCGTGCCAGCTCCGTCAAAAGTGTCAAGGCGGAGGGACATCCACTCCCGGAGACTCATCCTCGGCTCGACACGGCCAGTGAGGCAACAAGCTGGGGCCTTTGTAGGGGAGAGCACAGGCGAGGGGCTGCATGGCTAACTGGCGCAGCTCTGAATCTCCCTCTGCAGGCTGAACTAAATCTTCATTGGCGGCGGTACCCCGCCCAGTATCTTCTTTGGAAGCTCCTCTGAATCGCCCGTGAGCATTGAGCGGCGCTACCCTCCGCAATGCAGACTCCGCAACTCCACAGGAGCCTGCCCTGGCCTCCACAGCCACGGCGTCCACGGCCTCTACCCCTCGGCATGGCTGCTTCAGACAGATAACCATCCAAACACATAAACATAAACACAACATCATACAATCAAGAACATAGATCAAACATCATCATAGCATAGTGTTCATCAAATAATTAAGCGCAATGCAATGATGAACCAAAACCCCAACCTACTGTGCAACCAAGTGTGTCAAATTTTAGATTAGTTATACCACTTTTGCAAGTTTTAATGTTGCTATCCTATAACAAAGTTTTAGTTAGAACCTAAGCCATGTTTCTAAGTTATTCCACCTCATATTTTTAGTTGTAACCTAAGGTATGACACTAAAAATACACATTCCAAGGACCTACAGCCCGCTCTGATACCAACTGTAACACCCCGGCATTTAATATGCCTGAATGCTACCAAACATAAGCTAAACAACATCTAAATACCACAATTAACATAAAATTCCAGCAAATGCGCATATGCTAAAAACCGAGATTTCGGCAGCATCTCCTTTGTTTTAACATGATTCAAAGGAGCAACAATAGTATAGCAATGTATAGATTATGAGAGACAACTAAAAACAGCAATAAATTAAAGACTTAACGACAATAAAAGACTATCATCAAGCACTTAAAGTCTACAAGTGTCAAACGAACAATAAAACTCTCATTAAGCAAGCTAAGCCTTAAATCAAAGATCATCACACGCAATTTATTATCAAACTAATAGAATGACTTGTGGAATCAACATGGTGAAGCTACGTGTGGGCGTGTGACTAATCCCCTTTCTCGCATGCCGTTCTCATGGTACCTAAAACAACAAGAAAACACAAGCGTGAGTTCGAAACTCAGCAAGCATATTGCAATGGACAACAATAACAATATCATGGCATTAACATCTCCCATCATGTATATCATCTTATTCATGAACACTTAACAATATCATCATCATTATGTATGCAATGTAGTGCAATGCTCATGTCTCCTCGGAAACTCATTGTAACACCCCGGCATTTAATATGCCCGAATGCTACCAAACATAAGCTAAACAACATCTAAGTACCACAATTAAACATAAATTCCAGCAAAGGTTCATATGCTAAAAACCGATATTTCGGCAGCATCTCCTTTGTTTTTCCATGAATTAAAACAATCTCAATATCATGGCAATATATATATCATAGCACACGACATCTAAAACAACAACATAAATGGACATAACATCAAGTTACGCCAATAATACCACGCTTAACCACTTCATAAACTATAACGAAGCAAATAAGGATTCACAAGCATGCTAGATTAAACCATACATTAAGTTTAGGGCACAACTCTTAATATCATGTCTCCAAATGGTTAATTATGGACTATGATGGTGGAGCTACGTGTAGAAGTGTAGCTAGATCCCTTTTTCCCGCATGCCGATCTCAAAGTACCTAAAAACAACATAAAACACAAGCGTGAGTTCGAAAACTCAGCAAGCATATTGTAATGGACAACAAGATCATTTACAAGACAATAATACCTCACATCACATATAACATCTCATACTTGAGCACATAACAACATCATCATCATTAAAAAAAATGTATTGCAATGCAATGCAATGCAATGTTATGCTCATATCTCCATGGAAACTCATACCGGTATGGTTGAGTACACACCCGTCGGTGTGCACCCTCTCCCCTTCCATCCCGAAGATGGAGGGTGCCTACTCCTCGCTTCCACAACCCACGGTAGATGGAATCACGATGTAGGACTTACTCTAATGGCTCTCCGGATTAGTCATAACTTTCTCACCGACCTTCCCGGATTAGTTAATGACTTTCTCACCGCCCGGGCCATGTAACATGTCATGCATGCAACTATGCCAATTATCATATTTCACATGTACATAAACATATGGCAACTCATCATGACAAATATAAACACATGGCATCGAACCATGATAATCATACTCAATATTTTATTGGAAAACAGCAAGCATGGCAAGTGAGCATAGCAAGTGTTCAATCTTTCACCCAATATCAACAAACAACCTACAATCCGCTATACATTGCAACACACTTGCCTCAACCGCGGGCGACGGATTTGTGGGACGTAGAGAGCACTCCTGGTGTCACACCACCTGCACATAGGCATCACACACTCACAATAATGCCCACAAAACAGTACACAAATCCCCATCTAACCCGACATTGCCCACTACTTGCAAACCTAAAAACAGAGGTTCTGTCCCGGCGGGACAGCAGCCTTGCAAAGGCCATAACTTGAGTTCTGGGACTCCAAATCGATTCAACGAGTACACCATCACGAAGCTTAGGAAATTTCCTACCTTTTTCTAGTTATACAGAAAGACTGATTCGGACTCTAAAATTGTTTAATCTACAGATTACTACGATCTGTTCCAATCACGTCACAGATTTTAACACGCTCGGTAAAACGGACATAACTTTCAAACGGCTGATCGGATTTTAACGTGCTTTATGTCCACGGAAAGATAATTAAATTATATACAACTTCTTTTAAGTCCGTACGGACATATTCGGATTCTAAATCGATGAAAACGCTAACCCTAGCCGGACTGCTCAATCTGCCCGAAAACAGAAACGTGGCAACATCTAGATCTAACCCAAAGAACTCCAATCCAGCACCGCCAATTGATTTAAAAACTTGATAATCACCCTAAGAACAGTACCTAGATCAATTCCAAGGATCCCCATGATCATACCTTTGCCCAACGAACGAATCTCCAATAGATCTCCTCGCGGATCGCTCCTCGCTCCTCGCTCCTCGCTCCTCTCTCCTCGCTCCAACGGATGGATCCACAAGGTGCAGAGGTGTGGAGACCACCCTAGGGCAGCAAGGGGGTGGAGGAGAGGTGGTGGAGAGGTGGGGAGCAATGGGGCAAAGGGGGAGGTGGAGGCGCACAAGAGGGAGAGGGAGAGGGGGTGGCGGCTAGGGCTTAGGAGGGGGAGGTGGGGGCGCCCAAGGGTAGGGGGAGCACGCCCAAAAGGCTGGTGGGGAGCCCTTTTACCAGCCCCCACACCCAATCCTAGTCCGTTACGGAGACCTACTCCATCCCACCAAAGCCCACCAAGGCCCAAACTCCCCCGAGAAGGCCCAAAACCCCGGAAACGCCCCGGAAAAGCTATTAACCTCCATATCCTATAGTTTTAACCTTAATTCCACATCTCATAATGTTATTAACCTTATCATGCACGTTAAATAAGGTTACGACACTCCGTGGCGACATAACACTTCAACCGGCCCAAAAGCGAGAAAACCCTAAGCCGAAGGTTTTATTCTCTAGTTTCACCTTCTATAACGTCACACCAAACCATAGTGTCACTTTCTTCCCCCCTTCAACAGGATTAGACCTCGATTACATAGGACGACAAAAACAGAAACAAAGTCCCCAAGGGACAAAAGGCTTCTCTACAGCACAAAACATTCGCTGACAACGACTAGAACCAGGAAACAAGCGACAAGCGAGTTCCCAAAACCAACACTTAAAGAAAAAGTGTTGATCTAGCTCAACTAAGGGCAACCGCTCACGGTTCAACTTTCAATTCAAATCCCAAACAGAATCTGCGTTTCAACCTCGAAGGGCTTCAACAACCCAAAACGCTCGAATCCTCACGACAAACACCTCACCCTTCTATCACAACCTACGACTACACCTTTGCACTAAACTCAACATGACAAAGTCAAAGGAAGTCACAATTCCATTAATGACCTCTCTTCATTCCCGAAAGTTTCCATCGAGGGGAATAACTCATTAAGGCACACTAGCCCTTCCGATACACGATCATACTAACATTTTATTCCATCCTTTCCCAGGCAAGACTCAAACCCAAAAACAACTAGTGAAGACAACTGCTCACGGCAGGGCAATTATCACCGATCTACCGTCAACTTCACTTCCACCCATCGCTACTCTTAGTAAAGGTTAAACCCATACATCATCAACCTCCATCACAAACCACCCTTATACCACTAAGGTTCGACACCTAGCCCAAGCTAGGATCGAAAACCTTACCAAACCACAATTGGTTCCTTTCTTAAGAGGGTCTCGCCCTCACACAAAAACACTTAGCTATCAAGCCCAAGTGTACACACAACAACTCAAACCCAAAGCGTTAACAACCATTTTGGAAAGAATTCGGCAACATCCAAGCCAAAACACAAAGGAACCATAAATCCCCTACATCACAACCAACATAACAGAAATTGTTCATTGCTTCTTTTCATACTAGAAAGCAAGGGAAATCTCGTTTCATGACATATATGCACTCTTCAGGAGCACTCCGGATTAGTCATATCTCCATATATGACTTTCTCACCGACCTGGCTCAATGACTCTTTTATCATTTAACATGTAAAAACGATGTCATGTTTACTTTTCACCATTCCCTCCTCATGTAACCACACTACCGAATAGTCATTCACATGATGACTTTTGCCTCGGTATCATATGAATAAATCTCGAATAACATCGAGAGTTGCGCTAATTCATATAAACTATGACGGCAACATCGTTAATCAACAAAACACCACATCGTGTGAAAACCCATCTTCGATTTAACACTAGCTTTGCAACACCTCGCAAAATCAAACTCAACCCTTTGGAATAGAACATCGACTCCAAAATCAAACATCTGCAGACACAAGCGCCATAAATTTTTATCAAAAGAGAGGGAAACTCAATCCAAAAAGAAAACTCTTCACTAACCAAATTCACTTATGAAACATTCATAAAAATCCGGACTTGTAAAACACCCGCACACAGACACATTTTCCAAATGACTCAACTCTAGTCAAATAGAGTTACACATCAAGGGCTTAACTCAAAAGTTTCCAACACAACCCTTTATGACCATCTGCTTCCTTTTAAAATTAATTCCAAAGATAAATCGGTGCAAGCGAAAGGGCGCGATCCACTCAAAAACTTTTGGATGTAAACTCAAACTCACAACCACGAACTAAACAAATTCGCCAAAACCAAAGGTCGACACCAACCACTACGAGTTTTGGGGAAACTCTGAAACTCAACATAAGGAACACCTCAACCGAAAGCATTCAACCGAGATGGCAAACAACCAAACCAGTTTCAAAGGTTTTTAGACAACAGCTCAGCATGAAAGGAACCATCTCTAGTACTCCACTACGCTTTCCATTAAAGACTTCAATAATCACTATTTACTATCTGAGGAGCCCCAACACAATTCAACCGAAAGTTTCACAACAAATTCTTCTTCTAGTTACCATTCCCAACATTTTTAATAAGGGTTTATGATGCTTATAAAAAAGGCACCCAACCAAGACTATAATGACATGATCCCCACGGCTCACCGAATCATAATACATCTTATTCTAAATTTGAAACATAGTACTTCAACAAATCTTTCAGCAAGATCAACCTATAAATTTCATACCACCTATATATTCACGTCTCGACAACCGAACCTTATTCAGTTAAACAACGACTTCAACATGTAAATATTATCTCTACAAGACAAAGTTCATAACTAGGATTCCAAGGCATACATTCATTAAGGATGAAATTGTACATCATGTTAATTATCCAAAGCTCACTCCATCGCAACATGTTAAAATTTTCCTCTATTTTAACCATGGTTTTCCAACTAATAATCTAAACAGTTACCACAACTACTTAGTCATCAATAACAACAAATGGGCATAATCATCAACCAACAACATTACTTTTAGCTACCCTATACATAGGTGATAACAAAATTACCACCACACAACATACCCCCACTATTTAAAATAGTGAATACTAGCATTAACACTACCATTAACAACATCATTAACAATAAGTCTTATGTCTTCTCCATTGATATCAATACTAGCATTGTAGCGACACAACTGCATACTTCCAAAGATACTAGTAGTTTGCAACAACATAAATAGCATCTCTAATCAACATCCAAATTAAAGTCACTAGTCAACACGATTAAATTTCTCTATTAATCCATTAGATTAGAACATCTTTAACAACCCGACAAAGTTTCTTTTACAATAACAATGCAGTCTACATCATCTTAATGTTTTAACTATGCATCAAAGTTTAAACTTTTAACATTAACAAGGATCATAAGCACTTTTAAAGCAAGGCAACAGATTCTAAGCATGTACATTAACACATTTAATCATTCTCGCTAAGAGTAAACTGCAACACTAGTAGTCTATTTATTCTCAAGCTAGAGATATTAATCACATTGAATTGATTCAACTCAAAATTTAACTTAGCAACACATCAATCCATAAACCACATTGTTACCTACTACATAACATGCTAAACATCAATTCTTACTAGGGACAAATGATTTGAGTCAAAAGACTACTTTGTTTACTGACATTTTAGTTTTAAAACTCATCCCAAGTTCATAAGGAAAATTTGACTCTCAAAATTGCGATGAGACAAACACAAACTTGGTCATGCAAAGGAATTCTCCAAAACACTTTTTAAATCTCAAAGACTCCCTCTTTGGAGGGAACCAATCGATCAAATATACCTTTGCAAATAAACCCTAACTCCAAACTTTCAAAAATAGGAAGGGTTCTTCAAAGATGATTTTCTTAAACCAAAGAAAATAACGAATCAAACACCACTTACTTCTACAAAGACACGTAACTTCAGCCCTGACACCAGTGCGGCATAACTCATAATAACTCCGTTAACCTCGGAGAAAGACAAACACAGGGATAAATTTGAATGCTTCTTCCCCATAAAGCCATCAACAAACTAATCATTAAAGCTGGAAAGGCGTCCAAAAGAAGCGCAACACTAGACTCCTCTTCTTCGTCTTCAACCAAGGAAGACAAAACCACACACCGCATCTGAGCGATCCGCAAAACCCAACATTTTTCATTTGATTCAAATCAACTAAAGCCAAGAAAAGCAACGAAAATCGGCCGTCGAGCGGCAAAGAACGTCTGAAGGAATCCACCACCAAACTCTTCTATTTGACTCCAGTCAACTGCCAGATCTACAACAGAGAGGGTAAGCACTCTTCTCCTACTGAGGGTTAATAGTTCTTCGGTGATGGCGCTAACCGCCATACCTTCAAACCTCGCCCTTACTATGAACAAAAAGAGGTGACCGAAACCCTTCGGTACCACAATTCCACTCTATCACAACAACAAGAGCAATTCAGTCATTTATCTCATAGACATAGCAACATGCTTTATCAAAGGAAGCATTCAACATCATAGCTTAAATACAACATTTAAGCATAAAGAAACGATACCCATACCCTTTCCTACTGTGCATCCATTGTGTGTCAAATTTTAGATTAGTTATACCACTTTTGCAAGTTTTAATGTTGCTATCCTATAACAAAATTTTAGTTAAGACCTAAGCCATGTTTCTAAGTTATTCCACATCATATTTTAGTTTTTCCCTATAGCATGACACTAAAAATTCACATTCCAAGGACCTACAGCCCGCTCTGATACCAACTGTAACACCCCGGCATTTAATATGCCCGAATGCTACCAAACATAAGCTAAACAACATCTAAGTACCACAATTAAACATAAATTCCAGCAAAGGTTCATATGCTAAAAACCGTTATTTCGGCAGCATCTCCTTTGTTTTTCCATGAATTAAAACAATCTCAATATCATGGCAAGATATATATCATAGCACACGACATCTAAAACAACAACAAAAATGGACATAACATCAAGTTACGCCAATAATACCACGCTTAACCACTTCATAAACTATAACGAAGCAAATAAGGATTCACAAGCATGCTAGATTAAACCATACATTAAGTTTAGGGCACAACTCTTAATATCATGTCTCCAAGTGGTTAATTATGGACTATGATGGTGGAGCTACGTGTAGAAGTGTAGCTAGATCCCTTTTTCCCGCATGCCGATCTCAAAGTACCTAAAAACAACATAAAACACAAGCGTGAGTTCGAAAACTCAGCAAGCATATTGTAATGGACAACAAGATCATTTACAAGACAATAATACCTCACATCACATATAACATCTCATACTTGAGCACATAACAACATCATCATCATTAAAAAAATGTATTGCAATGCAATGCAATGCAATGCAATGCAATGTTATGCTCATATCTCCATGGAAACTCATACCGGTATGGTTGAGTACACACCCGTCGGTGTGCACCCTCTCCCCCCTTCCATCCCGAAGATGGAGGGTGCCTACTCCTCGCTTCCACAACCCACGGTAGATGGAATCACGATGTAGGACTTACTCTAATGGCTCTCCGGATTAGTCATAACATTCTCACCGACCTTTCCGGATTAGTTAATGACTTTCTCACCGCCCGGGCCATGTAACATGTCATGCATGCAACTATGCCAATTATCATATTTCACATGTACATAAACATATGGCAACTCATCATGACAAATATAAACACATGGCATCGAACCATGATAATCATACTCAATATTTCATTGGAAAACAGCAAGCATGGCAAGTGAGCATAGCAAGTGTTCAATCTTTCACCCAATATCAACAAACAACCTACAATCCGCTATACATTGCAACACACTTGCCTCAACTTGCAACGGATTTGTGGGACGTAGAGGGCACTCCCGGTGTCACACCACCTGCACATAGGCATCACACACTCACAATAATGCCCGCAAAACAGTACACAAATCCCCATCTAACCCGACATTGCCCACTACTTGCAAACCTAAAAACAGAGGTTCTGTCCCGGCGGGACAGCAGCCTTGCAAAGGCCATAACTTGAGTTCTGTGACTCCAAATCGATTCAACGAGTACACCATCGCGAAGCTTAGGAAATTTCCTACCTTTTTCTAGTTATACGGACTGATTCGGACTCTAAAATTGTTTAATCTACAGATTACTACGATCTGTTCCAATCACGTCACAGATTTTAACACGCTCGGTAAAACGGACATAACTTTCAAACGGCTGATCGGATTTTAACGTGCTTTATGTCCACGGAAAGATAATTAAATTATATACAACTTCTTTTAAGTCCGTACGGACCGATTCAGATTCTAAATCGATGAAAACTCGAACCCTAGGCCGACTGCTCAATCTGCCCGAAAACAGAAACGTGGCAACGTCTAGATCTAACACAAAGAACTCCAATCCAGCACCACCAATTGATCTAAAAACTTGATAATCACCCTAAGAACAGTACCTAGATCAATTCCAAGGATCCCCATGATCATACCTTTGCCCAACGAACGAATCTCCAATAGATCTCCTCGCGGATCGCTCCTCGCTCCACGCTCCTCGCTCCTCGCTCCTCGCTCCAACGGATGGATCCACAAGGTGCAAAGGTGTGGAGACCACCCTAGGGTAGCAAGGGGGTGGAGGAGAGGTGGTGGAGAGGTGGGGAGCAATGGGGCAAAGGGGGAGGTGGAGGCGCACAAGAGGGAGAGGGAGAGGGGGTGGCGGCTAGGGCTTAGGAGGGGGAGGTGGGGGCGCCCAAGGGCAGGGGGAGCACGCCCAAAAGGCTGGTGGGGAGCCCTTTTACCAGCCCCCACACCCAATCCTAGTCCGTTACGGAGACCTACTCCATCCCACCAAAGCCCACCAAGGCCCAAACTCCCCCGGGAAGGCCCAAAACCCCGGAAACGCCCCCAGAAAAGCTATTAACCTCCATATCCTATAGTTTTAACCTTAATTCCACATCTCATAATGTTATTAACCTTATCATGCACGTTAAATAAGGTTACGACACTCCGTGGCGACATAACACTTCAACCGGCCCAAAAACACGAGAAAACCCTAAGCCGAAAGGTTTTATTCTCTAGTTTCACCTTCTATAACGTCACACCAAACCATAGTGTCACACTCATACCGGTATGGTTGAGTACACACCCGTCGGTGTGCACCCTCTCCCCCCTTCCATCCCGAAGATGGAGGGTGCCTATTGCTCGCTTCCGTTCACCGCGGTGAATGGAATCACGATGTAGGGCTTACTCATTGGCTCTCCGGATTAGTCATATCTTTCTCACCGACCTTCCCAGATTAGATATTGACTTTCTCACCGCCTGGGCCATGTAACATGTTATGTATGCAAGCATGCCAACATCATATATAACTCATATATTACCACATGGCATCATAACATCTTAAACATGCTCATCATATCATAGCAATCATTAAAACATGGCAAGTGATCATATATCATGTAGACAATTCCATCTAATCTCAACATGCAACCTACAACTCGCTATCCATCACAACACACTTGCCTCAACCACGTGCAACGGATTGGCGGGAAGTAGAGGGCACTCCCGGGGTCGCACCACCTGCACACAGGTACCACACGCTCACAAACATAACCACAAAACAGTACGCAAACCCTCATCTATCCCGACATTGCCATCTACTCGAAAAACCTAAAAACAGAGGCTCTGTCCCGGTGGGACAGCAGACTTGCACAAGGCATAACTTGAGTTCTGGGACTCCGAATCAATTAAACGAGTACATCTTCGCGTAGCTTAGGAAATTTCTCAACTTTCTCTAGTTATAAGGAAAGACTGATTCGGACTCGAAAGTTGTTTAATCTACAGATTACCGTGATCTGTTCCAATTACGTCACAGATTTTAACACGCTCGGTAAAATAGTCATAACTTTCAAACGGCTGGGAGGAATTTAACGTTCTTTATATCCACGGAAAGATAATTAAATTATCTACAACTTCTTCAAAGTCCGTACGGTCAGATTCGAAATCTAAATTGGCGAAAATAGGAACCCTAGGTCGACTGCTCATGCTGTCCCAAAACAGAAACGTGGCAACGTCTAGATCTAACCCAAATTACTCCAATCCAGCAACACCAATTGATCTAAAAACTTGATAATAACCTTAAGAATAGTACCTAAATCAACCACAGGGAACCCCATGATCATACCTTTGCCCGACGTACGAAACTCCAATCGATCTCCTCGCTCCTCGTTCCTCGCTCCTCGCTCCTCGCTTCTCGCTCCTCGGACGGATCCACGAGGATGCAGGGGTGGGGAGGCCACCCAAGGGCAGCAAGGGGGTGGAGGAGAGTGGTGGGGAGGTGGAGAGGTGGAGAGGGCAAGGGGGTGCACGGCTAGAGGGGTGAGGGGGCGGCGAGGGCTAGGGGGAGGTGAGGGGGCTCAATGGGGGGGGGGAAGGTGGGGCGCAATGAGGGGAGGTGGGGCGCAATGAGGGCAGCAAGGAGGCCCTTTTACCAGCCCCTACTCTGAATCCTAATCCTACATGGACTCATAATCCATCCCACCAAAGCCCACAACCCCCCCTTAAGGCCCAAAATCCCCCGGGAAGGCCCAAAACCCCGAAAACGGTCCGGAAACGTTATTAACCCCCAAATCCTATGGTTTTAACCATATTTCCACATCTCATACTGTTTTTGACCATATCATGCACGTTAAATAAGGTTACGACACTCCGTGGTGTCACATTATTTCCAAAGGAAACACTAGATCATACAAGATCAAAATTGTTTGAAGATATCTTATTTTGAAGGTTTTACAAAATGCCTCATCAAATTCCTTCATTTTCAAAATCTAAATATATATATATATATATAAATATGTGTGTGTGTAAATCTCATCTAATAAAGTACATTTTGTCAAAAATATATTATTTACTTTGTTACAAAAGCAAAGACTTGTTTTGGACAAATTTTTGCTTTAAAAATCCGCAAATCCAAAATTTGATCAAAATTGATCTAAATAATGCATTTATTCAGTCATAACTCTTGGAACTAGAATATTGACATGTCTAATATCCTAAAATGTAATTTGGACTCAAATAAGTTAATTGAATTTGATTCTCTTATCATTTGGGATTTATATTTCAAAATGAGTTCTTGTTGCCCATAAAAACTATTTTAATTATAAACTATCTTAAAAGTTTGTGCTATGAAATTTTTAGTGAGTTAGAAATGCTCCCATTTGATATCTTTTGGTTAAATATTAGTTTGGAGCATTTCCCTCAACTTCCGCTAGCTTTTAGGTTGTGCCTGGTTGAAATCGACACTACCACTGCCTCACAGCTGGTAGCACCGAGCATCGGCACTATCACCTGGGAGTGACAGTATTACCACTCCTAGTGGTTTGAACCTGAAGTGGGCAGTTTCTTTGTGGTCGGTTGGGCCTTTTCTTACCAGTCCTCACCTCTTGACCTTAGCTGGCTGTGACCTAGTTCCTTTTCTCTTCTAAGTCCCAACTCCTCTTCTCTCTCTCTCTCTCTCTTCTTCTCCAAACCAAAAATCGCAACTCCCTCAAATCTAGGGGTGATAATGGGCTAAAGCCTAGCATAATCCTGATCCAAGCCCAAATTTTTGTTTCTTTGATCGAGTCTAGTCCAAGCCTAAAACTAATAAGTCTAGGTCCAATCCAGGCACAAATAAAGTCTTGGATCTTGATCCAAGCTATTTATATGTACAACATTCATGTACATGTGACCAGAATTAACACATAATGCGTGCAATACTGCAATTTAGGAGAAAATGTAAGGTATAAGCCTGGCCCAAGTTGGTCTAGATCTAGTCCAAATAACTATGGATCCAAAATGAATCCAATCCATTTCAAATTTTGGAGCAATCTAATCTAAAAATTTAGACCGATCCAAGTCCATTATCACCCCTACCCAAATCTCTAGCAAATCCTTCATTTTGGACTCCTCTTGTGTGCTTGAGGGTTCCTCACTCTTAAAGTGACCTCCTCCTTTTGTGCTTTCTTTTGTTCCTAAGGTCACTTTTGCTCAATTTAGGGTTTGGTGAAAATGTGGTTATTTTAACAATTAAAAGTTCAAATCTCATATTAAATGGACTAGATCAGTGACCTTAGATGTCAGTCCCTACAATTCAATTGCCCAATACTTCTATAGAATGAAATTTTGAGTCTAGGGTTTTGGGGATTAATTGGATCGACAGTACCACTCGTGCTCAACTGTACTGGGCTGGTACTGCTGAGATCCAAGAGCGCTAGTGCAGCCCCAGCACATCCAAGCACAATATGTTGGTGCTGCCAGCCATCATTGATCCCTAATATTTCTTATTGCTATACCTTATTCAAAAATCAAAGCCTAATTGATCTTCCTTGATTTATCTTGCTTCTTTTCGTTGTGATCTAGGAACAACGCCGAGGACTAAGAATGCCTCCAAGGCCCCTGCTCCTTGTGGTGGAGGTTCACTGCACAAGTCGGCAAGGAACATGGGTGCTTCTTTTCGTTGTGATCTAGGAACAACGCCGAGAACTAAGAATGCCTCCAAGGCCCCTGCTCCTTGTGGTGGAGGTTCACTACGCAAGTCGACAAGGAACATGGGTGTTCCCGCAAGTGGCAGTGATTGAAGTGATGACTCTTTTGAAGTCGCAATGAGAGACTTGGATGCAAAGCGAGTTGTGCAAAGGGAGCTTGCCGGAGACTCAAACACAAGAAAGGGAAAAGAGGCCGTGGTTGAATCTAGTGAGGAGGGTGAAGATGAAAAAATGGAGGAAGAAGAGGCTAGTGCGCTGAAGAGGAAATGCCAAGTCTCTGAGATGATCTAAGGCAAATGAAAAAAATGAAGGAAGAAGAGGCTAGTGCGCTGAAGAGGAAATGCCAAGTCTCTGAGATGATCTAAGGCAAATGAAAGCAGAAAAGTACTTTGCTTTAAGAGATGAAAATCAATACCTATTGCAAAGGAATGCCACTGAAGATCATTTTCATAGTCAGTTTCAGCAGAAGGTGTACTATGAACTTTACAAGGATGAAGAGTTCGTCGATCAGAAATGGATCAATTGGGATCACATTCGCAATATGTCCTATTTTGTTGGTGTCCTAGAGTTATTTGAGAAAGTGTGTGACACTACGGTATGGTGTGACATTATAGAATGTGAAATTAGAGAATAAAACCTTTCGGCTTGAGGTTTACTCGCGTTTTTGGGCCGTTTGAAGTGATGTGTCACCACGGAGTGTCGTAACCTTTTAAATGGTGCATGTTAAGGTCAAAAACTTTATGAAATATGGTATGGCAGGTTAAAACCATAAGGTATGGAGGTTAATAGCTTTTCCGGGCTGTTTCCGGGCCGTTTTCGGGGTTTTGGGCCTTCCCGGGGGAGTTTTGGGCCTTGGTGGGCTTTGGTGGGATGGATTAGGTCTCCATAACGGACTAGAATTAGGTGTGGGGGCTGGTAAAAGGGGTTTCCCTGCCCCTTTGGGGCGTCCACCCTGCTGCCTTTGCGCCCCTTGAGGCCTTGGTGCGCCCCCCTCACCTCCCCCCACTTGCCAAGCCCTAGCCGCCCCTTCCCTTTGAGCCTTGCGCCTCCCCCTTGCTCTCCTCCATTGCCCCACCTCTCCACCACCTCTCCTCCACCCCCTTGCTGTCCTAGGGTGGTCTCCACACCTCTGCACCTTGTGGATCCATCCGTTGGAGCGAGGAGCGAGGAGCGAGGAGCGTGGAGCGAGGAGCGATCCGCGAGGAGATCGATTGGAGTTTTCGTTCGTCGGGCAAAGGTATGATCATGGGGATCCTTGGGTTTGATCTAGGTACTGTTCTTAGGGTGTTTATGAATTTTTTAGATCAGTTGGTGGTGCTGGGTTGGAGTTCTTTGGGTTAGATCTATACGTTGCCACGTTTCTGTTTTCGGGCAGATTGAGCAGTCGGGTTAGGGTTCGAGTTTTCGTTGATTTAGAATCCGAATATGTCCGTACGGACTTAAAAGAAGTTGTATATAATTTAATTATCTTTCCGTGGACATAAAGCACGTTAAAATCCGATCAGCCGTTTGAAAGTTATGTCTGTTTTACCGAGCGTGTTAAAATCTGTGACGTAATTGGAACAGATCACGGTAATATGTAGATTAGACGACTTTAGAGTCCGAATAAGTCTTTCCATATACCTAGAGAAAGTTGGGAAATTTCCTAAGTTACGCGAGGATGTACTCGTTTAATTGATTCGGAGTCCCAGAACTCAAGTTATGCTTTTTGCAAGGCTGCTGTCCCGTCGGGACAGAACCTCTGTTTTTAGGTTTTGCGAGTAGTGGGCAATGTCGGGTTAGATGGGGGTTTGCGTACTATTTTGTGGGCATGATTGTGAGTGTGTGATACCTATGTGCAGGTGGTGCGACCCCGGGAGTGCCTTCTACTTCCCGCCTTTCCGTTGCCCGTGGTTGAGGCAAGTGTGTTGTAATGAATAATGAATGTTATGTTGCTTGTTGAGACTAGATGAAAGATGGATTTCATGATATGATCAATTGCCATGCTTTAATGTTTTCCTATGATATGATGAGTATGCTATGATGCCATGTGTTAAATATACAAGTTTATGATGATGATGGCATATTTGCATACATGACATGTTACATGGCTCGGGCGGTGAGAAAGTCATAACTAGTCCGGAAAGGTCGGTGAGAAAGTTATGACTAATCCGGAAAGCCAATGAGTAAGTCCTACATCGTGATTCCATTCACCGTGGTGAACGGAAGCGAGGAGTAGGCACCCTCCATCTTCGGGATGGAAGGGGGGAGAGGGTGCACACCGACGGGTGTGTACTCAACCATACCGGTATGAGTTTCCAAGGAGACATGAGCATTGCATTACATTGCATACATAATGATGATGATACTGTTAAGTGTTCATGAATGAGATGATATACATGATGGGTGATGTTATTGCCATGATATTGTTCTTGTTGTCCATTACAATATACTTGCTGAGTTTCGAACTCACGCTTGTGTTTTATGTTGTTTTTTTTAGGTACTTTGAGATCAGCATGCGGGGAAGGGAAATAGTCACACGCCCACACGTAGCTTCACCTTAATGATTCCACAAGTTATTCTATTAGTTTGATAATAAATTGCGTGTGATGATCATTGCTTTAGTGTTTAGCTTTACTATTTGAGAGCTTATTTGTTCTTTTGACACTTGGAGACATTAAGTGCTTGATGTTAGTCTTATATTGTCGTTAAGACTCTATTTATTGCTGTTTTAGATGTTTCCCTTATTGCCATATAATGCTATATCGTTGTTGCTCCTTAAATTCATGATAAAACAAAGGAGGTGCTGCCGAAATCTCGGTTTTTAGCCTATGCGCCTTTGCTGGAATTTTATGTTAAATATGATATTTGGATGTTGTTTAGCTTATGTTTGGTAGCATTCGGGCATATTAAATGCCGGGGTGTTACAAAGTGGGTCTTTCTCATTTTTTGAGCCCAAAGAGTAATTTTTGGAATATTTGATTCACCAATTCTATGACACAATCTTCATTTCTAACAATTATGACTCTATCACTTGGATGTTTGGGACTCAGATTTATATAGCTTCTAAGGATGAGTTCGAGAGTGCTCTAGGAGTCTTTCATTCAGGTTATCCTCAAATCCATGAAGAAAGAGTGCTTATCTTGACACAACAAAGCAATTTCTTTGATCCAGCAGCCCAAAGGAGAAGGCCAGGAAATATGTCAGGACTCCTTCCCTAGCCAACTTTGGTTAATAAAATTATTGGGGTTATCATTCATTCTAAGAGTGGTAATTTTGATGACATCAGAAGCTTTGTATGTAATATCATGGCAAAAGTAATGGAAGGGCAAAAGTTTGATGTCTTGGACTTCATTATTAGAGAAATGGCATCTTCTTCAAGGGATCGCTCTAAGACAATCTATTTTGCCCCTTACATTATGGCCTTGATAAGGAGAAAGACATGATACAATGGACCTTTGCCTAGTTCGCACAAACAAATAAGCCTCGTGAAGCTCTGCCTCAAGTTCGCTCTCATCTAGCACAACAGTAGCACGAGGCCTGTTGGGCTCGAGAGCAGCAGTGTAGGGTCGAGGATATGACTAGAGGGGGGTGAATATGCGTCTTTAAAAAATTATAATCGACTAGTATGAATACGCTATAATCAACCCCTATGTCAAAACCTAACAAATTGTAACGCGGAAGCGATAAACTAAGGTTTTGACAATTAAGGCATAAATCAATTAGGCTCACTAGTGTACTATCTAAATTATGTCTCTAAGCAAGAAATAGCAATTTTACACAAGTAAGCAATTTAATTCTACGAATATAAATTGCAACAAGATAAATATAAAATTGCAAGTAAAGAATAAGAGAGACACACCGATGATCTCCCATGGTCTCAGAGACTTACTGATCTCCCCTAATCCACGTTGAGGCAAGCCCAACCAATTGGACTGGCTTCGACTTGAGCACTCGCCTCGATTCCACTACTGGCAGTTTTTCACCCTTTGGGGTAGGCTCAACTCGAACCTTCACAAACTTTGTTGAGGCTTCTCACAAACCTTGAGAGTTCCCACGCAACCATCAAGAGTAATAAGTCGAGTCTCCAGCTCGAACTTCACCTAGTGAAACACATGCACTTCCGGTGACCACCCAAGTGCAACACATGCACTAGGCTCCTCATCAAGTGCAACACATGCACAATGAGGTCTCAATCCTCACTCTAATTGTAACACATGCAATTAGTTTCACTCTTGAGCTCAAAAGCCAAATTGAGGAGAGCAACACATGCACAAGCCTCTCACACTCTCAAGAGAACCAGCAACAACTAGAAAATGCCCCCGAGGGGTCCTTTTATAGCCCCCACACGAAATCTAGCCGTTGGGGGTAAAACTGTTGTAACACCCCGGCATTTAATATGCCCGAATGCTACCAAACATAGACTAAGCAACCTCTAAATACCACAATTACAAGTAAATTACAGCAAAGGAGCAAATGCTAATACCGAAAATTTCGGCAGCATCTCCTTTGTTTTTCCATGAATTGAAGCAACAACAATATTAACATGTCAAGATAGCATAATGAACGATAGCAATAACATGACCAATCGGAAATTCAACCACCATACAACTAAAGATATTAGTCTATCCGTCACATGTCAAATATGGCCTAATCATTTACTCATGACAAAGCATCAAAACCACAATTTAGTTCAGTGAATTAACCATCACAACTAAAGGAGAGAACATGTCATTGTTTATATGTGTGATGCTAAGTGATGACGTGTGACTAGCTCCCTTTCCCGCATGCCGGTTTCATGGTACCTAAGAAAAACACATAAACACAAGCGTGAGTTCATCACTCAGCAAGTATATTGCAATGGAACAAGAAAATACATTCCAATACATTCATCACCACTTTTCACATACGACATCATACACATCTCATATTCATAGTGTAAGCATATCATTGACATCATCATATATCATCCTCATATAATGTAATGCAATGCACATATCTCCTGGAAACTCATACTGGTATGGTTGAGTACACACCCGTCGGTGTGCACCCTCTCCCCCCTTCCATCCCGAAGATGGAGGGTGCCTACTCCTCGCTTCCATACACCGCAGTGGATGGAATCACGATGCAGGACTTACTCATTGGCTCTCCAGAATAGTCATAACTTTCTCACTGACCTTCCCCGGACTAGTTATGACTTTCTCACCGCCCGGGCCATGTAACATGCCATGTATGCAAACATGCCAACATCATAAATAACTTGTATATTAACACATGGCATCATAACACAATAAGCATATTCATCATATCATTGGAAATCATTAAGGCATGGCATGTGAACATATCATATATTCAATTTCAATCTCAACCAATCTAGCAAACTACAACCCGCTACCCATTCCAATACACTTGCCTCAACCATGGGCGACGGATTGGCGAGAAGTAGAAGGCACTCCCGGAGTCACACCACCTGCACATAGGTACCACACACTCACAATCATGTCCACAAAACAGTACACAAACACTCTTCTACCCCGACATCGCAAACTACACGCAAAACCCAAAAACAGAGGTTCTGTCCCGCCGGGACAGCAGACTTGCAACGAGCATAACTTGGGATCTAAGACTCCGAATCTATTAAACGAGTACATCCTCGTGTAGCTTAGGAATTTCCTAACTTTTTCTAAATATACGGAAAGACTGATTCGGACTATAAAGTGGTTTAATCTACAGAATACCGTGATCTGTTCCAATCACGTCATAGTTTTTAACACGTTCGGTAAAACGAGCATAACTTTCAAACGGCTGGGAGGAATTGGACGTTCTTTGTACCCACTGAAAGGTATTGAAATTACCTACAACTTCTACAACAGGAGGCCGACCAAATTCCGAATCTAAATTGGCGAAAACCCAAGCCCTAGGTGGACTGCTCAATCTGCCCGAAACAGAGAACGTGGCAACTCTAGTTTTCTCCCAAATCTACCCATGGACAGCACCACCACTTGATCTAAAAACATGAAATCGACCTCTAGTACAGCACCTAGACCCAACCCATAGATCAACCATGCCATACCTCTCCAAGAAGATCCGAAACCGATGAAGTCTTCCTTCCCGCCGGCCGCTTCTTCCTCCCGATCCGCGGCGGTTCGCCGGAGATTCCCGAATTCCGGCGATCCTCCGAGCGGGACAGCGAGGAACACCACGAGAGAGGATGCCGTAGGGCTGCTAGGAGAGGGGTGGGTGGCTTGGGAAGGGAGGGGGAGTGGAGGCGCCATGGGGAGAGGAGATGGGAGGGGAGGCTAATGGGGGTGGCGGCTAGGGTTTCATGGGGAGGGCGCACAAGGGGCAGGAGGTGGGGCGCATGGGGGCCTTGTGCTGCCCTCCTCCCCCTCATGGGCCAAAGCAACCCTCCCTCGGCCCAAGTGGGGTCCCCCCCTAAGGCCCAATTCGCCCCGGAGAGGCCCAAACTCCCGAAAACAGCCCGGAAACACGATTAAACTGCATAGCGTAAAGTTTTATTCTCTAATTTCACATTTTATAATGTCACACTATTCCGTAGTGTCACAACTGTCACTTTTCAACCAAAATCGGCACTACCAGGCCTATGAGGCCTGGTAGTACTAGCCTCAACCTCCAACAGTCAGCAACGGTTAGTTTTCTGGTACTACCACCCTTCGGGCCTGGTAGTACCACTCGAGCGACAGTACCGACCCCACTGGGCAGTACTGCCGGCCTTAGGGCTAACTCCAGAAAACACCAAATTGCAAAACATATTTGCAACATCTCAACTCATGCTCAAAGAATTTCATTCAAACTTCAATGAAACTTGCAAAAACACATTTCACAAACAACTCAAAATATATTTGCAAAAACTTATTAAGAAAATAAATCCTAGAGTCTATGAGATTAATCCTCTTAGCCATGTGATGGTCAACACGAGACCAAGTCACTTGCAAAAACCACGGTGCAAGCCCTATTCACATGCTCTTAGGATCCCAGAATCATAGACCCCCCGTTTATTCGCACAACGAATTTGCAAATAACAATTAAACCTCAATGCATGAGCTATATCTCGTTTGCAACATATGCAAATCTCTAGCTCTAAGCAAGCAATAAAACCAATTTGCTTGTGCATCCTCATTTTGTAACACATGCAAAACCTAGCTCCAAGCACAACCAAATAAACTCAAATGCATGAGCTCTTTATTTACAACACATGCAAATCTCTAGCTCCATGTATACTACTTAAACATAAGATTGCTTGAGCTCTCTCCTTTTGCAACACATGCAAAACTTAGCTCCAAGCAATACTACTTCAAATAAGAATTTGATTTAAGAACAAAAGAATCAAGTTCAACAATTGCAACACATGCAAATGTGAATTTCATGCAAAAGCCAATGCATGAGCTTATCCCATTTGCAACACATGCAAATCAAAGCTCTATGCGAAAAACCAAAGCATAAACTTCTCCTATTTACAACACATGCAAATCAAAGCATTATGCAAACACCAAAGCACGAGCTTCACCCATTCGCAGCACATGCCAAATGGTTAGCTCCATGCAAAATTCAAATGCGATATTTGAGCTCAAGTGAACATGGGATTGAGTTCATCAACACATGATGAAGCTCAAGCTAAAGGCTCAACCCCCCTTAATAGTACGCCATTAAAAAATAGACTCAAAGCTAGGAAATATCCTTAGCCTATCTAGTTATACCTTTGCTACTGCACGCGATCCCCTTTGTGCTTTAATAATCTTCAATCATTCTTCTCCCCAGGATCATCACCCGGCTCTATCATCTTGTTCATCAACTCTTGATGAACCTTCTCTTCTTTTTCTTCTCATCGGGATCTCCTCTTGACGCCTATCAACACATGATACGTCCTTGTCCCGTTGTTCATCTCAATCACTTGGACTTAACCTAACTCATCCACAACTCATGAAAGTAGTTAGTCTAAGACACATGATTGTCTCAATCATCTATGCACTCCATTAACACATAATGGATGCCTCCACGATCGGTTGATCACAACCCTAAATCAAATTAAATGAATTAATTGTGTCTTAAGTACAACAATACAACACATACTTCATTATACTTAAGAACTATCCATTTGTCCTTAATTAATCAAGGAACACCATCAACGCATGATGAAGTGTTCTCTAATAATTAATAAGATAAAATGAACTCAATTTAAATTTTCATTTAAATTGATGTGAGTATATAGTAACTACACAAATATTCATATACTCATGTTGATGGAAAGTAATGATCCATAATATGTGGAATATATGGAAATGATCATTACTCTTAACCATCCACTATAGAATAAACTCCACAAGGATATGTGCATACATATTATTTACTTGAATCATTATGCACGTATTCAATTGTTATTGCATTGGAGTTTTATCCTATATGACCATGAGTATACTACAACTAGGCATGTTAATTATATACTAAAGCATTAGTTCCAAAGTATTGATCATTTATATATGGAGTGAAGAATAGATCAATACTATGAAACATCAAGTAAAAGTTTGAACTCCCCCTAAATATGTGCATCCATATAATATATGGATTGGAAAACATAATGCACATTTTGAGGTTAATACAATGGAGGAATTCATACTTTAACATAACTCCAAAGTATGCAAAAAAATACACAAGAAAATGAGTACATACCTTGGGTTTTCCATTTTCCATCCAAATATGAGACCACTAAAATATGCTCAATAAACATGTTTGTCTCATTAAAGATTAGGTTTGTCATTAAACAAAGATTAACCATTAATTTAAAAACAATCACTCAAACCAATGGACCTTGAACTTACAAGCAGCAGTAGGCTCAACAGCAACCATCTCATGATGTTTTAGCAGGCCTAGTTAGTCTTCGCTCTAACCTATAGTGTTTCTTTTGCAATAAGCAACATTCACAAATAACAGTAGTAGATTGAAAAGTAGTAAGACAATAATAAAATAATAACTTTCATAATCAATTTCTTAAGTAAAGCATTTATCATCCTTAATCAGGTTCATCATTTCCATACCAAGTATCAAGTTATTTTTTATGAAAGTCTAACCCTTGACTGTAATCCCCGAGCAACGTCCAATACCGTGGACACAACTTTCCGAATAGTTTTGACACACTGCAGAGGTTATAGACTTTACCCACAAGATACAATCAAACACCACCAAGGAGAGTGACCGTAATAAAGCCTTTACAATGCTCCTTCTAGACCCAGTACTATCCACTGAGGTTTCAACACTGAAGGGACTGGTTACCACAATCAGGCCCCCCCTCTTGCGCCATGTGAGTTTTCGCCTGTACACCCGGAACCCACACCATGATGACAATACCGAAATCTAGACATCACAAATTAATCAGCTAAATCTATCCCATTCTAGACTTGTGGTTGTATGCTAGACTCAGTTCAAATTCTTGCAAGGTTTAGTCCTTAAATTGACCAAGGCAAGACTACCTAAAGAATTCACAAGTATTCAAATCAACAAAAACCAAATATGACGTCCCATGTGCCACTCTTGGTCCACCAGAAATAATCTTGCCTTGGAAAAGGTCCTATTCCTACTCTTGGAGTTATTCCTAGGTCAAGACCTCTCTTTCGAAGCCTTTGTGCAATTCAACGTCTACGCGAAACGGATAAATAAACAATAAATAAATAAAAACAGAGAGCAACTTAAGTCCAAAAATTAAATAAAATTCACAACTAAATAGAGCTCAATTTTACAAAATTTCAAAAACTGGAATCACTTCAATCGGAATTAAAACACAAAAGTTATTGCGATTTGAAGTTTGGAAATTCATTAAAAAGAATAAACCGAATTACTTCATTTATTTTTCTATTGAAAAACCAGAAATATGACATCATGCTTGCATCAGCAATGAATTTGATTTTCGGCTGATTTATTTTTCTAAAGAAAAATCGATTTATTACGTCACGCTTGTGTCATCCGGTACATAGACCTGGTCCACGGTTCGGCTCGGGTCCACGGTGGACTCAGTCCAACGAACTACGTGTCGCTGACATGTGGGCCCGGCTCGGATGACGTCACGTTGACGTCAGCGGGGCTTGGTTTGACTCGGCTGATAGGTGGGCCCCACCAATGATGTCATCATGACGTCATTGCTGACGTCACTCGGGCACAAGCACGGTCACTGACCGGTGCGACTTGGTGGCGATGTCTCGGATTCGGTGCATACGTGTTAGCACGTGATTGGCTCAACTACGATGCGATCTCGTCCGTTAACTCAAAATCCGATGGCCACAATTCAACCGAATCTATACTACGCGAATTAATTTGATCCGTACAATCCAAAATGGACGGCTTGGATTGAATCTGACTCTTCGCGGCGAAGGGACTACGTGGATAGTCCCGGGCAGCGACGCGTGGCACTACTCTAGCCCTACGATCCGAATCTAATGGCTACCGATCCATCTAACCAAAGTGTGACACCACGGAGTGTCGTAACCTTATTTAATGTGCATGATGAGGTCAAAAACTTTATGAAATATGGTATTGGAGGTTAAAACCATATGGTAGGAGGTTTAATTGCGTTTCCGGGCCGTTTCCGGGGGAGTTTGGGCCTAAAAGAAGGGGTTGTGGGCTTTGGTAGGATAGAGTATGAGTCCATTTAGGATTAGGAATCCTATTTGGGGCTGGTAAAAGGGGCTTCCCCTGCCCTTATTGCGCCCTCATCTCCCCTTGTGCGCCCCCACACCCCCCCTTGTGCCCTAGCCGCCTCACCCCTCCCTTTCCCTTTGGCCGTGCGCCCCCTTTTGCCCCTTTGCTCCCCACCCCTCCACTACCTCTCCTCCACCCCCTTGCTGCCCTAGGGTAGCCTCCCCACCCCTGCACCTCGAAGATCCATCCGTTGGAGCGAGGAGCGATCCGGGAGGAGTTTCATTGGGTTTTCGGTCGTCGGGCGAAGGTATGGCCATGGAAAACCTTGGGGTTGGGCTAGGTACTGTTCTAAGGATCATTATCATGTTTTTAGATCAATTGGTGGTGCTGGAATTGAGTAGATTGGATTACATCTAGAAGTTGCCACGTTCTCTGTTTCGAGCAGCATGAGCAGTCGACCTAGGGTTTGGGTTTTCGCCAATTTAGAGTCGGAATTTGGTCGTACGGCTGTTGAAGAAGTTGTAGGTAATTTCAATACCTTTCAGTGGATATAAATAATTTTAAATTATGCCCAGCCGTTTGAAAGTTATGCTTGTTTTACCGAGCGTATTAAAATCTGTGACGTGATTGGAACAGATCACGGTATTTTGTAGATTAAACAACTTTAGAGTCCGAATCAGTCTTGCTGTATACTTAGAAAAAGTTAGGAAATTTCCTAAGCTATGCGAGGGTGTACTCGTTTAATTGATTCGGAGTCCCAGAACTCAAGTTGTGCCTTTTGGAAGGCTGCTGTCCCGACGGGACAGAACCTCTGTTTTTGGGTTTAGCGAGTAGTTTGCGATGTCGGGGTAGAAGAGGGATTGCTTACTGTTTTGTGGACATGATTGTGAGTGTGTAGTACCTATGTGCAGGTGGTGTGACCCCGGGAGTGCCTTCTACTTCTCGCCAATCCATCGCCCGTGGTTGAGGCAAGTGTATTGGAATGGGTAGCGAGTTGTAGGTTGCTAATTTTGATGAGTTGCAATTGAATTTATGATGGGTTCACATGCCATGCTTTAATGTTTTCCATTGATATGATGGTTACGGTCTATTATGTCGTGATGCCATGTGTTAATGTACGAGATAAATATGATGTTGGCATTTTTGCATACATGGCTCGGGCGGTGAGAAAGTCATAACTAATCCGGAGAAGGTCGGTGAGAAAGTTATGACTATTCCGGAGAGCCAATGAGTAAGTCCTACATCGTGATTCCATCCACCGCGGTGTGGGGAAGCGAGGAGTAGGCACCCTCCATCTTCGGGATGGAAGGGGGGAGAGGGTGCACACCGACGGGTGTGTACTCAACCATACCGGTATGAGTTTCCAGGAGATATGTGCATCGCATTGCATTACATTGCATTGCATTATATGAGGATGTTATATGAGGATGATTTATGATGATGTCAATGATATGCTTACACTATGAATATGAGATGTGTATGATGTTGTATGTGAAAAGTGGTGATGAAGGTATTGGAATGTATTTTCTTGTTCCATTGCAATATACTTGCTGAGTGATGAACTCACGCTTGTGTTTATGTTGTTTTTCTTAGGTACCATGAAACCGGTATGCGGGAAAAAGGGTTTAGCTACACATCTACACGTAGCTCCACACAAATTAGATAGTGTTATCATTTGGAGTCATGATAATGAAAGTATTGCCATGAAACTTGGAGAATTGCTTAACTGTGTGCTCGGTCTTATTATTTGATTCGCTTAGCTCATGAAGTGGTTGAATGCTTAATACTGGACTTATATTGTTGCTATGTCACATGTTATTGCTGTTTTAGATGCTTTCCATCATGATATAACTTGTGATACTTTGTTGTTGCTCCGAATCATGGAAAAACAAAGGAGATGCTGCCGAAATTTTCGGTATTAGCATTTGCTCCTTTGCTGTAATTTACTTGTAATTGTGGTATTTAGAGGTTGCTTAGTCTATGTTTGGTAGCATTCGGGCATATTAAATGCCGGGGTGTTACACAAAGCTTCACCGATCGATCTGGACCGCACACTACGAATCGGACAGCCAAGATTGGATCCAAACTCTGCACCAACGCACGCACGTGGATCGATCTATACCGTTCAATCTAGATCCTATGGCTATGGTCCGATCTAGTTCAACAGTAAGTGCCCTACGTGGCACAATCTAGGTCGTTAAATCCTGATCCGACGGTTGAAAACAGATCTAAATGGTAATACTCAATCTAATTCGAACCGTACGATCTAAATCCTACGGATGAGATCAATTCTAGTGGATGCACTAAGATGGTGATGTGGATTCACCTCGCGCGTTTGATGGAAATCGGACGATTGACGGAGCTCGAAGATCTCGGCGATGGCGCGGCGGACGGCTTTGGCTGGAGAGGTTGAAGACGACCTCGGGCATAGCATTTGAGGGCTGTTCCGGTGAGGTGAAACAACGGTTCGGACTCGCCTCGTCGCAAGGAGTTCAAAGCTGGGTCCCGGTGCGGCAAACGACTGCAGACGGCGACGTGCTACAACAAAAACTGAGGTGGCGTGCAGGTGAACTTCGGCGAGCAATCACGGAGATTCGACGGCGCTACGGGTGAGGATACCAAGGGCAAAATGCAAAGGACCAAACGGCGAGCACGGTTCGCGAGTCCACGCTTTAAATGCTAGCCTCGGCATCCGGATTCGGCGCGGAAATCTCGGCAAGTCCATTTCGGCGACGGAGTCTGGCGGCGCTATGAGCTGAAGACGTGGCACAATCTTGAGCGCTCACGCATAACGGATCCAACGCGTTGCACGCACACGTGACGCAACCCATTGCCCACCGTTAGATCGAGATCCAACGGTCGGCCGAATTTGGGTTTAGGGTTTGGGTGCGGCGCGGTAACGGGTTGCGGGTCGGGCGACGTGGGTTGAACTCGTTAGGGTTTCCAAATTTCCTTTTTGCTTTTACTATTTAAAATAAATCTAGTAATTCAAATAAATTAAGAAAAATAGCAAAAAGCTCAGAAAGATTCCAAAAAAATTCTGAAAAATATTTTGAGACATTTTGGACTTAAATAAAATATTTCCAACAAAACTTTATTTGAAACTTTTAAATATTTAAGTAATCTAATAAAGGACTTAATTCAAATTTAATCCAAATAAATTCCAAAAAATTTCAAAAATTCAAATAACTCAATAGAATAAAAGCAAAATTTAGGGTGTTACAAACCTCCCCCCTTAATAGAATCTTAACCCCGAGATTCAGGGATAACTAAGGAAAAGGTTGGGAAATTCTTTCTTCAGGTCTTCCTCGCGCTCCTATGTCGTTTCACTTTCTGAGTGGTTGCTTCATTGGACTCTACAGAAGCGGGTTGGCTTATTTCTTATCTCTCAGTCCATTGTATCCAAAATCTTCACTGGGTGCTCTTTATAAGTTAGATCTTCCTATAGCTCGATTGACTCTAGAGGCATCTGCTCATTTGGCACTCGTAGACACTTCTTTAGTTTTGACACATGGAACACGTCATGCACTCCTGCCTGTGATTGCAGTAATTCCAACTGGTAAGCAACTTCACCTTTGCAACTTAGGATATTGAATGGTCTGACATATCTCGGCGCGAGTTTCCCTTTTGCGTGGAACCTTTTAACTCCCTTGAGAGGTGTAACTATGAGGTATATGAAACCCTCCGGTTCAAAACTCAACTCTCGGCGATGGTTATTGGCATAACTCTTCTGTCTTGATTGAGCTATCTTCAATCTTTCCCTAATCATGAAAATCTGCTCCTCAGCTTCTAAGAGAATGTCTGGTCCATAGACATGGTGCTCACCTATCTCATTCCAATTCAAAGGCGTTCGGCAGGGTCGACCACACAAAGCCTCAAATGGTGACATTTGTGAACTGGCTTGGTAACTATTATTGTAGCTGAACTCAGCATATGACAAACACTTGTCCCATGAAGTAGCATAGGCTAGAGCACAATCTCTCAGCATGTCTTCCAAAATCTGGTTGACTCTTTCCGTCTAACCACCCGTCTACGGATGATATGATGTACTGAAATTCAGACGGGTTCCCATGGCTTCATGCAACTTATTCTAGAACCTTGAGGTAAATTGGGTACCTCAATTTGACACTATTTTCTTCGGCACTCAATGCAAACAGACAATCCTCGACATATACAACTCTGCTAAACGGTCTCCTGAGTACGTAGTCTTCACAAGTATGAAATGAGCGACCTTGATCAAGCGATCCACTATGACCCATATGGAATCATATCCACTCTGAGTCCCTGGCAAACTAGTAATGAAGTCCATACCGATTTCCTCCCTCTTCCACTCAGGTATCCTCAATGGTTGTAACAATCCAGCTGGCCTCTGATGCATTGCCTTTACTCTTTGACATATGTCGCATAGCGCGACATGCTTGGCAACTTCACGCTTCATGCTCGACCACCAAAATCTTTCTTTCAGGTCTTGATACATATTGGCACTTCCCGGATGAATCGGGTATTTGGAATCATGAGCTTTTTCCAGAATCAACTACTTCAGCTCCTTCTTGTTCGGCACACAGATGCGATCTTTAATCCACAGCGTACCTTGCTCATCCAGCTTAAAATCCTTTGCTCTACCTTCCTCCATCTTGGACTTAATTCTCTTTATCTTGTCATCATCCTTCTGTCCTTCCCTGATATGATCTTCTAAGGTAGGCTTCACTTCTAATGCGGCTAGGAATCCCTCAGGTACCACTTCCAACTTCATTTTATGAAAATCCTTGCATAGCTCAGCCTGACTCTCCTCCATCAGCATGTTCACAGTGTGGTTCTTCTGACTCAAGGCATCGGCTACCACATTAGCCTTGCTGGGATGGTAATGAATTCCAACATTATAGTCCTTGATTAATTCCAACCATCTCCTTTGCCTCATATTCAGGTTCGACTGCATGAAGATATATTTAAGACTCTTATGATCTGTGTATACCTCACATCTATTTCCAATAATATAGTGACGCCATAACTTTAAGGCATGCACTACGGCTGCTAACTCCATGTCATACGTTGGGTAATTCTCCTTATGCGGCTTTAACTACCTCGATGCATAAGCAACTACCTTTCTATTCTGTATCAACACGCATACAAGACCTTGACGCGATGCATCACAATAAATATCAAAACTCTGATGCACATCTGGTAAGACTAACACTGGTGCTGATGTTAACCGCTTCTTCAACTCTTGAAAGCTCTTCTCACACTATAGCGTCCATGCGAACTTTTTCTCCTTCTTCAACAATTGCATTATGGGCCTAGCAATCGTTGAGAATCCCTCGATGAATCGACGATAATATCCCACCATTCCAAGGAAACTACGGATCTAGGTCACCTTCTTCGGTTGCTCCCAATGCAATATTGCTTCCACTTTGCTCGGATCAACTGCAACTCCCTCGGAAGTCATTACATGTCCAAGAAATTCCACTTTACTCTTCCAAAAATCATATTTGCTAAACTTAGCAAACAATTGTTTTTCTCGCAGCTTCTCTAGAACTAACCTCAGATGTTCTGCATGTGCTTCTCTTGTCTTGGAGTAGACCAGAATGTCATCAATGAACACGACGACAAACTTATCTAAGTACTCCATGAAAACTTTGTTCATCATGTTCATGAAATACGCTGGTGCATTCGTTAGACCAAAGGACATAACTGTAAACTCATAATGTCAGTATCTCAATGAAAATGCGGTCTTCGGTATATCTTCTGATCGGATCTTCAGTTGATGATATCCTGATCGAAGATCAATCTTGAAGAAAACTCCAGCTCCTCTTAACTGATCAAACAAATCGTTATCCTACTTAGCGGATACTTATTCTTTATCGTCACATCATTGAGTGCGCGATAATCAATACACATCTGAAAACTTCCATCTTTCTTCTTGACGAACAGGACTGGTGCTCCCCACGGCGATGAACTGGGTCTGATAAATCCTTTCTACAATAGCTCGTCGATCTGTTTCTTCATCTCCACTGACTTATCGGTAGACATCCAATAAGGTCTCTTGGCTATTGGAGCTGTACCAGGTACTAACTCGATCATGAACTCAATGTCTCGGTCAGGCGGCATACCGGATAAACCTTCAGGAAAAACATCCAGGTACTCACTGACCACTAGTACATCTTCAATGTTGACTGTCTTCACGATGTTGACCATCAGCTATCCATCTCGAACGGCGGTTGCTTAAAACTCAACTTTTCTACCATCCGGGCTCTCGACTGATACGACTCTCCGTCCACAGTCTAACACAACCTTGTTCTTGGCCAACCAATCCATTCCCAGTATAACATCTAGGGTCTGGGTATCCAATATAATAAGGTTCGCTAGGAACTTTACCCCATTTATTAGTAACTTTACCCCAGAACATCCTACATTAGATTGGAGTTCTGATCCAAGGGATTGGACTAGCAACACATGTCTAAAGTTCACCATTCTTAACCCATTTTCAACATCAAAATTCTGAGATATAAAAGAATGCGAAGCTCTAGAATCAAACAAAACTGTTGCAGGTACTGAGTTAACCAGTAACTTAACCAGTACGACGTCCGTTGTATTTTGAACTATCTCAGTGGTGATGTGGTTGATTTGACCTCTCACCGTTGCTTGGGGTGTAGCTCCAGCTTGAGCAGCTCCACGGTTGGTCCCTGGTGCAGGTGTCCTTCAGGCGTGGTACCAAGGTTGAAGCGAACTGGCGTCACATCTCCTCCTTGCTTCGGACACTGATTGGTGAAGTGCCCCAGTTCGTTGCAGTTGTAGCAACGCCTCATCGTTGCTTGCTGGCCCCCTGCGGTTGCATTGTCGACTGGTGCTGGTTTCTGATAACTCTGACCGGCAGATCTCGGGACTGGCGACAGTGTCTTCACCACATTCCTGGGCTGAAACCTGAAGAACTGGTTGGCTGCAACCCTCTGTGACACTACGGAATGTCATAATCTTATAAAATGTGAAATTTTAGGTTAAAACTATACGGTATGAGGTTTAATCGCGGTTCCAGGCCGATTTCGGGAGTTTGGGCCTTTCCGGGGAGGTTTGGGCCTAAGGGGGATGAGTCGTGGGCTTTAGTGGAAGGGATATGGGCCCATGAGGGAGGAGGGACCAGGTTATGCTGGCTTGGTGCGCCCCCTCCCTGCCCTAGCTGCCCCCCTATGCCCTCTCCACTTGTGGCGCCTCCCTCTCTCCCCAATCTAGCCACCCCCCATTGCCGTGCGCCTCCCCTTCCCTCCCCTTGCGCCACCACCTCCTCCCCAACCTCCTTGATGCCCTTCGGAAGCACCTCACCTCGCCATCCCGCTTATTTCCCCCTCGGAAAGCTCCACGACGTGGAGATCCAGCGATTCCGGCGCGAGGAAGGCGATCGGGGAACCCGGGAGGAAGGAATTCGGCGTTCGTTGTTCGTCGGGCAGAGGTATGGAATGGGTGATCATTGCAAATGGTCTAGGTGCTGTTCTAGAGGTTGATTTCATGCTTTTAGATCGAGTGGTGGTGCTGCAATTGGGTAGATTGGATGAAAACTAGAGTTTGCCATGTTCTCTGCTTCGGGCAGATTGTGCAGTCAACCTAGGGTTTGTGTTTTCGCGCCTTAGGGTTGGAATTTGGTCGGCCGCCTGTTGAGAAAGTTGTAGGTAACTCCAATACCTTTAATTTGACATAAAGAACGTCCAATTCCGCCCAGCCGTTTGAAAGTTATGCTCATTTTACCGAACGGGTTCAAATCTGTGATGTAATTGGGACAGAACATAATGTTTTGTAGATTAAACAATTTTAGAGGCCGAATCAGCATTTCCGAATACTTAAAAAAAGTTAGGAAATTTCCTAACTTCGTGATGATGTACTCGTTTAATCGATTCGGAGTCCTATAACTAAAGTTATGCTAGGTTGAAGCCTGCTGTCCCGATGGGACAGATTCTCTGTTTTTCGGTTTTGGGAGTACTTTGTGAAGTCGGGGTAGACGAGCTTTTGCATACTGTTTTGGGGACACGTTTTGAGTGTATGGTATGCTTGTGCAGGTGGTGTGACCCCGGGAGTACCCTCAACCTCTCGCCAATCCGTCGCCCGAGGTTAAGGCAAGTGTATTGGAATGGGTATCGTTTTGAATGATGCTAGACTTGGTTAGATGCAAATTGCTTTATGATATGATACTAAGATGGATGTTTGCCTATGACATGATGAACATGATTTCATATTGATTATGATTGCGTTGTATTAAATGTTTGTGCCAATCTTTACATGTTATGTCATATGTGCATTCATAATGGAAGAGGCGTCCCATGCTGATGCGGGCCTCTGTGTTCACACATAGTGAACACGAATGATCTATCTTGTAGTCCCATCCCGGGTGTGCATGGGAGCGAGTCAGTAAGAGTAGGCACCCTCCATCTACGGGATGGAAGGGGAAGGGGTGCACGCCGACGGGTGTGCACTCGGTAATACCGGTATGTGCTTCGAGGAGATATGAGCATTTGCATTGCATACATGATGATGATGAAATGAGTACAATGATGTTGAGACATGAGTATGATGTTGTATATGAAATTATGACTTGTTCATGATGTTGATCATGGTATGTAGTGATGATAACATTGAATTGTTCTTTATGGTCCATTGCAATATACTTGCTGAGTGGTGAACTCACACTTGTGTTTTATGTTGTTTTAGGTACCATGACACCGGCATGTGGGAAGGGGCAATAGCTACACATCTTCATGTAGCTCCACACCTATAGTCACATTTACCAATTTGAGTCATGATCATAATAAGTGCCTTGAAACTTGGTGTATGGATTAAGTTGTGTGCTTGTGTTCATTATTTGCTTCGCTATAGTTTATGGAGTGGTTGGATTTGGTATTATTGGTTTATGTTGATGCTATACCCATTCATATTGCTGCTTTAGATGTCTTATGTTATGATATAACTTGCCATGTTATTGCTATTGCTCCAATTCATGTCAAAACAAAGAAGATGCTGCCGAAATTTTGGGTTTTAGCGTTTACACCATTGCTGTAATTTATCTTTATTTGTGGTATTTAGATGTTGTTTAGTCTATGTTTGGTAGCATTCGGGCATACTAGTTGCCGGGGTGTTCTGATTAGGTATCGAGTAAATTTGTAGGTCCTTGGAATGTGTATTTTTAGTGTCATACTATAGGATACAACTAAAATGTGATGTGGAATAACTTAGAAACATGGATTAGGTTTTAACTAAAATTTTGTCATGGGATAGCAACATTAAAACTTGCAAAAGTAGAATAAGTAATTTAAAATTTGACACATATGGTTGCATAGTAGGATGGGGTTTTGGTTCATCATTGCATTGCGCTTGATTATTTGATGAAGACTATGTTTATGATGATGTTTGATCCTTGCTCTTGCTTATGTGATGATGTGCTTATGATTGTGTGATTATATGGTTGTCTGACTGTAGCAGCCATGCCGAGGGGTAGAGGCCGTGGTCGCCGTGGCCGTGGAGGCCAGGGGCGAGGTTCTCAGGGAGTTCTTGAGTGCATGGCGAGGAGCGCCGCTCAATGTTCATGGGCTAGCGCAGAGGAGCTCCCCGGCGGCACGCCAGGGTCGAGGTGCCGGCCATGCGGACTTGGTTCAGCTCTGCAGAGGAGGTTCAGAGTTGCGCCAGCCAGGCGGCAGCCCTGGCCTGTTGTGCCTCCCCGCAGCCCGGCTTGCTGCCCCCGCTGTGCTAGAGCCGAGGATGAGTCTCCGGGAGTGGATGTCCCTCCGTCTGGACACCTTTGACGGAGCGGGCACGCCGGTCCAATCCGCAGATTGGCTGCGGTACATGGAGCGGCAGTTTGAGGTTCTGGAGTTGACCTCGATCTAGAGAGCTCACTTTGTGGCCTTTCAGCTGAAGGGCCAAGCGGATATCTGCTGGGAGAGGGTTCTTGCTGATAGAGCCCCCGCTCTTGGACCGGTCACCTGGGAGGACTTTGTGGCTCGCTTCCGAGCCAAGTTCTACCCAGAGTCTTTCCTTGAGAGGATGGAGCATACTCTGGCGACTCTTTCCCATGGGAAGAGGTCGGTGGCAGAGTATGAGGTGGAGTACAATAGCGTGGTGCGCTTCGTACCAATTGTGGCAGCTGATGACAGGGAGAAGGCGAGGAGGTTCCGTAGGGGCCTCAACCAGGAGTTCAGAGTGGTCATGGGGGTGACTATCCCTCGTGACTTTTCCTCCGTGGTGGAGCAGGCAAAGGGCATGGAGCTTGAGCTGGAGCTCTCCAGGGATAAGCAAAACCCTAGTGGTTCGCGGATTCCGGCGGCCCCGGGCGGGGGCCAGAAGAGGACTTTTGGTGGAGGAGGTGGGTCTTCTCAGTGACCCACCTTCAAGAAGTTCAAGGGGGGGACAGGGTTCCTCCTCAGGGGCCAAGGGGAAGCCGCCCCAGTACACTTCTTCGTGGGTGGCTGTTCATCCTGCGCCAGGGCAGGGCATGATCTGTTTCAAGTGCAGGGGTGGACACTGTGCTGCGGAGTGTGGTTGGTCCGGGGACTACAACCACTGTGGCAAACCCGGTCATATGGGACGAGTCTACCGGATGAATCCCGGTAGCATCATCAAGTGGGAGGCGGTGCCTTCTCCTCCCACTCCAGCGGCGTCTTCCAGGGGTTTGGTGCAGATGCTGGCGGCCCCTGCTCCCCCGTCGCCCTCTGTTTGGGCACCCCCGGTGGCCTACTGGTGCCCGCAGCCGACGGCTCCTCCCCAGTTGCTCTCACCGCCCCCAGCTTTATTGGGGCATCAGCCTTGTGTTGGGGCTCCCGCTGCCCTGGGGCCACCAAGAGTGTACGCCTTGCCGACCGCTGAGTCAGCCGGGCATCCAGAGGTGGTTTCAGGTACTCTGCTTGTGGATTCAGTTGATGCCTCTGTTTTGTTTAATTCCGGAGCATCCTATTCTTTTGTGTCGTCTGAGTTTGCTAGTAGAGCTAAGTTGGGAGTTCAGCGGATCTCTGAGTCTATGATAGTCAGTTCTCTTGGGGGTTTGATTGCTAGTTCTTTGGTTTGCCCGGGTTGCACCATTGCCATTGATGATGAAGTTTTCTTTGCCAATCTTATGGTGATCCAGTTGGCTCCTTTTGATGTCATTTTGGGTAAGGACTGGTTGCATCAGTACCGTGCCAAGATCTATTGCTTTTGGAGGACAGTTACCTTGCAGGCCCCGTCAGGGGTGGAGTTGACCTTTCAGGGTGGTATACCTTCCAGTTCCATCTTTGCTTTGGTTAGTCTGTTTTTTGGTCGCCGTTTGAGGTAGTTGGGTTTTCTCATGGCTATTTTTGAAAAGCCATCTTCTTCAGTAGCAATTGCAAAGATTCCGGTGGTGAAGGAGTTTGCTGATGTGTTCCCTGATGAGTTGCCTGGTTTGCCTCCAGTGAGGAGAGTGGAGTTTCGTATTGATCTTATTCCTGGCACTCGACCTATTTCTATCTCTCCATACCGCTTGGCTTGTCCTTTTCAAGACGAGTTGAAAAAGCAATTGGAGGATCTGTTGGCCAAGGGTTTTATTGGCGCAGTGTGTCACCATGGGGGGCACCCGTCCTCTTCGTTTCAAAGAAGGATGGAAGTTGGCGTATGTGCATTGACTATCGTGCTCATAATCAAGTGACAGTCAAGAACAAGTATCCTTTGCCTCGCATTGAGGATCTGTTTGACCAACAGAAAGGAGCAAAGTTGTTCTCCAAGATTGATCTTCAGTCTGGTTACAATCAGATTCGGGTGAGGGAACAGGACATTGAGAAGACTGCTTTCTCCACTAGGTATGGGCATTATGAATTTAAAGTTATGTCTTTTGGACTAACTAATGCTCCTGCTGTCTTTATGGAGGCGATGAACAGTATGCTACACAAGTACCTTGATGAGTTTGTGGTAGTGTTCATCGATGACATTCTGGTTTACTCTAAATCAGAAGAGGAGCATGAGCGGCATTTGAGGCTTGTGCTAAGTACTTTGAGGGAGAATCAGTTCTTTGCTAAACTGAAAAAGTGTGAGTTCTGGATTTCAGAAGTGGGTTTCTTGGCCACATCATCAATCCAGAGGGCATATCTGTAGATCCTAGCAAAGTCTCAGTAGTTTTGGATTGGAAGAGGCCTTCCAATGTCAAAGAGGTGCGTAGTTTCCTTGGGTTAGCTGGCTACTATCGGCGTTTTGTGCAGGATTTCTCTATCACTGCTAAACCGCTTTCATAGTTGACCCAGAAAGGGATGAAATTTCAGTGGTCTGCAGAGTGTGATCACAGTTTCTACACTTTGAAGGAGAAGTTGGTGACTGCTCCTGTTCTTACCCTTCCCGAGCCTGGGAGGCGTTTCACTGTCTATTCTGATGCTTCTCGTTTGGGACTTGGTTGTGTGCTCATGCAAGATGGCAAGGTGATTGCTTATGCATCGAGGCAATTGAAAAAGCATGAGCAGAACTACCCCACTCATGATCTTGAGCTAGCCGCTGTGGTGTTTGCATTGAAGATATGGAGGCACTATCTGTATGGTGAGTCTTGTGCATCTTCACTGATCACAAGAGCCTCAAGTACATCTTTACTCAGAAAGATTTGAATTTGAGGCAGAGGAGGTGGCTGGAATTGATAAAGGATTATGACCTCACAATCCAGTATCATCCAGGCAAGGCAAATGTGGTGGCTGACGCTCTCAGTAGCAAGACAATGCCCCTGTCATTGATTGTCTTGTTGCTGATTTTGATCGATTGGGAGTCTCCTACTGCTTTGCGGGGACCGTGCAAGCTGAAACTCAATTGATTCTTGAGTCAGCGATCCCCGAGCGTGTGTGGGAAGCACAACAGCATGATCGTTTTCTCCAACAGGTGAGGAAACACCTTGAGGATGGCAAAACTGGGGACTTTTCCATAGATGAGGTGGGAGCTCTAAGGTTTCAGGGTCGCCTGTGTGTACCTAAGAAATCCCAAATCAAAGATGACATCTTGAGAGAGGCTCATCACACCTCGTACACGGTTCATCCTGGGGAGACTAAGATGTACAGGGATCTGAAAAGGAACTTCTGGTGGAAAAGGATGAGAGTTGATATCGCGAAGTATGTGGCGTCTTGTGGGATTTGTCAGAAGATAAAGGCTGAACACAAGCATCCCGTTGGCTTGTTGCAGCCATTGGAGATTCCTGTGTGGCCTTGGGATGACATTTCCATGGATTTCGTGGTTGGCCTACCTCGTACTCCATGAGGGAAGGATTCTGTTTGGGTTGTGGTGGATCGTCTTAGCAAGACCGCACACTTCATTCCTATCCGCACTACCAATTCAGCGAGTGAGTTGGCTCCCATCTATGTGCAGGAGATTGTGAGACTGCATGGTGTACCTAAGACGATTGTCTCTGACCGGGATGCGAAATTTGTCTCAAAATTTTGGGAAAGCTTGTAGAGTGCTTTGGGTACACAGCTTCGCCTTAGTACTGCTTTTCACCCTCAGACCGATGGGCAGTCTGAGCGTACCATTCAGACTTTGGAGGACATGCTCAGGGCATGTGTGATGGCTTGGAAAGGTAGCTGGGAAGATCATCTGCCCTTGGCAGAATTCGCTTACAATAACAGCTATCATTCCAGCATCCGGGCTGCTCCTTATGAGGTGTTGTATGGCCAGAAGTGCAGATCGCCGCTTTGTTGGGATGCAGTGGGAGAGAGAGCGGTCCTTGGACCGGATTGGGTTCAACAGACTGTTGATCGCGTGGTAGAGGTACGACAGAACCTTCTTGCAGCGCAGAGTAGACAGAAAAGCTATGCTGATATGAGGAGGCGAGATTTGGAGTTTGAGGTGGGTGATAGGGTGCTCTTGCGAGTATCTCCCACCAAGGGTGTGGTGCGTTTTGGCACAGAAGGGAAGCTCAGTCCAAGGTATGTTGGGCCATTTCCTATCTCAGCTCGAGTTGGAAAGTTGGCCTATCGCTTGGAGCTACCGGAGTCAATGCAGGGAGTCCATAATGTATTCCATGTTTCGATGTTGAGGAAGTACTTGCATGACCCAGAGTTGGTGGTTCCGTTGGAACCACTAGTGCTTGAGCAGGACCTCACCTTCGAGTCCCGTCCTATGAAAATTTTGGAGAATTCAGAGCGAGTGATGAAGAACAGGACTCTCAAGTTTGTCAAAGTCCTGTGGTCACATCAGACTGAGAGGGAAGCGACTTGGGAGTTGGAGTCTCGCATGCGCGAGAGGTACCCCGAGCTTTTCACCTCAGGTATGAGATGTGAAACCTAGCTATCTGTTGTTTTGCTGGGTTGCGTATTGGTGTGTCTTCGATTCGAGGTCGAATCCTGTTGAAGGGGGGGGAGAATGTGACACTACGGAATGTCTTAATCTTATAAAATGTGAAATTTTAGGTTAAAACTATACGGTATGAGGTTTAATCGCGGTTCCGGGCCGATTTCGGGAGTTTGGGCCTTTCCGGGGAGGTTTGGGCCTAAAGGGGATGAGTCGTGGGCTTTAGTGGAAGGGATATGGGCCCATGAGGTAGGAGGGACCAGGTTATGGGGACTTGGTGCACCCCCTCCCTGCCCTAGCTGCCCCCCTATGCCCTCTCCACTTGTGGCGCCTCCCCCTCTCCCCAATCTAGCCGCCGCCCCCCTCATTGCCGTGCGCCACCCCTTCCCTCACCTTGCGCCACCCCTTCTCTCACCTTGCGCCACCACCCCGTCCACCTCCTCCCCACCCTCCTTGCTGCCCTTGGGAAGCCCCTCACCTCGCCATCCCACTGATCTCCCCCTCGGAAAGCTCCGCGACGTGGAGATCCGGCGGTTCCGGCGCGAGGAAGGTGATCGGGGAACCCGGGAGGAAGGAATTCGGCGTTCATCGTTCGTCGGGCAGAGGTATGGAATGGGTGATCCTTGGGGATGGTCTAGGTTCTTTTCTAGAGGTTGATTTCATGCTTTTAGATCGAGTGGTGCTGCTGCAATTGGGTAGATTGGATGAAAACAAGAGTTTGCCATGTTCTCTGCTTCGGATAGATTGTGCAGTCGACCTAGGGTTTGGGTTTTCGCGCCTTTAGAATCGGTATTTGGTCAGCTGCCTGTTGAGAAAGTTGTAGGTAACTCTAATACATTTCATTGGACAAAAAGAATGTCCAATTCCTCCCAGCCGTTTGAAAGTTATGCTCGTTTTACCGAATGGGTTCAAATCTGTGACGTAATTGGGACAGAACGTAATGTTTTGTAGATTAAATAAATTTTAGAGGCCGAATCAGCTTTTCCCAATACTTAGAAAAAGTTAGGAAATTTACTAAGCTTCGCGATGATGTACTCGTTTAATCGATTAGGAGTCCTAGAACTAAAGTTATGCTAGGTTGAAGCCTGCTGTCCCGACGGGACAGATTCTTTGTTTTTCGGTTTTGGGAGTAGTTTGTGAAGTCGGGGTAGACGAGCTTTTGTTTACTGTTTTGGGGGCACGTTTTGAGTGTATGGTATGCTTGTGTAGGTGGTGTGACCCCGGGAGTACCCCCAACTTCTCGCCAATCCGTCGCCCGAGGTTAAGGCAAGTGTATTGGAATGGGTATCATTTTGAATGATGCTAGACTTGGTTAGATGCAAATTGCTTTATGATATGATACTAAGATGGATGTTTGCCTTTGACATGATGAACATGATTTCATATTGATCATGGTTGTGTTGTATTAAATGTTTGTGCCAATCTTTGCATGTTATGTCATATGTGCATTCATAATGGAAGAGGTGTCCCATGCTGATGCGGGCCTCTATGTTCACACGTAGTGAACACGAAAGACCTACCTCGTAGTCCCATCCACGAGTGTGCATGGGAGCGAGTCAGTAAGAGTAGGCACCCTCCATCTACGGGATGGAAGGGGAAGGGGGTGCACGCCGACGGGTGTGCACTCGGCAATACCGGTATGTGTTTCGAGGAGATATGAGCATTTGCATTGCATACATGATGATGATGAAATGAGTACAATGATGTTGAGACATGAGTATGATGTTGTATATGAAATTATGATTTGTTCATGATGTTGATCATGGTATGTAGTGATGATAACATTGAATTGTTCTTTATGGTCCATTGCAATATACTTGCTGATTGATGAACTTACGCTTGTGTTTTATGTTGTTTTAGGTACCATGACACCGGCAAGTGGGAAGGGGCAATAGCTACACATCTTCTCGCAGCTCCACACCTATAGTCACATTTACTAATTTGAGTCATGATCATAATAAGTGCTTTGAAACTTGGTGTATGGATTAAGTTGTGTGCTTGTGTTCCTTATTTGCTTCGCTATATTTTATGGAGTGTTTGGATTTGGTATTATTGGTTTATGTTGATGCTATACCCATTCATATTGCTGCTTTAGATGTCTTATGTTATGATATAACTTGCCATGTTATTGCTATTGCTCCAATTCATGTCAAAACAAAGGAGATGCTGCCGAAATTTTCGGTTTCAGAATTTACACCTTTGCTGTAATTTATCTTTATTTGTGGTATTTAGATGTTGTTTAGTCTATGTTTGGTAGCATTCGGGCATACTAGATGCCGGGGTGTTACACCCTCAACCTTTGCACTCCCTGGCGAGCTCCTTGTTGTGCCATTCGGCACTTCCTGTTATCCTCCAACTCTTTGTGCTTGTCCTCCAGGTTAAGGGCTTTATTCACCAGCTCCAGGAAATCAGGGAACGTGTGGGTAATCAGCCCCACTTGCAGTCCTGAGTTCAGTCCCTTCATGAAGCGAGACTGTCTGGCCTTATTTGTCACCACCTCTTCAGGTACGTAGCGAGCTAACTGGGTGAACTTGTTCAAATAATCAGCCACTAACTGGCTGCCTTGCTTCAAAGCTCTAAACTCCTTTTTGAGCTCCATGACTCCCTCGGGTACATGATACTAGCGAAAAGCTGTTGTAAACTCCTCCCAATTTATCTCCTATGGGTTTTCATGCGAAGCGCAGAAATTCTCCCACCATTCAGCTGCAGTTCCTTCCAGCTGATGAGAGGCATAAAGTACTCTCCCATTTCCAGTGCACTGAGTGATGTGCAGTTTCCTTTCAATGGACCTTAGCCAATCGTCTGCCTCTAGTGGATTGGCATTCCCAGAGAATGTAGGCTGGTGAGTCCTCATAGAGTCTGACAACCTTGAGTACGGATGCTGTCCCTGGTTGGCTTGGTTGTTCTAGTTAGCAGTGGCTTGAGCAGTGACTTGTTGCATCTGCTGCATCATTGCATGCATCAGTTGCATCTGCGCGGCAAGGAAAGCTCCAAACTTCTGCATGTCAACTGGGGGTGCTGGCTGGGGAGCAGGTCTTCCATCATTGGGGTTCCCAATGGGACGAGAACCACTTCCACTTGCACCATTGTTGCCGCGAGTGTTCACCATCTATTGATTACTCTGAGGCTTGGGGATGAGAGGGAAACAAGAATAAACAAGTAAAAGAGAAACTTATGTGGGGGTAAAAAGTTGTAACTCAAAATCCAGAATTTATTAATTATTAATAACTTAGTATGGTTGCTCACAATGCCTAAGGGCTTTGCAACACATACTGCACACTCAGCAATCAAGAAAATCCAAATTAAACTAACACACTGGAGTCTAACGCCTAAAGGGCGACTCTTATTAATCTAAGACGCGACTTAGCACTCGAGTCTCAACTACTAGACCTATCCCTCACTGGTCCACCGATCCAGGATGAGGACCTCCTGGTGGATAAACAGGCGGGTGTGGCGGCATTGGCACAAACTGACCGCCATGACCCTGAACTGCCGTGGCCGAAGAAGCCGCGTCCTCCTCAGGCTCCAGGTGCTGTTCTGGCTCAGGCTCCAGCGAAGAGATTTCGCCTAAGAAATTTTCAAAGTAAAATTCATTTTCCTAATTAATAAAATTCCAAAAATTCAAATAAAGCAAAATAAATTAAAATAAATATAAAATAAATTTTGAAAAATCCCCAAAAACATAGAAAAATTCCTTGAAGCACAAAAATCCAAATGGTTATTTTAAATTTGAAAATTTTTCAAAAGCTCAAAAATTGGAATGTTACAAACCTCCCCCCTTAACGGAATCTCGACCCTGAGATTCAGACTAGCTAGGGGATAGATGGGGAAACTCGGCCTTAAGATACTCCGCACACTCCCAGGTTGCTTCTTGCTCTGAATAATTACTCCACTGAACCTTGCAAAACTTGATCGTCTTGTTCCTCGTTCTACGCTCTACCTCATCCATAATTCAGACTAGGTATTCAGGGTAGGTGAGGTCCTCATTCAGTTCAACATCTTCTACATGCATATGTTCTTCTGGCACCCTAAGACACTTCTTCAACTGCGACACATGGAACACATTATGCATATCTGAGAACTGCGATGGCAACTCCAACTGATAAACCACTTCTCTTCTGGCTAAGATTGGGAACGTGTCGGGACCGAATATGCAAATCCGGACCCTCTATGTTTTCTGCACCAGTCCAGGATCACGCTAGTGCAGACAGTCTCAACATCGATGAATATCACAATCATACACAACGGAATAGTAAATAAGTCTTTATAAAATCAAAGGTTGTTGAGTCAACCTTATGGTTAACATACAAAAGTACGCCTCGCAGGGCAAAGTCTTAAATAAATAAACTTGCAGCTGAAATAAATAAACTTGTGGTGCCAACCAATATGCCACAGGCAACTAACTGGGCTCGCTCCCTAGTTCGCAGGTTCCTCCTGGCACTCCTCCAAAGTTGGCGTTGATTCCTCCTCAGCTGATGTTTTGTGTTGTGGCAAGGTGTGAGTACTTAATGCACTCAGCAAGTCATGCACGGAATGCGTCTAATAACAACATGCATGGCTTATTCCAAATGACCTGCTATGGTGTTTCTTTTGCAATAAGCAACATTCACAAATAACAGTAGTAGATTGAAAAGTAGTAAGACAATAATAACAATAATAACTTTCAAAATCAATTTCTCAAGTAAAGCATGCATCATCCTTAATCAGGTTCATCATTTGCATACCAAGTATCATGTTATTTTTTATGAAAGTCTAACCCTTGATTGTAATCGCCGAGCAATGTCCAATACCATCGACACGGCTATTCGAATAGTTTTGACACTCTGCATAGGTTATACACTTTACCCATAAGATACAATCAAACACCACCAAGGCGAGTGCCCGTAACAAAGCCTTTACAATGCTCCTTCTAGACCCAGTACTGCCCGCTGAGGTTTCAACACTGAAGGAACTGGTTACCACAATCAGGGCCCCCATCTTGCGCCATGTGAGTTTTCGCCCGTACACCTGGAACCCACACCACCACGACAGTACTGAAATCTAGACATCACAAATAATCGGCTAAGTCTGTCCCATTCCAGACTTGTGGCTTTATGCTAGACTCAGTTCAAATTCTTGCGAGGTTAAGTTCTTAAATTGACCAAGGCAAGACTACCCAAAGAATTCACAAGTATCCAAATCAACAAAAACCAAATACAACCTCCCATGTGCCACTCTTGGCCCACCAAAAATAATCTTGCCATTTGCCTCAGTCTAAATCATTTTATCACCCAGTTGATTACCATGCACCACGTGCCATCAACATCATCAATAACACATGTCACATCTTTCATAAACATTGTTCCATATCTCAGTAAGTCAATGTTAACATCTGATATTCCAAAACAATGTTATCGACGCGTTGCAGGGCTAAGCATACTACATACGATCTATTTAACCCATGTTGGCAGATTATTTGTCCAACTAATATTCCATAATCTAGGGTGACAAATGATTCATGACATACAATTATTATAGACAGGGTGACATACAACAAGTAGGTCGTATAACTATTCCCAGAATTATTTAAAAGCATTTTAATCAAACTAGAATGCAATAATTTAAATCAACATAGTTTCAAAGAGTGGGATCAAAATGGTCAAAGCACAACTTGCCTTGGAAAAGGTCCTGTTCCTGCTCTTGAACTTGTTCCTGAGTCAAGACCTCTCCTTCGAAGCCTTCGGGCAATTCAACGTCTACGCGAAATGGATAAATAAACAATAAATAAATAAAAATAGAGAGCAACTCAAGTCCGAAAATTAAATAAAATTCACCATTAAATAGAGCTCAATTTTACAAAATTTTAAAAACTGGAATCACTTCAATTGGAGTTAAAACGCAAAAGTTATAGCGATTTGAAGTTTGGAAATTCATTAAAAAGAATAAATCAAATTACTTCATTTATTTTTCTATTGAAAAACCGGAAATATGACGTCATGCTTGCGTTAGCAATGAATTTGATTTTTGGCTTATTTATTTTTCTAAAGAAAAATCGATTTATTGCGTCACGCTTGCGTCATCCGGTCCATAGACCTGGTCCACGGTGGACTCGGTCCACCGGACCACGTGTCGTTGGCATGTGGGCCCGGCTCGAATGATGTCATGCTGACGTCAGTGGGGCTCGGTTCGACTCGGCTGATAGGTGGGCCCCACTGATGATGTCATCATGATGTCATTGCTGACGTCACTCGGGCACAGGCACGGCCACTGACCGGTGGGTCCTGCTGACGTCATGTTGACGTCAGCGACAGCCGGTGCGACTCGGTGGCGACGTCTCGGATTCTGCGCATATGTGTCAGCACGTGATTGGCTCCACTACGATGCGATCTCGTCCGTTAACTCAAAATCCGACGGCCACGATTCGACCGGATCTATACTACGCGAATTAATCTTATCCATACAATCCAAAATGGAAGGCTTGGATTGAATCTGACTCTCTGCAGTGAAGGGACTACGTGGATAGTCCCGGGCGGCGACGCGTGGCACTACTCCGGCCCTACAATCCGAATCTAACGGCTACCGATCCATCTAACCAAAGCTTCACCGATCGATCTGGACCACACACTACGAATTAGACGACCAAGATTGAATCCAAAATCCGCACCAACGCACGCACGTGGATCGATCTATACCGTTCAATCTAGATCCTATGGCTATTGTCCAATCTAGTTCAACGCTAAGAGCCCTACATGGCACAATCTAGGTCGTCAAATTTTGATCTGACAGTTGAAAACAGATCTAAACGGTAATACTCGATCTAATTCGAACCGTACAATCTAAATCCTATATGGATGAGATCAATTCTGGTGGATGCACTAAGACGGTGACATGGACTCACCTTGCGCGTTGGATGGAAATCGGACGATTGACAGAGCTTGGATATCTCAGCGATGGCGCGGCGGATAGCTTTGGCCGGAGAGGTTGAAGGTGACCTCAGGCACGGCGTTTGAGGGCTGCTCTGGTGACGTGAAACAGCGGCTCGGACTCGCCTTGTCGCGAGGAGTTCAAAGCTGTGTCCCAGCGCGGCAAACGACTGCGGACGGCGACGTGCTACAGCAAAAACCGAGGCGGTGTGCAGTTGAACTTCAGCAAGCAATCGCAGAGATTCAATGGCGCTACGGGCGAGGACACCTAAGGCAAAACGCAAAGGACCAAATGGCGAGCATGGTGCGCGAGTCCACGCTTTAAATGCTGGCCTTGGCGTCCAGATTTGGCGCGGAAATCTCGGCAAGTCTATTTCAATGATGGTGTCCAGCGGCGCTACAAGTTGAAGACGTGGCACAATATCGTGCACTCACGCGTACCGGATCCGACGTGTTGCACGCGCACGCGATGTGGCCCGCTGCCCGCCGTTGGATCGAGATCCAACGGTCGGCCGAATTTGGGTTTAGGGTTAGGGTATGGTGCGGTAACGGGTTGCGGGTCGGGTGACGTGGGCTGAACCTGTTAGGGTTTCCAAATTTCTTTTTTGTTTTTCCTATTTAAAGTAAATCTAATAATTCAAATAAATTAAGAAAAATAGCAAAAAGCTCAGAAAAATTCCAGAAAAATTCTGGAAAATACTTTGAGACATTTTAGACTTGAATAAAATATTTCGAATAAAACTTTATTTGAAACTTTTAAATATTTTAGTAATCTAATAAAGTACTTAATTCAAATTAAATCCAAATAAATCCTAATAAATTCCAAAAATTCAAACAACTCAATTAATTGAATAAGAGCAAAATTTGGGGTGCTACAGAATGGTCCAATGATCCTTGGTGCCAACTTTTCTCGAGCTTGAAATCGTCGCATTCTTTTGAGAGGTCAGACCTTTAGGTACACATAATCACCGGGAACAAAAGTTAAGTCTCTTCGACGATTGTCTACATAGCTCTTCTGCCTTGACTACATTGTTCTCAATCCTTTTTGAATCATTTTACTTGTTCTTCAGCCTTTTGCAAGATGTCAGGACCAAGAACTTGACAAACTCCTATCTCATTCCAATGGAGAGATGTTCTGCATTTTCTTCCAAACTAGGCTTCAAATGGCGACATTTGTAGGCTTGCTTGATTACAATTGTTGTATGAGAATTCTGCATAAGGTAAACTTTGATCCCAACTTGTGATATTGGACAACGCACATGATCTTAACATATCCTCAAGGATCTAATTTACTCGCTCAATCTGTCCATCAGTCTGAGGATGGTAAGCTGTACTAAAATTTAAGTTAGTACTCAATGCTTCTTGCAACTTTTACCATAATCTTGAAGTAAACTGAGTGCCTCTATCTGATACAATCTTCTTTGGCACCCCATGTAAACAAACAATTCTTGACATATACAACTTTGCAAGTTTACCTCCCTCATAGGTTGTTTTCACTGGAATGAAATGTGCAACTTTTGTTAACCGATCTACTACAACCCATATAGAGTCGTGACCTGCTCTGGTCCTCAGAAGTCCTATAATGAAGTCCATTCAGGAACCCTTAATGGTTGTAGCAATCCAGTGGGTCTTTGATGCTTTGCCTTAACTCGCTGACATATATCACAAACAACTATATATTCTATGATTTCCTTTCTCATCCTTGGCCACCAATATTGTGACACCTCGGAGTGTCGTAACCTTATATAATGTGACTATTGAGGTCAAAAACATTATGAAATGTGAAATTAAGGTTAAAACCATAAGGTATGGAGGTTAATAGCGTTTCTGGGCCGTTTCCGGGAGTTTGGGCCTTTCCGAGGAGTTTTGGGCCTAAGAGAAGGGGTCGTGGGCTTTGGTGGGATGGAGTTTGAGTCCAATTAGGAGTAGGAGTCCTGGTTTGGGGCCTCCCCCTGCCCCTTATTGCGCCCCACCCCTGCCCTTTGCACCCCCAAGAGCCCTAGCCGCCCCCCACACCTCCCCACCTCCTCCATGTGGCGCCTCCACCTCCCCCATTGCTCCCCATTGCTCCACCACCTATCCACCACCTCTCCACCTCCCTTGCTGCCCCTAGGGGAGTTCTCCACCACAACACCTCGAAGATCCATCCGTTGGAGCGCTCCGCGATGAGGAGATCCGGCGGAATTGGAGCGAGGAAGGAGATCGCACGAACCGGGAGGAGATCCGTTGGGTTTTCGGTCGTCGGGCGAAGGTATGGCCATAGGGATCCTTAGGGTTGGTCTAGGATCTGTTCTAAGGGGTATTATCATGTTTTTAGATCCATTGGTGGTGCTGGAATTGAGTAGATTAGATGGAATCTTGAGTTTGCCACGTTCTCTGTTTCGGGCAGCATGAGCAGTCGACCTAGGGTTTGGGTTTTCGCCAATTTAGAGTTAGAATTTGTTCGTACGGCTGTTGAATAAATTGTAGGTAATTTCAATACCTTTCAGTGGGTATAAAGAACGTCCAATTCCGCCCAGCCGTTTGAAAGTTATGATCATTTTACCGAACATATTAAAATCTGTGACGTGATTGGAGCAGATCACGGTATTTTGTAGATTAAACAACTTTAGAGTCCGAATCAGTCTTTCTGTATACTTAGAAAAAGTTAGGAAATTTCCTAAGCTACGTGAGGATGTACTCTTTTATTCGATTCGGAGTTTTAGAACCCGAGTTATGCCTTTTGGAAGACTGCTGTCCCGATGGGACAGAACCTCTGTTTTTGGGTTTTAGCGAGTAGTTTGCGATGTCGGGTTAGAAGAGGGTTTGCCTACTGTTTTGTGGACATGTTTGTGAGTGTGTGGTACCTATGTGCAGGTGGTGTGACCCCGGGAGTGCCTTCTACTTCTCGCCAATCCGACGCCAGTGGTTGAGGCAAGTGTATTGGAATGGGTAGCGGGTTGTAGTTGCTAGATTGGTTGAGATTGAATTTGAATGCATGATATGTTCACATGCCATGCCTTAATGATTGCCAATGATATGATGAATATGTTTATTATGTTATGATGCCATGTGTTAGTGTACAAGTTATTTATGATGTTGGCATGTTTGCATACATGGCATGTTACATGGCCCGGGCGGTGAGAAAGTCATAACTAATCCGGGGAAGGTCGGTGAGAAAGTTATGACTATTCTGAAGAGCCAATGAGTAAGTCCTACATCGTGATTCCATTCACCGCGGTGGACGGAAGCGAGGAGTAGGCACCCTCCATCTTCGGGATGGAAGGGGGGAGAGGGTGCATACCGACGGGTGTGTACTCAACCATACCGGTATGAGTTTCCAAGGAGACATGAGCATCGCATCGCATTGCATACATAATGATGATGATATTGATATGTGATCATGAATGAGATGATAGACATGATATGAGTGGTTGAAGCCATGTAATTGTTTTTGTGTACCATTGCAATATGCTTGCTGAGTGTTGAACTCACGCTTGTGCTTTCTTGTTGTTTTAGGTACCTTGAGATCGGCATGCGGGGAAGGGAAATAGTCACACTTCTACACGTAGTTTCACTCAATTGTCCCACAAGTCGTTCAATTGGGTTTTGACAATAAACTAGTGTGATGTTTAATGCTTTATGGTTTAGCTTTGCGTTATGAGAGTCTTTTTGTTCGTTTGGCTCATGGAGGCATTGAATGTTTGGAACTAGACTTATTTGGTCATCATACCTTTAATTATTGCTATTTTAGATGTCTCTCATATTGCCCTATATTGCTATGCTATTGTGTTTCCTTCAATTCTTGTTAAAACAAAGGAGATGCTGCCGAAATTTCGGTTTTTAGCATTGTGCCTTTGCTGTAATTTACTTGTAATTGTGGTATTTAGAGGTTGCTTAGTCTATGTTTGGTAGCATTCGGGCATATTAAATGCCGGGGGCTACAGTTGGTATCAGAGCGGGCTGTAAGTCCTTGGAATGTGTATTTTTAGTGTCATACCTTAGTTTACAACTAAAATGTGATGTGGAATAACTTAGAAACATGGCTTAGGTTTTAACTAAAACTTTGTCATAGGATAGCAACATTAAAACTTGCAATAGTGGTATAACTAATTTAAAATTTGACACACTTGGTTGCACAGTAGGATGGGGTTTTGGTTCATTATTGCATTGCGCTTGATTATTTGATGAAGACTATGTCTATGATGATGCTTGATCTCTGTTCCTGATTATATGATTTTGTGTTTATGTTTATGTGATTGGATGGTTGTCTCTCTGTAGTAGCCATGCCGAGGGGTAGAGACCGTGGTCGCCGTGGCCATGGAGGCCAAGGGCGAGGTTCTCAGGGAGTTGCGGAGTCTGTAGCTGAGGGTAGCGCTTCGCTCAATGCTCATGGGCTAGCGCAGGAGGAACTCCCGGCGGCACAGTCAGGGGCGGAGGTAGCCGCCGCCAATGAGGATTTAGTTCAAGCTCTGCAGAGGGAGGTTCAGGAGCTGCGCCAGTAGTTGCGGGCAGCCCCTGCTGCAGTGCCTCCCCCTGTAACGGCCCCAGTTGCTGCCCCCGCTGTGCCGGAGCCGAGGATGAGTCTGCGGGAGTGGATGTCCCTCCGTCTTGACACTTTTGACGGAGCGGGTGCACCGATCCAATCTGCAGATTGGCTGCGGTACATGGAGCGGCAGTTTGAGGTCCTAGAGTTGACCTCGGTCCAGAGGGCTCGCTTTGTAACCTTTCAGCTGAAAGGCCAAGCTGATATCTGGTGGGAGGGGGTTCTGGCTGCTAGAGCCCCCGATCTTGGTCCGGTCACCTAGGAGGACTTTGTGGCTCGCTTCCGAGCCAAGTTCTACCCAGAGTCTTTCCTTGAGCGGATGGAGCATACTCTGACGACTCTTTCCCAGGGAAAGAGGTCGGTGACAGAGTATGAGGTGGAGTTCAACAGCGTGGTGCGCTTCGTGCCAGCTGTGGCAGCCGACGACAGGGAGAAGGCGAGGAGGTTCCATAGAGGCCTCAACCAGGAGTTCAGAGTTGTCATGGGGGCGACTGTCCCTCGTGAGTTCTGCTCCGTGGTGGAGCAGGCGAAGGGCATGGAGCTCGAGTTGGAGCTCTCCCGGGATAGGCAGAACCCGGGTGGTTCAGGGGTTCCCGTGGCCCCAGGCGGGGGCCAGAAGAGGACCTTTGGCGAAGGAGGTGGGTCTTCTCAGTGACCCACCTTCAAGAAGTTCAAGGGGGGACAGGGCTCCCCCTAAGGGGCTAAGATGAGGCCGCCCCAGTCGTCTTCCTCGCGAGCGGCTGTTCGTCCTGTGCCTGGGCAGGGCATGATGTGTTTCAAGTGCGGTGGTGAGCATTGTGCTTCGGAGTGTGGTTGGACCGAGAGTTGCAACCACTGTGGCAAGCCTGGCCACATGGGACGAGTCTGCCGGATGAATCCCGGTAGCATCATCAAGTGGGAGACAGTGCCTTCTCCCACTGCAGCGGCGTCTTCCAGAGGATCGGTGCACATGATGGCTGCTCCTGCTCCTCAGCTGCCCTTTGCGTGGGCGCCACCAGCAGCTTACTGGTGCCCGCAGCCGTCTGCTCCTCCTCAGTTGCCTCCCCCACCCCCAGCTTTATTGGGGCATCGGTAGGGAGTCGGGCTCCCTCTTGTCCGGCGCCACCAGAGTGTACGCCTTGCCGATCACGAGTCGGTAGGGCATCCAGAGGTTGTTTCAGGTACTTTGCTTGTGGATTCCGTTGATGCCTTTGTTCTCGCTTTGATTCGGAGCATCCTATTCCTTTGTGTAAATGCGAGTTTGCTAATAGAGCTAAGTTGAGAGTTCAGCGGATTTCTGAGTCTGTGTTAGTCAGTTCTCCTGGGGGTTTGATTGCTAGTTCTTTGGTTTGCCCGGGTTGCACCATTGCCATTGATGATGAGGTTTTCTTTGCCAATCTTATGGTGATCCAGTTGGCTCCTTTTGATGTCATTTTGGGCATGGGTGGCTGCATCGCATTACCATGCCAAGATCTGTTGTTTACGGAAGACGGTTGCCTTGCAGGCCCGTCAGTAGAGTTGACCTTCAGGGTGGTATACCCTCGATTCCGTCTTTGCTTTGGCTAGTCTGTTTTAGTCGCCGTTTGAGGCAGTTGGGTTTCCTCATGGCTATGTCAGAAAAGCCATCTTCTTCAGTTTCCATTGAGGAGATTCCTGTAGTGAAGGAGTTTGTCGATGTGTTCCCTGACGAGTTGCCTGGTTTACCTCCTGTGAGGAATGTGGAGTTTCGTATTGATCTTGTTCTTGGCACTCGACCTATTTCTATCTCTCCATACCGCTTGGCTCGTCCTTTTCAAGACGAGTTGAAAAAGCAGTTGGAGGATCTGTTGGCCAAGGGTTTTATTCGGCGCAGTGTGTCACCTTGGGGAGCACCCGTCCTCTTCGTTTCGAAGAAGGATGGAAGTTGGCATATGTGCATTGATTATCGTGCTCTTAATCAAGTGACAATCAAGAACATGTACCCTTTGCCTCGCATTGAGGATCTATTTGATCAACTGAAGGGAGCAAAGGTGTTCTCCAAGATTGATCTTCAATCGGGGTACAATCAGATCCGTGTGAGGGAGCAGGACTTTGAGAAGACTGCTTTCTCCACTAGGTATGGGCATTATGAATTTAAAGTTATGTCTTTCGGACTAACTAATGCTCCTGCTGTTTTCATGGAGGCGATGAACAGTATGCTACACAAGTACCTTGATGAGTTTGTGGTAGTGTTCATCGATGACATTCTGGTTTACTCTAAATTAGAAGAGGAGCATGAGCGACATTTGAGGCTTGTGCTGAGTACCTTGAGGGAGAATCAGTTCTTTGCTAAACTGAAAAAGTGCGAGTTCTGGATTTCAGAAGTGGGTTTTCTTGGCCACATCATCAATCCAGAGGACATATCCGTAGATCCTAGCAAAGTCTCAGCAGTTTTGGATTGGAAGAGGCCTTCCAATGTCAAAGAAGTGCACAGTTTCCTTGGGTTGGCTGGCTACTATCGGCGTTTTGTGCTGGATTTCTCTATCATTGCCCAGCCACTTTCGCAGCTGACTCAGAAGGGGATGAAATTCCAGTGGACTACAGAGTGTGAGCACCGTTTCTGCACTTTGAAGGAGAAGTTAGTGATTGCTCCTGTTCTTACCCTTCCCGAGCCTGGGAAGCGGTTCACTGTTTATTCTGATGCTTCTCGTTTGGGACTTGGTTGTGTGCTCATGCAAGATGGCAAGGTGATTGCTTACGCATCGAGGCAGCTGAAAAAGCATGAGCAGAACTATCCCACGCATGATCTTGAGCTAGCCGCTGTGGTGTTTGCATTGAAGATATGGAGGCACTATCTGTATGGTGAGTCTTGTGATATCTTCACTGATCACAAGAGCCTCAAGTACATCTTTACTCAAAAAGATTTGAACTTGAGGCAGAGGAGGTGGCTGGAATTGATAAAGGATTATGACCTCACTATCCAGTACCATCCGGGTAAGGCAAATGTGGTGGCTGACGCTCTCAGTCGCAAGACAATGCCCCCTGTCTTTGATTGTCTTGTTGCTAATTTTGAGCGATTGGGAGTCTCCTACTGCTTTGCGGGGACCGTGCAAGCTGAAACTCAATTGATTCTTGAGTCAGCGATTCCTGAGCGTGTGCTGGAGGTACAGCAGCATGATCGTTTGCTCCAGCAGGTGAGGAAACACCTTGAGGATGGCAAGTCTGGAGACTTTACCGTTGACGATGTGGGAGCATTGAGGTTTCAGGGTCGTCTGTGCATGCCTCAGAAGTCCCAAGTAAAAGAGAATATTCTGAAAGAGGCTCATCGCACCCCGTACACGGTCCATCCTGGGGAGACCAAGATATACAGGGATTTGAAAAAGAATTTCTGGTGGAAAAGGATGAGAGTGGATATTGCCAAGTATGTGGCATCTTGTGGGATTTGTCAGAAGATCAAGGCCGAACACAAGCGTCCTGCTGGTCTATTGCAGCCATTGGAGATTCCTGTGTGGCCATGGGATGACATCTCCATGGATTTCGTGGTTGGCCTACCTCGTACTCTATGAGGGAAGGATGCTATTTGGGTTGTGGTGGACCGTCTTAGCAAGTCCGCGCATTTCATTCCTATCCGCACTACCAATTCAGCGAGCGAGTTGGCTCCCATCTATGTGCGGGAGATTGTGAGACTGCATGGTGTACCCAAGACCATTATTTCTGATCAAGATGCGAAGTTTGTCTCCATGTTTTGGGAGAGCTTGCAGAGTGCTTTGGGTACACAGCTTCGCCTTAGTACCGCTTTTCACCCTCAGACGGATGGGCAGTCTAAGCGTACCATTCAGACTTTGGAGGACATGCTCAGGGCCTGTGTGATGGCTTAGAAAGGTAGCTGGGAAGATCATTTGCCTCTAGCAGAGTTTGCTTATAATAACAGCTATCATTCCAGCATCCGGGCTGCTCCTTATGAGGTACTGTATGGCCGGAAGTGCAGATCGCCGCTTTGTTGGGATGCTGTGGGCGAGAGAGCCATCCTTGGACCGGATTGGGTTCAGCAGACTGTTGATCGTGTGGCGGAGTGCAGCGAGAACCTTCTTGCGTATGAAGCGCAGAAAAGCTATGCTGATGTGAGGAGGCAAGATTTGGAGTTTGAGGTGGGCGATAGAGTACTCTTGCGAGTATCTCCCACCAAGGGTGTGGTGCGTTTTGGCACCAAAGGAAAGCTCAGTCCGAGGTTTGTTGGGCCGTTTCCTGTTTTGGCTCGAATCGGTAAGTTGGCTTACCGCTTGGAGCTACCGGAGTCAATGCAAGGAGTGCATAATGTGTTCCATGTTTCAATGCTGAGAAAATACTTGCATGATCCGGAGTTGGTAATTCCGTTGGAACCATTAGTGCTTGAGCAGGACCTTACCTTCGAGTCCCGTCCTGTGAAAATTCTGGGGACTTCAGAGCGAGTGATGAAGAACAGGACGCTTAAGTTTGTCAAGGTCCTGTGGTCACATCAGACCGAGAGAGAAGCGACTTGGGAGCTGGAGTCTTGCATGCGCGAGAAGTATCCCGAACTGTTCACCTCAGGTATGTGATGTGAAACCTAGCCATCTTTCGCTTTGCTGGATGGCGTTTTGGTGTGTCTTGGATTCGAGGTCGAATCCTGTTGAAGGAGGGGGAGAATGTGACACCACGGAGTGTCGTAACCTTATATAATGTGACAATTGAGCTCAAAAACATTATAAAATGTGAAATTAAGGTTAAAACCATAAGGTATGGAGGTTAATAGCGTTTCTGGGCCGTTTCCGGGAGTTTGGGCCTTTCCAGGGAGTTTTGGGCCTAAGAGAAGGGGTCGTGGGCTTTGGTGGGATGGAGTTTGAGTCCAATTGGGAGTAGGAGTCCTGGTTGGGGGCCTCCCCCTGCCCCTTATTGCGCCCCCACCCTTGCCCCTTGCACCCCCAAGAGACCTAGCCGCCCCCCCACACCTCCCCACCTCCTCCTTGTGGCGCCTCCACCTCCCCCATTGCTCCCCATTGCTCCACCACCTATCCACTACCTCTCCACCTCCCTTGCTGCCCCTAGGGGAATTCTCCACCTCAACACCTCGAAGATCCATCCGTTGGAGCGCTCCGTGACGAGGAGATCCGGCGGAATTGGAGCGAGGAAGGAGATCGCGCGAACCAGGAGGAGATCCGTTGGGTTTTCGGTCGTCGGGCGAAGGTATGGCCACGGGGATCCTTGGGGTTGGTCTAGGATCTGTTCTAAGGGGTATTATCATGTTTTCAGATCCATTGGTGGTGCTGGAATTGAGTAGATTAGATGGAATCTTGAGTTTGCCATGTTCTCTGTTTCGGGCAGCATGAGCAGTCGACCTAGGGTTTGGGTTTTCGCCAATTTAGATTCGGAATTTATTCATACGGCTGTTGAATAAGTTGTAGGTAATTTCAATACCTTTCATTGGGTATAAAGAACATCCAATTCCGCCCAGCCGTTTGAAAGTTATGATCGTTTTACCGAACATATTAAAATATGTGACGTGATTGGAGCAGATCACGGTATTTTGTAGATTAAACAACTTTAGATTCTGAATCAGTCTTTCTGTATACTTAGAAAAAGTTAGGAAATTTCCTAAGTTACGCGAGGATGTACTCGTTTATTCGATTCGGAGTTTTAGAACCCGAGTTATGCCTTTTGAAAGACTGCTGTCCCGATGGGACAGAACCTCTGTTTTTGGGTTTTAGCGAGTAGTTTGCGATGTCGGGTTAGAAGAGGGTTTACCTACTGTGTTGTGGACATGTTTGTGAGTGTGTGGTACCTATGTGCAGGTGGTGTGACCCCGGGAGTGCCTTCTACTTCTTGCCAATCCGACGCCTGTGGTTGAGGCAAGTGTATTGGAATGGGTAGCGGGTTGTAGTTGCTAGATTGGTTGAGATTGAATTTGAATACATGATATGTTCACATGACATGCCTTAATGATTGCCAATGATATGATGAATATGTTTATTATGTTATGATGCCATGTGTTAGTGTACAAGTTATTTATGATGTTGGCATGTTTGCATACATGGCATGTTACATGGCCCGGGCGGTGAGAAAGTCATAACTAATCCGGGGAAGGTCGGTGATAAAGTTATGACTATTCCGAAGAGCCAATGAGTAAGTCCAACATCGTGATTCCATTCACCGCGGTGAACGGAAGCGAGGAGTAGGCACCCTCCATCTTCGGGATGGAAGGGGGGAGAGGGTGCATACCGACGGGTGTGTACTCAACCATACCGGTATGAGTTTCCAAGGAGACATGAGCATCGCATCGCATTGCATACATAATGATGATGATATTGATATGTGATCATGAATGAGATGATAGACATGATATGAGTGGTTGAAGCCATGTAATTGTTTTTGTGTACCATTGCAATATGCTTGCTGAGTGTTGAACTCACGCTTGTGCTTTCTTGTTGTTTTAGGTACCTTGAGATCGGCATGCGGGGAAGGGAAATAGTCACACTTCTACACGTAGCTTCACTCAATTGTCCCACAAGTCGTTCAATTGGGTTTTGACAATAAACTAGTGTGATGTTTAATGCTTTATGGTTTAGCTTTGCGTTATGGGAGTCTTTTTGTTCGTTTGGCTCATGGAGGCATTGAATGTTTGGAACTAGACTTATTTGGTCGTCATACCTTTCATTATTGCTATTTTAGATGTCTCTCATATTGCCTTATATTGCTATGCTATTGTGTTTCCTTCAATTCTTGTTAAAACAAAGGAGATGCTGCCGAAATTTCGGTTTTTAGCATTGTGCCTTTGCTGTAATTTACTTGTAATTGTGGTATTTAGAGGTTGCTTAGTCTATGTTTAGTAGCATTCGGGCATATTAAATGCCAGGGTGCTACAAATATATAGCATGAAGATCCTAATACATCTTGGTATTGCTTGGATGAATTGTGTATGCTGACTCATGCGCCTCCTTTAATATCAACTGCTTGCTCTCTTTTTGATTCGGCACATAGATACTTTTTCCAAGCCAAATTGTTCCTTCTTCATCCTTTGAGAATCTTGGGGCTTTACCCTCCTTTATTCTATCCTTGATCTTAGTAGCTTCTTTATCTGACTTTTACAGCTTTTTGATCTAATCCTCCAATGTTGGTTGAATCTCCAAAGTGGCTACGGAACCTTCCTTCACTAGCTCCAAATTCAAACGCTGAAGCTCCTCATAAAGAGCAGATTGTTCTTCTTGAATCATCACATTGTTGCAGTAGCTCTTTCGACTTAAGGCATCGGTGAGTACATTGGCCTTGCTAGGATGGTAATAGATTCCTACATCATAATCTTTGACCACTCCAACCATCTTCTTTGTCTTAGGTTGAGGTCTGCCTGAGTGAAGATATACTTCAAACTCTTGTGGTTTGTGAAAATCTCACAACGATTACCAATGAGATAATGCCTTCACAACTTTAGTGCATGCACAACTACAACCATTTCCAAGTTATGGGTTGGATAATTTTCCTCGTGTGGTCGCAATTGCCGTGAGGCATATGCAACTACTTTGCCTCCTTGCATCAAGACACATCCAACTCCCTGTCTCAAAGCATCTCAAAAAATCTGAAAGTTTCTCTGAATATTCGATAAAATGAGCACTAGGGTTGTGATGATTATTTCTTCAATTCCTGAAAGCTTTGCTCAGAAGCTTCGGACCATTCAAACTTCTTTTCCTTCTTTAGCAGCTGGGTAAGCGGTCTTGCAATATTCGGAAATCCTTCTATGAATCTTTGGTAGTATCCTGCTAAACCAAGAAAACTCCTGATGTCATGCACTGACTTGGGTTTCTTTCAGTCAAGCACACTCTTCACCTTCTCGGGGTCTACTAATATGCCTCCAGTAGAAATTACATGTCCCAAAAAATCAACTTTATTCAATCAAAATTCACACTTACTGAATTTGGCATACAACTGGTGCTCTCTGAGCTTTTCCAACACTATCCTCATATGATCTTCATGTTCTGCTTCATCTCTGGAATAGATAAGTATGTCGGTTATTAATACCACCACAAATTTGTCTAGGTACTCCATAAACACCTTATTCATCAAGTTCATGAAGTAAGCTGGTGCATTAGTCAGATCAAATGACATAACTGTGACTTTATAGAGTCCGTACCGGGTAGCAAAAGCTATCTTTGGGATATCCTCCAGTCTTATTTTTAACTAATGGTATCCAGACCGCAGATAAATCTTAGAGAAAATACAAGCTCCTCTTATTTGATCAAACAAGTCATCAATCCTAGGCAATGAATATTTTTTCTTGATTGTGACTTCATTCAGGGCTCTATAGTCTACGCACATGCGCCAACTATCATCCTTATTTTTCACAAAAAGTACTAGCACTCCCCAAGGAGATGAACTTGGCCGAATGAATCCTTTTTCTTGTAACTCCTCAATTTGCTTCTATATCTCAGCTAGTTCATTGGTTGTCATTCGATAGGATCTCTTAGAGATGGGAGCCATACCAGGAACTAGTTCAATGATGAACTCTACGTCTTGATCAGGCGGCATGCCTAGTAACTCTTCAAGAAATACATCTGGTATTCCTTTACCACGGCCGTACTTTCCAAAGTTGTTTCCTCCAAATTGTTTAAAGTGCATTTCTTACTTGAAGACTCATCTAGCATATACTCCACTCGGGTGTCTTCCGAATTGGTGAGGGTAATGTGATAGCACTTTGGGTGTCCTGATCTTTCGATGAGAAACACACGATTGATTTGGATGGAAATGACTTTTGACAATCTGACTACATCGTATGACGACGATGCGTCTTAGCAATCGCTAAACCAACTCTAAAGGGTTATTGACCTTGCCGTGGGCACGATCAATCTGATCATGAAGATCAATTCCTACAAGCAATCGAAGAACAAGCAAGAACAAAGCAAAAGCAATCAAAAATTGCAAATATAGATGAAGGATTGATAAATTGGAGTTCCGATACTAGGAACTTCTTAGGCGGCTGTTGAGCACATCTAAAAAGACTCAAAATAGTAGCAATGGCTAAACTATCAAATAAACAAAATCCAAGTAATTTTGGGGGACTCCCTAGCTATATATAGGACAAATAGGGGGGAACTTGTTCTACGATCGGCCACAACAAGAGGAGCGGCCGAGTAGGACTCTTACAAGGCCCAAGACCCAAGTTTGACCCGAATTGGAAAGTTGACCCAACTTGTTTTGCATATTCCTATCGACTCGTAAGGAATTCGGAGATGAGGCCAGATCCGTTGGAAAGAGGATGAAGTCAGCTTTCAAACAAGTATAAGAACACATCAATTGGACTCCATATGAAAACGTTATGCTCATTTTACTTCAGGCTGTTATCCAGAAACCGAGTTGGCTTCAAAAACGTGGCACACTTGATCTCTAACTTTGCTTGATGTAGATGTGCATCCTTGTTGATCCAAACAATGATTCCTAAGTATAAGCACATCACACACATCAGGTAGTGGATTATTCTCAAAAGTGTAATTAGATATGCTTAAGAACGACTTTACCTGATAATTGAATTAATGGGCTCGTGCACGAGTCAATGGTCCTTGAACCGGCGAAGATGGAGAAGGATTGCCAAGGTGGGGGCCGAAGACGCCATGCAGATGGAGCCATCGTAGTTGATGTATACGAAAAGATGGAGAAGGATGGCCAAGGTGTGGGCCGATGAAGCCATACAGATGGAGCCATCGTAGCATATGTATACGAAGTAGAGGATGCCGTGAAGTGTCGTCAACTTGTCACAAATGTAATGGTATAAGAGGACGTAGTTGATATAATTGAAACAACACTTGGTGATGACCATATGTATGCGGTGTTGGTTCTATCCATGATGAGAATGGTCTCATCATCCTCCCTTTCTTGAAGTGGAGTGCTCGACTCCATCATATTGTCCTGCAAAATGTTAGAAGCGACAAGAAACAAAGCAACATGCACATTTGCAATCAAATCAATGGATCGAGAATCTCTATCAACCATATACTCCCTTTCTTGAAAACTATCATATAACTTGTATGTTGAACCAAATGTACCTGATATGAAATGATTAGTGATATGACACTTATGAAATTGATGACATTGTTGCATAGTGAACGGAGGTTTAAAATCTGAACAAATGTAAACTCGGTGCACTTTATACTCTCCTTTATCACTATTTTTGCCAATAAAATGAAAAATATTTCACGATAACCAGGACAAAATAGAATGTACAAAAAGTCTTTCCTCTAAATAATTTAGATCACACGGAACATCAAATTCAATGTAACCTAATGTATTGAAAGAAGACATCAATTTCATCTCATCATTTTCGCCTGCAATGTGAATGACATGTTTATTTTCAGCATAAGTGTCTAGTGTGGTAACAAAAGTAACTTGTCCATTTACTAGTTGTGGCATGGATATAAGTGAAGTATTATCACACAACTCTTCTTTATCACACAAATTAGCAAGCAAATCATCCTGTAACAAAGCAAAATCAATAATCGGTTCCACTAATAGTTGCTCTACGATAGCATGATTTGTGGACAGTTTTAGCTCTTCAAAATTACTTTCTCCATGTGTAAAGTCCATACAATTACCTTGTAAGTTCTCATCAGCTGTTGTAGGTGTAGCTTCAACTATTATCTCTTCGCTTACACATGGGGCATTACTGATCGTTTCTTTCTCCATATGCTCTTCTTCATCATTCTCTCGATGGTGCTCACTTTTCTACAATATGTTAGCTACAGCAGAAGGTGCAACAATGGGCGCCTCAAATGAAGCTAATGATTCTTTCAAGGATTCAGCAAGCATTTTTTTCAACTCTACAAGCACATTTAATCAATTCTGAAAGAGAACTATATGTTTCATCAACAAGAACATCCTAAATTTCTTGATTAAGTCCACGTTTGAACCTAAGCTCTGTTGCTTCTTCACCTTCAACTAAACCACAACGCAACAAATGATTTTGCAATCATTCATAGTATTCCTTAACGCATTTATTTCCATGTTTCAAGCATTGGAGTCTAGTATACAAAAAATCGGTATGATATTCAGGAATATATTCAAGTCTCATAAGTCTTTTCATGGCCTTCCAATTTTCATGTTTTCTCTCTTTTCTACAAATATGCTTCCACCATGTTAATGCAAATCCAATTAACACACTAGCAGCAATCCTAATCTTTTTATTTTCAAACAAATCATACTTGCCAAATTTTTTGTCTACTGCTATCTCCCAATTAATATAGGCATCAGGATCATATTGACCATCAAAAGGTGGAATGGCGAATTTAAACTTACCTAGGGAATCATCTCATGTACGTGAGCACGTAGTATGCCATTTTTGTTGCTTAGAAGACGAGGTGAAGGACTGGAAGTTCCTGGTGCAGTGCCTACAAGTGTATCAAGTCTAGACAAAATAGTAGCAAGGGTAGTGTTAACGATTCCCTGTGCGGTCTCGATGAATCGAAGATGGTCTTCTTGCAGCGACATGCGCTCATTAGTGAGTCGTACATCCTCACTAAGGCCCTTAGTGGTGACCCTCGTCATCCTCTCAAAGTGAGCAACAATGCCCTTCGTTCGTGGGGAGTGATGTAGCGAACTCTCGTTACCTGTCATTGTTAGTAGAAGACAAGAAACAAAAAAATTACAAATATAATGTTCTTATCACTACGTAGGATGCGGTGAAAAGTCGCTCAACTCTTAAGCTTCGACTAAAGCTCTTACAAGTTCTTACCATGCAGCGGGTGTTGACGGCCATTGGCATGGTCAAAAATTCTGCGAAGCTTGGATAAAGCGATTGCCAAGGAACCGAACAAATGTACGGGGTAGGATGTGGAGCTTGGATAGGCAATATTTATTTCCTATGCAATCTGATAATTCTAGTTATTGTAATGATAAGTAATAATCCAAAATGGAATTCACAAGCCCTAGTTGCTGATCTCAAAGATATAAGTTAATTTCAAGACAACACACACGCAAAGATAAAGACACTTATGCAATCAAGGAATGAGCTATGAAATATAAGTGAAGCACCAAAAGCTCTATTGCACAAGTCGTAGAGAGATGCTAACTTATTGCTTCAAGAATGTAAAAAGGGCAAGATTGCTCACTAATTAATAAATTGCACAATCTAAAAATAACGACACAAATAAGGGTTTTTCTCAATTTAGTGCGACCGGCTACTATTTTCTTTTGTTCCTTTTTTTTCTTCTCTCTTTTTTTGGTCTTTTGGCTCTTTCTCTTTTCTTTCTTTTGGTGACTTTCGGCCAACACTAGTATGAACAAAGTTTTAGAATCCCTAACTCCATGTTACAAGATTATGATATCATAATTGAAGATTATGCAATGTATCAAGTAGAGCAGTCCTAAGCAATATCAACAAGCTAGTCTCAAATAGGATCAAAGTGTTCATAAAAGATGAATTGGTTCCCAAAGGTAGGTGTACTGATATTTTTAGGACTTTATGGTTTATGGATGCTATTGCACACAAAGACTCAAAGGAACAATCTTAAATTCAAAAACGTTCCAAGAAACCCTAATTCGGTTTTTATAGGGCAGCAGACTTGTCGCCTAGATGAATGTTTGAAGATCACCGAATTTGATTGGTTGACTATGGAAAGAATTGAAGCTTATATCCTAAGCTTTCAATAGAGTACAAGAACATGCAATTTGGAGTTCGGGTGTGAAAGTTATGGCCCAAAAAACCAAACACAATAGAACAACCCCAATTTCAGCCCAACGAGATGAGTCCAAATCCTAATTGAATTCGGTTTGAAATAATCCGAATCACAAAGGTTGCCAAAAAACTTTTTTGTAGAGGACTCTCTCAAGATTTAGAATAGTAAAAAAATTTGAAATCAGAGTTCAGATGTAAAAGTTATGGCCAAAATACCGAACCAATCTCTATTGCGTGATTTGGAGCACTAACTTTGATTGTGGTAGATTTCATAGAGTCGTTCCGAATTTGGATGGCTGCCCAAAAGAGATTTTGAAGATCTTTTCTTAAGCTTTCAAGAAAGTACAAGAACGCAAAACTCCGAGTTTGTATGCGAAAGTTATGCACGAAATACCAAACTAGACAGAATTTAAGGATTGAAGCTACGTGAAGGAAAAGAAAGATGAGCAACTAAAACATGGACTCTAATGGATCAAAACCTAATAAAACTCACTACAATAATAGATTGGAACTAAAGGTTGAATTTTTGTGGAGTAATTTTGAAATTAGGACAGAAAATAAGAACTAATCTAATGTACTGATATTCTCACCAATCAACCGAGGCACTGATACCACTTGATAGCACTTTGGGTATCCCGATCTTTCGATGGGAAACACACGATCGATTTGGTTGGAGACGACTTTGACAATCTAACTACACCGTACGACGACGATGCGCCTTAGCAATCGCTAAACCAACTCCAGAGATTTATTGACCTTGCCGTGGGCATGATCAACCTGATCACGAAGATCAATTCCTGCAAGCAATCGAAGAACAAGTAAGAACAAAGCAAAAGCAATCTAAAATTGCAAATATAAATGAATGATTGATAAATTGGGGTTCCGATACAGGGAGCTTCTTAGGCGGCTGTTGAGCACATCTAAAAAAGACTCAAAATAGTAGCAATGGCTAAACTATCAAATAAACAAAACCCAAGTAATTTTGGGGGACTCCCTAGCTATATATAGGAGAAATAGGGGGGAATTAGTTCTAGGGTTGGCCACAACAAGAGGAGTGTCCGAGTAGGACTCTTACAAGGCTCAATGTCCAAGTTTGACTCGGACTGGAAAGTTAACCCGACTTGTTTTGCATATTCTCATCAACTCGTAAGGAATTCAGAGATGAGGCCAGATCAGTTGGAAAAAGGATGAAGTCAGCTTTCAAACAAGTATAAGAACACATCAATTGGACTCTGTATGAAAAATTTATGCTCATTTTACTTCAGGTTGTTATCCGGAACCCGAGTTGGCTTCAAAAACGTGGCACACTTGATCTCTAACTTTGCTTGATGTAGATATGCATCCTTGTTGATCCAAATAATGATTCCTAAGTATAAGCACATCACACACATTAGGTAGTGGATTATTCTCAAAATTGTAATTAGATATGCTTAAGAACGAATTTACCTGATAATTGAATTGACGGGCTCGTGCATGATTCAATGGTCCTTGAACCGGCGAAGATGGAGAAGGTGGCCAAGGTGGGGGTTGATGAAGCCATGCAGATGGAGCCATCATAGTTGATGTATACGAAAAGATGGAGAAGGATGGCCAAGGTGCGGGCCGATGAAGCCATACAGATGGAGCCATCATAGTAGAGGGAAAATACAATGTATGACACTCAATTCGTTGACCTCGCGCAGAATGAGATTAAATTGGGACATCTAATAGGAAACAACATTGTGCCATCCAATTTCTCCCCCCACTGACATTCTGCCCATTTGTCTCCCCTTTGCCACACTTTTCCCTGTTTTCTCATGTAAAGTGGCCATACTTCCCCTGGGCAAAATTGGAGGCAAAGCATATTCTAGTAGAGGTTGTTTGGCGCTGGAGATTAATGTTGCTGCCCGCTAGGTTTTATTTAGCTTAGCCACGTTTTGGAATGGCTAAGCTCATTTTTGAATGCTATGATTTTAAATATAATTTGAAAGCTGAATTGAAATTTAAATTTGAGAATTATTTCAACACTAGTTTTAGCCAAATTTCGAGCATCTTTTCAGCACTAGTTTTAGCCAAATTGAACATAGCACTAGATTTCAACATTTCACCAAATTGCATAACATTTCACCAGAGCATCATTTCAACATAGCATCGTATAATCAATACAGAGCATAATTTCAGGAGTGCAAAATCATCATTGATAAGCATCATTTCAACATAGCATCATATAATCAATACAGAGCATAATTTCAGGAGTGCAAAAGCATCATTGAAAAGCATCATTTGCATAGTGCAGCATTACATAATTTCAAAAGCATCATTTGCACTACATAATTTGAGAGCATCATTTTAGTTTGGCACTACATAGAGTGTAGCATTACATAGTTTGCCATCAAACTCACACAGTTGGCCATCAAGGTTTTATCAAGCATCAAAATACAGCACCATAAACCAAAAGAGATAGCACCACATCATGCATACAGTTTTCCTTTGAACTGACAGTTTGGCATCATAAACCAAAAGAGACAGCACCACATCATGCAAGGTTTAAACAGCACCACATCAAGTTACAGCCATTTCTTTGACTGCAGCTCACCCCACTTAGAGTAGGAAGGCTTTTTTGGAGTGAGTTTGTTGCTGCTGGCTCTGGTTATCCTAGGAGGGGTTGACATGGTGCTGCTGGTCCCTTCACCACCTCCCCTTTGCCTACAACATGAGCATATGGTTTGAAAATGCTATAACGCAAAAGCTATCATTAGCAAATGGTATGAAACTGTTACCTTCTTGTAACAGGACCAGGACTAGCAGCACTAGGCGTAATCTTTTGCCTCTTATTGGCCTTTGGAGGAGTTGCTATGGTCTGGCTTTGTGCACCTTGTTTGGGCCCCCTTTTAGCCCTGTTTTTCCTGCACATATAAATGGCAAATGGCATATAAATATGTATAATTACCATTCACAATAGCATAAGAAATATTACATATAATTACCTTTTCTTGGTCCCAGTCAAATGACATTTGCTACTGCCCTACCTATGACCTAGCTCACCACATCCCCTACACTTCACCTGCCATTTGCCATTTGCCTTTGCCTTTCTCTAAACAGCCAATAAATCTTTTCTTCCTCTATCTACCTGTTGATCTCCTTGCCATAGGTGGTAGTAGAGCATAACCAAGGTCAACACAGGGCCATTGTGACATGTCAGCTAGTGGTGGAATGATACCAGCATATGCTAGCCTGAATGATCTCAATGAGAAGTAAGGATGCAGATAGTCATCCATTTTGAAATTTCTCATGGTGGTTATGAGATCCAGTGCATGGGGACAGGGTTTTCCTAAAACTTGCCATTCCCTACATGTGCACTCATGCTTATCAAGATGCACAACATGTCTCAACCTCAAGATCCTCATTGATCTCACTGACTTCTCCTATGCCCCCTCCAACAGAAGTGACCTTTAACCTGCTTGTGACCTTTTAATTGCATTTAGTTGGTGAACTACAGCAGGTAGCATGACTCCTTGTAGCTTGTGCCCTAGCCTCCTCCTCTCATAAAGCTCCATGGTCTTGATTCTAATAGTGTCAGCTAGTTCAGCCACAGGCAGGTCCTTAATCTCTTTGACCCAGTTATTCCATGACTCAGCCAGATTGTTTGTAATGTAGTCACATCTAATTTTGTCTGAAAATTTGCTTCTCATCCACAACAGGCTATATGGTACCTTACTAACCATGGGGCAACATATGAATTTGCTTCATATATCTTGCTCATATAATGTTCAAACCTATCAGGCCTAAAAGCCCTAGCAGTTGGGTACATGTTTCCATACACTGGGCCTTGGAATTTCTTAATGAAGTTATCCATTAGGTGCCTAAAACACTCTCTATGCTCTGCCCAAGTGTATACATGCTTAACTATAGTTTCTAAACCTTTGCATGCATCCGAGCTTATTGCTAAGCTAGGTGGAGAACCTATGAATTTCTTTAATTGTTCCATGAATCAAGTCCAGTTGTCAGTGGTCTCTGCATCTATGTAGCCAAATGCTAGTGGAAACATCGAATTATGGCCATCTAAACCATTAGCAGAAGCAAGATGTCCACACCATCTCCCATTTAGGGCAGTGGAGTCTATGCTAATATAAGGCCTACAACCATTTAGAAAACCATCAATGCTGGGTTTGAAGCAACAAAAGAATCTATGGAAGAACTTGTTCTCTCCATCATCCTGGACATCTATTTGAACTACACTCCCAGGGCATCTAAGTTCTACCTCAGCTTTAAACCTAAAAAGTAGCTCAAAGCTTTGTTCCCATGTACCAAATACCTTATCAATAGCTCTCTGCCTACCAAGCCAAACTGTCCTATAGTTCAGTTTTACAGGATACTTACTCTCCAGCAACTTTAGCAATTCACTGGCTCCCATATTTGGTTTCTCCTTCAGAATTAGGATTGCCCTCTCTGCTACCCAATGGTAGCTGGCCATCTTGCCTTCCACTCTCCCAGAAGTTGCACACAAATGCTTCACTTTATTCACTGTAACCTGCATATAAAACACAAATGCTCACAATTTAGACAGAATGATAAAAGAACGTCAACACAAATGCCAAAAGGCTAAAAATTATACGCTCACAGACTTTCCATCATGCATCAACCTGGCTACTATTTTCCAAGGACACCCCTCAACCTTGCAATAGCCCCTGAACCTATTGTAACACCCCAAAATTTTGCTTTCCTTAAATTCATGTGTGGTTTGGCACTTTGGTGAATTTTTGGAATTTTCTGGAATTTATTTGGATTTATTTGGAATTTATTTGAATTTATTCCATTTTGAAATAATTAAAGAATTTAATTTTGCAAATAAAATTTTGTTGGAAATATTTTATTTGAGTCCAAAATGATCCAAAGTATTTTCGAATTTTTGGAATTTTTCAGTCATTTGCTATTTTTAATGAATTAAATGAATTAATGGAAATTATTTTAAATATTAAATCGCAGGAAATTCAACTCGGGTCGAGTACTGTTCATCAGACCGAAAGTCGGAACGAAGTCGGACTCGAGTCCGACCGAGCCGATTGACTCGATCAAACCATCTCAAAACCCTAACCGATCCCAACCTTTGGATCAAGATCCAACGGCTGAGATCCTCCCGTCACCGATTCGGCCGTGATCCGGCCGGATCCGATCGCGCCGTCGGCGATCGTGGCCGTTGATCGTGCCACGTGGGCGGCTGAGCGTCATCGTCTCCGCCGAGTCCGAGCCGGACTCCTCCGCCGTCGCCGTAGTGTAGGATTAGGGTTCCGTCCGTGCCGCATGCCGAGGGTATTTAAATGCAGGGAGGTACCGAGGACCGCCGTGATTCCGCGCCCTTTCGCTCTACTTCACCGAGTCTTAGTCGCCGTAGATTCGCTGAATCGCTCACCGAGCTACAGACTCTCTCCGCTGCGGTTTTGCTCGATTCCGCCGCCGTCCGCCGTCTTCCGCCGAGAAGGAGCCCAGATCCGGAATCCCCGTGACGAGACGCACCCGAAGGGAGGACTCATCTCGCCAGAGCAACCCCGAAGCGCCGTCGGGATCGTCGTCGTTCTCATCTCCGGTGGTCTTGCTCCGCCGCGTCGCCATCGACCTCGCGAGCTCTGTGGACCGTTCGATCTTGATCGTGCGGTTGAGGTGAAGTTCACGTGTTCCAAACCCGATTAGATGCGGGACCGTTGGATCAAGATCCAGCGGTTCACAATCGCCACGCGCCGTAGTAGTGATTATTATAGGATTAGATGCGACCGTCCGATCTAGATCGAACGGCCCACGATCAACGAGTGGATTCAACGCGTTAACCCTGGATCTAATCGCGACCGTCGAATTTCAAATCAACGGTCGGGATTGCGCCACGTGTCGGGAAGTTGGACCGACGCTGTCGGGCCAGCTGGCCCACGCAGCGTGCGTGTGGCAGGCCCGACACGGGCCCGGCGTGTCGAGGGCCCGCATGTCGGGCCGACCAGCCTAAGCGCCGACGTCACCCATGGCGTCATTGGTGGGTCCCACACAGCCGACCGCGGTGAGCCTCGCCGACGTCGCCGATGACGTCACCCGAGTGGGCCCACATGTCGGCGACACGTGAGTCGTGGACCGAGTCCACAGTGGACCCAAGCCGGCGTGGACCAAGTCCATGGACCGGTGGCGTCAGCCAACCAATCGAGGCTGCCACGTGTCCATCTTTGCCGATAATAATTAAATTCAAAAGAAAATGATTTATTAATTCGAAATAATGATTTCAGATTTTGTTTCAAACTTCAAACGCTTATAACTTTTGCGTTTCAACTCCGATTTGAGTGATTCAAATTTCTAAATTTGTATAAAATTGAGATCTACCTAAATATGAATTTTATTTAATTTTTAGACTAAAGTTTTCTCTGCAAAATTATTTAATTGATTATTTAAACTTTAAATAATCATAACTTTTGCGTCTTAACTCCAAATTTGATTTATTCAGCTTTCTAAAAATCCATAAAATTATGTTCTTTCTGTTTATGGATTTTATTTGGATGTTTGGACACTTTTTGCCTATTGTTTATTTGGGTACTTGCTATTTGCACGCTTTACGAGTAGAGCGTTGAAGTGCGGAAGGATTCGAAGGAGAAGTATTGACTCAGGATCCAACTCAAGACCAAGAGCAAGTACTTTTTGAAGGCAAGTTGTGCTTTGACCATGTTGATCCTATTTCGAAATCTATTTTGATTTAAACTATTGCATGCTAGATCAATTAGAAAGATACTTTGTTTAAACATGGGGATTAGATAAGTACCAATTTGCTGTATGACACCTTGATTATTTAAGTATGTGCCATGACCCTTGTCACCCTAGTTGTGGTTTACTAGTTGGACATAATCAAATTGCCAACATGGGTTTTAGACCGTGGTAGTATACTGCTTAGACCTACTACGTGCTCATGACATGGTTTTGGACAATCAAATGTTAATATTGACTTAATGATATATTGAACCTGTTTTGGAAAGGTATCATGTGATGTTGATAGCACGTGGTGCTTGGTAATCAAGCGGGGTTTTGATAAATAGTTTTCGGCCAGGGCATGTGGCAAGAATGATCAGGTGGGCGGTGTGGCAATCGGGATGTTGATTTGGTTCTTGGGTAGTCTTGCCCTGGTCACTCTAAGGACTTAACCTTGCAAGCCTTTGAACTGGGTCATACTTGCAACCACATGGCTGGAATGGGACGGCCCTAGTTGACTAAGTCGCTAAGGACTCACTTGTGGAGCCTCAGGGTGTCAATTACACCGTTTGTGTGATTGTACGGGGGAGCGTATCGTGGCCGTGGCCAGATACCCATCTAACGGTGTGTTGGTCCCATACTTCGCCTTGGCTAAGGGAAGGGATGGTGTAGAGCACGAACCGGAGAGGACCACCTGTGTTGTTTGAGGCTTCCGAAAGGCTTTGTTACGGGAACTCGCCTTTGTGGTGTTTGACTGTATCTTGTGGGTAAAGTGCATAACCTCTGCAGAGTGTAGAATCTATTTAAATAGCCGAGTCCACGGTACTGGACAATGCTCGGGGATTACAGTCAAGGGTTAGACTTTCTGAAAATAACTTGGATTTGAAAGGTTGGTTTGGTTTAATAGAAATGTGGTTTAGGATGGGGAAAATGTTTATTAAATTTCCTGAAAAGTTATTTATGCATTACTTATTTCTACTGCTTGCGAATCTACTTATATTACTTTTCAAATGCTGTTTACTGCAAATATACCTTGAGCTATTCCTTTGTACCAAGCCATGCATATAGTATATTAGCCTGCATTCTGTGCATGACTTGCTGAGTACCAAGTACTCACCCTTGCCTCAACACAACATCAGTTGAAGAGGAGACTACGCCAGCTGTGGAGGAGGAACTCCAGGAGGATCCGTCTACTTAGGGATGCGAGCCCAGTCAGTTGCCTGTGGTATACTGGATGGCGCCACGAAGTTATCTTATTTTCCGCTGCTATTATTTCTCTCTGAATAAGTTTCGCCTTGTGAGGCATACATTTGTAACTTGACCTTAAGGTCGAGTAACCAGTTTGACTATTTAAATAAAGTACTTTATTGGTATCGAGTGGTATGATTGTGATATTTACTAATGTTAAGACTGTGTGCACTAGCGCATTCCTGGACTAGTGCTGAATACACAGAGGGTCCGGATTTGCAAATTCGGGGTCCCGACAGAGGTGGTATCAGAGCCATACTTGACTGTAGGCTCAACCCTAGCTAGAATGGTCGTAGTGAGGATAAAACCTATTTTCTAAAGCTAAAAATTTGTGAAGACAAGAAATGACATCTCGACTTATCCCCTTCTCTCTTTTCTTGTCTCTTGCTGAAATTTTCCCTTACCTTGTCACAATTTAAAAATTTCGAGTTCTTACGTAAAGCACTCTTGTGACAGATGGAGGAAGAGTTCAACTACGTTGATCTGGGAGTTGGTCACGCCGCAGAACTTTGGCATATGCTACAGACTCTCGGAGATTTTGAGAAGCCCCAATACCAAGTGGAAGTGATCAGACAAGCGGGATTGACTCAAGGCTTGTGACGTGAGGATTGAGGTACCGCTAGGAAAAAGGGCCAGTGCAATCGCGGATACAGCTCAGACCTTTGCCAGAGATCTACAATGCAGATGGGTATCCAAGAAGTATCCACGACGAGCAATGCGGCACATTACCCGTATCTACGCCAGAGAATGGAGAGTACGGTGTCTGCTACCATCCGCGCAGCGATAACCTTCTTGACCGAAGGCGATTCAGGAAGAGGATGCCACGATTACACGATTGGCACGATTTGTCGTCGCCAGGAGGATGTACTAGATAATACAAGCAAGGAGCTACAGAAGGCCCGCAAGGAGATCACGACAGAGAAGAACAGATGGCGGGAAGCTCAAGAGTATGTGGCACACGCTACGAAGGATTGACGAGTTGGAGATGACCTTATGCGGACTGCACCGAGCGATTACTCGAGCTACACACGAGCCAGATCGGAAGGAGTCGGATCTCGATGAGGACATCGCTTCTTCGACTACCACAGAGGACACGATCATTTGGACATGGCGATCGTTTAGCGCTATGCCCACAAAGACTGCAGTACCCAGGCCGTGGAGGTTTTCTCGATGAGTGAGCATAGGTTCTATAGTGAGACTCCTTCGCCGAGTCGCGTCATAGAATAAAGAGTCACCCTTTAGGCGTAGACTCCAGAATTAGTTCGATTTGGATTTGCTTTGTTTGCTGAGTGTGCAGTATGTGTTGCAATGCCCTTAGGCATTGTAAGCAACCATACCAAGTTATTAATATCAATAATAAAGTTGGACCTTAAGGTTACCCCTTTCGCCCTGAATAAGTTCCATATTACTTGTCTATTCTTGTTTCCCTCTCATCTCTAAACCTAGAGCAAATCGACAGATGGTGAACACCCGTGGAAACTTTGGAAGCAATGGGAGTGGTTCTCGCCCGATGAAAACCCCAATGATGGAGCACCAGCACCGCCCTTTGGATGTGCAGAATTTCGAGCTTTTCTTGTCGCTCAGGACTCGATTGATGCATGCTATGATGCAACAAATGCAGCACGTCCTTTGCTCAGGCCTTGCTAATCAAGTTAATCATGGACAACGCCAGAATACAAGACTGTCAGAGTTCATGAGAACTCACCCACCCACTTTCTCTGGGAATGCCAATCCATTGGAGGCCGATGATTGGTTAAGATCAATCGAGAGGAAGCTACACATAGCTCAATGCATAGGAAATGAGAAGGTACTCTACGCTTCTCATCAGCTGGAAGGAACAATGCTTGAATGGTGGGAGAACACGTGCCACGCAAGAGAACCCTCAAGATATCACTTGGGAAGAGTTCACACCTGCATTCGACAAAGATCACGTGCTGAAGGAATCATGGACCTTAAGAAGGAGGAGTTCGAGCATCAAGCAAGGTAATCGGCCGGTGGCCGAGCTACCTAAACAAGTTCACACAGCCTAGCACGCTACGCACTGAGGATGTAGCGACGGATAAATCCAGGCATGCCTCGCTTTTATGAAGGGACTTAACTCGGGATTGCAAGTAGGGTTGATCACCCACACCTTTCCGCATTTCCAAGAATTGGTGAATAAGGCGCTTATTCTTGAGGACAAGCGCCAAGGAACTGGATGAGAACAGAAGCGCAGGATGCAACAAAGAAGGATCACGCCAGGAACGCATAGCGGCGCTGAGAGTTGCACCAAATCAATTCTTGATTCCAACCACAGAATGCAACAAGGACACCATCCCCAAAGACCAAGACTCGCCAATCGTAACTACCAAACCCCACCCCGCTAGAAACACTACTCGAGCGATCGGAAGGAAGCAGTGAGACGCTGCTACAACCGCAACGAGCCAGGACACTTTGCCAACAGTTGTCCCAAGAAGACGGCAGGAGTGACCCGATTCGCTTCAATCTAGGAACCACCCCAGCTAGGACGCCAAAGATCAGAGCCACACCCTGCCGTGGTGAGAGGCCGAGTCAACCATGTCACCGCAGATGCACTCACGGAATGCTACGGACGATAAATCGGGTAAGTTACTTGTTAACTCATACACCTGCAACAGTTTTGTTTGACTCGAGCTTCGCATTCGTTTGTTTCGCAAGGCTTTGCTACTAGAAATGATTTGAGGATTGCAAGACTTAAGTGCATGCTTTTAGTTCAAACCCTGGTTAGAACTCCGAACGAAAGTAGGATGTTCCGGGTGAGAATCTTGATAGGTGGAATAGAGTTCCTAGCAAACCTTATAATTTTAGAGACCCGGACCTTAGACGTCATATTGGGAATGGATTGGTTATCCAAGCACAAGGCCGTATTGGACTGTGGACGAAGGACTATCTCGATTGAGAGCCCGTGTGGGAAGAAAGTGGAATTTCAAGCCACTGCAGTTAGAGATGGTCGATTGATGGTTAACAGTACCAAGGCAATCAGCATAGAGGATGTCCCGTAGTGAATGAGTACCCGGATGTCTTTCAGAAGATCTACCTGGTATGCCGGGACGAGGGACATAGAATTTGTAATAGAGCTTGTACAGTACAAAGACCGATAGCAAAGAGACCCTATCGGATGTCCACCGAGGAGTTGGTAGAAATGAAGAAACAGACTAGAAGAGTTAATGGAGAAAGGATTTATCGCATCGAGTTCGTCGCCGTGGGGAGCACCGCTTTTGTTTGTCAAGAAGAAGGACGGGAGTTTCAGGATGTGCATTGACTACCGTGCACTCAATGAAGTCACCGTGAAGAATAAGTATCCGCTACCCAGGATTGATGATTTGTTTGATCAGTTGAGAGGAGCCGGAGTTTTCTCCAAGATTGATCTGAGATCGGGATACCATCAGCTGAAGATCCGATCAAGATATTCAAGATCGCATTCTCGTCAAGATATGGACATTACGAAGTTCTGATTATGTCCTTTGGGCCGACGAATGCGCCAAATTTATTTCATGAATATGATGAATAAGGTGTTCATGGAATATTTGGACAAGTTTGTCGTCGTGTTCATAGACGATATCCTAATCTACTCCAAGACAGAGGATGAACATGCCGAACACTTAAGGCGAGTTTTGGAAAAGCTGAGGGAACAGCAACTTTTCGCCAAGTTCAGCAAGTGTGATTTTTGGAAGGACAAGGTGGAGTTTCTTGGACATGTAATGACCGCATAAGGAGTCGCCGTAGATCCAAGCAAAGTAGAAGCTGTGTTACATTGGGAGCGGTAGAAGGCGTGACCCAGATTCGGAGTTTCCTTGGAATGGCAGGATACTACCGCCGTTTCATCGAAGGCTTCTCGACAATTGCGAAACCTCTTACGCGAATCAGCCGAGGAAGGAAAAGAAGTTTGCATGGACGCCAGGAATGTGAGAAAGGATTTCAGAATCGAAAAGCGATTGACATCAAGACCGGTGTTAGTTCTACCGGATGTTGCTCAAAGCTTCGATATTTATTGTGACGCATCGCGCCAAGGACTTGGATGTGTCTTGTCACGAGAATGGAAAGGTCGCCGCTTATGCATCAAGGCGCTTGAGGCCGCGATGAGGAAAATTATCCGACACATGACCTAGAGTTAGGCTGCCGTAGTGCATGCTTTGAAGATATGGCGTCACTATCTGATTGGAAACAGATGTGAAGTATATACGGATCATAAGAGCCTTAAATACATATTCACCCAGTCGGATTTGAACATGAGGCAGAGGAGATGGTTAGAGTTGATCAAGGACTACAATGTTGGAATCCATTACCATCCCGGGAAGGCCAACGTAGTTGCCGATGCCTTGAGTCGGAAAAGCCATACCGTGAGTACGTTGCTAGCCACAAGTCGTGATGAGTTATGCCTGGAATTTCTGAAAATGAAGATTGAGGTAGTACCTAGCGGATTCTTGGCCGCATTAGAAGTAAAGCCTACCCTAGAGGATCGATCCGAGAAGGAGGAAGGATGATGACAAGATCCGTGAGGATTAAGTCCAAAATGGAGGAAGGCAAGGCAAAGGATTTCCAAGATAGATGGGCAGAGCGGCGTTATGGATGAAGGATCGGATTTATGCGTGCCAAATAAGAAGAAATTAAAGCAAGCGATTCTCGAGGAAGCCCATGACTCAAGTATTCAATTCACCTGGGGGTGCCAAAATGTATCAGATTTGAAGGAAAGATTCTCGTGGCCGAGTATGAAACGTGAAGTTGCCGAGCATGTTGCATTGTGCGACGTATGCCAGAGAGTCAAGGCAATGCATCGAGACCAGCAGGATTGCTACAACCGAAAATACCTGAGTGGAAGTGGGAGGAAATCGGAATGGATTTCATTCTTGGTTTGCCGAAGACTCAAGGAGGTTATGACTCCATATGGGTTATAGTGGATCGCTTGACTAAAGTAGCCCATTTTATCCTCGTGAAGACCACTTACTCGGGAGATAAATTAGCGTAAGTGTACATGATCAGATTGTCTGCTTGCACGGAGTGCCCAAGAGGATCAGATCGGATGCAGGTACCCAATTTACCTCAAGGTTCCGGAATAAGTTGCATGAAGCCATGGGAACCCGCTTGAACTTCAAGATGTGCCTTATCATCCATGCACGGATGGAGCCAGACCGAAAGAGTCAACCAGATTCGAGGATATGTTGAGAGCTTGTGCACTAGCTTATGCTACTTCTTGGGATAAGAGTTTACCGTATGCCGAGTTCGGTTACAACAATAGTTATCGTGCTAGTTTACGATGTCACCTTTTGAGGCAATCAGATGGTCGACTTCGTCGGACGCCATTGAATTGGAATGAGACCGGCGAGCGTGTCTTTGGGCCTGATATTCTTCAAGAGGTCAAGAAGCAGATCGCCATGATTAGGGAAAGGTTGAAGATAGCCCAATCTCGATGAAGAGTTATGCTGACAATCGTCGCCGAGACTTGAGTTTTGAACCAGAAGACTTTATTTACCTCAGAGTTACGCCTCTCAGGGGAGTTAAGAGGTTCCATGCCAAAGGGAAACTCGCACCCTGTTATGTTGGACCATTTAAGATTTTGAGTCGCAGAGGCGGTTGCTTATCACCGGAGTTGCCACGATCGTTGGCCAGGAGTGCATGATGTATTCCATGTGTCCTAGCTTGAAGAAGTGTCTCCGAGTTCCCGAGGAACAGACACCGCTAGAGTTAATTGAGTTGCAAGAGGACTTGACTTATAAGGAGCATCCCGTGAGGATTCTCGGACACAATGGATCGAGAAACTAGAAACAAGTCAACCCGTTTCAGTAGAGTTCAAAGGAGCAACCATGAAGAAAGCGAAAGCGACTTAGGGAGCGAAGAGGATTTGAAGAAAGAATTTCCAAACCTATTCCTTTAGTAAGCCACGAATCTCGGGACGAGATTCTATTAAGGGGAGGTTTGTAACACCCCAAAATTTTGCTTTCCTTAAATTCATGTGTGGTTTGGCACTTTGGTGAATTTTTGGAATTTTCTCGAATTTATTTGGATTTATTTGGAATTTATTTGAATTTATTCCATTTTGAAATAATTAAAGAATTTAATTTTGCAAATAAAATTTTGTTGGAAATATTTTATTTGAGTCCAAAATGATCCAAAGTATTTTCAGAATTTTTCTCGAATTTTTCTCGAGTCATTTGCTATTTTTAATGAATTAAATGAATTATCGGAAATTATTTTAAATATTAAATCGCTGGAAATTCAACTCGGTCGAGTATCGTTTCATCCGATCGAAGTCGAACCCGAGTCGGACTCGAGTCCGACCGAGCCGCTTGACTCGATCAAACCAGCTCAAAACCCTAATCGATCCCAACCGTTGGATCAAGATCCAACGGCCGAGATCCGCCCGCACCGATTCGGCCGTGATCCGCCCGGATCCGATCGCTGCGGCGATCGTGGGCCGTTGATCGTGCCACGTGGGCGCTGGCGCCATCGTCTCTCCGCCGAAGTCCGGACTCCTCCGCCGCCGTGCAGTGTAGGATTAGGGTTCCGCCCCGTGCACGCATGCCGAGGGTATTTAAGGCACGGAGGTACAGAGGACCGCCGTGATTCCGCGCCTTTCGCTCTACTTCACCGAAGTCTTAGTCGCCAGAGATTCGCCGGAATCGCCACCGGAGCTACGCACCTCTCCGCCGCGGTTTTGCTCGATTCCGCCGCCGTCCGTCGTCTTCCGCCGAAGGAGCCCAGATCCGAATCCCGTGACGAGACGCACTGGCGGGAGGACTCATCTCGCCGAGCAACCCCAAACGCCGCCGGGCTCGCTGCCGTTCTCATCTCCTGGTGGTCTTGCTCCGCTGCGTCGCCATCGACCTCGCGAAGCTCGTGGACCGTCCGATCTTGATCGTGCGGTTGAGGTGAGTTCACGCGGTTCCAAACCCGATTAGATTCGACCGCTGGATCAAGATCCAACGGTTCACAATCGCCACGTGCCATCGGCGTGATGCTTCTAGGATTAGATCTGGACCGTCCGATCTAGGTCGACCGGCCCGCGATCACCGGGTGGAGTCCAGGCGGTAACCCTGGATCTAATCGCGACCGTCGAATTTCAAATCAACGGTCGGGATTGCGCCACGTGTCGGGAAGTTGGACCGACGCCGTCGGCCGCCGGGCCCACGCCAAGGCAGGCAGTAGACGCCGACACGCTGGGCCCGCTGCGGTCGAGGGCCCGCGATGTCGCCGGGCCGACCCAGCTAAGCGCCGACGTCACCCATGACGCCATTGGTGGGTCCCAATTGCCAAGACTGCGGGTGAGCCCCGCCGACGTCGGGCCGATGACGCTACCCGAGTGGCCCACATGTCGGGCCGACACGCAGAGTCGTGGACCGAGTCCACGGTGGACCCAAGCCGAGCGTGACCAAGTCCATGGACTACCGACGCCACCAACCAATCAGAGGCTGCCACGTGTCCATGCCGACGCAATAATTAAATTCAAAAGAAAATGATTTATTAATTCGAAATAATGATTTGATTTTGTTTCAAACTTCAAACGCTTATAACTTTTATGCTTCAACTCCGATTTGAGTGATTCAAATTTCTAAATTTGTATAAAATTGAGATCTACCTAAATATGAATTTTATTTAATTTTTAGACTAAAGTTTTTCTTTGCAAAATTATTTAATTGATTATTTAAACTTTAAATAATCATAACTTTTGCGTCTTAACTCCAAATTTGACGATTCCAGTTTCTAAAAATCCATAAAATTATGTTCTTTCTGTTTATGGATTTTATTTGGATGTTTGGACACTTTTTGCCTATTGTTTATTTGGGTACTTGCTATTTGCACGCTTTACGAGTAGACGTTGAAGTGCCGTATGATTCAAGGAGAAGTATTGACTCAGGATCCAACTCAAGACCAAGAGCAAGTACTTTTTGAAGGCAAGTTGTGCTTTGACCATGTTGATCCTATTTCGAAATCTATTTTGATTTAAACTATTGCATGCTAGATCAATTAGAAAGATACTTTGTTTAAACATGGGGATTAGATAAGTACCAATTTGCTGTATGACACCTTGATTATTTAAGTATGTGCCATGACCCTTGTCACCCTAGTTGTGGTTTACTAGTTGGACATAATCAAATTGCCAACATGGGTTTTAGACCGTGGTAGTATACTGCTTAGACCTACTACGTGCTCATGACATGGTTTTGGACAATCAAATGTTAATATTGACTTAATGATATATTGAACCTGTTTTGGAAAGGTATCATGTGATGTTGATAGCACGTGGTGCTTGGTAATCAACTGGGGTTTTGATAAATAGTTTTCGACCGGGGCATGTGGCAAGAATGATCAGGTGGGCGGTGTGGCAATCGGGATGTTGATTTGGTTCTTCGGGTAGTCTTGCCTGGTCACTCTAAGGACTTAACCTTGCAAGCCTTTGAACTGGGTCATACTTGCAACCACATGGTCGAATGGGACGGCCCTAGTTGACTAAGTCGCTAAGGACTCACTTGTGGAGCCTCGTGGGTGTCAATTACACCGCTTGTGTGATTGTATCGGGAGCGATCGTGGTCGTGGCCGATACCCATCTAATCGGTGTGTTGGTCCCATACTTCGCCTTGGCTAAGGGAAGGGATGGTGTAGAGCACGAACCGGAGAGGACCACCTGTGTTGTTTGAGGCTTAGAAAGGCTTTGTTACTGAACTCGCCTTTGTGGTGTTTGATTGTATCTTGTTGGTAAAGTGCATAACCTCTGCAGAGTGTAGAATATATTTAAATAGCCGAGTCCACTTTGATCGACAATGCTCGGGATTACAAATCAAGGGTTAGACTTTCTGAAAATAACTTGGATTTGAAAGGTTGGTTTGGTTTAATAGAAATGTGGTTTAGGATGGGGAAAATGTTTATTAAATTTCCTGAAAAGTTATGTATGCATTACTTATTTCTACTGCTTGCGAATCTACTTATATTACTTTTCAAATGTCAAGCATCGCAAATATACCTTGAGCTATTCCTTTGTACCAAGCCATGCATATAGTATATTAGCTTTGCATTCTGTGCATGACTTGTCGAGTACCAAGTACTCACCCTTGCCTCAACACAACATCAGCTTGAAGAGGAGACTACGCCAAATTGTGGAGGAGGAACTCGTGAGGATCCGTCTCACTTAGGGATGCGAGCCCAGTCAGTTGCCTGTGGTATACTGGATGGCGCCACGAAGTTATCTTATTTTCCGCTGCTATTATTTCTCTCTGAATAAGTTTCGCCTTGTGAGGCATACATTTGTAACTTGACCTTAAGGTCGAGTAACCAGTTTGACTATTTAAATAAAGTACTTTATTGGTATCGAGTGGTATGATTGTGATATTTACCAATGTTAAGACTGTGTGCACTAGCGCGTTCCTGGACTAGTGCTGAATACACAGAGGGTCCGGATTTGCAAATTCGGGGTCCCGACACCTATCTACCTCAGCTTTCTCTGTCTTCACACTAAATTGGTTAACAATGGCATGCTGCCTCAAGGCCATCCTAAACTCCCACATGCTGATGTATTGGGACCCCTCTGTCATTGGTGGATTCTCTTTATCATATTGCACCGCTGCCTCTCTAAGAATATCATCTTGAACTGGCCCCTCATTGGTTTTAAGGTCCCGATCATCTCTATCACTAAAATTTTGCGCATATGGATCATCATTGTCACTATCATTTGGAGCACTTGGGTCATCTCTTATTGAATTCGCAGATTGATCATCCCTGGTTGAATCTGCACTTGGCACATTGTACCCAAGCAACCCATATATGGCATTTTCACCAACAACTGGGATTATGGCATCATCGTTGTCCTTGGCATTGTCCAGTATGCAAAGTTTATCCCAATCAAACAGCAACGTGGACAAACCATCTCCTCCTCCATCCATTGATGCATTGCCTTGATAGCTGCTTCCAGCCCCCTTACCATACGCATTTGGCGTTGTCCCGATGCTCGTGACTACCTCGCTTGACCTTGTGTTAGCACCACACACACTAGTTTCCACAGCGGGATCAATCCTACCAACACAGCTCAAAGAGAAAAGAGAGCACAAAGGGCAGTTAGGCTTTAGCCTAATAGAACATTGATATGACAACTTGCATAATCCAATCCACCCAAATGCATCATCCAATCGGCAGTACATCGCAAAATCCCCAATCCCCTAATACCACTAAACCCTAAAATCGAACCTAAACCCTAAATTTGAGCCAACCAAGGGGGGATGCGCAAGCTCACCTCACAGGACTGTCCATTTTACCACCAACGATGCGGACGACACCGCCAATCGCCATGATTGCAGTTCTTGACAAAAAAAAGATCATCCATGCTCAGTTCCTTAAACAAAGATATTTCTCCAAGAATGCGAAGGAACGGCAGGACCGCGAACACCAGGCGCTTTGGATCTAGAAGAAGCAAGCGGCGCACATGGATCGAAACGGGAAGAGAGAGGAGGGGGAGCAGATTGACTGCTCCAAACTTGGCACGGGAGAGGCGGTGGAGCCGATGCGAGGAGGAGATTCTTGTGGGGTGACGGCCGCTGTGAGGTGGTGGGCGAGCCGATCGCCGGTGGCCGAACGGCGAGTGGTGGCAGGCCAACAACGGCAAGTCGGCACCGCTATCGCCCGTGGCGGGAGCTAACCCTAGCTTGCGGCCTCCTGTGCTTAATGAGCATGACCAGGCCAAACTGGTTGGGTCCAACCAATGCAACAGACCCCCAAGGGCATTTCCGTCAGTTCACATCATATTATTTATGGAATGCATGGGAAAACAGGGAAAAGTGTGGAAAAAGGGAGAAAAATGGGTAGAATATCAGTGGGGGGAGAAATTGGATGGCACCATGTTGTTTCGTATTAGGCATCCCAATTTAATGTCATTCTGCGCGAGGCCAACGAATCGAGTGTCGTACATCATATTTTCCCCATAATAGATGTATATGAAGTAGAGGATGCCGTCAAGTGTCACCAACTTGTCACAAACGTAATGGAATAAGAGGACGTAGTTTATATAATTGCAGCAACATTGGTAATGACCATATGTATGCAGTGTTGGTTCTATCCATGATGAGAATGGTCTCATCATAATGGCTCTACTAGCACAATCTATTTGTACTTTATATTTGGTTAACCAATCAATCCCTAGGATGACATATATTCCTTTTGAATCCAGAATGATGAGATTTGCTAAGAATTCTACCCCGTTAATTTGTATGGTTGCACTGGGGCATACTAAACTAGTTCTCATCTCTTTCTCAGGTGATTGAACAATCATGGGGATCTTAAGAGTATAGATTTCCCAATCAAATTGTTCAACCACATTCATTGATATAAAAGAATGCGATGCTCCAGAATCAAATAAAGCTGAGGCAGGTATTGAGTTTACAAGGAACTTACCCAGAACCACATCTGGTGCCTGCTGAGTTTCTTATGCGGTGACATGATTGACTTGCCCTTTTCCAATAGCTTGTGGAGCTCTTGGCGTATGTGGTGCTCCACGTGCCTGTTGAGTTTCTTATGCAGTGACATGATTGACTTGCCCTTTTCCAATAGCTTTTGGAGCTCTTGGCATATTGTCGGGACCCGAATTTGCAAATCCGGACCCTCTGTGTATTCAGCACTAGTCCAGGATCACGCTAGTGCACACAGTCTCAACATAGATGAATATCACAATCATACACAGCGGAATAGTAAAAGTAACTCAATAATAGAATATAAACTATTGTACGACCTTAAGGTCAACCTTACATTTGTGAAACCCTGACGGCTTCAACTCCAAATAAGCAGCAGCGGAACGAAGAACATCGGTGAATCCCATCAATACGCCACAGTAACCGACAGTGGTTCGACTCTAGATAATCGCCTTCTCACGGAACTTCTTCTTCTTCGACGATGTAGACTTTTGCTCACCGGGTGATTGTTTGTTTGCAAGGGGTGAGTACATAAAGCACTCGGCAAGTCATGCACGAATGCAAGTCTAATAGCTATATGCATGGCTTATTCCAAATGACAGTGAAGGGGTTATTTTGCAATAAACAAGATTTCACAAATATTCATAATAGATTGTAAAGCGGTAAAAACAGATAATAATAGTAATAATTTCACAGCTTGTTTCAAAAGTAAATCACTCCACATCCTTAACCAATTATCACTTTTCCATAGGCAACCGCCTCCAAACCCAAGTTTACTTTTAAGAAAATCTAACCCTTGATTGTAATCCTCGAGCATTGTCGATCACAGTGGACTCGGCTACTCGAATAGGTTTTACACTCTGCAGAGGTTATACACTTTACCCACAAGATACAATCCACTCACCACGTCGGTAGTGAATCTCCATACAATAGTATGCGAATGAGCGATCATAACCAAGCCTTTCCGAAGCCTCTAACAACACATGTGGTCCTCTCCGGTTCGTGCTCTACACCATCCCTTCCCTTAGCCAAGGCGAAGTATGGGACCAACACACCGTTAGATGGGTATCGGCCACGACCACGATACGCTCCCCGCACAATCACACAAACGGTGTAATCGACACCTGAGGCTCCACAAGTGAGTCCTTAGCGACTTAGTCAACTAGGGCCGTCCCATTCCAGCCATGTGGTTATGCGTATGGCCCAGTTCAAAGGCTTGCAAGGTTAAGTCCTTAGAGTGACCAGGGCAAGACTACCCGAAAACCAAATCAACACTCCCAATGCCACAACTGGCCCACCTGATTACTCTTGCCACATGCCCCGGTCGAAAACTATTTATCAAACCCCAGTTGATTACCATGCACCACGTGCCATCAACATCACATGATACTTTTCCAAAACAGGTTCAATATATCATTAAGTCAATATTAACATTTGATTGTCCAAAATCATGTTATGAGCACGAAAGTGAGTCTAAGCAAAGATACTACAACGATCTAAACCCATGTTGGCAATTTAATAATGTCCAACTAGTAATCCACAACTAGGGTGACAAGGGATCATGGCACATACTTAGATAATCAAGGTGTCATACAGCAAATTGGTATTTATCTAACCCCCATGTTTAAACCAAGTATCTTTCTAATTGAACTAGCATGCAATAGTTTAAATCAAAAGAGATTTCGAAATAGGATCAACATGGTCAAAGCACAACTTGCCTGGCCCTTGCAAACTTTTACTGTCCTTTACTCTTTATCCTCGATCCTTGATCCTCGAGCTTCAACTTCCACTTTCTCGATCCTCAGCTCGCTCGAACGACTTCCGGACGACGCGTCTAACGATTAAAGAAGAAGCAAATACAAACCAATTCAAAAGACAAATCAAGTAAACTCCAAATTAAGAACGAACAGCATTGGGCACAACGGCTTGGGAGAGATTTGGGAACTCAAACGGATTAGATCGAAGAGTTGACAAAAGAGAACGGGCTTTCGGCAAAACTCCGAAAAGGGAAAGATTAATAACTGGGAAAGAAAGAATAATATTCCGAAGAATATTTCTTCCGAAGTTATTATCTTGATTGGACAGATAGCGACATATGGGCTCTCAATCTATAGATCGGGTCCATAAGGATATGTTAGTTCGCGATGAACTAAAGCGATTCTTGAAGTTGACTTTTGTTGACCGAGCGGACACAGTCAAACAAAAGAGAGACGGATAGATCGGGCACGAGGGTATGACAGATGGCCAATGGTCTATCGACCAAGTCCACGAAGGAATTCTCGATTAAAGGCAGATTAGGTCTTTAGGGATAAGACAAGGCAGTGTCTTACCACGGTTGAGACAACGGGAAAGATTGCAAAAGATAACTACGCGGCTCACGCTAAACTGAGTTCTTCAAAGCGGTCGTCGGTTAGGGTTTTGATTCGGCTTGAAGATGATATGACGATGAGAATAGGCTCACGTCATGATGATAGAACAGTGAAGGCATCGCACTAGGGTTTGTGCAAGAATACACGCATGCGATGACAACGAGGCGAAGAGAGCCAAGCGTTAACGATGAAACGTTAACGATGGAACGTTAACGGCGAAACGTTAACGGTGGAACGTTAACGAGCGTTAACGGCAAACGTTAACGGAGAAACGTTTAACGAAAACGTTAACGACGGAGCGTTAACGGGAAACATTAACGAGGAGGCGTTAACGGCGAAGCGTTAACAGCGAAAGCGTTAATGAAGGAACATTAACGGAGCGTTAATGACAAAAGCGTTAACGGCAAGACGTTACCAACGGAGCGTTAACGGCGAGTGTTAACGGTGAAACATTGTCGGCAAAACGTTAGCGGAGGAACGTTAGCAGGCGTTAACGGAAGAACGCATGCGGGAAGCGTTAACGCGCGTAACGCGGTGGAGGTCAACAATGATAGGAGACTTCATGAAGCGAAGTAGCGACCGTCGGTGCAACGACATGGCCGCGGTAGAACGCTACCAAGGTCGGCTAACCGGTGCGCGAACCGGCGGCACAGGCTAGGTTGAAAGACGACGGGTTTAGGCCGGAATCGGGCTTCGACGGCAAACGGAGACCAAAAGAACTCTAAAGATGGACCAAAACAGTACAAGATGATCCTACGGACGCGACAACACGGCCGGAGCGAACCAAAATAACCGGCGTCAAAAGGCGACGCGCGGCGACGGCAAACGGTGGCCTAAATATATAAAAAAAAATTCCGGAGGATGGGATGGCAAAGGGAGAATGTCTACTGCGTAGAACGCGGTGAGACGAACTCAACGGTATAGGCGGATTTTGCGGCGCCCTTCCGGATTAATCACAAACTGGCGATTAACGGGTTTCGGATCAAAACTTTGGACGGCTATAACTTCTAGAATAATGATCGGAACTTAACGAAATTTGACCGAGAGCTAGATGGGACCAAGAGGCACACCGTGACGCAGGTGGCTCGAAGAAATACCTTCTGGAACAGCGGGGGACGCGCGAGGAAGTTTGCCGCTGTCTGGAACGCAGTCTGAACGGAGAAATTAATTTGCTGCGCCAAATCCAGAGGGCAAAACCTTGGGGCAAGATGTGCATCCTGTAGAGGACATCCCCAGGAGTCTACACAAAAAATTTCACCGTCAAACTCGAAAAATTGAGGTAGTTATGGCCTTGGCAAGATTCGAGATTGAAACGGCCGTAACTTTTGATCCCGTGGACCAAATTGGCTGAATTTTGGACAGCAAGCAGATGGTACCTTGTGGCACACCACAGAGAAGACGGATCTCGAAAAGAGTCGACGAGTTGCCCGGGACGCGGCTCCAAAGTTCGGCCGACGTTGGGCGACGTTCGGGCGACATTGGATTGATCTCGGAGTTTTGGAGATGATCCGGAGGTTGTATATCCGTGAGAGAGGTCTAGGAGCACTTATATAGGTTTGGGGAAGAGGCTAGATCAAGAAAAATCAAGTTTGGACGCGTTTGGAGGTGTTTGGGTCGGTTTGGGCATTAAACCGAACACTCTCCGTCTTTGGCCGAATCGGATCCGGCGACGTGGCCTCGCTGGAGGCGACACGTGGCGGGGTGGGCGCTGCTGGGCTGGCGCTGGCTGGCTCGGGCGGGCGCGCGTGGTGGCGCGTGGTGCGGCCGAGGCGCTTGAGGAGGAGGCGAGTGGGCGGCGGCGGCGCGCGAGGGAGGGAAGCGGGCGAGGTGGGCCGGTTCGGCGGGGTGGGCTGCGGGGAGGAGAGAGGAAAGAGGATGAGGCCCAATGCCATTTTCAGAATTTCCAACGATTTCCGAATAAAAACAATTCCACAAATTCAATTAAATCATTTGAGGCAATAAAAATACCAGAAAAATTCTAGAAAATATTTTGGGACATTTTGAACTCAAATAAAATATTTCCAACAAAAATTTATTTAAACTTTTCCAAATAATTAATTAATTCCGAATGAAAGGCTTAGTTTAAATTAATTCCAAATAAATCCGATAAATAGCAAACGAACTCCGAAAAATCTCAAAAATTACAGAAGAACTTCTTGGAACACAAGGAATCCAAATAAAATATAATAAATTTTATTTGAGGTTTAGAATAATTAAATTAAATTGTTTTAGCTTTTTAGAAAAATTCAAATCAAGTTTTATAAACGCGAGAAAATCAACGAAAATTTTTGGGAAGCTAAACTAAACCAAAATTTTTGAAAACCCAAATTTTGGGATGTTACACATATGTGGTGCTCCACGTCCTTGTCCTTGCGTAGGAGCCCTGGTAGAATTGGATCCCAAGTTAAATGGCACTGGGTCATTGGTTGATGCTTCTGCGGATAGTTGTTGGCATAATGTCCTATCTAATGACAGTGAAAACACTGAACTCCTGCAGCATTTGAATTCCCTTTCTGAGGTTGAGCACTGGCATTGTTAGGGAATCCTTAAGCAACTAGGTGCAATCCAGAGTTAGGATTACGAGGTGCTCCTTGAACAATGGCATGGTTGGTCTGCTGAGGTTGGAAGCAGTGACAAGAACCACTCGCTCCCTTCTTGGCCTGGAATATTATCCTTCTTTTGTGGGACTCCCGTTGTTGCCTTTGGGCATCCTCTTGCACAAGTGCCTTGTTCACCATGTGCTGAAAGTTTGGAAAGTCCAAGGCAACTAACTGCACCTTGATGTCAGGATCAAGTCCCTCCATGAACATCCAGATCTTAGCACTTTCGGTTGCCACATCTTCTGGTGCATACCTCGACTGGGTAAACTTGTTGAGGTACTCAGAAACACTCTAGTTTCCCTGATGCAGCTTGCAAAACTCTCTCTTCTTCATCTCAATAATACCCATCGTTATGTGGGCCACATGGAAAGCTTTAGAGAATTCCTCCCAAGTGATAGCTTGGGCATCTTGATGGGCTGCACAGAAATTATCCCACCAGTTTGCAACTACACCTTTCAATTGGTGGCTCATATAAAGAACTTTCTCATGACCATTGCATTGAGCCAACTAGCACTTCTTCTCTACATCCTTCAACTAATCATCTGCCTCCAAGGGTTCAGCTACACCCACGAAGGTAGGCGGTCTAGTTCTCATAAACTCCCCAAGTTTAGACTGGGGCGAAAACACTGGTGCTGCAGCTGGTGCTGGTTGTGGATTATTCACCATGTTCTGAGCAAGGGCTTACAACAACTGAATCTGCATTGCCATCATCTGTTGAATATCTACCGCTAGTGGTTGAAATGGTGGCAATGGTGGTGGCACTTACTGCTCTGGCTGCTCTTATGGTTCATGAACATTCTGTTGTTCTTATGGCACTGCCCCGCCATGTCCACGACCACGACCACAACCTCCTCTATGACCTCCTCTACGACCAGCTCCACAACCTCTTCCTTGATTCTCCATCTGAAGCGATGGCCAGGAAAGGTTAGCAATAGACGAGAGGGAAACAACAAAGATAAGAAGGCTAGGGAGGTAACCATTTTCAGACAAAGCAAGCAAACAAACTCTTTAACTTTAGATGTGATTGCAACGCAATGCTAAGGCAAGTGTACAACACACCCGACACACAAGAAACAAAAATCCTAATAAACACGGCTAGACATTACTTACTGGTAAAGGGGCAACCTACACTAACGTAACCGAGCACCATTAATCTCTACTATTATAAAGCAACAGTTGGTGGCAGTGGTGAGTTCTACCCACGTCATTAATTGCCCTGCTTAATTGCCCTACTTAATTGCCCTGCTTAATTGCCCTACGCAAAAAACGAAGCGTTGCTTTAATTAGCCAGCTTTCGCAAGAAACGAAGCGTTAAAGATAGATGTTTGATCTTGTGAAGTAATTTTTTTATTTTTTAATCTTTATTTTTCGTTATCAAATTTGTTTTTCGTAGCAATGCACGGGCATGTAACTATTTATCCTATATGGGAGTCCTTTCAAGCACCTTCTCGATGACTTGATCATTCCAGCAGCTCCTCCACTGGTTTTGAAAGGTATGGAGCATCCTCTTCTTGATTTGAATCTTCACAAAAGGCTCGTAGATTTGGGAAGTTTCATGAGATGAGATCAAATTAAACTTTTAAAGCAATATTTCAGCAAAGAAGAGGAATAAGAACCTAAGAATGAGAGGAGAGGAGATAACTATTAATTACCAAGTTGTTGGTTTGATTTAGAAAATAATTTTGAAATTCTTTCTAAAATGACCATGCTAAACTAGGGTTGCGACCTACAATCGATATGGTGTAGATACCACCTCTGTCGGGACCGCATTTCCAAATCCGAACCATCTATGTATAACCGCACTATTCCCAGGTCAAGCTAGTGCACATAGTGGAAACAATGATGATAACACATCCATATCACAAATTAAATAATATTAAAACTTAAATAAAAGGTACCGACCTTTTGGTTAACAATTACAAATAAATAGCCACATAGCTTGAGTTCAATAAAGTAGCAGTGGAAACAAAATAAATAATAGCGAGATAAATCCATCCATGTACCCAACAGGCAATCGACTGGGGTGTGCATCCTAGAATTTTGGATCTCCTTCGTCGAAACCATAAGCAAAGTACTCGTAGTCACCTTCTGCTTCTGCACTCTCCTATGTGGAAAGTGGAGAATATTGCAAGGGTGAGTACACAATCGTACTCGCAAGCCTTGGAAACTATATGCAAGGCTTACAAATTAAGGCATAATATGGCTCATTTAGCATAAAATAACATTTAAATTTAAATACCATTAGTAATTTCACTAAGCATCATTTGACAAATGTAGTTGTAATAATTGAAATTTAATATGACAACTAAACAGGTTCCAATCACTCAACTGACTCCAACTACCAAACCACAACCCATGAGTTCCATCCGCTCACAGATTCCCAAAACATCATTTTCATTTAAAAACAAAACCATAAAATCTACAATGTGAATGCGTACCTTGCCTGCCCTTGACCGTAGGCATGGCTACTTAAGTAGTTTTAACTCTGCAGCGTGTGTACAGCTTTACCCACAAGACATTATTCTCTTGATGCGATTGATATAGCACACTTCCTTTGGTATGCTGTAGAGAGATCATGACAAGGCCTTTACAATGTACGACCTCACAATTAACTTCGCCCGCTAAGGTTCCACCGCTGATAGGGTCAGAAAGTCAAGTTCAGAAGCCCCCTCTTGCGCCTTGCAAGTGTCTCCATCCGGCACCACATTCCACCAAATGGCGAAGCCAATAATGAGATACACAAATTACTTAGCCAGGTCATACCCATATAGACTTGTGGTTGTACGGTAGTGCTCAGTCCAAAGTAACACAAGCTTCGATCCTTAACTGACAATGGCGGATCATTCACTTTACCAAAACATTCTCGTGCATCTAGCACCCACCAAACATCCATCCGCCATGGTCTAAACCATTTTTACACTTTATTTCATTTAAATAACAGTAGCAATACCAATTGTCGCAACTTCACGAAAGAGTTTAAACAATATTCGAAATGATTCCCATAATGACATAATACCGAAACGTTTATGCTAAGACTAACAATTCTACTGTCCCATGCTACATTATTGGTTATCACCAAATAAATATAACTAGTATCATATAGGGTGAGAAAGGTTCATCATGATCAATGTCAAAGGGGTCATAACAAGTTCAGGAATTTAGCTAAACCTTAATACTATATTTGAAAGACATTGCATAAAAGTAAGCATGCATAATTTAAAACAACATATGCATTTTATAAACTTGGGATCAACATGGTCAAGGAAGACTTTCCTTCGCTATACACTGGTGGTTCTGCCTCTGACTGTTGATTTGGTTGAAATTCGGCAACGTTGTCTACACGTGAATCATGAACCAATAAATAAAAGAAATACAAAAAAATTAAAAAGAATGGTACTGGAAGGTAGGTCATAAATTTAGATGAATTTAGAAATTTGAATCACTGGAATCAGAGCTTCAACGAAGGAGAACAGTCTCTCAGAAGTGGCTCAGATCAGAGAATTCAGGAAAAAGAAAAAAAGGCGTGACATGGCGCAATCTGATTGGCTGGGATTTTTGGAATTTCTAAAATTCCGAAAAAGGGAAATATGACGTTATCACAGACGTTATGCTGACATGGCAATTGACTGGGTGACACGTGGCTAGGGCTGACGTCACTAGTGACGTCAGTGACAGAGCGGTCGAACGAGCGTGTTGGTGCTAGCGCTGACATCAGCACTGGCATGAATGAGAGCGGCGGTGGCGCGACTATTCAGCTTCCAACGTGGCGCAAGAACCGAAGGGGCGGTGCGAGTTTCGAAGCGACGGTGGTGCGAGTTTCGGAGCGATGGTGGCGCGTGCAGAGCGGCTCGCTCACGATGACTCAAGGAACGACGGCATGACGCGGGAAGTGGAAAGGGATGGCTAGAAGGCGGGGAGGGGGACAGGGTGGCTAGACGATGGCTCTCACTGAAGGCAGTGGGGATGGCGGAGCGATGGGGTGCGGAAAACAGGAACACAGAGGGGGTAGCAGGCTTTAAATAAGGTGCGGACGACGAGGTGACTGGGATAGATACGGCTCGGTGGGCGTGCAAAACCCAGCGGCGGTTGAGTGGAGGCGAGCGGCGATGCAGATAATGGCGGTGGAGGCCGATAGGTGGACCCTACACGTTAGCGGGCACGATGCGGATGAGTGGGCTAGCTGGACCGGGGTGGGCGAAGCGAGCCAAGGAGACGGGTCGGGCGTACGGCGAGAAAATGGGTCGAGTGAAGAGACTCGGCCCAAGAAATTTTCAAAGTAAAATTCATTTTATGTACTAATTTTTTTTTAGAAATTCAAATAAATCCAAATAAATAGCAAATAAATTCATAAAAATTCTCAAAAAAAATAAAAAATTCCTTGAAGAATAAGGAACACAACTACGATTGAAAATCTTTGATTTGATGCATAGATTAATTAAATTAAATCTTTTAATTAATTGAAAATTCAAATTACACTTCAATTAGTTTGGGAAAAATCCAAATGGTTATTCTATATTTGAAAACTTTTCAAAAGCTAAAAAGTTGGAATGTTACAAACCTCCCCCTTAATGTAATCTCGACCCCGAGATTCTGACTAGCTAGGGGACAGATGGGGAAACTCGGCTTTAAGATCCTCCTCATGTTCCCAGATTGCTTCTTGCTCTGAATGATTGATCCATTGAACCTTGCAAAACTTGATCATCTTGTTCCTCGTTCTACGCTCTACCTCATCCAGAATTCTGACTGGGTATTCAGGATAGGTGAGGTCCTCATTCAGTTCAACATCTTCGACCTGCATATGTTCTTCTGCCACAATAAGACACTTCTTCAACTGCGACACATAGAACATGTTGTGCACATATGACAACTGTGGTGGCAACTCCAACTGATATGCCACTTGTCCTCTTCTTGCTAAGATTGGGAACTGCGACACTATAACACTATGAATTTGTTTGATTAACTAGTAGTTTTAAATCGTACCTCTCTTCTGTACTTTTGGTTTTAATCTAATTTTCAGTGATAATTTTTATAGTTTCCCCATTTTTTGAGGACATTGCACTTATTTTCCACATTGTGTGTTGCACATGTCAATTACAATTATTGCATGTATTATTTACTAATGTTGTGCCGACACACACGATGGGAAGTGTCCCATCATACACTCGGGCGCTAGTAAATCCCTATCCAAAAGCAAAGTAAATTTATAAAGAAGCTACGCTCGATAAATCAGACTAAAATAGATTTTAATTCCAATCCCTTGTTTTGATAGTAATACATACATCCATGTTTTGAGAGCAATACATAGACCTTCTTTATCACAGGTTTAAACAAGAGGGAAAATTGTGAGTATAATGCAGTGAATCCAGGCCTATAGAAATAAACAAAGTACGTATATGTGAAACACAAATAATCAACACTGTAAAAAATGTTCGTTTTCTAGAAAAAGGAGCTTATTTAAGCTTTCTCAATGCTGATTTCATCTTTGCACCAGAAGGCAAACAATACCTGCTTGTAGATTGTAGAACTGCAGTTATGGACTTGGTTGAATAGCCTTTTTCCTTAGATTAGTGTAGTTAAGGGAAACACCAAGATATTTCGAGGGAAAATTACTAACTTTCCAGCCAAAAGCTTGAGCAAAAGGTGTAACACCCCAGCATTTAATATGCCCAAATGCTACCAAACATAAGCTAAACAACATCTAAATACCATAATTAAACATAAATTCCAGCAAAGGCGCACATGCTAAAAACCAAGATTTCGGCAGCATCTCCTTTGTTTTAACATGAATTGAAGCAACAACAATAATAACATGTCAATGTGGCATAACGAACGATAGCAATAACATGATCAAACGGAAAAACAGCCACCATACCACTAAGGATATAAATTATATCCATCACATGACAAATATGGACTAATCAATTACTCATAACGACCAATGAATCATCGAAACCATAGTTTAGTTCAATGAATTAACCATAACCATAAGGGAAGGAACATGTCATTGTTTAAATGTGTGATGCTAAGTGATGACGTGTGACTAGCTCCCTTTCCCGCATGTCGGATTCATGGTACCTAAAAGAAAACAACATAAACACAAGCGTGAGTTCATCACTCAGTAAGTATATTGCAATGGTACAAACATAAACAATTACATAGCAATAATATCTCACATCATGTAAACCATCTCATTCATGGTCACATATTATCATCATCATCAATATGTATGAAGTGCAATGCGATGCTCATGTCTCCTTGGAAACTCATACCGGTATGGTTGAGTACACACCCGTCGGTGTGCACCCTCTCCCCCCTTCCATCCCGAAGATGGAGGGTGCCTACTCTTCACTTCCGTTCACCGTGGTGAATAGAATCACAATGTAGGACTTACTCATTGGCTCTCCGGAATAGTCATAACTTTCTCACCGACCTTCCCCGGATTAGTTATGACTTTCTCACCGCCCGGGCCATGTATCATGCCATGTCATGTATGCAAATATGCCAACATCATAATCACTCTTACATTAACACATGGCATCATAACATAGTAAGCATATTCATCATATCATTGGAAATCATTAAAGCATGGCATGTGATCATATCATATATCCAATTTCATCTATTCTCAACAAGCAACCTACAAACCGCTATCCATTACAATACACTTGCCTCAACCACAAGCAACGGATTGGCGGGAAGTAGAAGGCACTCCCGGGGTCACACCACCTGCACATAGGTACCACACACTCACAATCATGTCCACAAAATAGTACGCAAACCCTCATCTACCCCGACATTGCCAACTACACGCAAAACCCAAAAACAGCGGTTCTGTCCCGTCGGGACAGCAGCCTTCCAAAAGGCATAACTCGGGTTCTAAAACTCCAAATCAATTAAACGAGTACATCCTCGCGTAGCTTAGGAAATTTCCCAACTTTTTCTAGGTATAAGGAAAGACTGATTCGGAGTCTAAAGTTGTTTAATCTACAAAATACCGTGATCTGTTCCAATCACGTCACAGATTTTAACACCCTCGGTAAAACAGCCATAACTTTCAAACGGCTGATCGGAATTTAACGTTCTTTATATCCACGGAAAGACAATGAAATTATATACAACTTATTCAACATCCGTACGACCAAATTAGGACTCTAAATTGGCGAAAAACCGAACCCTAGGTCGACTGCTCATGCTGTCCGAAACAGAGAACGTGACCAACTCAAGAATCCACCTAATCTAATCAAATCCAGCACCACCAATTGATCTAAAAACTTGATAAACACCATTATAACAGTACATAGACCAACCCCAAGGATTCCCATGGCCATACCTTTGCCCAACGCACAAAATCTGATTGGATCTCCTCCCGGTTCGCTCCTCGCTCCTCGTTCCTCGCTCCTCGCTCCTCGCTCCTTGCTCCTCGCTCCAATGGATGGATCCTCGAGGTGCAGGGGGTGGGGAGGCCACCCTAGGGAAGAAAGGGGGTGGAGGAGAGGTGGTGGAGAGGTGGGGAGCAAAGGGGAGCAATGGGGGAGGTGGAGGCGCATGCAAGGGAGAGGGGGATGTGGGGGTGGCGGCTAGGGAAAGGAGGGAGAGGTGGGGGCGCCCAAGGGGCAGGGTGTGGGGCGCAAGGGGGCAAGGGGAGGCCTTTTACCAGCCCCCCACACCTGTTCCTAATCCTAAATGGATTCCCACTGCATCCCACCAAAGCCCACAACCCCCTCTTTTAGGCCCAAACACCCCCGGGAAGGCCCAAAACCCCAGAAACGGCCCGGAAACGGCCCGGAAACGCTATTAACCTCCATACCCTATGGTTTTAACCTTAATTTCACATCTCATAATGTTTTTGACCTCATCATGCACCATTTATAAGGTTCCGACACTCCGTGGTGACACATCACTTCATAAGGCCCAAAAACGCGAGTAAACCTCAAGCCGAAAGGTTTTATTCTCTAATTTCATATTTTATAATGTCACACCATACCGTAGTGTCACAAAAGGATTCACATTATCATGATTAATATTAAAAGCAACAAAATCATATTTATGAAAATTAATTCTCGTGCCAGACAAATATTCAAACCAGGACAAAAAACCACTTAAGATTTCTTGCAATATCATAAACAACAAAGTATCATCAACATATTGAAGGCCAATTATCCATCCTCCATCCTGGCATGAAATTAGTCAACACACATGTAATATCCTAAAAATTCAAAAAAATAATTAGATAGGGTGGGCTAGGAGGAACCGAGGGACCCTCGACATGCATGCCATGACCGGGACAAACACGGTTTCCACATCGTTGGCTATATAGGGCAGGGGCGGGGTGGATTACCAAACCCTAACCCTAGCTTATCCAAACCGCTGCCCCAGTGCCACCCTTGACCACCGTAACTAACATGTCACGCTCGTGCGCCCCACACCACATTTGCTGCCGTGTGCCATCGCACCACCGTGCCAAGTTAGCCATCGCACCGACCATGCCCTCGCCACGTCAACCGCACCTTGGCCACGTTCTAGTGACTTCTTTGTCTTTTTGCATTCCCCGTTAATCCATGTGCCCGATTTGAAATCTGTTTGAGTCACCATGTGCAGGAGGTAACAAGGATCTCGGAGGATATGGTGCGAGAATTTTGGGAAGTGTGAATGAGAGAGGGACACGAGGGGCTCAAGGAGGATCACTGACAATGACGTTTCTGGTGGAACTTTCAGATGCTTGTATAAACCATATATTAGTGTTGGATATGTTGGAACCATAGTGAAGCAATGCTATGGCTGTTTTAATGGTAGATGTGGTGGTTAGAGAGAATAGAGTAGAATTTTGGACAGATCGGTATTCGTTCAATAGTGGTTTCTATTTTCAGGTCGAGTTTTGGGGCATCTACAGCCAGTTTCATGACATGTGAAAGTTATAAAAAATGTAGAATATTGTCTAAAGTTTCTTTAGAGTACAAAAATGTAAAATTGGTTAAACGATTTCAAAGTTATGGCTTGTAGAAACTTGATGTCCAGAAAACGGTTACTGCTAAGAGCAATTGCAGTACTCTATTGTTTAGGGTTGACCAAATTAAATTATCTCCAAAACTAGAGAAAGATTTATAGTTTGCTTTAGATTCCAGAGATGCTATAGTTTGCTATGTTTGGAGTTATATAAAAATAGTTACCAGATCAATCTTTAGGGCTAGAAACGAGGGTTTAAATGAATTAACTTAAAAAATGTGGATTACTAAAAAATTATAGGTAATCTTCTTTTGTTTTTAGAAAAATATATGGTTTGCCATGTTTGGGCTCCTGAGCTAGGATTTATGACATTTCGACCGTTGGGACAGCAAATGGTCAACTGTCCGGTAAGGGAGAAAGTTAGTCTATCATTGTGCGTGGGAGCGATGGTATTATGTTTGATGTATGTACTATTATAGCATGATTTGAGATGGATTTATCTACTATAGGAGGTGTGACTAAGGGTGGCTTCAACCGCATGTCATTCCATTCCTTGTAGGTAAAAGGGTAAGTGCATAGTAAAATGATGGCATGAATGGTTAAATCTTATTGTTCTTATTGGAAACTTGCTATCATGATGCTTTACATGATTCCTTTTTGTTTATTACAAAAATGATATGCTACGATGATGAGAATAATGGAGATAAAATATGTTAATAACTCATGTTGTGCATCGTGATAGAAAGAGGTAACCTATGTAGACCTCTATGACCTACTTGGTGTAAGCATGAAAGACTTACTTTGGTAGGCACCTCAACACGATGAGTGTATGACAAGATGTGACATTGATGGATGCGCACACTCAACGATACCGATGCATGCTATGTGATGAACATATGAGCATGTAGATAGATTTGCATGGTATTACAAATGATAAATGATGATTAATGAGTTAAATGTGATAAATGAAAATATTATTATTTTATTATGTACTGGCTGGGTCTTGGACTCACTCTTGTTTATTTAATGTTTTTAGATTATCATTGAAGGCGACATACATGAGATGGGAGTAGCGCCATTATGTCACTTGTCACTTCATCTCAGAATTATTTAGTTTGTCTTCACTCATAAATAAGATAATGCTTAGCTATATTTAGTTGATGGAATCACACAATTGCAATAATAAACATGTGAACTTAGTTTGTTATCTTTGTTAATTGAGAAGTTCGGTTGTTTATCTACTGTTTATTTATTCTTGTTCATCATCGTTGCCAAAAAGGTAAAGATTGCTCCTGGACATATATGATTCGAGTATACCCAAATGTGAAGACTTAAAGATGCTTGGGTATGTGGTTCCAAGGTTTATTATTGTTTTGTTATTATTTATAGGTGTGATGCCTTAGAGCGTCAGAGCGATTCTAGGGTTCCTTTTCCTGGTTTTGTTTCGGGAGAGGAATGAAGGATTTGTCGGGGGATGAAATAATTGAAGTTTATCCGGCGTATTAATATTAAATTTGGAGTTGTCGGGCTAGAAACAGTGGGCCGAGGAAAACCTGGGCCTGGGCTGCGAATCCCCTCCCCACCTCTCTCTCTTTTCCCCTAGTGGGCCGGCCCACCATATAAAAGGGGTGTCACCCCCCCAAAAGCCCTAGGGCACCCCCCTTCCTCCCCTAGCAGCCACACCACCCCTCCTCTTCCTCCCCTTGCGTGGTGGCTCAAGATCCACCGCGAAACGCGAAGGAGCAAGCGAGAAGAGGATCCGTGGAGGCGTGGAGGACGAGCAGATTTCCGTTTCGGGAATCATCGCGCGTTTTTCGTGGGTTCTCAAGGGAGAACTCAAGGTAAAATTCCCAATCTTTTACCCCTGTTCTACCTAGGGATTAGGAGTGTATTAGATCTGGTGGTGAGTGTTTTAGATGGATCTTGATGGGGGAAAAGGGTAGATGTTCACGTGGTGCTATTTTTGGAAGGGGAGATTGTGCAGCGCAGATTATTTCGCGTTTTACGTGGCATAGACGATTTTTCCTGCAAAAACCTATAACTAGAAAGTTGTAGATAACGTCGAGATCTAGCTTCTGTAATGTTTTCAGAATTTTTCGGGCGTTTTTCTTAGAGTTATCGCTGTTGCAACATAGCGGACAGAATCTGGAAACAGATTTTGTCCACTATGTTGGACGTTTGTTTAGGCTTATTTAACAGTGGAATTGAAATTTGTGATCTTCATGAAAGTTGTAGATCTCGTCAATATCTAGCTACTGTAATTTTTTTGTATTTTTATGATCTGTATAAAAAAAGATACGAAATTGTGAAGAGAGGGTGCTGCTGTTTGACCCGGGCAGATTGGGGTTTTTGGCGCTTAAGAAGGGAACGGGGATTAGGAAGCGTGTGTTCGAGTTGTGTGATCATTTGTGATGTCGCTATGTACTGAAATAATACTTGTACAGGTGGTGCCCCTTCTGGACGCAACTAGGTTCGTCATTCACGTTGGTAAAGGCAAGTGGAAGTAGCGGTCTTGCTAAACTATAACTCGCTATTTGTTTCGTCTTCAATATAAACCTTAATTGCAGCACACCTACATGGTTTAACTACTTGTTTATGAGATTACAATATCCTATCCTGCATTGTGATGTGGTTGTTTGGCTTTTGAATCATGAGTAAGAATGAAGAAAGATGTTGTTTGCAAGATGAATTGTAGAGATATTCTATCTCAATGATGTTCGCATTCTATCCATGTTATTTGATGGTATGCAAGCATGTGAATTCAGAGTGGGAAGTTATGAATGTATTTATGCATGAAGCATTAACTGCATAATCATGCATTGAAGTTTGTCGACGCCACAGGCGCGATCAGACGTACAACACCGTGTGTTCCTAAGAAAGGGCACGGTGAGGAGGATCATGGCATAAGCATGTGCACAATCATATGCATTTTACTGAGGTTGTGTGGACTCTATAATGTGGTATTGGACATGAGGAATTTGGTATGCTAGTTTTACTGTGGCTGTGTTATTCGTTAGAAGTTGTTCCGCTTGCTGAGATTACCCAATCTCACCCCTTGTTATTTTGTTGTTTTCAGGTAGTTCCCGCGAGTCGTAAGCTTGAAGGGTGGGCTTAGTAGCACAATCAACCCTCCGGGGTCATCACGAATCACATGGACTAGTGCATTTAATAATTCATTAGCTTGCTGAAATTTTATTAATCATAGACCTGTTGATGTCCTCTTTGGAGCTGTTTTACGTTTATGTTTGTTTTCTGGTTGATTTAGACTTGTTATCTCTAGTATTGATGCTTTTATGTTATTCCTGTTTATAATGGTTATTATGAATCTTGTTGTCGCTTCCGTTTTGTCCTAATTTTAGGAGAGATGCTGTCGAAATTTTCTTGTACAACAGTTTAGATTTGTAGAGTGTTACAATAGGATTATACAAATTATTGTTATTGATGGCTTAGTAGTGGTGATATTTGTTTAGGTTGTTTACTAAAATTTTGGTTAAAATTATGGTAAAAGTGAGAGAAAACGTATGTGATGGTAATATCTTAAGCACAACACGAGATATACAAAACCACTAATCAGCTCAGCTCATACAGCTATTGTAATCACTTTAGTGAATAATCTGTAACCAAGTTGAATAATAGAGGACAAAAATCCCATATCTTTTAACCTTTTCCTACTTCAAAAAATGGCAACCCGATATGCGAACCCTTATATATCATAGCCTTAAAGCCAGCTAATCCATTTAGTTCCAAATCCTATGTGTAAGCATTCCAAATAAAAAATTCCAACTTAGTCTATCATATGCCTTCTCATAGTCTTAACTTCAAAATAAAACCATCTCTATTACGATGAACTATTTCATGCGCTGTAATCAGGCTCTCTAGAATAAATCTCTCTCTTCAATAAAAGTCGTTTGGTGACAACTAACCAATCTATCAATGATTTTTGACAACTTATTAATAAAGACTTTTGAGAAAATATTCGTACTACAATTAATTAAACTAATATACATCTGAATTTCAGGTTCCTTGGGTTAAAGGTCGACACAGCAAAATTAATTATGAAAATTTCTAGTTTATTCTGTTCCAAATCCCAAATATGGCAACAATCTATCTAGGACCAGAATTTCTGGTACAAGAGAAAAAGAAAAACTATCATACCCAAGAGCACTCAAAACACAGCTAGCCTTCTTACCTTCTTCAGAAAAATTGTCTTATAACATCTTTCTTCAATAAAATAGTGTTTTATTCTTTGTATTGAATCTAGTTTCTACCTATAATTGTGTTTCTTCAGAAAAATTATCTTCTAACATCTCTCTTCAATAAGAGGGTGTTCTATTCTTTTTATTAAGCTGGTTTCTACCTATAATTGAGAAGATACACAGCTATCCTGCATTTTCCCTTAGAAAATATAAGGAATTTTCTTTTGCCGAAGTCATTGTAGTTGCTGATAAAAGAAATACAGCAATGTCATTGAATTTCTTTCCATACTACTGAATGTCGTTCAGATGTATACCGATGGCATAAAATATAGGTCAATTGCCACTACGGTGATAGAAGTTATGAAATGTCAGGACCCGAATTAGCAAATCCGGACCCTTTGTGTATTCAGCACTAGTCCAGGATCACGCTAGTGCACACAGTCTCAACATCGGTAAATACCACAATCATACTCAACGAAATAGTAAAGTACTTTATTGAAAGGGAATATAACCGGTTGCTCGACCTTATGGTCAAGTTACAAAAGTACGCCTCGCAGGGCTAAAGTTTTACTCAATTAAATCTGCATCGAAAAATAAAGAAACGTGTGGCACCAACCAATATGCCACAGGCAACTGACTGGGATCGTCCCTAGTTCATCGGCTCCTCCTGGAACTTCTCCTCCAGTGATGGCATTGATTCTTCTTCAACTGATGTTTGATGTTTACAAGGGTGAGTACTTAAGAGCACTCAGCAAGTCATGCACAGAGATGCAGTCTAATATTCTACATGCATGGCTTAATACAAATGACAGGCTAAGTGGTTCTTTTGCAGTAAAGCATCATTCACAAACAACAGTAATAGATTGAAAGCAGTATAACAATAATAACAATAATAACTTTCATAAACAATTTCACAAGTAGAGCATTTATTCACCTAAAGCAGGTTCATCATTTCCATACCAATTGACCAAAAGTTATTTTCACGAAAGTTTAACCCTTGACTGTAATCACCGAGCAATGTCCAATACCGTGGACTCGGCTATTCGAATAGGTTGTACACTCTGCAGAGGTTATACACTTTACCCACAAGATACAATCAAACACCACCAAGGTGAATGACCGTAACAAAGCCTTTCCAAAGCAACTTCTAGACCCGGTACTGCCCGCTAAGGTTTCAACACTGAAGGGACTGATTACCACACTCAGGGCCCCCCCTCTTGCGCCATGTGAGCCTACCCGCGAACCCGGGCCTCACACCACCATGACAGTACCAAAGACTAGATATCACATTTTACTCGGCCAGGTCTGTCCCATTCCAGACTTGTCGCTGTATGTTGGACTCAGTTCAGATTCTTGCAAGGTTAAGTCCTTAGGGTGACCGAGGCAAGACTACCCAAGGATTTACATGTAACCAAAACAATAAACCAAATGTGACCTCCCAACTGCCACACTTGGCCCACCAAAACAATCTTGCCCTTTGCCACAGTCTAAATCATTTAATCACCCAGTTGATTACCATGCACCACGTGCCATCAACATCATCAACAAAACATGTAGCAATTTCCAAAATCATGTTCCATCTCTCATTAAGTGAAGATTAATTTTTGACATTCAAAATTATATCAATAACACGATTGCATGTCTAAGCTGGCTAATTACGGTCTAATTAACCCAAGTTGGCAAAGTATTAGTGTCCAACTATGATTCCACATCCTAGGGTGAAAAATGATTCATGGCATATAATTATTGTAGACAAGGTGGCATAATCAGATAGGTCACATAACTATTCCTGGAATTATTAAAAACCATTTTAATTAAACTAGCATGCAATAATTTGAATCAACATATATCAAAAAGTGGGATCAACATGGTCAAAGCATAACTTGCCTTCAAAGAGTACTGGTTCTGGGTCTTGAACTTGTTCCTTGTAACATCCTGGAATTTTAAATAAGAATAATTTGAATTAATTAAGCTAATTGAGTGTTTAATTGTGCTATGATTTGATTTCTGGATCTTAGTTCGGAGTTATTTGTTTTCGAAGTGTTTTTGTCGCTTCGTTCGATCGTTTTCCCCGATCGGAGCCCTTAAATCCGATTTTAGGTGAAACCTCGACTCGTGTAGAATAGATCCCAACCCTAAGTTTCTAAACTTTTCCTTGAGATCCTAAAACCCTTTCATTGGATCCCCGAGGATCAATTTCGAAGATTGGAAAAGAAATTGCGAAGAAACCAAGAGGTTTTGCTGCTGGGCGGCAGTACCGCCAGCCAGTGGGCGGTACTACTGGCCGAGCGGCACTACCACTTAGGTGGAGCGGTACTGCCGGCCGAGCGATGGGAGCCGGGGGACAGAGCCCCTGTTTCGCACGTAGCCGGCCACTCCCTCCTTTCCTCGGTTTCCATGCACCCCCAGGTCATCAAGTAGCCAGGGGAGAGGCTTCCTCCTCCTCTCCTCACTCTCATTCACTCCCTCACTCGCTCTCCCTCTCCCTGGAGCTCTCCTCCTCCCTCTCCCTCTCGGTTCTCTCCCTCCAACTCGAGCTCCCCCTTCTCCTCTCTGTTTTCGGCCGGTTGGAGCCCAAGGAGACCAAGAGGAAGCAAGAGCAAGGGTGTACAAGCACCCTCAAGTCCCCAAGAAGCCTCCTCAAGTGGTGGATTGAAGTTTGAACTCGAACCCTAGGGTAAAATCCAAACCCTAGCTCTTCCCCTCTTTTTCTCTTTTCTTTTCTTGCTTATTTAGCCCTAGAAAACCTAGATCAGGTAGTACATTGGTGTGTTGTCGAGTTGCTAGACCTAGGTTAGGGTTAGAAGAATTCTTTTGCGCGATTGATTCATTCTGGAAACCCTGATCTGCTCTTCGTTGGGTTTATTTGCCCTCAAAACCGTTTTCTCAAACTTTTGGAGGATTTCCTTTTGAAACCCTTACTCCAAGAATTTGACAAATCGATCCTCGAAAAAATCCAACACCATGAAGTTCGATTCTCGCGGAAGAATCGAGTTTGAACTCGATTCGGGTCCAAAATCAAAATTCGAGATTAATTTGAGTTTTCGAGTTCTAGAAGTTCGATCATCATGCAAACGAGTTCGTGGACAAGCTTTCGGTCATTTGGGACCATATGGTGCTATTGGATGCAATACGCAAGTTGCGAATCCGTCGTTTGACTCGATTCGCAAAAATGTGCATTTTGGGCATTCGGAGCAAATTCGTGTTTCGAAGTTCCAAAATCCACAAAAGTAGTTTGTACTGGTCCATGAAGCTGTAGAGATCCCATTTCCACGACAAGAATCAGATTTGTACCCATTTTGAGTCGAAATCCGTTTTCGCGTCGTTTTCGGGGTTCGCAAGGTCAAAAGGCGAGAAATTGAGCAAACGAGCTCGAAACTTGACAAAGCCTATGTGAATGAGTCCCTAGTGTCCCTAGGAACCTATTCATGCCTTCACGTCGAAGTTTCGAACTCATTTGCGCAAAATTCCCCCTTTTTGCAAAAAGTTCTCCTGGAAAGCCGGCACTACGGACGTGTGAGGACGGTACTGCCGCCCTCGCCGGCAGTACCGCTCACATAACGTCGGCGGTTAATTTCCAGAGAGGTCCCCTTCTCGATCTCTGGTGGCCGGCACTACCGGGCCATGAGGCCGGTACTACCGCCTGAGCGGCAGTACCGGGAGTTGAACGCCGATAGTTAATTTTCCAGAGAGCACCCCAACTCGATCCCTGACCAACGGCACTACCGGGCCCTTGGGCCGGTACTGCCGGGTGTGAAGGGCAGCACTACCACTGGGTCACCGCCAGTACTGCCAGACTTAGGAGAAGTTCGGATTTCCTTTTTTCTCTGAGTTCTCGTTTTCTCGATTTCGTGTTAGGTCTCTCCTGTCCCCATTTGGATTGTTTTCGTTGGTTCTTTCCTTTCGAAAACAGTTTTTGGGTAAAAGTTTTAGAGCTCGAAACCAGGAAGTGGTAAATTGGTCAAATGAGCTCGGAACTGGTTAGTACAAGGTTAGTTGTGTTCCTAGCGCTGCTAGGACCGTGACCTGGTGCTCGTACCTCAGTTCCGATCCCATTTGAGCGAAAACCCCTTTCTCGCATTCCGGCCCTTTCTGGAATACCGGCACTACCGCCGCGATAGTCTTGGTACCGCCGCCTGAGCAGTAGTACCATGACTATAACGCCGGTAGTTGATTTTCAGAGCGAGCTGTCTTCGGCCTTTGGAGCCGCGGCGCTACCGGTGTTTGGGGCTGGTATTACCACCCTGTTGGTAATACTGTGTGAAAAAGCCGGTAGCTATATTCCAAAGTGCGCTGATCTCGGTCTTTGAAATTCCGGTACTACTGATGCATGGGGCCGGTACGACTGCTTGAGCGGAAGTACTATGGGCAACATTCTGGCAGTATTTTCCAGAAAGTATTCTGGTTTATTTCCCGACCGTCGACATTATCGTCCCGATGGTACGGTACTACCGGGGATCAGCCGTGCTGCCACAAGGTCGGTGCTGCTGATTGAACAGTACTACCGGGAATTGTGTGTCGATATTGTCGGCGTGAGCTGAAAAGTTTAAAACCCTTCTTCAAGTCCTTTTGCTCTTAGTTTTTCGGATTTGATTTTCTTTAGTATTTGGTTCTTAATCGCCTTGTTTCGATTTGTTGTTGATCGTTCTTATCGCTTTTCATTAGGCGTTGGCGATTCGGTAGACGGTGATTCTGATCGTGTTCCGAGTCAGACGTTGTTAACAAAGCAAACAGGCAAGCACCTCCTTTGACCATTTTGATCCTATAATTGCAAATTCTATTTTGAATTGTCAAAACTATTATGCATGCGTGTATGTTCAATAAAGATGCTGGTTGTGGGAAAACTTGGTAGTTAGACCCGAATTGGTGGATTTCCTTAATCTTAATTGATCTGTGAACCTTGTTGAACCTTAGGCTAATTCTAGGCATAAAAGTAAATGTCACTCGGATAATAATGAGTAATATTCGCATATGCTTAGTCATGCTGTAGAATGTACTGTATGATGTTACAACTCGATCAATTACAGTTCTTCTTGGAAATGGTCGAGTTTGGTCGATGGTTCGGAAATCGGGTGTTGGTTTGGGAAATGGTTGGATTGGTGTTGTTGGAAAATGGAAAAGGAGTATTTAGACCAGGCGAGATGTTTGGTGGTTGGTGGTTCGGAATTCGGTTTGGTTTGGTCGTTTCAGATGTATGGTTGGTATGGAATTTGGAATGGATCACCAGCCAAGGGCTTGTTTGGAATGGTTGTGGTTTCGGTTGGTCCCTTGCTATGGGAAGGTATGGGCCAGTAAAGCTAGTGGGAGCTCGTAGGGACCACTAGTGGACATCCTTTATGGTCGTAGTAAGTGGGTTTGGAAGATCTCGCCTGAGTCACACTAAGGACTGAACTTGATGCTATTACTAGGTCAAACAGTACAGCCACATGTGCCAGTATGGGATGGCCTTGGCCTAGTACATTGGAAAGGATTTGGGTCTTGCATCATTAGGTGGGGGGAGAGCTGGACACACCACCATGTCGGTGTGTTCTAGGGACTTCCTTGTCGAGGCATCGAGGGGGAGTTTGCCAAATACCTGCAACGGTAATGCCTACTATGGGGGAGGTATGGGCCAGTAAAGCTAGTGGGAGCCTGTAGGGACCACTAGTTGACATCCTCTGGGGAAGTTGTAACATCCTCAGTTTCGTCTTTTGGAGAAAAATCTAATTTAAAGTAATTAAATTCAAAACTTGGAGTTTCATTGGTGTTTATATTAACCTGGCATCCATTCCCATCCAAAATCGGGATTCAATTCCCTTCCGAGCGAAAAAATTGAATTTTGAGGTTCCCACCGGTACCCGAAATTTCACCCGAGTCTAAAAATGCTCCAAAAATCCCGAAACCACTTCAATTATGTCCCAAATATTCCAAAATGATTTTTGGAATAATTCCCCGGATTTTTGGACCTTCGCTACTATTTTATCTCGCGCGGCTTTTGTTTAATGCCCGCAATCCGCGCCTGAATATTTAATTCCACAAATTTCATCCAAATTCCGCGAAACCAATTTTATTGGGTTCCAAATATTCCAAAATGGTTCTAGGAATTTTTCCAGAATTTTTAGACCATTTTTCCTAATTTTTCTCTAGGGCGGTTCATTTACGTAACTCTCGGCCAATCACGCGCTGCCACGTGGCATGAATAGTGCTTCTTCAAACTCTTGCCATGGAAGAACAGAGATCTCAAGCAAGCTCCCATGGTGGCCTCTCTCTTCCAATCCCCATATCTCCCTCAATTCAACTCCAAATTCATCACGGCCGGGTCCGATGAATCTGTAGCGACGTCCTCTCTCCATTTCTTGCCATCAATGGCCCGGGATCTCGCCGGAATTGACGCCGTCGTCCAAAAACCGAAAATGGCATTAATGCTCATAACTCGGGCGTTTCTTCATCAAAGCACGCACTTCCACCTCCCATATCTTCGTATTGACATTCTCTTCCCGGTGGTAGCACCCATTATCCGCCTCTCCCACTCATTCATCCACTAGAGCAAGAAAACCGACGTCGGGTCATATTTTCGGAGTTCATCGTGTTCTTGGCCATAGATCTCTCTCCGGTGGGTTTTTCTCAACTCCGGTGCGTTCTTTGTGACCGTGAGGAAGTCTAGCATCTAACCTTTCAATCAATTCTAGGATCCCTCAAGTTTTGGAGACGAATTTCGCATTTTGGTCATTTCGGCCGGAGCTCCGTTCGTCGCCAAATTCGTCGTCTCCGGTGAGTTTGGATCCAATTCCTTGCCACTATAGAGCCCTAAGGTTGTCCTCTAGATGATCATGCATTTGTTTGATCAAGTTTCATGCGAAAATGGGCGAAAAATCGAATTTTTTGGGGAAAAAAAGTGTTCTCTGTTTTTTTTGGGCTAAGCATGTGCGTGTGTGCTCGGCCGCCGGCCTCACCATCGCTGGCCGCCATGCCGTCGCCCTCGCCCCCTCACGGCCATGCCCTCACCCCCCCCAAGCTCCACCTAGCCATAGCCATGGCAAAGCCCCAAGGTTGAAGACAACCTACACCCTATGACAAGTGGGGCCCACCTGCCATAGACACCATCCACTCCCAAAAATCAGAAAAAGGAAAAGGAATATTCCGCGGAATATTCCTCGTTTTTCAATTTTTCGAATTTCAAACTTCGGAAGCTCATATCTTCTCCGTCCGAACTTCGATTGACTCCATTCAAATTTCTAAATTCATCTAAAATCAAGATCTACCTGCCAGTACTACTTTTGTAATTTTTGTATTTTATTTATTTTCTTGTATTTATTTATTGCCTCGTTTTGCGCGTAGCCGAGGACCCCGACGCGACCGCCGACCCCGCCGCCGGATTTTCCTCATTCGACGAACTCACCGCGACTGAAGGAAAGTATCCTTGACGCATATTGATCCTACATTTATAAACGTGTTTTAAATGTTTTATAAACTTGCATGCTATGTTTATCATCGTATGTCAAATATAAGTGCATAGTTAATCCGAATTGTGATTACCTCCTTTGTTATGGACATCGATGTTACTTGTAACCCTAGGACATTTGCTAAACCATGTTTATGCTTATGTGGTATCCTTTGTGCAATAGTACGGTAGAATTGCTTAGGACCATTATAGATGAAAGCAACTCATGGGTGGGATTATTCAAAAATAATGATTTCAAGTATGATTTGGAAAAGATTATTATGATTTTGGTACTGTTTTTCTAAAACAAAAAGAAAAGGAAAAATCGTTTAGACTTGGGCGGATTGGATTGTCAGGTAGGTGCGGATGGAGCACTAGTTGTCTTGTGCAAGTGCCGCCCCAATTCAATTAAGGACCGACGCTTGTGATTGTCCATTCTAAGCATAATCGTACTACCACATGTCTATAATGGTACGACCTGGCTAACTAATTTGTAGAAACCTAACTTAGACTCACCAAACGGTGGACTGTTAGTGCCGGATGGAGGCAATGTCGTTTTTCTCACACGTCACAACAGGGGGCTTCTGTACTGGGCGGATGGAACCCTAACAGCGGTGAAACCTCAGCGGGTGGGTCGGGTTAGGTGGATACATTGTAACGGCCTTGTCATGATCTCTCTGCCGGCACACCAAAGGAAGTGTGTTAATAGCTTGGCATCAAGAGATGATCATGTCTTGTGGGTAAAGTTGTACACCTCTGCAGAGTTAAAACTATTCGAATAGCCATGCCTACGGTCAAGGGCAAAGCAAAGAATGCTTTCATATTGGTAGATTTTGGTTTTGGTTTTAAAAACTAAAAGGTGTTTTGTTTTGGGATTCGGGAGTGGTTAGAACTCTCGGATGTTGAGTGGCGGATGGAGCCAACAAGGTGGATTGTCGGGACCCCGAATTTGCAAATCCGGACCCTCTGTGTATTCAGCACTAGTCCAGGAACGCGCTAGTGCACACAGTCTTAACATCGGTAAATATCACAATCATACCAATCAATATTATCAAAGTACTTTATTTAAATAACCAAACAGGTTACTCGACCTTATGGCCAAGTTACAAATATATGCCTCGCAAGGCGAAACTTATTAAAAGAGAAATAACAAAGAATGAAAATCAAATAACCGTGGCGCCATCCAAAGATACCACAGTAACCGACCGGCTCGCATCCCTAAGTAGACGGATCCTCCTGGAGTTCCTCCTCCACAGCTGGCGTAGTCTCCTCTTCAACTGATGTTGTGTTGAGGCAAGGGTGAGTACTTGGTACTCAGCAAGTCATGCACAGAATGCAGGCTAATATACTATATGCATGGCTTGGTACAAAGGAATAGCTCAAGGTATATTTGCAGTAAACAACATTGGAAAAGTAATATAAGTAGATTCGAAAGCAGTAGAAATAAGTAAAGCATAAATAACTTTTCAGGAAATTTAATAAATATTTTCCCCATCCTAAACCACATTTCTATCATCTTCATTACTAAACCAAACCAACCTTCCAAACCAAAGTTATTTTTGAGAAAATCTAACCCTTGACTGTAATTCCCGAGCGATGTCCAATACCGTGGACACGGCTATTCGAATAGATTCCAAACTCTGCAGAGGTTATGCACTTTACCCACAAGATACAGTCAAACACCACAAAGGCGAGTTCCCGTAACAAAGCCTTTCGGAAGCCTCAAACAACACAGGTGGTCCTCTCCGGTTCGTGCTCTACACCATCCCTTCCCTTAGCCAAGGCGAAGTATGGGACCAACACACCGTTAGATGGGTATCGGCCCACGACCACGATACGCTCCCCGCACAATCACACAAACGGTGTAATCGACACCACGAGGCTCCACAAGCGAGTCCTTAGCGACTTAGTCAACTAGGGCCGTCCCATTCCACCATGTGGTTGCAAGTATGACCCAGTTCAAAGGCTTGCAAGGTTAAGTCCTTAGAGTGACCAGGGCAAGACTACGAAAAACCAAATCAACATCCCCAATGCCACAACTGGCCCACGATTACTCTTGCCACATGCCCGGTCGAAAAAGCATTTATCAAACCCCGCTTGATTACCATGCACCACGTGCCATCAACATCACATGATACTTTTCCCAAAACAGGTTCAATATATCATTAAGTCAATATTAACATTCGATTGTCCAAAATCATGTCATGAGCACGAAAGGTGTCTAAGCGATACTACAACGGTCTAAACCCATGTTGGCAATTTAATAATGTCCAACTAGTAAACCACAACTAGGGTGACAAAGGGTCATGGCACATACTTAAGTAATCAAGGTGTCATATCGCAAATTGGTATTTATCTAACCCCCAGGTTTAAACAAAGTATTTTTCTAATTGAACTAGCATGCAATAATTTAAATCAAAATAGATTTCGAAATAGGATCAACATGGTCAAAGCACAACTTGCCTTCAAAAAGCACTTGCTCTTGGTCTTGAGTTGGATCCTGAGTCAATACTTCTCCTTCGAATCCTTCCGGCACTTCAACGTCTACTCGTAAAGCGTGCAAATAGCAAATACACAAATAAACAATAGGCAAAAACATCCCAAAACTCCAAATAAAATCCATAAACAGAGAGAACATAATTTTCTGGATTTTTAGAAACTGGAATCGTTCAAATCGGAGTTAAAATGCAAAAGTTATGATTATTTAAAGTTTAAATAATCAATTAAATAATTTTACAGAGAAAAACTTTAGTCCAAAAATTAAATAAAATTCATATTTAGGTAGATCTCAATTTTATACAAATTTAGAAATTTGAATCACTCAAATCGGAGTTGAAACGCAAAAGTTATAAGCGTTTGAAGTTTTGAAATTCAAATCAATTATTAAACCGATTTATTAAATCATTTTCTTTTTTCGGAAATTAATTATTGCGTCAGCAAGGACACGTGGCAGCCTCTGATTGGGCGGCTGACGTCAGCCAGTCCATGGACGTGGTCCACGCTCGGCTCGGGTCCACCGTGGACTCGGTCCACGACTCAACGTGAGAGGCCCGACATGTGGGCCCACTCGGGTGACGTCATCGCCGACGTCGGCGGGACTCGGCCGCACGGTGGCGACATGTGGGACCCATTTGTGACGTCATGGGTGACGCCACGGTGCGATCGGCCGACACGCGGGCCCCGCGTGTCGGTGACCACGCCAGCAGCGTCTGACGGCCCGACGCGTCGGTCCAACTTCCCGACACGTGGCGCAATCACGGCCGTTGGTTTGAAAATCAGCGGCGCGGATTAAATCTAGCGTAGTGCTTTGGAAAAACAACTCCGTGATCGGGCCGTTCGATCTTGATCGGACGGTCAAGATCCAATCTAACCTGGTGCGATTCTAGCTACGTGGCACAATCTAAGCCGTTGGATCTAGATCCGGCGGTTGAAAATAGATCCAGGAGGTTGCACATGAGATCTCACCGCGGTGTGGCGTGGCGCGATTCGAGCCCTTGGATTACGATCGGACGGCTAAGCGTAGCTCGCGGACGGCGATGGCGACGCGGGCGGAGCAGAGGCCACCGGAGATGAAGACGATAGCGAGTCCAACGGCGCCGGGCTTCTCCGGCGAAGTGAAGGGTACTCCCGAACGCGCCTCGCCTTGGGGAATCCGGACCGGGCTTGATGACGGCGGAGGACGACAGACGGCGGCAGATCGGCGTTTAACCGCGACGAACGGAATTCCAACTCCGGCGAGCTAAATGCGGGCAAACGGCGGCTCCAGCGAGATGGCTTAGAACGCAGGTGCGCCACGGAAGTCTAGGTCACGACCGTGGTGGCGGCGCATTAAATAGGGTCTCGGCGTCAGGTAAACGACGGAGACCGAGGTCGACACGGTTTCGACGGCGAGTCCGGCGGCGCACGGAGAGGCGGCGTGGCGCCAGCGTGAGCCGTTGGATCTCGATCCAACGGTCGCGTGAGTTGGACTCGGGTCCGGCTCGGCGAGCTGGCTGGCTCGGTCGGACTCGGGTTCGGTGACGTGGCGCAATCACAACCGTTGGATCTTGATCCAAGGGTCGTGTGGCTAGGGTTCGGGACGAGCGGGTTCGGCTCGACCACGTGGCTCGGGTCGGACTCGAACTCGAGTCTGACTCGGGCTCGGTCGGGTGAACAGTACAAACCCACTCGCATTTTCCAGCGATTTAATATTTAAAATAATTCCCAGTAATTCATTTAATTCATTAAAAATAGCAAAAGACTCAGAAAAATTCCAGAAAAATTCTGGAAAATATTTTGGAACATTTTGGACTCAAATAAAATATTTTCAACAAAATTTTATTTGCAAAATTAAATTCTTTAATTATTTCAAAATGGAATAAATTCAAATAAATTCCAAATAAATCCAAATAAATTCCAGAAAATTCCAAAAATTCACCAAAGTGCCAAATCACACATGAATTTAAGAGAAGCAAAATTTTGGGGTGTTACAAACCTCCCCCCCTTAATAGAATCTAGTCCAGAGATTCAGGGCTTACTAAAGGAATAGGTTTGGAAACTCTTTCTTCAAATCCTCTTCGCGCTCCCAAGTCGCTTCGCTTTCTTCATGGTTGCTCCACTGAACTCTACAGAAACGGGTTGACTTGTTTCTAGTTTCTCGATCCATTGTGTCCAGCATCCTCACGGGATACTCCTTATAAGTCAAATCCTCTTGCAACTCAATTGACTCCAGCGGTGTCTGTTCCTCAGGAACTCGGAGACACTTCTTCAATTGGGACACATGGAATATGTCATGCACTCCTGCTAACGACTGTGGCAACTCCAGCTGATAAGCAACTTCGCCTCTGCGGCTCAAAATCTTAAATGGTCCAACATAACGGGGTGCGAGTTTCCCTTTGGCATGGAACCTCTTAACTCCCCTGAGAGGCGTAACTCTGAGGTAAACAAAGTCTTCTGGTTCAAAACTCAAATCTCGGCGACGATTGTCAGCATAACTCTTCTGTCGCGATTGGGCTATCTTCAACCTTTCCCTAATCATAGCGACCGTTCTTGACCTCTTGAAGAATATCAGGTCAAGACACGGCTCGCCACGGTCTCATTCCAATTCAATGGCGTCCGACAGCGGTCGACCATCTTGTGCCTCAAAAGGTGACATCGTAGAACTAGCCTCGATAACTATTGTTGTAATCGAACTCGGCATACGGCAAACTCTTATCCCAAGAGGTAGCATAAGCTAATGCACAAGCTCTCAACATATCCTCCGAATCTGGTTGACTCTTTCGGTCTGTCCATCCGTCATGGATGATAAGGCATCTTGAAGTTCAAACGGGTTCCCATGGCTTCATGCAACTTATTCCGTAACCTTGAGGTAAATTGGGTACCTCTGTCCGATACAATCCTCTTTGGCACTCCGTGCAAACAGACAATCGATTATGTACAATTACGCTAATTTATCTCCCGAGTAAGTGGTCTTCACGGGGATAAAATGGGCTACTTTAGTCAAGCGATCCACTATAACCCATATGGAGTCATAACCTCCTTGAGTCTTCGGCAAACCGGTAATGAAATCCATTCCGATTTCCTCCCACTTCCACTCAGGTATTTTCAGCGGCTGTAGCAATCCTGCTGGTCTCTGATACATTGCCTTGACTCTTTGGCATACATCGCACAAGGCAACATGCTCGGCAACTTCACGTTTCATACCCGGCCACCAGAATCTCTCCTTCAGATCCTGATACATCTTGGCGCTTCCAGGATGAATTGAGTACTTAGAGTCATGGGCTTCTTCCAAAATCAGTTGCTTTAACTCCTTTTTGTTAGGCACACAAATGCGATCCTTCATCCACAACGTGCCTTGCTCATCCAACTTGAAGTCCTCTGCCTTGCCTTCCTCCTTGATGAACTTAATCCTGCGGATCTTGTCATCATCATACATCCTTCTCGGATCTGGTCCTCTAAGGTAGGCTTTACTTCTAATGCGGCCAAGAATCCGCTAGGTACAACCTCAATCTTCATCTTTTGAAAATCCTCACATAACTCATCCTGACTTGTGGCTAGCAACGTACTCACGGTATGACTTTTCCGACTCAGGGCATCGGCTACTACGTTGGCCTTCCCGGGATGGTAATGAATTCCAACATTATAGTCCTTGATCAACTCTAACCATCTCTCGCCTCATATTCAGATCCATTTGGGTGAATATGTACTTAAGGCTCTTATGATCCGTATATACTTCACATCTGTTTCCAATCGAGATAGTGACGCCATATCTTCAAAGCATGCACTACGGCAGCTAACTCTAAGTCATGTGTCGGATAATTTTCCTCATGCGGCCTCAATCGCCTTGATGCATAAGCGGCGACCTTTCCATTCTCAGACAAGACACATCCAAGTCCTTGGCGCGATTCGTCACAATAAATATCGAAGCTTTGAGCAACATCCGGTAGAACTAACACCGTGCCGATGTCAATCGCTTCTTCACTCTGAAATCCTTTCTCACATTCTAGCGTCCATGCAAACTTCTTTTCCTTCTTCAGCAGTTGCGTAAGAGGTTTCGCAATTGTCGAGAAGCCTTCGATGAAACGGCGGGAGTATCCTGCCATGACAAGGAAACTCCGAACTGGGTCACCGTCTTTGGTTGTTCCCAATGTAACACAGCTTCTACTTTGCTTGGATCTACGGCGACTCCTTCTGCGGTCATTACATGTCCAAGAAACTCCACCTTGTCCTTCCAAAAATCACACTTGCTGAACTTGGCGAAAAGTTGCTGTTCCCTCAGCTTTTCCAAAACTCGCCTTAAGTGTTCGGCATGTTCATCCTCTGTCTTGGAGTAGACTAGGATATCGTCTATGAACACGACGACAAACTTGTCCAAATATTCCATGAACACCTTATTCATCATATTCATGAAATAAGCTGGCGCATTAAATCGGCCCAAAGGACATAATCAGAACTCGTAATGTCCATATCTTGACGAGAATGCAGTCTTCGGAATATCTTCTGATCGAATCTTCAACTGATGGTATCCCGATCTCAGATCAATTTTGGAGAAAACTCCGGCTCCTCTTAACTGATCAAACAAATCATCAATCCTGGGTAGCGGATACTTATTCTTCACGGTGACTTCATTGAGTGCACGGTAGTCAATGCACATCCTGAAACTCCCGTCCTTCTTCTTGACAAACAAAGCGGTGCTCCCACGGTGACGAACTTGGTACGATAAATCCTTTCTCCATTAACTCTTCTATTTGTTTCTTCATCTCTACCAACTCCTCGGTAGACATCCGATAGGGTCTCTTTGCTATCGGTCTTTGTGCAGTACAAGCTCTATCACAAACTCTATGTCCTGTCGCGGCATACCAGGTAGATCTTCGGGAAAAACATCGGGTACTCATTCACTACTTTGGGACATCCTCTATGCTGATTGCCTTGGTACTGTTAACCATCAACTGTCCATCTCTAAGCTGCCGGTGGCTTGAAATTCCACTTTCTTCCCACACGGGCTCTCAATCGAGATAGTCCTTCGTCCACAATCCAATACGGCCTTGTGCTTGGATAACCAATCCATTCCCAATATGACGTCTAAGGTCTGGGTCTCCAAAATTATAAGGTTTGCTAGGAACTCTATTCCATCTATTAGTATTCTCACCCCGGAACATCCTACTTTCATTCGGAGTTCGGAACCAGGGGTTTGAACTAAAAGCATGCACTTAAGTCTTGCAATTCTCAAATCATTTCTAGTAGCAAAGCCTTGTGAAACAAACGAATACGAAGCTCCAGAGTCAAACAAAGCTGCAGTGCATCGAGTTAACAAGTAACTTACCCAAGACGACGTCCGTAGCATTCTGCAGTGCATCTGCGGTGACATGGTTGACTCGGCCTCTCACCACGATGCAGGGTGTGGCTCCTGGTGTCCGGCGTCCTAGCTGGGGTGGTTCCTAGATTGAAGCGGCGGGGTCACTCCTGCTGTCTTCTTTGGACAAGCTGTTGGCAAAGTGTCTGGCTCGTTCTTGATTGTAACGTCTCACTTGTTCCTTCTTGTTGCACAGGGGTAGCGTTTCTAGCGGGGGCTGAAGTGCAGTAGTTTTGATTGACAGGTCTTGGTGCCGGGGATGGTGTCCTTGTTGCATTCGTGGTTGGAATCAAGAATTGATTTGGTGCAACCCTCAAGCTATTGCGTTCCTGGCGTGATCCTTCTTTGTTGCATCCTGCGCTTCTGTTCTCATCCAGTTCCTTGCGCTTTGTCCTCAAGAATAAGCGCCTTATTCACCAACTCTTGGAAATCTGGAAAGGTGTGGGTGATCAACCCTACTTGCAATCTGAGTTGAGTCCCTTCATAAAACGAGGTATGCGGATTTATCTGTCGCTACATCCTCAGTGCGTAGCGTGCTAGGCTGTGTGAATTTGTTCGGTAGTCGGCCCTTTGGCTGATTACCTTGCCTCGATGCTCTGAACTCCTCCTTCTTAAGGTCCATAATTCCTTCAGGCACGTGATCTTGTCGGAATGCGGTGTGAACTCTTCCCAAGTGATATCTTGAGGGTTCTCTGCGTGGCAAAGTTCTCCCACCATTCGTAATTTGTTCCTTCGGTGATGAGAAGCGAGAGTACCTTCTCATTCCCTATGCATTGAGCTATGTGTAGCTTCCTCTCAATTGATCTTAACCAATCGTCGGCCTCCAATGGATTGGCATTCCCGGAAGAAAGTGGGTGGGTGAGTTCTCATGAACTCGACGGCCTTGTATTCTGGCGTGGCCTGATTAACTTGATTAGCTGGCCTGAGCAAAGGACGTGCTGCATTTGTTGCATCATAGCATGCATCAATCGAGTGCAGGCAGCAAGAAAAGCTCCGAAATTCTGCATATCGATGGCGGTGCTGGTGCTCCATCATTGGGGTTTTCTGCTGGGCGAGAACCGCTCCCATTGCTTCCAAAGTTTCCACGGGTGTTTACCATCTGTCGATTTGCTCTAGGTTTAGAGATGAGAGGGAAACAAGAATAGACAAGTAGTATGTAACTTATGCGGCGAAGGGGTAACTTTAAGGTCCAACTTTATTATTAATAACTTGGTATGGCTGCTTACAATGCCTAAGGGCCTTGCAACACATCTGCACACTCGACAAACAAAGCAAATCCAAATCGAACTAACTCTGGAGTCTAACGCCTAAAGGGTGACTCTTTATTCTATGACTCGACTCGGCGAAGGAGTCTCACTATAGAACCTATGCTCACTCATCGAGAAAACCTCCACGGCCTGATGCGGATCTTTGTGGCATAGGCGCGAAACAATCGCCATGTCCAAAGAATCTGTGTCCTCTATGGTAGTCGAAGAAGCGGTGTCCTCATCGAGATCGACTCCTCTGGATCCGGCTCGTGTAGCTCAAATCTTGGCTCTGGAGTGCAGTCCGTACAAAGTCATCTCCAACTCGTCAATCCTTCGTAGAAGGTGTGCCACATACTCTTGAGCTTCCCGCCATCTGTTCTTCTCTGTCGTGATCTCCTTGCGGGCCTTCGTAGCTCCTTGCTGTATTATCTAGTACATCCTCCTCGGGCGACGACGAATCGTGCCAAGCGTATGTAACCGTGGCATCCTCATCCCGAATCGCCTTGGTCAAGAAGGTTATCGCTGCGCGGATGATAACGGACCACCGTACTCTCCAACTCTCTGGCGTAGATACGGGTAATGTGCCGCATTGCTCGTCGTGATACTTCTTGGATACCCATCTGCATTGTAGATCTCTGGCAAAGGTCACGGTGTATCGAGCGATTGCAGGCCCTTTTTCCTAGCAGGTACCTCAATCCAAACGTCACAAGCCTAGATCAATCCCGATTGTCTGATCACTTCCACTTGGTATTGGGGATTCTAAAAATATACGAGAGTCTGTAGCATATGACAAAGTTCCGCGGCGTGACCAACTCCCGAGATCAACGTAGTTGAACTCTTCCTCCATCTGTCACAAGAGTGCTTTACGTAAGAACTCGGAATTTTTAAATTGTGACATGGTAAGGGAAAATTCCAGCAAGAGACAAGAAAAGAGAGAAGGGGATAAGTCGAGAGGTCATTTCTTATCTTGACAACTTTTAGCTTTAGAAAATAGGTTTTATCCTCACTACGACCATTCTAGCTAGGGTTGAGCCTACAGTCAAGTATGGCTCGATACCACCTCTGTCGGGACCCGAATTTGCAAATCCGGACCCTCTGTGTATTCAGCACTAGTCCAGAACGCAGCTAGTGCACACAGTCTTAACATCGGTAAATATCACAATCATACCAATCAATATTATCAAAGTACTTTATTTAAATAACCAAACAGGTTACTCGACCTTATGGCCAAGTTACAAATATATGCCTCATAAGCGAAACTTATTAAAAGAGAAATAACAGCGGCGGAAAATCAAATAACTCGTGGCGCCATCCAGTATACCACAGGCAACCGGCGGGCTCGCATCCCTAAGTAGACGGATCCTCCCGGAGTTCCTCCTCCACACCGGCGTAGTCTCCTCTTCAAGCGATGTTGTGTTGAGGCAAGGGTGAGTACTTGGTACTCAGCAAGTCATGCCTGAGAATGCAGGCTAATATACTATATGCATGGCTTGGTACAAAGGAATAGCTCAAGGTATATTTGCGATAAACAACATTGGAAAAGTAATATAAGTAGATTCAAAGCAAAGAGAAATAAGTAAAGCATAAATAACTTTTCAGGAAATTTAATAAATATTTTCCCCATCCTAAACCACATTTCTATCATCTTCATTACTAAACCAAACCAACCTTCCAAACCAAAGTTATTTTTGAGAAAATCTAACCCTTATTTGTAATTCTAGCGATGTCCAATACCGTGGACACGGCTATTCGAATAGATTCCAAACTCTGCAGAGGTTATGCACTTTACCCACAAGATACAGTCAAACACCACAAAGGCGAGTTCAGTAACAAAGCCTTTGGAAGCCTCAAACAACACAGGTGGTCCTCTCAGGTTCGTGCTCTACACCATCCCTTCCCTTAGCCAAGGCGAAGTATGGGACCAACACACCGTTAGATGGGTATCTGGCCACGACCACGATACGCTCCCCGCACAATCACACAAACGGTGTAATCGACACCACTGAGGCTCCACAAGCGAGTCCTTAGCGACTTAGTCAACTAGGGCCATCCCATTCCGACCATGTGGTTGCAAGTATGACCCAGTTCAAAGGCTTGCAAGGTTAAGTCCTTAGAGTGACCAGGGCAAGACTACCCGAAAAACCAAATCAACATCCCCAATGCCACAATGGCCCACCTGATTACTCTTGCCACATGCCCGGTCGAAAAGCATTTATCAAACCCCGCTTGATTACCATGCACCACGTGCCATCAACATCACATGATACTTTTCCCAAAACAGGTTCAATATATCATTAAGTCAATATTAACATTCGATTGTCCAAAATCATGTCATGAGCACGTATGTGTCTAAGCGATACTACAACGGTCTAAACCCATGTTGGCAATTTAATAATGTCCAACTAGTAAACCACAACTAGGGTGACAAAGGGTCATGGCACATACTTAAGTAATCAAGGTGTCATATCGCAAATTGGTATTTATCTAACCCCCAGGTTTAAACAAAGTATTTTTCTAATTGAACTAGCATGCAATAATTTAAATCAAAATAGATTTCGAAATAGGATCAACATGGTCAAAGCACAACTTGCCTTCAAAAAGCACTTGCTCTTGGTCTTGAGTTGGATCCTGAGTCAATACTTCTCCTTCGAATCCTTCCCAAGACTTCAACGTCTACTCGTAAAGCGTGCAAATAGCAAATACACAAATAAACAATAGGCAAAAACATCCCAAAACTCCAAATAAAATCCATAAACAGAGAGAACATAATTTTCTGGATTTTTAGGAACTGGAATCGTTCAAATCGGAGTTAAAATGCAAAAGTTATGATTATTTAAAGTTTAAATAATCAATTAAATAATTTTACAGAGAAAAACTTTAGTCCAAAAATTAAATAAAATTCATATTTAGGTAGATCTCAATTTTATACAAATTTAGAAATTTGAATCACTCAAATCGGAGTTGAAACGCAAAAGTTATAAGCGTTTGAAGTTTTGAAATTCAAATCAATTATTAAACCGATTTATTAAATCATTTTCTTTTTTCGGAAATTAATTATTGCGTCAGCAAGGACACGTGGCAGCCTCTGATTGGGCGGCTGACGTCAGCCAGTCCATGGACGTGGTCCACGCTCGGCTCGGGTCCACCGTGGACTCGGTCCACGACTCCATGTGAGACTGACATGTGGGCCCACTCGGGTAGCGTCATCGGCCCGACGTCGGCGAGGACTCGGCCGCAGTGGCGACATGTGGGACCCTTTGCGGCGTCATGGGTGGCGCCACGGTGCGATCGGCCGACACGCGGGCCCGGCGTGTCGGTGACCACGACGCAGCGTCTGACGGCCGCGTCGGTCCAACTTCCCGACACGCGTGGCGCAATCACGGCCGTTGGTTTGAAAATCAGCGGCGCGGATTAAATCTAGCGTAGTGCTTTGGAAAAACAACTCACGATCCAGGCCGTTCGATCTTGATCGGACGGTCAAGATCCAATCTAACACAGTGCGATTCTAGCTACGTGGCACAATCTAAGCCGTTGGATCTAGATCCGGCGGTTGAAAATAGATCCGAGAGGTTGCACATGAGATCTCACCGCGGTGTGGCGTGGCGCGATTCGAGCCCTTGGATTACGATCGGACGGCTAAGCGTAGCTCGCGGACGGCGATGGCGACAGCGGCGGAGCAGAGGCCACCGGAGATGAAGACGATAGCGAGTCCAACGGCGCCGGGGCTTCTCCGGCGAAGTGAAGGGTACTCCCGAACGCGCCTCGTCTTGGGGAATCGGATCTGGGCTTGATGGCGGAGGACGACGACGGCGGCGATATCGGCGTTTAACGCGACGGGCGGAATTCCAACTCCGGCGAGCTCGTGCGGGCAAACGCGGCGGCCAGCGAGATGGCTTGGGGAACGCAGTGCGCCACGGAAGTCTAGGTCACGGCCGTGGTGGCGGCGCATTAAATAGGGTCTCGGCGTCCGTGAAACGCACGGAGACCGAGGTCGACGGTTTCGACGGCGAGTCCGTGGCGTACGGAGAGGCGGCGTGGGCGCAACGTGAGCCGTTGGATCTCGATCCAACGGTCGCGTGAGTTGGACTCGGTCGGCTCGGCGAAATGGGCTGGCTCGGTCGGACTCGGGTTCGGTGACGTGGCGCAATCACAACCGTTGGATCTTGATCCAAGGGTCGTGTGGCTAGGGTTCGGGACGAACGGGTTCGGCTCGGGTCGGACTCGAACTCGAGTCTGACTCGGGCTCGGTCGGGTGAACAGTACAAACCCACTCGCATTTTCCAGCGATTTAATATTTAAAATAATTCCCAGTAATTCATTTAATTCATTAAAAATAGCAAAAGACTCAGAAAAATTCCAGAAAAATTCTGGAAAATATTTTGGAACATTTTGGACTCAAATAAAATATTTTCAACAAAATTTTATTTGCAAAATTAAATTCTTTAATTATTTCAAAATGGAATAAATTCAAATAAATTCCAAATAAATCCAAATAAATTCCAGAAAATTCCAAAAATTCACCAAAGTGCCAAATCACACATGAATTTAAGAGAAGCAAAATTTTGGGGTGTTACATGGATAGAACCTGTTTTATTCTTTGACGGAAGGAGTCATATGATTAAACGTGATCTTTTAAAATTTGGCGGTTAGAGCCTTTATATTAGTGATGGTGGATAGAACCTTCACTGCAATATTAAATAATTCAATTGTTAAAAAGAATTGTAAAAAGATGCTTTGTGAAACTTATTACTTGAGTATGGTTTAATGAAATTTGGCTTTATGCAAATGAACCCTATTAAGCTTCCTTTGGAAAGCCCCACATAATCATACTTTCCCCGACTTGCTGAGTACTTTTGTACTCACGTGCTACACAACTTGTCATCATCAGAGAACTACTAGGACGCAGCGGAAGATGGTGAGTTCTACCCCGAGGAGTTCGAGGAGGATTGCCAGGATAACTAGTCGCGCTTCTAGTCGTCACTTGTGGCGTTATGGTGTTCGCTTGTTGTCGTTTTCTTTGTTTCCGCTGTCGTAGCTCCGGTCTTTGGACCGAGTATTGTAATAAGTGGCTATGTGGCCCATTCTTTAATATTTATGTTACAACTTTCGTTATGTTCGGCAATGAAGTATCACTGTTGACTGTGTGTACTAGCTACTGATCTGGGACTAGTACGAAAATACATTCCAGATTTCGGATAGCTGATCCGGGGTCTCACAGCGGTGGTATCAGAGCCTAGATGACTGTAGGATGTGACCTAGTTAGCATGGCAAAGCCTTAAGGACTAATATTTTTTATAAAAACATACTTACAAAAGTTTAAGTTCCTTTGCTTCTATCTCTCCTATCTTAGTGTCTGGTGCTTATCCTATCCTTCATCTAAAATTTGTTTGCTAATCCCGTCTTATTTGAAAATTTGTAGATGCCGGCTGTCACCCCTTTTGCTGCTCAGGCTGGAGGCTTCTGCGAGGAGCTGTCGCTGATGCTTCAGGAATTGGGGTTTCCCCATCGTCCTGAGTAACGCTACCAAATTTTTCCTGGTCTTGGCCAGGACTTGTGGCAGGTCCGGTTGCTGGTTTTCGCGAGGAGCCGAGTCTGCGAGGAGGACAAACCGTTCTACTTTACGGTCGAGAGGTCAATTCTGGTGTATGCACTTCAGGACGCTACCAGAAAGGCTATCCTCCTGTTGGGGGAAAGCTACCGCGATCGGCTGGAGGACTCCCCGTACCGTCTGTTTCCCCGCTTCCAGGTCGGGATGATGTACAACCAGTTCAGGAGTTTGGAGCAGGAGGCCGACCCGACAGTGGTGCACATGGGGTCACTCATCCAGGCTCAGGATGAGGCCTATGTGCGGATCACCGGCGAGATGCAGGATTTGCGCCGGGCGTTGACTGCAGCGAGAGAGGAGAACCGTCAGCTCCTAGAGGAGAGGAGGGATGCCCGTTCGCTTCCACCACTAGTGCCTGTGCAGGAGGCATAGCCCGTGGTACCACCACCACCAATACCTGTTCCGGAGGACCCACCTACCCGCGACATGCCGATCGATGCCCCGCCAGCCAAGCGTCATCAGGGCCTGAGGACTTGGGAGACCGCAAGCAAGTCAGTCAGGCGTCAGTCACCTTTGGGAGTGTCTTTGAGCTTTTTGGCCGCCCCTGGAGTTGCAGGACCTTCTTCTTCAGCGACACCTTCCCGCAGCAGGAGCGAGGAGGAGGAGGACCCGTCCCCGCGTGTCGACGAGAGTGACGCGAGCGTCTAGTTGTCTAGTCTGGAGGACCTTGTTTTGTTTCGAGTAGAACGTTGAATAAGGGCTTGTTGGATTGTATCGTGCCCGTAGGCATTTGTGATACAGCCATCCCCAAAACTATTTTGTTTTAATTGGAGTTCAGTTGGTTTTCCCTTCTGTGTTGTGCTCTTGTTGTTGTGGATGTTGTTTAGTCCCCTGACTCTTACCTGTGCTTTTCCCACTTTTCTTGTGCTTGACCGCCCTTGTTGCAGATGGAGAACCTTGGCCGTGGTCGTGGCCGCGGAAGAGCAAGAGGCTGCGGTAGAGGTCGTGGACGTGCTCATGGACCCGTGCACTTCCATGATGAGGAGTTTGTAAAGCCGCAGCAGCAGCAGCAGCAGCAGCAACAGGATACCGTTGGACAGTTAACGCCACCCGCTCAACAAGGACCGCCCCCTGCCCCTCAGCATGATCCGCCGCTGCCCCCACCTCTCGTGCAACCGCCCAACCTTGAACAGATGATGGCAATGCAGATTCAGCTTCTTCAAGCCCTAGCCCAGAATGTTTTGAATCAGCCTCAGGCTGCACCAGCTCAGGCAGCAGAGACGCCCCAATCCAAGTTTGGGGAGTTCATGAGGACAAGACCTCCCACCTTTTCGGGAGCAGTGAATCCACTAGAGGCGGATGATTGGCTGAAGGAGGTGGAAAGGAAACTCCACCTAGCTCAGTGTGACGACCTGGAGAGTGTCAGGTTTGCATCACACCAGTTGAAGGGTACTGCAGCTAACTGGTGGGAGAATTACTGTGCCGCCCATGCGGACCCTCAGAATATTGCTTGGGATGAGTGCGTTGAAGCTTTCCGAGCTACGCATATCCCGAAGGGCATCATGGAGATGAAGCGACGGGAGTTCCATAAGCTGCAATAGGGAAATTTGTCGGTATCAGAGTATTTGAACCGTTTCACCCAGCTTTCACGCTATGCGGCTGCTGACGTCGCAACTGACGAGGCCAAGATCTAGCGTTTTATGGAGGGCCTTGACCCTGACTTGAAGGTTCAGCTGGTTTCAAGCGACTTTCCGTCATTCCAGCATATGGTGAACAAGGCTCTGATCCAAGAAGATGCTCAGCGCCAGCTGTTTGAGTCGCGCAAGCGCAAGATGATGTTCCAGAACCAGCGCGGTGCCAGCAGCTCTAGGCCCCGCACGTTTCAGCAGCAGCAGCCCAGCAGGCCAGCGATCGCCAACGCACCAAGGACCCCAATGTCTACCCCGCGCCCGATTGGACAAGCCCTTGCCGGCAATGTAGGAGCTCAAGCTCAGAAGAGTGGAACCGCTATGGCAGAAGTGCAGTGCTTCAACTGCAGGGAGATGGGACACTACGCCAATAATTGCCCTCAGATGCGTGAGCCCATCACCCCAGTGAGGTTCAACCTCGGATCCACACCAGCCCGCGCTCCAGCGCCGGCCCAAGGAAGAGGAACCCCGTAGACCCCGCGCACGCCAAGGACAGCGGGAAGAGGGCGCGTGAATCACATCACTGCTGAGGAGGCCCAAGATGCGCCTGATGTGGTTTATGGTAAGTTCCATGTCAACTCAATACCTGCTTCAGTTCTATTTGATTCGGGTGCAACCCATTCTTTCATATCAGAATACTTGGTTAAAAAGCATAATTGGGATACAGTACAGCTAAGAAACCCTTTGTTAGTGCAATCCCCTGGTAAAGAACTAAGAACAACTGTTGTTTGTCCGAAAATGGATATAGTAATAAAAGGGGTAAAGTTCCTAGCGAACTTAATACTATTGGATACTAAGCTGGTATAGAAGTAATCCTTGGAATGGATTGGTTAACCAAGTATAAGGGTCAGATAGATTGTGCTAATAGAGCGATCTCTCTTACCAACCCCGAGGGGATTAGAGTGGAGTTCTTGTCTAATCTTTCCTCTAAGGGGGGTAGCACCCTAAATCGTCTGAAAGGTACATCGTTGGAAAATGTACCGATAGTCTATGAGTACCCGGATGTATTCCCAGAAGAGTTGCCCGGTATGCCACCAGATCGGGATGTCGAGTTTGTGATTGAGCTTGTACCTGGTACGGCTCTGATCTCGAAGAGACCTTACCGACTACCTTCCAATGAGTTGGTAGAGATGAAGAAGCAGATTGAAGAATTACAAGAGAAAGGATTCATCAGGCCCAGTTCGTCGTCTTGGGGATCGCCCGTGATCTTCGTCACGAAGAAGGATGGTAGTCTTAGCATGTGTATAGACTACATGTCATTGAATGAGGTCACAATCAAGAACAAGTATCCACTGCCTCGGATTGATGATCTGTTTGATCAGTTGAAGGGAGCTCAAGTCTTCTCCAAGATAGATTTGAGATCAGGATATCATCAGCTGAAGATAAGGAAATAAGATATTCCGAAGACAGCTTTCACTACCAGATATGGACTGTACGAGTTTACAGTGATGTCTTTTAGATTAACGAATGCCCCATCTTATTTCATGAATCTGATGAATAAGGTGTTCATGGAGTATTTAGACAAGTTTGTGGTAGTCTTCATTGACGACATTCTTGTCTATTCCAAGAGCAGAAAAGAGCATGAAGATCATCTGCGGATAGTCTTGGAGACGTTAATAGAGCATCAGCTATATGTTAAATTCAGCAAGTGTGACTTTTGGTTGAAAGAGGTATCTTTCCTGGGTCATATCATTTCTGCTGCAGGAGTAGCGGTGGATCCAGCGAAAGTAAGAGATGTTTTGGATTGGAAGCAACCCAAGTCCGTCCCGGATATTAGAAGTTTTCTTGGATTAGCTGGTTACTATCGAAGATTCATTGAAGGATTCTCGAAGATAGCCAGACCTCTTACTCAGCTTCTGAAGAAGGAGAAGAAGTTTGAATGGACTAAAGCTTGTGAGTAGAGTTTTCAGGAGTTGAAGAAAAGGTTAACCACAGCCCCAATACTTGTCCTGCCGGATATTCATAAAGATTTTGAAGTGTACTATCGTGCTTCAAAACAAGGTCTTGGATGTGTTTTGATGCAAGAAGGGAAAGTTATAGCCTATGCTTCAAGACAACTGCGACCTCATGAAGAAAACTACCCTATTCATGAATTGGAGTTAGCCGCAGTCGTGCATGCCCTCAAAATTTGGAGGCATTACCTGATCGGCAATAGATGTGAGATCTATACGGATCATAAAAGTTTGAAGTATATCTTCACTCAGTCAGATCTCAACCTGAGGCAGAGAAGATGGTTGGAATTGGTGAAAGATTATAATGTTGGAATCCATTATCACCCTGGCAAAGCGAATGTTGTTACGGATGCATTGAGCAGGAAAACTTATTGCAACAACATTATGGTACAGGAAAGTCAGCCAGCTCTTCATACAGAATTCCAACGTCTTAATTTGGAATTAGTGAATGAAGGTTGCATTTACATTGTTGAGGTAGAATCCACCTTGGAAGATCGGATCTGAGAGGCTCAGAAGAGCGATAAGGGTATTGCAGACCTCAAGGAGGGCCTGAAGAAAGGGAAACACCCAGGATTTTCGGAAGATGACAAAGGTACTGTCTGGTTTGGGAAAAGAATAGTAATACCTAACCAAGAAGAAATAAAAAATATAATGTTGAAAGAAGCTCATGATTCAGTATATTCCATTCATCCGGGAGGTACCAAGATGTATGCGGATTTGAAAGGGAAATATTGGTGGTCCAATTTGAAGAAAGAAGTTGCTGACTTCATGGCACGTTGTGATGTGTGCCAGTTGGTTAAAGCAGAGCATCAGAGACCCACCGGTCTATTGCAGCCTTTGCAAGTTCCTGTCTGGAAATGGGAAGAAATTGGAATGGATTTTATCACTGGCTTACCAAAATGTAAGGCCGGTTATGATTCCATCTGGGTCATTGTGGACAGATTAACCAAAGTGGCCCATTTCATTCCAATGAAGACAACTTACTCCGGTGACAAGCTTGCAGAACTTGACATGGCTAAGATTGTATGTTTGCATGGGGTGCCAAAGAAGATCGTGTTCGATCGAGGATCTTAGTTCACCTCGAGGTTTTGGCAGAAATTGCATGAGGTATTGGGCACAAATCTGAATTTCAGTACTGCTTATCATCCCCAAACAGACGGCCAGACCGAAAGAATAAATCAAATCCTAGAAGACATGTTGAGAGCCTGTGCTATGACATATAAAGGTTCGTGGGATCAGAATTTGCCTTATGCTGAATTTTCATATAACAACAGTTATCAAGCCAGTCTGAAGATGGCACCATTTGAGGCCCTGTACGGAAGAAAATGCAGGACTCCCTTGTATTGGAAAGAAACTGAAGGGGGCAGATAATTGGACCTAATATTCTGAAAGAAGCTGAAGAGCATGTTCGAACGATTCGGGAGAATCTGAAGACCGCCCAGTCAAGACAGAAGAGCTATGCGGATAACCGTCGACGGTAATTAAGCTTTGCACCTAGGAATCATGTGTATCTAAAAGTTTCCCCTTCAAAAGGAATGAAACAGTTTCGAGTCAGTGGAAAGTTAGCGCCCCGCTACATCGAGCCATTCCCAGTGGTTGCCAGCAAAGGAGAAGTGACTTATAAGTTGGAATTGCCTCCGCAGCTATCCGGGGTACATGATGTCTTCCATGTGTCTCAGCTCAAGAAATGTCTTAGAGTACCCGAGCAGCAGATGCCATTGGAAGAAATGGAGCTGAAAGAAGACCTGTCGTATCCGGAGTATCCGGTCAAGATTTTGGATGAAGCCGAGCGTCGAACACGGAGTCGTGTGATCAAATTCTACAAGGTTCAGTGAAGCAATCATTCTGAGAAGGAAGCTACCTGGGAGCGTGAAGAATATCTTCGAGCAGAGTTTCTGGATCTCTTTCTTTCTCCGTCCGAATCTCGGGGACGAGATTCTCTCTAAGGGGGGTAGGTTTGTAACATCCTCAGTTTCGCCTTTTGGAGAAAAATCTAATTTAAAGTAATTAAATTCAAAACTTGGAGTTTCCTTGGTGTTTATATTAACCTGGCATCCATTCCCATCCAAAATCGGGATTCAATTCCCTTCCAAGCGAAAAAATTGAATTTTCAGGTTCCCACCGGTACCCGAAATTTCACCCCGAGTCTAAAAATGCTCCAAAAATCCCGAAACCACTTCAATTATGTCCCAAATATTCCAAAATGATTTTTGGAATAATTCCCCGGATTTTTGGACCTTCGCTCCTATTTTATCTCGCGTGGCTTTTGTTTAATGCCCGCAATCCGCGCCTGAATATTTAATTCCACAAATTTCACCCAAATTCCGCGAAACCAATTTTATTGGGTTCCAAATAATCCAAAATGGTTCTAGGAATTTTTTCGGAATTTTTAGACCATTTTTCCTAATTTTTCTCTAGGGCGGTTCATTTACGTAACTCTCGGCCAATCACGCGCTGCCACGTGGCATGAATAGTGCTTCTTCAACCTCTTGCCATGGAAGAACAGAGAAGACCTCAAGCAAGCTCCCATGGTGGCCTCTCTCTTCCAATCCCCATATCTTCCTCAATTCAACTCCAAATTCATCACGGCCGGGTCCGTTGAATCCGTAGCGACGTCCTCTCTCCATTTCTTGCCATCAATGGCCCGGGATCTTGCCAGAATTGACGCCGTCGTCCAAAAACCGAAAATGGCATTAATGCTCATAACTCGGGTGTTTCTTCATCAAAGCACGCACTTCCACCTCCCATATCTTCGTGTTGACATTCTCTTCCCGGTGGTAGCACCCATTCCCCGCCTCTCCCACTCATTCATCCACTAGAGCAAGAAAACCGACGCCGGGTCATATTTTCGGAGTTCATCGTGTTCTTGGCCATAGATCTCTCTCCGGTGGGTTTTTCTCAACTCCGGTGCGTTCTTTGTGACCGTGAGGAAGTCTAGCATCTAACCTTTCAATCAATTCTAGGATCCCTCAAGCTTTGGTGACGAATTTCGCATTTTGGTCATTTCGGCCGGAGCTCCGTTCGTCGCCAAATTCGTCATCTCCGGTGAGTTTGGATCCAATTCCTTACCACTATAGAGCCCTAAGGTTGTCCTCTAGATGATTCATGGATTTGTTTGATCAAGTTTCATGCGAAAATGGGCGAAAAATCGGATTTTTTGGGAAAAAAATTGGTTTCTGTTTTTTTTTGGGCTAAGCCCGTGCGTGCCCGCCGCCGCGCCGCCGCTCCAAGACGCGCCGCTGGCCGATCGCCGCCGTCGCCCCCTGCCGGCCCCCTCATCGGCCATGCCCTCACCCCCCAAGCTCCACCTAGCCATAGCCATGGCAAAGCCCCAAGGTGGAAGACAACCTACCACCCTATGACAGGTGGGGCCCACCTGCCATAGACACCATCCACTTCCAAAAATCAGAAAAAGGAAAAGGAATATTCCGCGGAATATTCTGTGGAATATTCCGCGGAATATTCTGTGGAATATTCCTCGTTTTTCAATTTTTCGAATTTCAAACTTCAGAAGCTCATATCTTCTCCGTCCGAACTCCAATTGACTCCATTCAAATTTCTAAATTCATATAAAATCAAGATCTACCTGCCAATACTACTTTTGTAATTTTTGGATTTTATTTATTTTCTTGTATTTATTTATTGCCTCGTTTTTGCGCGTAGCCGAGGACCCCGACGCGACCACCGCCGCCGCCGCCGGATTTTCCTCGTTCGATGACCTCACCGTGACTGAAGGCAAGTCTCCTTGATGCATATTGATCCTACATTTATAAACGTGTTTTAAATGTTTTATAAACTTGCATGCTATGTTTATCATCGTATGTCAAATATAAGTGCATAGTTAATCTGAATTGTGATTACCTCCTTTGTTATCGACATCCATGTTACCTGTAATCTTAGGACATTTGCTAAACCATGTTTATGCTTATGTTGTATCCTTTGTGCAATAGTACGGTAGAATTGCTTAGGACCATTATCGATGAAAGCAACCCATGGGTGGGATTATTCAAAAATAATGATTTCAAGTATGATTTCGAAAAGATTATTATGATTTTGGTACTGTTTTCTAAAATAAAAAGAAAAGGAAAAATTGTTTAGACTTGGGTGGATTGGATTGTCGGGTGGGTGCGGATGGAGCACTAGTTGTCTTGTGCAAGTGCCGCCCCAAGTCAATTAAGGACCGACGCTTGTGATTGTCCATTCTAAGCATAACCGTACTACCACATGTCTATAATGGTACGACCTGGCCAACTAATTTGTAGAAACCTAACTTAGACTCACCAAACGGTGGACTGTGAGTGCTGGATGGAGGCAATGTCGTTTTTCTCACACGTCGCAACAGGGGGCTTCTGTACTGGGCGGATGGAACCCTAACAGCGGTGAAACCTCAGCGGGTGGGTCGGGTTAGGTGGATACATTGTAATGGCCTTGTCATGATCTCTCTGCCGGCACACCAAAGGAAGTGTGTTAATAGCTTGGCATCAAGAGATGATCATGTCTTGTGGGTAAAGTTGTACACCTCTGCAGAGTTAAAACTATTCGAATAGCCATGCCTACGGTCAAGGGCAAAGCAAAGAATGCTTTCATATTGGTAGACTTTGGTTTTGGTTTTAAAAACTAAAAGGTGTTTTGTTTTGGGATTCGGGAGTGGTTAGAACTCTCGGATGTTGAGTGGCGGATGGAGCCAACAAGGTGGATTGAACCTGTTTTATTCTTTGACGGAAGGAGTCATATGACTAAACGTGATCTTTTAAAATTTGACGGTTAGAGCCTTTATATTGGTGATGGTGGATAGAACCTTCACTGCAATATTAAATAATTCAATTGTTAAAAAGAATTGTAAAAAGATGCTTTGTGAAACTTATTACTTGAGTATGATTTAATGAAATTTGGCTTTATGCAAATGAACCCTGTTAAGCTTCCTTTGGAAAACCCCACATAATCATACTTTCCCCGACTTGCTGAGTATTTTTGTACTCACGTGCTACACAACTTGTCATCATCAAAGAACTACCAGGACGCAGCTGAAGATGGTGAGTTCTACCCTGAGAAGTTCGAGGAGGATTACCAGGATAACTAGTCGCGCTTCTAGTCGTCGCCTGTGGCGTTTTGGTGTTCGCTTGTTGTCGTTTTCTTTGTTTCCGCTGTCGTATCTCCGGTCTTTGGACCGAGTATTGTAATAAGTGTCCATGTGGCCCATACTTTAATATTTATGTTACAACTTTCGTTATGTTCGGCAATGAAGTATCACTGTTGATTGTGTGTACTAGCTACTGATCTGGGACTAGTACGGAAATACACAGGAGATTTCGGATAGCTGATCTGGGGTCTCACAGAAGTACTGTCAAGTATAGAATTTCTGGTGTTGGTTCTGGTCTGGTTTTGGTTCGGTTTCGGGAGTGGTTTCGGTTGGAACTTGGATTTGAATTGGATTGGTTATTGGGAATGGTCGGAAGTTGGTTTTGGAAAATGGATTTGGTTTGGTGGGTTAGTTCGGTCGTCGGTTTGTAGGAAGGGAATGGTTGGAAATTTTGGTTTATGAATCAATTGTTATTGCTTGATTAAAACAATGTCTTTTCAATTGTTTTACAAATTGCGAATGTTTAGAATCTATTATGTTATTGCAAATAAATCCTGCTTTGTGCTCAAAACAGACTTAGTGTAGAAACTTGCATCCTTTGTTATAGCCTGCATCTATATTAATGTTTCCATACACTAAAGTCTTGCGAGTACATACGTGTACTCACCGTTTGCTCTATATTAAGAACATGCATAGAAGATGGTGTCTAAGGCAACGAAGGCGCGTCGGTCGACGAGTTCCTCGAAGTGGGTGTCGAGTTTGAGAGAGTATTTGGGACTTTCGCCCCCAGTCGGTTGCCTCTGGGTATGGGAAGGCATACCGCTGCTGCTGTTGCAGTTTTGTTCTTCTTGTTTCGCTGTTCAGCCGGTCGGCTGTATTTTATTCTTGTAAACTAATTATTTGTAAACAAACCAATGTTAATACAACCATTGTTCTGCGCTTGATTCTTGATGCAACTTATTATGGAAATATGTGGGTGCTAGTGTGATGCCCTAGAACTTTTCTTCCTTGTTTTTGATTCGGAGAGGATTGACGGAATTGTCGGGGAATGAAACAATTGAAGAAAATGTTGCATTTTAATTTTAATTTTTGGGGTTGTGGGCTATGGGAAAAGTGAAGAAAACCTGGGCCTGGGCGAATCCCCTCCCCACCTCCACCTTCCCACCTCCTAGTGGGCCTAGGCCCCTCCACGCTTGTAGTGCGCCCCCATTGTGGCCGCACCCCTCCCCAACCCTAGGCAGCCACCTCTCCTCCCTAGCAGCCACCTCTCCCTCCCTTCCTCTCCCACGTGGTGGCTCAAGATCCACCGCGATTCGCGAAGGAGGCGAGGAGCGACTCCGTGGGGCGTGGAGGACGAGCAGATCGCCCTTCGGGAGTTCTTGGCGTGTTCTTCTGTAGGGTTTGCAAGGGAGATCACTAGGTAAAATTCCCAAACTTTTACCTCTGTTTTACCTAGGGATTAGGAGTGTATTAGATCTGGTGGTGAGGGTTTTGGATGGATCTTGTTGGGGGAGAAGGGTAGATGTTCACGTGGTGCTGTTTCTGGAAGGGGGATTTGTGCAGCGCGGATTGTTTCGCGTTTTTCGTGGCATAGATGATTTTTCCTGACAAAACCTATAACTAGAAAGTTGTAGATAACGTCGAGACCTAGCTTCTGTAAATTTTTTCAGAATTTTTGGGGAAGTGTTCTGAGAGTTATCGCTGTTGCTAACCGACGAACAGAATCTGGGAACAGATTTCATCCACTGTGTTGGACGACTGTTTAGGCATATTTAGCAGAGGAATTAGAATTTATGATCTTCTGGAAAGTTGTAGATCTCGTCAATATCTAGCTCCTGTAATTTTTTCATATTTTTATGTTCTGTAGAAAAAAAGATACGAAAAAGAGAATGGGGGTTGCTGCTGTTCGGTCCGGACAGAACGGGGTTTCGGTGTTGGAAAGGGGGAACGGGTTGTAGGAATTGCGTGTTTGAGTCGTGTGATCTTTTGTGCTGCTGTTACATACTGAAATTATGATTGTACAGGTGGTGCCCCTTCTGGACGCCCAACTAGATCAATCGTCTACGTCGGTAAAGGCAAGTGGAAGTAGTGTTATGGTTGAGCTATACATTGTTGTTTGCATTGCCTTCGTTATAATCTCGATTACATAAATCATACATGGTTTAATCAATTGCTTGATGATTGCAATATTTAGATTAGCATTGTGATGATGAGCTTTGTCTATGAATCATGAGTAAAGAGAAGAATGATGTTGTCTACGGTTGAATTGTTTAAGTAGTTCGCCCCATTGATATTTGTTTTCTATCCATGTTATATGATGGTATGCAAACATGGACTCAATGTGGAAAATTGTGAATGAATTCATGCATGAAGCATTAGCTTGCATATTCATGCATTGGAAGTTTGTCGACGCTTGGCGGCGCGACGATCGCAAGTACAACACCGTGTGTTCTGAAGAAAGGGCGATGAGGAGGATCATGGCATAAGCATATGCATAATCATGAGCATTTTACTGAGGTTGTGTGTCGATGTTGTGGTGTGTTAAATTCTTGATGGATGTGATTATGTGTTAATTGTTCCGCTTCTTGAGATTATCCAATCTCTTTGCTTGTGTTTGTTGTTTTCGGAGTAGCGTGCAAGAGACATAAGCATGAGGGTGGGCTAGCAACACAATAAACCTTGAATGTCTTCACAACTCCCATGAACTAGTGTTTATTTAATGCATTAGCTTGCTGAATTTTATTTACACTTAGACTATTTGTTGTTATGACTAAACTTATTCTTGCTTATGGTTGGTTTAGACTTGCTGTCGTTAGTATTGTTGAATTGCTTATATTCTTGGATGAATTGTTTATCATGAATTGCTTCCGTGACGTCTGCTTTTAGAGGAGATGTCGAAATTTTCTTGTTCTTTAGATTAGTTTTAAGGGTGTTCTGATTGGTATCGAGCGGGCTTTAGGTCCTTGGTGTATGAATTTAGGAGAGATATTTTAACATGAACTAAAACTTTCTGTGTGAAATTAGTAACATTGCTTAGGAGTATAACTCTTTAAATTGCCATAGGATAATAAAACTTTTAATACAGAATAAGTTGTTAATCAACTTTAAAATTGATACATTTGCACTACTAGGATGTTGAATTGGGTTGCATTGCATGGCATGCGTATGTTCGACTATATCTATTGTTTTTTTTTGTGGGTGTTTTGTTATGCTTTTGTTGTTGTGGTGATTGGTTGCTTGCGGCTTGTTGGGTGCAGTATGCCACGAGCGCCACAGTCGTTCGGGAGGCGTAATGCCGGCCGTCGAGGGCGCCGAGGCTACCAGCCGAGGGTGAGTGTGTTGGCGGAATTAGTGGCCGCCATGAGAAGCGATGCAGAGGAGTTGCAGCGAGGCAGTGCACGGCGCGCCCTGTATGGGCATGGCTGCAGGCTCTGTGCCGGTATCGGCGCGGCGAGTGGCATCAAGGCTGAGAGTGGGTTGGATTACTTGGTGGATAGCTTTGATGGGGTGGGCAATCCGATCCAGGCCCGGATTGGTTGTCCTATGTGGAGATGCACTGGGCGCTTTTGAGGTGGTGGCGCAAGATCGTGTTCGCTTTGTAGCAGCTCTTGAAGGAGAAGCCCAAATCTGGTGGAGGGGTGTCTTGTCCCTCATAGAAGTGCGCAGGTGACCCCTCTTAGGAGGAAGTTTGTCGACAATTTGAGAGGAGGTTCTACCCGCCACCTTCCTCGACAAGATGCAAATTGACTTGGGACAGTATGCCCAAGACAAGAAGGCGTGGCAATCTACGAGGTTGGCTTCAACGGATCGTGCGTTTGTGCCCCATGTGGCACGTGGCCGAGTGGAGAAGGCAGGCGGTTCCGGCGCAGGGACTCGTCTGCCATTCCGCCATATCTTTGGGCGCTTTCCCCATTGTCGATTTCCGGACAATGGTGGAGCAAGCTGCAGGTGTGGAGCTGCTGAACTACACCAGAAGAGCATCGCAAACCTGCCACAGAGAGCAGTTTAAGGGCCCTCAGAGAAGAAGGGTCAATCCTGCGGTACTTGGAATAAGAAGGGGAAGAATTTTCGTCACCGGCCCTATGGTGGCCGTCCTACTTTCGACACACCTCGAGGGAGGTGCGCCGACGTGCCGTAGTCACTCCTGGCATGGGGATGGTATGTTTCCGTTGTGGCTTATTCCCATCGCATGGCCGAGTGCTCGTGGAAGGAAGGTGCACCATCGTAGTGGGAGGATTACAAGGATGTGGTGTCGTAAGAACCCCAACGGCAAGGCTGCGTTGGGAGGCAGTGACATCCTCTCCAGGTGAGGCGGCGGCGTGATGCATATGTTGCCATCAGCTCCTACTCTGCAGCACCTCCGGCGCCTACTCCGACTCCTCGTTCTGGCGCCACTCTCGAGGACTTTGGATGCCCTGACTTCCGCCACCTTCTTCCCGGACTTCGCCGTGGGTCCTGCGCGACATATCCAGATGCGAGGCTGCACCATCTCGATCCTACCCCGGGAGTCACGCTGCCCTCTTCGGGGATGCGGATCGTGGCAATGTGGTGAGTACTACTATTACGTGCAGTTGCCGGTGTGTTGTTCGACTCGGCGCTAGCTACTCGTTTGTCTCTGTGGATTTTGTTGTTGGTGATGCATGCGTGCGAGTTTGGGTGAGGCCGTGGTGGTTAGTGCACGCAAGGCTTGATTTCTGTTCGAGGATTCCACAGTACATCAATTTCGTTTGTGAGGTGTTCATGGCGAACTGGTGGTGATCTCCTTTGGAGCCGTTTGATGTTATCCTTGGCATGACTAGCTATCCACACCAAAGTGGTGATTGATTGTGCTTGGAGGGGCCAGTTACTTTGCATGCTCCATCTGCAGGCAGAAATAACTTTTCGAAGTGCTATGGGTACTCCCTCTCCTTTTGTGTAAGCTGTTCCCAAACTCCCGGATGTTGAAATCAGGGTCCTGCAGTCCATGGTTGAGGGTCGAGGAGGAGAAGAGTTTGGAGGGCATTGCTATGTAGTTTGCCGATATCCAGGATGTGTTTCAGTGAGCTTAAGGTTGCCTCGGGCAGAGACTATCTTCCGCATTGATCTTGTTCTGATACGAGGCCGATTTATAAAACCCGTCTGGATAAACCAATAGAACAAATTGGTGAAGAGGCAATTGGATGAACTCCTAGATAAGGGGTTTATTAGAGTGAGCTCGTCTCCTTGGGCGGCCCGGTCTTGTTCAGGAGAAGAAAGATGGCACCAAGCGGCTATGTGTGGACTACGGGCGCTCAATCAAGTTACCATTAAGAACAAGTACCCATTGCCTCGTATTGATGATCTTTTTGATCAATTGAGGAGTGCCAAGGTATTCTCAAGATTGATTTGCAATGCAGGTATCATCGATTCTGGGATTAAGGAGGAGGATATTGAAAGACGGCTAACGCGAGGTATGGGCATTTTGAATTCGTAGTCATCTTTTGGACTAACAGAATGCTCCCCGCCGTCTTTATGGAAGCAATGAACAGGATGCTCCATGAATATCTTGATGACTTTATTGTCGTCTTCATTGGCGACATTCTTGTCTACTCGAAGTCAGGAGGAGCACGCCTGCATCTTGGTCTAGTTTTGGAAGCTCTTCGTAAGAATCAATTCTATGCCAAACTCAAGAAGTGCGCCGGTTGTCGGTGAGCTTCCTTGGGCATGTCATCAACCAAAGTGGTGTCTGAGTTGACCCAAAGAAGGTTGCGTAGTTGAATGGTGAAGGCCGTCTAGTGTGAGAAATCGGGAGTTTCTGAGGTTGGCGAGGTTATTACGGCGCCGTGCATAATTTCTCTATCATAGCTAAACCGATGACAAGGCTCACTCGAGAAGGGGTTCCTTTCATCAGTCGGGGAATGTGAGGCCGGTTTGACGCTAAAGAAACAACCGGTCAATGCACCTATTTTATCCTTGCTGTAGTGGCAAGCGTTTTCTGATGTCACGAGATGCCTCGAGGGTTAGTTTGGGTTGTGTGCTCATGCAAGAAGGCTTTGTCATTGCTTATGCTTCAAGGCGACGCTAAAGACTCATGAGCAATTATCCCACCATGATCTCGAGTTATGCCGTGGTTTTGCCTTGAAATTGTGGAGGCACTATCTTTATGGGGAGTCTTGTGATATTTTCAGATCATAAGAGCCTCAAATATATTTTCACCAGGGAGTTGAATCTGGGCGTAGGTGGTTGGAGTTGATAAAGGACTTTGATGTGTCAATCAGTACCATCGGCAAGGCTAATGTTGTGGCGGATGCCTTGAGTAGAGCGGGCGTCCCCAAGGCACTTTGCTTGCCCTTAGTTGCGAAGTGGAAAGAGGTCATGTCACTTAACATTTCTTTGGGGTTGCCATGCAGAATGAGACTCGAGATGATCATTCGATCTTGCATACTCAGCGGGTGCATGAGGCTCGATTGCGGGATCGTTTTTGAGGAGGTTGGCGGATTTAGAAAACCTCGGGAAACCTCAGTATAGACAAGCATGGTTCTATTCGGTTTTAGAGGCCGTCTTTGTGTGCCTCGGAAATCGGATGTGAAGATGGACATTCTAAGGGAAGCCCACAGGACTCGTATTCCGTTCATCTGGAGAGACCAAGATGTATCGGGATGAAGCGAGTTTTGGTGGAAGAGGATGAAGGTGGATATTGCCAAGTATGTGGCTTCTTGTGGAGTGTGCCAGCAGGTAAAAGGCGAGCATAAGAGACACTTGGAGTGCATTTACTGACCATTGGAAATTCCAGGAATGGAAGTGGGAACACATCACTTATGGACTTTGTGATTGGGTTACCCGCTCGCCAGCAGTAGAGATGCCATTTGGGTGGTGGTGGATAGACTCACTAAGTCAACCCATTTTATTCCAATGAAGGCGACCAATTCGGCACGAGATCTAGTTCCTTTGTACATGAAGGAAGTGCTTAGACTCCATGGTGTGCCTAAATCGATTGTCTCCGTCGAGACACTAGATTTATGTCCCATTTTTGGCGGAGTTTGCATAGTGCTTTGGGAACAAAACTCTCTCTCAAAGACATCTTTTCATCCTCAGGCATGGATGGCGATCTGAAGCGGACCATCCAGACTCTAGAGGACATGCTTGAGCATGTGTTCTATCTTGGAAGGAAGTTGGGAGGATCACTTGGCCTTGGTAGAGAGTTTGCTTACAATAATGCGAGTGCTAGTATTCGAATGGCTCCATTCGAGGCGCTTTATGGTCGAAAGTGTGTTTCTCCACTTTGCTGGGATCTGATTGGAGAAAATCATTGCGAGAGTCGGATTGGGTTCAACAGACCTTTGAGAAGGTGCAAGAGATACGTGAAATCTCACATGCTTTCGAGCCGTCGGAAAGGATTATCAGATAACGAGGCGAGATTTGGAGTTTGTAGTGGGTGATCAAGTCCTTCTCAAAGGTATCTCCATCAAAGGGTGTTGTTCGTTTGGTACCACGGCAAGCTTAGCCCGAGGTACATTGGTCCGTTCGATTGTGGCTCGAGTGGGCGGTTTGGCGTCTGTCTGGAGTTGCGGACTCTTTGAAGGAGTGCATGATGTCTTCCATGTCTCTATGTTACTGAAGTATCTCCATGACCCGTGAGCATAAGATTGACTTGGAACGATTCAGTTGAGCAAGATTTGACTTTGGAGTGCCATCCGCCGAATTTTAGACTCTTGAGGCGGAGTCATGAGGAGGAGAACCATCCGCTTTGTGAAAGTTTTGTGGACCAATCGCCTGAGGGAGGCAACTTGGGAACACTGAAGACGGATCTGGGAAGAAGTACCCTCACGCTATTTGAGGGACTGGGGGTAAGTCGTGGTTTACCTTTTGCCTTCCTTTTCCTTTTAGTGCAGTTTGAAAGGTAGATTCGGGGAGCGAATCCTTTTTAAGGAGGGGAGAATGTGATGCCTAGAACTTTTCTTCCTTGTTTTTGATTCGGAGGATTGACGGAATTGTCGGAGAATGAAACAATTGAAGAAAATGTTGCATTTTAATTTTAATTTTTGGGGTTGTGGGCTATGGGAAAAGTGAAAACCTGGGCTCGGGCCGGGAATCCCCTCCCACCTCCACCTTCCCACCCTCCTAGTGGGCGGCCCACCTCACCCACTTGTGTGCGCCCCCCATTGTGGCGCACCTCCCCCAACCCTAGGCAGCCACCTCTCCCTCCCTAGCAGCCACCTCTCCCTCCCTTCCTCTCCCCACGTGGTGGCTCAAGATCCACCGCGATTCCGCGAAGGAGAAGGCGAGGAGGCGACTCCGTGGAGGCGTGGAGGGCGAGCAGATCGCCGATCGGGAGTTCTTCGGCGTGTTCTTCGTGGGTTTGCAAGGAGATCACTAGGTAAAATTCCCAAACTTTTACCTCTGTTTTACCTAGGGATTAGGAGTGTATTAGATCTGGTGGTGAGAGGTTTTGGATGGATCTTGTTGGGGGAGAAGGGTAGATGTTCACGTGGTGCTGTTTCTGGAAGGGGATTTGTGCAGCTGTGGATTGTTTAGCGTTTTTGTGGCATAGATGATTTTTCTGACAAAACCTATAACTAGAAAGTTGTAGATAACGTCGAGACCTAGCTTCTGTAAATTTTTCAGAATTTTTGGGAAGTGTTCTGAGAGTTATCGCTGTTGCTAACCGACTTAACAGAATCTGGGAACAGATTTCATCCACTGTGTTGGACGACTGTTTAGGCATATTTAGCAGAGGAATTAGAATTTATGATCTTCTGGAAAGTTGTAGATCTCGTCAATATCTAGCTCCTGTAATTTTTCATATTTTTATGTTCTGTAGAAAAAAGATACGAAAAGAGAATGGGGTTGCTGCTGTTCGGTCCGGACAGAACGGGGGTTCGGTGTTGGAAAGGGGGAACGGGTTGTAGGAATGCGTGTTTGAGTCGTGTGATCTTTTGTGCTGCTGTTACATACTGAAATTATGATTGTACAGGTGGTGCCCCTTCTGGACGCAACTAGATCCGTCGTCTCACGTCGGTAAAGGCAAGTGGAAGTAGTGTTATGGTTGAGCTATACATTGTTGTTTGTTGCATTGCCTTCGTTATAATCTCCGATTACATAAATCATACATGGTTTAATCAATTGCTTCGATGATTGCAATATTTAGATTAGCATTGTGATGATGAGCTTTGTCTATGAATCATGAGGTAAAGAGAAGAATGATGTTGTCTACCGGTTGAATTGTTTAAGTAGTTAAGTCTCATTGATATTTGTTTTCTATCCATGTTATATGATGGTATGCAAACATGTGGACTCAATGTGGAAAATTGTGAATGAATTCATGCATGAAGCATTAATCGCATATTCATGCATTGGAAGTTTGTCGGCCTTGGCGTGCATGGCGTGACAAATAATCGCAGGTGTGTTCTGAGAGAAGGGCACGGTGAGGAGGATCATGGCATAAGCATATGCATAATCATGAGCATTTTACTGAGGTTGTGGTAATCGATGTTGTGGTGTGTTAAATTCTTGATGGATGTGATTATGTGTTAATTGTTCCGCTGTTTGAGATTATCCAATCTCACTTGCTTGTGTTTTGTTGTTTTCAGTAGCGTGCAAAGAGACATAAGCATGAGGGTGGGCTAGCAACACAATAAACCTTCGAATGTCTTCACAACTCCCATGAACTAGTGTTTATTTAATGCATTAGCTTGCTGAATTTTATTTACACTTAGACTATTTGTTGTTATGACTAAACTTATTCTTGCTTATGGTTGGTTTAGACTTGCTGTCGTTAGTATTGTTGAATTGCTTATATTCTTGGATGAATTGTTTATCATGAATTGCTTCCGTGACGTTCTGTTTTAGAGGAGATGCTGTCGAAATTTTCTTGTTCTTTAGATTAGTTTTAAGGGGTGTTACAGCTAGGCTACGGATCCAGGGAACTAACACTAGACACATATCTTGGGGAGGCTCGGGTTGGAATCAATTATTTGGCATATGATCAAGAGCTGAGTGGGTCATGCCGATTGATTGGCCATAATCCGAGTACGGTTTGTAATTAGTGATTGGATTACTGACGGGTTGCGCCAATATTAGTCAGATGCAACAGTAAGTAATCGAGTTACTGTTACAAAGACTGGAGCCCCCACGACATTCCTGGGTCAAAACCTCTCCTTCAAAGCCTTCGGGCAGTTCAACATCTACGCGTATCGGATAAATAAACAATAAATAAATAAAATAGAGGAAAAACTCATGCCCAAAAATTAAATAAAATTCACCACTAAATAGAGCTTAATTTTATAAAAATTTAGAAACTAGAATCACCTCAATCGGAGTTGAAACACAAACGTTATAGCTGTTTGAAGTTTAAAAAATCAATTAAAAGAATAAACCGAATTAATTTATTTATTTTTCTATTGAAAAATCCGAAATATGACATCAGCTGACGTCAGCGCCGAAATTGATTTTCCATGGAATTATTTTTCTAAAGGAAAATCGATTTATTGTGTCATGCTTGCGTCATCCGGTCTATAGGCCTGGTTCACGGTTCGGTTTCGGTCCACCGTGGACTCGCGTCACGGGGTGTAGTGTCGCTGACACATGGGTCCACTCGGGATGACGTCATCCACGCACGGCTCGGCTCGGCTGACAGGTAGGTCCCGCCGTGACATCAGCATGACGTCACGGCTGACGTCATCACGCGGGCGCCCGAGACGCTGACACGCGGGCCCGGCTCGGATGACGTCATGGGTGACGTCATCACGACCGGTGCGCCTCAGCGATGACTCATCTCCCGCTCTACGTGGCGTGACGTGATTGGTTGCACGTGGTGATATCTCGGCCGTTGTTTCGAAATTAAACGCCCTGAATTACCCAACACCTAATCTACGCGACGCATTCGATCCGCATGATTCAAAACGAACGGTTGGGATCAAATCTGGTCCTTTCACAGCGCTGGGCTACGTGGATAAACCCGGCGCTCGACACATGGCGGCATCTACTCCCTTGATCCTAGATCGAACGGCTAGCACCGGATCTGCTCCAAACTACGCGGACACATCAGAACCACCCAAATCAAATCCGACGGCTACAAATGGATTTGGATCTCAGTTCTAGATCTAATCTAGTCCATTGAGTTTTGATCTAACCGTCCATGTCTTATCTAATCTAAGGTTCTGATTTGCATCTACGTGGAACACTCTGAGCCCTAGGATCTAGATCTAATGGTCCAGATCTAACTGAATCCTACGGCTGAACGGGAAAGTATCTACAGTATGGGGTGCACTATGTGGCGTTACCTGGATCGCACGATCTAGATCTGACGGCGAATAAGCCTGGCGAAGACGGCGATGGTATGGCGAAGGGTCCCGACCGGAGTTGAGGACGAAGACGATCTCCTCGACGTTCTGCGCATCCCCCGACAAAGTGAGACCACCCACTCGACTCGCCTTTTCGCGCTGGTCCCGAAACTGGTCACCAACACGACGGAGCGCCCCCGACGGCGACCAAATCCGGAGAAAACCGCAGGGGTTTGGTGCCAGCTCCAGCGAGCAATTGCGGCCGATCTGCAATAGTTTCGGTGAAATGGCTCCATCAAAAATACGCGCGTGGTCCAGAGGAGTCTCGGACGAGGATCGGTGCAACTTAAAAGGCCTCGATGTCCGAGTTCTATACGTGAAGATGAAACGACACGGCGAAGACGAATCGTGGCGGCGCTGGACTCCCAGAGACGACGATGATGCAGCAAGATCACGTCCGTCCACGCAGTGCCGATCCGAAGGTCTCACGCGCGCGCCCACGCGGTCGTATCCCGGCTGCTGGATCTAGATTCGACGACGGCGCGAACAGGGTTAGGGTTTACGAGTCGGGTCTAGCGGGTCGGATCCTAATGGGTAGCGGGTCCGGTTCACAAGATTAGACCCGTTAGGGTTATCCGATTTCCTTTTTCGTTTTATTCTTTAAAATAATTCCCAGAAATTCATTTAAATCGAGAAAAATAGCAAAATGCTCAGAAAAATTCTGGAAAATACTTTGAGACATTTTGGACTCAAATAAAATATTTTCAAAAAAATTTATTTAAAACTTTTAAATATTTGAATAATTCAATAAAGGACTTAATTCAAATTGAATCCAAATAAATTCCAAAAAATTCCAAAAATTCAATTAACTCAATAAATTGAATAAAAGAAAATTTTGGGATGTTACATGAAACCCTGAATTTTCCTTCAAAAAAATAAAATAACGGGTGGACTGGGTGGAGTACAGAGAGGGATCAGGATCTTGATGGAATCGAACCACCGCCCCCAGCAATTTTTGGTCGCTGGGATGCTCTTTCCTGTTCAGAGCTTAAGATCCACGATTTGAGTGTGGGTGGGGGGGTGGCGAATGACGATAGCAAGAAGAATTCGGGCAATGGGCGGTCTATGATTCCTCTCGTGGACCAGAATTGGAGTAGACCAGATCGCTTGCAAAAAAAAGAATGACATACACTCGTTTCTTCCGAAGAAGTGAATTAAGAATTATATCAAAAATAGGTACGTAAAACAAAGAGACTATATACCCAGATTCAACTCGTTTCTCTGGTAATCGATCCACCCAAGATCACACACAGGCATGCACATTGCATTTGCATAAAGCATACGACTAGCCAGCTAAACAGAGTTTCACGCCTATCCATTCTCGGAAGTGTCACTTCACAGAATAAATCCATTTTACGCCTTGAAATCCCGTAAGGTCCATTCAACATCTTCAACTATAAAATCTAATATTTAAATTCCAAACTTATAAAACGATAAGACAATTTTATACAATGGTTTTTTTTGCTAATATGGATCGAACTCATGATATTTTTGGCATATGTTAACATCCATGTCATCCATTTTTACTTATGCCAATCCAAATGAGAATGGATGATGACAAGAACAAAGAGAATGGGTATAAGAGAAGTGAGAGGTTGAGGACATTGGTGTCTATACCTTGAATTGGATCCTTGCCAAAACCTGATGGGATTGTTACTGACATGAAAAAATTAACCACACTAAGTTAGAAACCATTGTACGGTATAAATTAACTTAGTTTTTATAGTTAAGGTTGCTAAATAATTTTTTTTGAAAAATTTGTGTAAAATATAATTCCCACTTAGAAAAACATCTAAGTAAACTGCTCATTAACAAATGTGTTTCTAGAGTGTAATGTAAAGATGGAATTAACAAGGCACTTACAAATTAATCACACAACAAAATATGAGAACACTCATTGACATAAAATAACTTTGTTACACAATAAAATACTCTCTTGCCATTAACCCACTATTTTTTGAATTGTACTCCCTCGTCTATTTTTATAAGGCATTGTTAACTAAGTTTATTTTTATAAGGCATTGTTAACTATGTGTGGTCTTCAATGTTAACTTTGACAATTTTTTATAATAGTATCTACAAAATCATAACCATAAGAAATTGATTTATGCACTCCCTCGTTTATTTTTGAAAAGTAAAGTTAACTTAGTGCTATCTTCAAGGCATTGTTAACTTAGTGCGGTCTTCAATGCTTGACTATTAATTTTTTATAATACTTTATTCGTATCTACAAAATCATTATTGATTTATGCACTCGCTCATTTATTTTTGTAAGGCACGGTTGACTTAGTGATATCTTCAATGTTGAACTTTGACCATTAATTCCTTTTATAATACTTTGTTCACATCTACAAAATCATAACCATAAAAAAGTGATTTCAAATACGAATATAATAATATCATTTTTGTGCCATATAATCTATATATTGTTAGATTAATTATTGATTAAAGTTTAAAAACTTAAAATCAATTAAGGGCGAGAGTAATAAAATAGTTGGTAAAATGTACATAAAATAATTTTGTTACACAATAAAATAGTTGTTATTCCTTTAACCTACTATTTTATGACTTTTAATAAAACAGTTTTATTAAAATTTGTCCAAAAACATCTCTACAGCCACTATTTCTACTAGAACATATTTATAAAACCTATTAATATTATAATATTAATTTCAACGAAAATATATTCATAAAAAATTATATTTATAATATTATAATATTATAAAAAATACTTTTTGAAGATAAATCCGCTATAAATATTTAAAAGATATCTACAATCCACAACTATACCCACACCCTGTCCTCATGATAACACAGCTACAGAATGTTTATTAACAAAATAAATAGTACAAACAGCCTTGAGAACAAAAAATATAAGTCCCTTCGCTAAAAATACAGAACTTGAAACAAATAATACAGGATGAAATGAGTAATTGGTCACTAGAATAAGACCCTAGTAAAACTGACAAGATCATAATTGAAGCAACATTAACCAAAATAGTGAAACTTCAGTAAATCTGTAACCTCATGTTCGACTAACAACATGTTCATGTAAAGAAACAACTGAACCTCCACAAATTGCCGCAGTGACCCAGAATGCACCATGCATGGTTAAGAAATACACGAAAAGAATGAACAACTAATAAATAAATGCTGCACGGCTAAGAGAATACATGTAATGAAGTGCAACAAGGGCATATCAAATTAAGCAGGTTATTATACATCACCAGACGTGCAGGTACGAATTGTATCACCAGCTACGCAGGTCTTTCACCCTTGCAAGAGCAGCGAAGATCTTAAAAAAGGTCACCCCCGTTTAAGAATCGAACACTATATAAGCGGCAAGAATGGCCTCAATAAGCAGCTAAGATTTCAGGCAAGTCACATTAGTTGAATGTGAACATCGTATATTTGTCAATGCTCTTCAGTAGGAATGGCCTCAACCCCAGGATCTTCATGCCTCCATGCCATGACGGCAGCATGATTGGAATTTATCTAATTGATTCCAGCTTTCCCCTATCTTCGATCTCGAAGATGTCCTGCAATGTAGAAATCTTGTGCCGGAGGCATGATGCAGGCTAGCTTCTGTCGTTAAAGTTCACCTCAGCATCAACATTCAAGGCCAGAGCACCCACCGACGAAATCCGAAGGACAAACATATATATCCACAGATAACATATATGCGGACATGCATCCATGGCACTACAACTATGTTCAATATTGTTTTTAATACAATAGCCACAAGGAACAAAACACCTCTTTGACAACACCATACACACATGTGATGACAATAATAAGAGGAAATAATCAGATACAACATAGGGAGACATTGGCAGCATAATAATAATAATAATAATAATAATAATAATAATAATAATAATAATAATAATAATAATAATAATAATAATAATAATAATAATAATAATAATAATAATAATAATAATAATAATAATAATAATAATAATAATAATAATAATAATAATAATAATAATAATAATAATAATAATAATAATCTGAAAAAGGATAAACCTTCCAAACGAGTTCCTACTTGATTTATTGTGTGTGGCAAATGTATGCAAAGGAATTGAAAATTTTCTTCACTTCTGCTCAAGCTCATGTAAAGAGAACAAAGCTAACAATTAGCTGCTTCTGCATCTTTCATCAGGTGATCTACTAGTCTGAACATATCTGGAACCACAGGTTTGTCGTAGGCTCGCTAGCTTTTGAGAACTAATGGCGCATTTGACGCTAGATTGAATATAATATGCTAGCCTTTTCTTCCCAAGGACCTGGTTTATGTAAGCCAAGCTATGCATAATAGGACGACCCAGTATTAGTTCAAGTTCTCCACCGATGATTGTGCGACACATGCTACTATAACAACATACATGGGGTTATGTTTGGAACTAGGACGAGGATAGTTAGCTATACGAACATGATAGTTGCTCTATATGTTATCGGATTGAATCAATACTTGACATGCAGTCGAGGCAATAAGTTTTAACTTGATATATAGCTGCTTCATGCAAAAAGATTAGTTAGATGTACCTTGTGTAGTTATCTGTGCCTTGTCCGATAGAAATCAACAGAACCGCTAGGAGAAAATACGAAGAAGATAGCGAAGGGGCAGGACACCGAGGGGGGTTGGAGAACCCGGGGCAAAAATAAATGGTCCCCCGTGCGATCTCCAACCCGTAAACACAACAAAAAATATACTTTTATTGTCTTAGTGGCCTGCCAAGCGAGCGCACCCGACATGGCAAAGGCCCTCCAACCCCTACTAATCTAAGTACATAATACAACACAGTAGACAATACATCATAGGTATACACATGTACATACATGCGCATTAGCTTACCATGATTACCTTTCTTATGAGTTTGTAGGCAAGCGCACACATCATCTGAATGACTAGCAATACCCATCAAGATCCTCCATTGGATTCGAACACACAAATTAATCTTCAAACAGGTATCACAAACCGGAGGAACCAGTCTCCCCAGGAGATGAAGATGAACCTGTGGCGTCGTGAGGAATTTCAACTCCAGGAGATGAAGAAGAACCTGTGGCGTCGTGAGGAATTTCAACTCCCTCGGAAAGGAGATTTTGATGCAGACAACTATAGTGGGCATGGTCAAGCGTGGATCCGACCAATCGATCAGTTATCAGTATCGAATCCCCAGCAAATCGGCAAGGCACAGAGAGAAATAATGCACATGAGATCGACATATGGAGCAGTGAATCATCCATCGTAAGAGCAAACCTGCCTGAATGGCACAACAAACGAGGAGAAAAAAAGAAGACATAATTATTTTTCGAGAAGAACTATCATGTATGTGGTAACCAGAGACAATTATCGAAAGCGAAAACAGTAACCCAAGGCAAGCATACCTACATATACACATCTAGATCCATCTTAGAAGACGAAAAATCCAAAATAGTATTGAATAATACATGACCTTCAAAATATTTTATAATCCGTAGCATGACCGAAACAACTTGAATTCCAGTTGGAAATTAAAAAAAAAAAAAGACAAACGAACCTCACGAGTCGAGATGAGGCGAAGAGAAGTCTCCGACGGGCAATGAGAAAGAGAGAGAGGCAAAGGATATATATATATATATATATATATATATATATATATATATATATATATATATATATATATATATATATATATATATATATATATATAGGACGTGGTTGGCCGGTTCGACGTTTCTGATAAGTAAGTCGGTTCGGATGATGGACGGCCCGGATGATCACGTGTAATGGTGTAAGTCGATTGGAACGCGAACGTATTTTTAAAGCGAAATCCAACCTCGCTGTCGGTGTTGGAGTCGGTCACGACTCACGAATCAATCGAGGCCCTTGCGTGTCCGATGCGATTACCTTATTGTTTCCGTCATGCGTCTCCTTGTTGGCCACGCATTCATTATTTCCCCGCGTCACCCCGTGCGTCACACCGAGGCCGGATCGTCTACGACCATCTTGTCCGGGTGGCCGCTGCGCAACACACCTGAACGCTTCAAAGCTGGACAATCCTGGCACGATCCATACTATTAAAATAAAACACGTGTAACGTCATCAAAAATTAAAATCAAATATATCAACTAGTATGTTTAATTAAATGGTTACAGGAGAGGTGCAGAGATTAATGATTGGGAGGGCTAGGGCTAAACTGAGGGTTCAAATTTTGGTTTGCATCGAGTTTCAGAGGAGACCAAAATCTGAAATTTCGGTAAAATTTTGAAATTTAGGATAAAATAGGATGAAATTCAAAAAACTTCAAATCGGGATTTTTTGATCAGAATTTTTGAGATCTTAGGAATTATAGAAATCTCGCAGAGAAACACCGAAATCTTGGCAAATTTCAACCGAACAAAAAAATGATTCAAAATATATTATAAAATTTTGAAAAATAATTTGGATGGTCTTGACGCATCACTAATATTCCCTTAACATTTTCAGATGATAGTCAATCTTGAAGAATTTTAAAAATTATGATAGTGCTATTGTCATGATAAAAGACTGGCTGGTACATGTGTTGCTTCTATTGATTTGATTGAGCAACCAAAAAAGTTTAGAATTTTTGAAACTTTTAAAAAGGGGTGATGAGGAAATGCTTAAGCTCTCCTAAAAATGTTAGATCACAATCACATTACACTACTACAGAACAGGACATCATTATCGCTTCATCTTTGTCGGTTCCTAACTTTTGCGAAAACACCAATTGTGATATGTCACAAATTTGCGTGACAGAGTTATCACAATCGGTTCCACACAAGAACCGATTGTGATGAAAACTCTCATCATAGTTGGTTCTCACTAGAATCGACTGTGATATGTAGCACACTAATCACTATCAGTTTATTTGTAGAACCGACACAGATAATACAATATTATTTGTGTCAGTTAGGGATAAAAACCGACTCTGATAATGATACACTCCTCACAATCGGTTTTTATGCCTAACCGACACAGATAATATTATTATCTATGTCAGTCCTCTGAAGAACCGACAGTGATGTATCAAATGTTATGTGGTTTTGTGAATGTTCTGTGTGTATTGTCAAATTGTGTAAGGTTTGTTTTTTCGGATGATGAACAGTAATGTTCCTCAGAAGGATCAGTATCTCTGCTCCAATCCCAACTCTTGGTTCAACTCTCAGACAATTTATATAGATATGTAGTGATGCAAATTATATATATTTTTTATATAACATTATAGTAGCAGCAGATAATAATAATATATATACCATTTTCCATACATTATACTTAATTACAATATATAACATTAATTGTTTATAATTGTATAAATATATTAACAGACTGCATTATAATTAATATTACATTACAACTCGCGGCTCTCGCCTGAGGGTAAGGAGTCACTCGAGTCGCCTGAGTCGCTATAACTGGAGTCATCGTCGCTGGAGGCGACGCCGCGTGGTTCAACCTCCGATGATGAACCAGATGAGGTGCTGGTCCCCCAAGGGGTGGTGACCCATTCGTACTCCTCCTTGTCCTCATCCTCTTCCTCCTCTTCGTCGTCCTCTCTCGGGCGCTTCCTGGTGGCGTTGGAGGCGCCCGGCTGGGGTGAGACACCGGGAGAGACTTCGGGAGACAGCGGGGGTGGCGCCCGGCCGGAGTGAGGCGCTGGGGGCTGAGGCGGCGTTGCTGGCGGCGGTGATGACGCTGGAGGATGGAAGTAAGGTGACTCCACGGAGGAGTCAGAGCTTACCGGAGGAGGCGCTGTCATTGCTGCGCTCGAAGAGACAAAGAAGACAGGAGCTATGGAAGACTACCGATGACCAGAAAGATCTAGCGTACTTTTATATATAGGCTACTTATTGATCGGGGAACGCGATGGTGTGATCAATGCTATGTTTGAACGGTTAAATTGGTGGGGAAGACGAAGGGATGGATGAATATCAGTGTCGGTTCTTATCCAGAACCGACTATGATGACTGATCTTATTATAGTCAGTTCTTTCTCAGAACCGACTGTGATATATTATCTGTATCGGTTCTGTAAAGAAACCGACAGTGTTGAGGATCCAAATTATCACAGTCGGTTTTACATATAATCGACTGTGATAACCATTTAATCATAAACGGTTCTTGTATAGAACCAATTGTGATGAGGTTCGCTAGGTTATATATATATATATATATATATATATATATATATATATACACACACACACACACCATCGGGACTCGGGATGAACTTATAACTCTCGTCGAGTTGGTGTTCTGGAGCCAAAAAAAAATACAGTCGCTGCCTCAAAAAAAGAATACTCTGGTTTAAACTTATATTTGGATGAGAAAATATGAAAGTCTTGAGGATGTGTGAAGAGGGTAATTTGATACATTGAGGAGATTTCTCTATTTTCTTGCCTAGCTTATTTGTGGCTTTCTTCAAAAGGTGGGCATTCCTTCAAATCCCTTCAATTTTGCATTAATACATTATTCGATTTTGATTTGGTGAATATGTTATCTGTCATTAGCCCATATGGTTTAACCAATATGGTTGAGAAATTAAATCGTGGAGGAGATCAGTGGGTTGAGGGTTAAAGTTAATTGAAACCCTAGCTAGCCTGATTAGCAGCTATATTTCCACTCATTTGTGGTTTCCTTCAAAAGGTGATTAGCATTAATTACTACAAATCCCTTCAATATTGCAGTAGAAATTAAATTAATTTTTTTACTTAGTGAATGTGTACATTACATGTCATTATTGTTTCAATATAATTAATATGACCAATGGTAGAGTAGTTTAGGTTGCGTAACCTATGTGTCTCCCATTCGAGGGTGTTTGTTTATAAATATGCTAAAATGACATATTTATAAATAAGAAGTCTCGAATTGTCTAAGTTTTTTGGACAGTTCGAGGATATGTTATGACACCCCAGAATGTGACATTATAGAATTCGGCATTTCGGTACGACTTTATAGCGTGTTTTTGAGCCGTTTCCGGGTGTTTGGGCCTTTCCGGGGGACTTTGGGCCTTGGGGGTTGAGTTGGGCCTCCGGTGGAAGGGTTTAGGCCCAAGGGGGGGACTTTTGGGCATCCAAAACTAGCCCCCACCCCTTGGTGCGCCCCCACTCCCCTCTCCCTCAACCCTAGCCGCCACCCACCCCTCTCCCCCCATGCGCCTCCCCCATTGCCTCCCCTAGCCGCCACCTTGCTCCTCCACCTCCCCACCCCCCTAGACGGCCCTAGAGCCTCTCCCTCCATGCGATCTCGCTGTCTGGGAAGTCTCTGTCCAAGAGGATCTGGCGTTCCGGGCGATTTCGACGTTCCCGGCGATTGGAGGAGAGATCGGGTCGCGAGGAAAAGGCGTTCGTCGACCGGGTGATCCGTCAAGAAGAGGTACGGATTTGGGGTCTTGTTCGGGGTGATCTAGGTGCTGTTAGATGGGTAATTTCATGGTTAAATTTGGTGTTTAGGTGCTGTTCCTAGATGAGATTAGGGAGATTGCATTTGCTGTCCCACATTCTGCTTCGGGCAGATTGGGCATACGACCTAGGGTTTGAGTTTTCGCAATTTTAGATTCGGATTTTGGTTGGCCTCCTGTTGAGAAAGTTGTATATAACTTCAATACCTTTAATTAGACACCAAGAATGTCCAATTACGCCCAGCCGTTTGAAAGTTATGATCATTTTACCGAGCGTGTTCAAATCTGTGACATAATTGGGACAGAACGTAATGTTTTGTAGATTAGACAATTTTAGAAGCCGAATCAACTTTTCCCAATACTTAGTAAAAGCTAGGAAATTTCCTAAGATTTGCGATGATGTACTCGTTTACTTGATTTGGAGTCCTAGAACTCAAGTTATGCTAGTTTGAAGCCTGCTGTCCCGGGGGGCAGATTCTCTGTTTTTCGGCTTTGGGAGTAGTTTGCGAAGTCGAGGTAGATGAGCGATGGTGTACTATTTTGTGGGCACATTTTGAGTGTGTGGTATCTATGTGCAGGTGGTGTGACCCCGGGAGTGCCCTCATCCTCTCGCCAATCTATCGCCCGCGGTTAAGGCAAGTGTATTGTAATGGGTAGTGTGTTGTAGGTTGCTTGTCTTGATTAGATGCAGATTGTTTTCATGATATGCTATCTTGCCATGACTAGTGTTTGCCCATGATATGATGAAAATGGTATGTCATGATGCTATGTAATGATTAATTGTTTATGTTTATGGCCTATGTTGCATACATGGCATGAAAACTGGCCCGGTCGGTGAGAAACTAGTCCGGTAAGGTCGGTGAGAAAGTTATGACTAATCCGGAGCGCCATTGAGTAAGACCTACCACGTGATTCCATCCACGTGGTGAGTGGAAGCGAGGAGTAGGCACCCTCCATCTACAGGATGGAAGGGGAAAGAGGGTGCACGCCGACGGGTGTGCACTCGACAATACTGGTATGTGCTTCGAGGAGACATGTGCATTGCATTGCATTGCATACATGATGATGATAATGAAATGTGTACAATGAGATTGGGACATGGTTATGATGTTGTATATGAAATTATGACTTGATCATGATGTTAAGTACGGTATGTATCGATGTTGGCATTGATTTGTTCTTATGATCCATTGCAATATGCTTGCTGAGTGATGAACTCACGCTTGTGTTTCATGTTGTTTTTAGGTACCATGAAACCGGCATGCGGGAGAGGGCATTAGCTACACTTCCACATGTAGCTCCACACTTATAGACAATTTAATCGTTTGAAGTCATGATAATAAGAATAGTGCCATGAATCTTGGTGTATGGTTAAATTATGTGCTTGTTTTCCTCAATTGCTTCGTTTTAGTTTGAGGAGTGGTTGGACTTGGTATTATTGATTTAAGATGTTGCTATATCCATTGTTAATGCTATTTTTGATGTCTCATATCTTGCTATATCTTGTCATAGTATTGTTGTTGCTTCAATCATGGAAAAGCAAAGGAGATGCTGCCAAAATTTTCGATTTTAGCATTTGCACCTTTGCTGTAATTTATCTTTATTTGTGGTATTTAGATGTTGTCTAGTCTATGTTTGGTAACATTCAGGCATACTAGATACCAGGGTGTTACAGTTGGTATCAGAGCGGGCTTTAGGTCCGTGGAATGTGAATGTAGCAAATTACTCTAAAGTAAACTAAAATGTTGACTTGGAAAAGTAGAAACATGGATAGGTCTAATCGTTAAAATTTGGCCTTAGGGCAACAACTTTAAAATCTGAAATAGTTTAGTTAACTAATTTAAAACTTGACACACTCTGATGCACAGTAGAAAGAGTATGGGTGTCGTGGCTATCCGCTTAAATGTTGTGTCTAAGCTTTGACGTTGAATGCTACTTCTGATGATGTATAATGCTATATTTATGATAGATTTGGTTGAGTTGCTATATTTGTGATAAAGTGGGGTTGTGGTGCCGAAGGGTTTCAGTCACCTCTTTTTGTTCATAGTAAGGGTGTGGTTTGACGGTGTGGCCGGTTAACGCCATCACCGAAGAATTATTAACCCTTGTAGGAGAAGAGTGCTTACCCTTTCTGTCGTAGATCGGGTAGTTGACTGGAGTCAAATAGAAGAGATTGGTGGTAGATTCCTTCGGATGTTCTTTATCGTTCTGACGATCGGTGAGGTTGGTTTTCTTGGTTTTAGTTGATTGAAATCAAAAGAAAAGTGTGTGGGCATTGGATTCTGGCGGATTGTTCCGTATGCGGTGTGTGGTTTTGTCTTCCTTGGTTGAAGACGAAGAAGAAGAGTCTAGTGTTGTGCTTCTTTTGGTCGCCTTTCCAGCTTTGATGCTTAGTTTGTTGATTGCTTTATGGGGAGAAGCATTCAATTTATTCCTGTGTTTGTCTTTCTCCGAGGTCAAAAGAGTTATTGCGGCGTTATGCCAGACCTGGTTGTCAGGGCTGAAGTTCTGTGGCTTTGTAGGAGTAAGTGGTGTTTGATTTTGTCATTTTACTGGTTTGAGAAATCATCTTTGAAAACCCTTCTTGTTTCGTGAAAATTTGGGGTTTGGTGTTAAGGTTTTATTTGAAAAGGATTACTTGATCGCTTGGTTACCTTTTAAGAAAATTGTCTTTCAACCATTTTCCTCTATGGGAGTCTTTGAGATTGAAAAGTGTTTTGGAGAATTTCTTTTTGCATGACCAAGTTTGGGTTTGTCTCATTGCAATTTTGAGAGTCAAGTTTCCTTATGAATTTGAGTTGAGTTTTAAAAATAAAATGCAGCAAACAAAGTAAGTAGTCTTTTGACTGAAATCGTTTGTCAATAGTGAGAATTGTTGTTTAGCATGTTATGTAGTATGTACCAATGTGGTTTATGGAATGACGTATTGTTAAGTTAATTTATGAGTTGAAACAATTCAATGCGGTTGTTATCTTTAGCTTGAGAATAAATAGGATACTAGTGTTGTAGAGTACTCTATAGCGAGAATGATTAAATGTGTTAATGTACATGCTTAGAATCTATTGCTTTGCTTTAAAAGTGCTTATGACCCCCCGATAATGTTTAAAGTTTTAAATCCTGATGCATATGTAACACCCCGGCATCTAGTATGCCCGAATGCTACCAAACATAGACTAAACATCACCTAAATACCCTAAATAAAGACAAAATACAGCAAAGGCACACATGCTAAAAACCGAAATTTCGGCAGCATCTCTTTTGTTTTAACATGAATTGAAGGAACAACAGCAGCATAGCAATATATGGCAATATAAGAGACATCTAAAATAGCAATAATTAACGGCATGATAGCAATATAGGTCTAATTCCAAGCATTCAATGTCTTCATGAACCAAACGAACAATAAGGCTCTCAAACCACAAACCTAAACCATAAACCAATATGCACCGCACTAAAATTATTATCACGACTCCAAATGAATAACTGTGGGAACAAATGTGTGAAGCTACGTGTAGGATTGTGACTAGTTCCTTTTCCCGCATGCCGTTCTCATGGTACATAAAACAACAAGAAAGGACAAGCGTGAGTTCAACACTCAGCAAGTATATTGCAATGGTACAAAAGAACAATTTCATGGCTACAACACCACACATCATGCATATCATCTTATTCATGCTCACATATCGTTATTCTCATATCATCATCATCATCATGTATGCAATGCGATGCGATGCGATGCACATATCTCCTGGAGACTCATACCGGTATGGTTGAGTACACACCCGTCGGTGTGCACCCTCTCCTCCCTTCCATCCCGAAGATGGAGGGTGCCTACTCCTTGCTTCCATTCACCGCGGTGGATGGAATCACGATGTAGGACTTACTCAATGGCGCTCCGGACTAGTCATAACTTTCTCACCGACCTCGCCGGCCTAGTTATGACTTTCTCACCGACCCGGCCATGCATCATGCCATGTATGCAAACATGCCAACATCATAGATAACTTGTACATTAACACATAGCATCATAACATAATAAACATATTCATCATATCGATGGCAAACATTAAAGCATGGCATGTGAACATATCATATATTCAATTTCAACTCAACAAAACTAGCAATCTACAACCCGCTACCCATTCCAATACACTTGCCTCAACCACGGGCGACGGATTGGCGAGAAGTAGAGGGCACCCCCGGAGTCACACCACCTGCACATAGGCACTACACACTCAAAATCATGCCCACAAAACAATACGCAAACACTCTTCTACCCCGACTTCGCAAACTACTCGCACAATCCAAAAACAGAGGTTCTGTCCCGCCGGGACAACAGACTTGCAACGAGCATAACTTGGGATCTAAGACTCCGAATCAATTAAAAGAGTACATCCTCGCATAGCTTAGGAATTTTCCTAACTTTTTCTAAGTATACAAGAAAACTGATTCGGACTCTAAAGTGGTTTAATCTACAGAATACCGTGATCTGTTCCAATCACGTCACATAGGTGGTTGTATCTATGTTGAGCTTGTGTTTAAAACCTTTGGACTGGTTTGGTTGTTGGCTATTTGGGTTGAATGCTTTCGGTTGAGGTGTTCCTTATGTTGAGTTTCTGAATTTCCCCAAAACTCGTAGTGATTGTGTCGATATTTGGTTTTGGCCCATTTGTTTAATTTGTGCTATGAGTACGGATTTACACCCAAAAGTTTTTGAGTCGATCGCGCTCCTTCGCGTTCACACTGAATTATCCTTGGAATGAATTTTAAAGGGAGTAGATGGACATAGTGGGATGTGTTGGAAATCTTTGAGATTTAATTTGTAACTATATTTGGCTAGAGTTGGAGTTATGTGGAAAAGGTGTGAGGTGTTTGCGTGTGCTTCAAAAGGGTGGATTTTATGAATGTTTCATAAGTGGTTCTGATAGTGAAGTGTTCTCGTTTGAGAATGAGTTTCCCTTTTTCTTTGAGAAAATTGTGGCGATTGTGGGTGCAGATGTTGGACTTTGGAGTCGATATTCTTTTCCAAAATGTTGATTTTTGGTTAAAAAGCGATGCTTTGCAAGTTTAGCTCGCAACTGTTGTCGGGTTGTGATGTGTTGTGGTGTTTATTGTTAACTATGCTGTCATCCTAATCTATATGAGTTAGTGCAACCATCGATGTTAATTGTGTTTCAATCATGTGATATCGAGGAAGAAGTCGTTTGGTGAATGACTATTCGGTACTGTTCTTACATGATGAATGAATGGTGAAAAGGAAACATGATATTATATATGTATAATTAATCATAAAAGAGTCGATAAGCCAGGTCGGTGAGAAAGTCATAAATGGATATATGACTAGTCCGGAGTGATCTTGAAAAGTTTGCATTCATGTCATGAACCGAGATGTCCATTCCTTTATAGTATGAAAAGAAATAATGAATAAATTATGGCATTTTGGCTGTGGTGTAAGAGATTTGAGTTTTCTTTGCAATTTGGCTTAGGAAAATAAAATGTGGGCTCTTTGGATGTTGTCCAATTCTTTCCAAAGTAAATGTTAGTGCATTGAATTCAAATTGATGCATGGGGATCAATTGGGTTCATGGTTTATGGTTGAGCTCGCTCAATGATTGTACTCTTTGTCTTGGTCCTTTGAGTGGAAAAATGTGAGGGCGAAACCTTTTTAGTAAGAGAAATCTGGTGTGGCTAGTAGTTGATCATAAATAGTTTAAAAGTGAAGAGTAAAGGAAGGTTGTGTATAACTCAATCCAAACCTTCTTGGAGAATTGTGTCATTGATGTGTTCCTTGGTAGTGTTGATTAAATTATTAGCGGACCACTTGGTGGTTGCTAGTAATTGCTTTTCCTTTTCGAAGTGTATTGGATCTTTTTGTCGTCGATCTTTGAGCGAGTTGTGTCAACCGAAGTGGATTGCTCGGTTGTATTGTTTTTGCGGGTTTCAAGGACCCTGGTTATAAAGTAGGCTTTTCCTTCGATGGTAACGGTGGATGTTGGCCTTGTTGTAAAAGATCAATATTTTGCAAGGTTTTAACCCCGTTTGTTTAAGCAGTTGGTAGTCTTGGAGTGATGTGTCCCGCTTGGTTCGCGTCGTCTTGATTATGACGAACCACAGTAGAGAGGTTGAGGTGTGAAAGCTTTTTTTTTTTGCACGTGAGAGCTGAAGGGGGGTCTAGAGTTGGAGTTAGAGGTTGGTACTGTGTTCTTCTAGAGAGTAGCGTTGGTTAAAGGGATCGGGCATTCTAGTGCCAAGGAATGTATGAAATGAGGAGTGTGAGATCGTTTTCTTTTGTGGTCTGTTTGAGGATTTATCCTACCGCTTGGGTCGTGCTGAGGCCGTATGTGAGTGCTTTGTGTTTCAATGTTGAGTAAGATTCTGGCAAGTTTTGATTGTGAGTTATCGTTAGAGCCGTCAATCTTCGAGCCTTAGCTCCTTGCTTTTGAGTCTAGGCTAGTGCAAATCGTAGGGGTTTCTGAGCAGGTTCTGAGAAGTGAACCTTAGCTCCCTTCGATTTGGTTGGTTGCGAAGTGTTGTGTCTCGAATTAGGGGTCGAATCCTGTTAAGGGGGAGAGAATGTGACACCCCAGAATGTGACATTATAGAATTCGGTATTTCAGTATGACTTTATAGCGTGTTTTTGGGCCGTTTCCGGGTGTTTGGGCCTTTCCGGGGGACTTTGGGCCTTGGGGGTTGAGTTGGGCCTCTGGTGGAAGGGTTTGGGCCCAAGGGGTTGAGTTGGGGGTTAAGTTTCGGTAGCATCTCCCTGGTGTTCTCCGAATACACGTCATCTTAACCTGTTGTCAAGACGTGTATTTGGAGAACAGCGCGGAGATGCTGCCGAAATTTTCTTTGGAGTTGTACAACAGCTTAGGAACTTGCTCGAACCGCATATCCTCGAATGGGATTAGGACCTGACCTAATTAGAAATTAGGAGTCATCGTTGGTACGTACTTAGTTGGTCAAAAGATAGATGTTTCTTCAAGATCATTCAATTTCTCAACTTTGTTAATACTTCAACCCTTCTTTTATTTCATTGATTAGGGCATTATTAATTTATTGTTTGTGGTTTAATTGTAGATGGACCGTGAAGAATGGATGTATCAAAAAAGCCATGTGAGTGCTGAATTTCAGAGGAGAGTTAAGGAGTTCATAAGAATTGCAGAAGTAGATATGGTTATGAGAGGTGTAAAGTTCATATATTGTCCTTGTATTGATTGCACCAATCTCAGGAGATTTAACAACTCAGCTCAAATTGAAGGCCATTTGATTCGACGTGGCTTCGTGAGGAATTACACGTGTTGGATCCATCATGGGGAGACAGGTAGTACCCCTGTGATATGGAACGAAGACATGCTGGAAGCCGATCATGAGTTGGAGCGTGATATGTTTGATGAGGATAATTTAGATCAAATGTTGCGGGATATGGAGGGAAATTACACGGAAAGAGAGTTAGAAAAATTTAAAAGCTTGATGGATGACGATGCCAAACCGTTGTTTTCGGGTTGCAAAATGGAATACACCAAGTTGGGTTCGGTCCTTGCATTGTTTGAACTGAAGGCAAAACACCGTTGGATAGATACAAATTTCAATGCACTTTTAGTACTTCTATCGGATATGCTCCAGAGGAAAACGAGTTGCCAATAAGTACTTATGAAGCGAAGAAGCTATTATGTCCCATGGGAATGGAAATAGAAAGGATACATGCATGTCCAAATGATTGCATATTATACCGCAACGTCCATAAGGAACTGCGTATTTGTCCAGTTTGTGGTGTACCCCGGTACAAACAAAATGAGAAGCGTAAGAGTCGAACCGACGATGGTGAAGATGTGAAAAAAGGGGCACCAGCCAAGGTGTTGTGGTATTTGGCCATCATTCCCCGTTTAGAGCAGTTGTTTGCAAATCCCAATGAGGCAAAATTATTGCGTTGGCATTATGAATCTTGAAAGGAAGATGGCAAGTTGAGACCCCGCTGATTCGGCTCAATGGAGAAATATTGATTGGCAACATGAGGAGCTTGATACCGAGATGAGAAACATAAGATTTGGATTGAGTACAGATGGAATGAATCTGTTTGGTAATATGAGTAATCGACACAGTACTTGGACAGTTTTGTTGTGTATCTACAATCTCCCTCCTTGGTTATGCATGAAGCGGAAGTATATCATGACGTTGTTGCTAATCTCGGGACCCAAACAGCCGGGTAATGATATCGATGTGTACCTAGCACTACTAATTGAGGATTTGGTAAAATTGTGGAATGAGGTGGTCCAGGTGTGGGATGCATACAAAAGAGAGAACTTCACCCTACGGGATATGATATTTTGCACCATAAATGATTTCCCAGCCCTTGGCAATTTGGCGGGCTACAGCACGAAGGGAGCCAAAGCTTGTCCAATTTGTGAAGAGGACACTAAAAGCTTGTGGCTGCCGAATTCGAAGAAAACGGTGTACATGGGTCATCGTAGGTTTCTACTTCGAAGTCATCGATATCGTAAGATGGATGACAAATTTGATGGAAAGAGGGAAGTTCGTGCGGCTCCGTAGCCTTTGAGTGGAAGGCAAGTATATTCACGCGTAGAGGATATCGATGTTTAGTATGGTAAGAGTCGTAAATCTGTTCATCCCAGGACCATTTGGAAGAAGAGGTCGATATTTTGGGACTTACCATATTGGAAGGAGTTAGATGTCCGTCAATGTATTGATGTCATGCACATTGAGAAAAATGTTTGTGATAATTTTGTAGGCATCCTGCTGAACATACCTGGGAAGATCAAGGATGGTGTGAATGCTCGCCGCGATATGACCTACATGGGAATCAGGCCCAAGCTTGCAGTGATAGAGGAGGATGGAAAAGGTCCGTACATCCCCGCTGCATGCTACACCTTATCCAAGAAGGAGAAAGAAGACATCTGCAAGTGTCTCCACGATATTAAAGTTCCATCGGGCTACTCTACAAACATTAAGAAGCTTGTGTCTATGGATGATTTGAAGTTGCTTAGTATGAAGTCCCACGACTGTCATGTCTTCATGACCCAAATGCTCCATGTTGCAATCAGAAATATTCTACCAGATGACATCAGGTTAGCAATCACGAAGCTATGTTATTTCTTCAATGCGATTTCATGCAAGGTTATTGATCCCGATATACTGGACAACTTACAGAGTGAGGTGGTGCAGACTCTTTGTCAGCTTGAGATGCATTTCTCCCTGTCGTTCTTCGACGTCATGGTCCACCTCGTTGTTCAACTTGTTAGAGAGATTAAGATTTGTGGACCCGCATTCCTGCGTTACATGTATCCGTTCGAGAGGTACATGGGTATATTAAAGTCATACGTGAGGAACAGGTCGAAGCCTGAGGGTAGTATTATTGAAGGTTATGGGCCTGATGAGGTTATTGAGTTCTGCGTGGACTATCTAGGTAAAAGACAACCGATTGGTGTTCCTGTATCTCGTCATGAGGGCAGACTTGGTGGCAAAGGAACCATAGGGTTAAATCTAATGAGTCCACCATTTGATATGTACTGTAAAGCGCATTTTACAGTCTTGCAACATAGTGCAAAAATTTATCCATACATCCAGCAGCACAAGTTGATATTACAGGAAGAGAATCCACATATGGATGAGCTTTCCATCACATGAGAACACAATAATCGATTCCTCACATGGTTCAAAGAAAAGGTGAAGGTCTCCGTCAGTATTGAGGTTGTCAAATGGTTGTCTGACGGACCAAGATTTTATGTACAGACATGGCAAGGTTACGATATTAATGGCTACACATTTTATACTGAAAGTCAAGATGCAAAGAGTACAGTGCAAAACAGTGGTGTGAGCATAGATGCTTTGTCCGATGATCACTCAAAAAGAGGATCCTCAACTGCAATGAACTGTTACTACAGGATGATCGAAGAAATATGGGAGCTCAATTACGGAATATACCAAGTTCCATTGTTCCGATGTAAGTGGGTGAGACTTCCTCACGGAGTGAAGGTCGACAAGAGAGATTTTACTCTTATTGATATGAATAGACTGGCCTACAGAGATGAATCGTTCGTCCTTGCAAAGCAAGCAAGTCAAGTTTTCTACATGCGTGATCCGACCAATCCGAGGTTGCACGTCGTACTTCATGGCAATAGGCGGATTGTTGGAGTTGAAAATGTCGTAGATGAAGAAGAGTACAACCAATTTGATAAACACCTCCGTTTACAGATAGGGCATGTCTTAGCCGTGACGACGGCACACATGGAACAAATTATATGTGTGCAGATCATCAAGAAGGGTTGTATTGTAAATAAAGTTGTAAGATTTGCATGTAGCTAGATAATCTAGCATTTTGTAGAATATATATGTTAAATGGATATTATAGTATAGCAAATTTCAAAAAGTTTTGACTTTTCGACTCTTTTGAATGAGACTCTGTTTTCAAAAAATGTTAGAAATTGGATCCCAAAATATGTTTCTACAAAATTAGTGCAATGTTTCAAAAAATGATAGAAATTGGATTATAGTCATCATAATCGGTTCCGTTAGGAAACCGACACAGATGTATGGTCACAATCGGTTCCTTTAGGAAACTGACACAGATGTATATTCACAATCGGCTTTGTTACAGAACCAACACAGATAGTTTAAATATTACGATCAGTTTTTTGGAGGAAGCAATACAGACATGAAATTAGTGCAATCGGTCTCTTTAGTTAACCGACCGTGATAAAACCCCATATGGCGGGCACTAAATTCATTTCGGCGCGCACTGAATTCATTTCCTCCTCATTCCACAACCCTAGCTCGATCCCCTCCCCCACCGGCACCTCCCCCTGCGGCTCCTCCCTCCTGGCGCCTCCCCCATCGGCGCCTCCCCCTCCAACAGTGCCCCCCAGCGCCTCCCCCTCCGTCTCCTCCCCCATCGGCGCATCCCCCTCCGGCTCCTCCCCCATCGGCGGCCCCCTTTGGGTCCTCCATTGCCGACTCGGTTCGGCGCACTGTAAGAACTCTTGGACTGTGGGCTTTGGTTGTAAATAGCTCGATGATGATTGCTTAAAATTGAGGCATGATTAATTTGATTATTAAAGGAACTTGCCAGACCTAGATAAGTACTGCTCTTAGCTGACAATTTGGTGGCACTTGCTCTTAATGCATTGTTATATACAAGTAAGAACTCTCCTATCACATAGTGTTGTGCTTATTCCTTCTGTGCAAGAGCAGTGTCGTTCTAGAGTTGTAATCTTGAAATTTTCAGATCTAATAACCTGTGATATATTGGCCATCTAGAAGTTGGATGCTAATTAATTTAGCAACCCTTCTATAGCAATCTGAGAGCAACCCATTACAAATAAAATCTGAGTTTACACCTACTATTGTTTTGCTCATTATGATGATGGTTTGAATATGTGCAGATTATATTCTCATTGCAATTTGAAACTTGTAAAATCTGAGAGCTCAATTAAGTACCCAAATGCTGTCAGACTTGCATATTAAATGTTCACAATTGTATTCTAATTAGTGCACTACTCTATTGTTGCCATGAACCACACAACTAAAATTCTGACTCATTCAAGTACGCTCCGGTAATGCTGTTAGACTTGCATATTAAATGTTCACAATTGTATTCTAATTATTATCGAGTTTAGTTGCATAACCTATGTGTCTCCCGTTCGAGGGTGCTTGTTTATAAATATGCTAAAATGGCATATTTATAAGTAAATAGTCTCAAATTTTCCACGTTTTTGGATAGTTCGATGATATGTGGTTCGGGCAAGTTCTTAAGCTGTTGTATAAACTCTAGAGAAAGTTTCGGCAGCATCTCCCTGGTGTTCTCCGAATACACACCCTCTTGACCTATTGTCGAGACGTGTATTTGGAGAATAGTGGGGAGATGCTGTCGAAATTTTCTTCGGAGTTGTACCTAGCTTAGGAACTTGCCCGAACCACATATCCTCGAATGGGATTAGGGCCTAACCTAATTAGAGATTAGGAGTCATCGTTGGTACGTACTTAGTTGGTCAACAGATAGACGTGTCTTTAAGATCACACTTTAATCTGTTAGCTAGTACAATTATATAGTATCAATTATCCCTTAATTATTTAATTTTCTATTATATGCTTTCGCTTATGTGAAATATAATCATGTCAGATATATGAATTGCTTTCTCTCATGAAGTTTAGGTTTGACATATATATATTCGAAATGTCGCAAAGAGAGAACACCAGCTCAACGCCAGAGAGAGAAGAAGGTCCTGCTACCTCATCGAGGAAGGTCAGAAAGGGTAGAGGACCGAATAAAGGGGGCACACGGAGAACGCCACAAGTGCTCCACTTCAATGCCATGGGGGTTTGCACGGGTCCTAGCAAGTTTCAGGGGTGCTACTCCTCTTTTCTCGGCCAATTGGTGAGGGAGAGAGTGCCGATCACAGTTAAGGACTGGAGGAATGAAGTCAGCGATGAGCAGAAGAACAGACTGTGGGACAAAGTTAAGAGGAAATGGATTATACTAGAGGAAGATGAAATCAGTGCGAGATGGTACGCCTTGAAGATAATGGGTGTGGCTTTGAGGCATTTCAGGGTTAGCATGCATGCCGAGTACGTGTTGAAAAGCCGTACTCCCTTCCAAAGGTATCCATTTGTTACTCCTGAGGATGGGAAGGAGTTCGCAAGGATGAGGAAGACGCCCGAGGCGGAGGAGCTGAGAGAGAAGAATATCGCTATACAGAGATGTAACACACGCGCACCACCTCGGTTCCGGCGGGTATGTAGGGAGGAAGGCAGAGTGGGCGCGACTAGCCAGGAGTATGCAACCTCTGGGACAACGATGCCTTACTCCCACATATGTGAGGAGCGGGCACACGACTGGGTATTTGCGAGGATGAAGAAAACCTCTGACGGTCAGATTGTCGTTCCAAACCCAGCGACCGCACAGATCATCACGACTATCGTAAGATATTTAACATAGTACATTGCAGCTGACCCTTCCCATTGTATTTTAGCAATAATTTATATTTGCGTCCTGCAGGAGGAGGTAAGCCAGCAGAAAGGGCAAGGAGCATTTCAAAGCCAAGGGTCAAGGGACATCCTATCTTCAGCAATCGGGAAGCCTGATCATAAGGGTCGGGTGCTTGCCGTAGGTGCAGGGCATACGAAGATGTCCTTTTTTGTAGAGGAGAGTGCTTCAAGTGCCAGGTCAAGATCATGGGAAGAACGTGTGGCGCGCTTGAGGGCCCAGGTGAAGGCGGAGGTGAAGGAGGAGGTGAGGTAGGAGGTGATGGTGGACGTGCTGGCACGTGAGGAGCACCAAAAGGCTGAGATGATGGCGATGTTCTCCCAGAATCAGTGTCCTGAACCCTCCTCGCCTATGCTACGCCCTAGCAGCTGCTCTTCTAGAAATGATCTTCCCATTCCACACCTCAAGGTAATAATTGTTTCGGACTAAAAGGTGCATGAGTAAGCTTAACAAAGATTATGATGAAGATGCACACTTCTTGCAGGATCCTGCCAAGTGCTAGCTAGTCCTGATCGAAGACGGATTACACATTGAGGCTGGGCGCGGGGTTGCATTTCCAAGCAAGGAGGATGACACGGTGCATGGTATACCTTTGGGGAAGGGCTACATGAGGGTGCAGGTGGACTATGTCCATGATGTTTTCCTGTCTCATGCCCTGCAGTTCCCCCTGAACGAAGATATCACCACTCTCGGATAAGCACGGATGTCCTTCATCAAGTGGCCCACGACAGGTGTCATCGTGCAAAAGGTATAAAACCCTGCATCTTGTCCATCATTTCAATACTACAACACATCACATTACATATGCACGTGCTTTACAGGTTATTGATGCTCTTCCTGCACTTTGCTACTACCATCGCACCTCCTCTCACATCGCTTTGTTGCACCTCCTCTTGCTACTCTTGCACCTCGCTTTGCTGCACTCGCTTCGCATCGCTATCAAGCATCGCTTCCTGCTCCTGCTCCTGCTCCTGCTACTACTGCTGCACCTGCTCCTGCTACTACCACTACTGCTGCACCTACACCTGCTATTGCTGCTGGTGCTGCTCTTGCTGCACCTACTCCCGCTGCTACACCTACTCATGCTACTACTGTTGCACATGCTCCTGCTCCTATGCCTACTACAGCACCTGCTCCTACCCCTGCTGCACGACCTGCACCTATGCATGCTGCTGCACCACCTGCACCTACGCCTGCAGCTACAAATGCTGGTGCACAGCTGGTGCGCAAAAGGACTTCTACCACGCTGACGAAAGATCCACATCAAAGTTCAGAGAGTCCCTCCGTAAAGAAGGCAAAGTTGTTAGAGGGCACAGAGCACTGTGATGATCACAAGCGGTACATACATGGAAAGCCCTTGCTCGCAAGTAATGAATTGAATTCTTTAGGCTTGTTCACTCGCTTGCTACATGGATGGTACATCAATAAGTCACATGAGGCCAAGCCTCACCACGATTTCAATGTGAAGTATCGAGGGGGACAATTCCACCGCTAAGAGGATGGCACCTTCCCAGTCGATTTTGAGGATCTGTACTTTATGTACAGCTTGAAAGTCGTCGATATTTCTACCGTACGATCCTGGACGCTATGAGTATCGCACCATACTCATTCCTATGACTGTTTACTGATTTTGTATTATATTTTTTAACAATTGACATGAATTGCAGGAACATGAGGTAGCGAGCCGTGACGGGTCGACATCTTGTCGGGTTTGTTGACCCCGAGATGGTGTCTGCAACCATGGCTAGGTTGCAATCAGAGTTCCTTGCAGATACATCAAGCAGGCATTGCATGCTGAGGCGAAAAAGGACTTCATTCTCTTCCCGTACCACTAGGAGTATGTACTACTATACAATTCAATTACATGTACACACTTCAACCGTACATGAACTTATTTTCTTGCACTGTGTACCGTTTAATAAGCAACCATTGGGTTCTACTTGCGGTTGTTCCAAGTCAAAACAAAGTCTACACGTTGAACTCACTCGAAAATAGACCGATGGACTACGCGATCCAGCCTGTTTTGCAGAAGTAAGTACATTCCTCTAACCTACCACTTTACATATTGAACTACGTTAGATATTTTTTACCTCAATGGCATCTCTCCAATGTATGCAGGGCTTTCTTGTCTTATGTTGCTGAAGGTGGCCGACACAATGATAAACAAGGCACCAAACTGGAGTGGAAGCGCTTCAAGGTACAAGTGTCTATCATAAGATTTTTTTCTGACACCTATTATTAATTCGTCTTCTAATTTAAGTTTTTTTGTTCACAGTGTCATCAACAAGGGTGCGATGATCTGTGTGTCTTTTACATGATGCAGCACATGCTGATTTTGGTTGGTCGCTCACATCTTTTCCCTAAGGTATAGAGTTAATTATTTGCACTACTATCAATGTGATATTTATTTACAAGCATAATACTATCAGCCTTTTACAATCAAATTTTAAGACTTAAATATATTAGTGCACTACTATCTATTTTGCAGAACGTTGATATCCTCCGGAAGAGCCTAAGCAACATTGAACTCAAGAGATTACGAGACCATATATGCCAGTGGTACTGGACAGAAGTTATAACGGAGGATGGTAGATATAGAGACTAGATAGGCATTTACTAGTCCATAAATGTAAACAAAATTAATGTGAATGTGATGTGTAATGCTATGCTTGGATGTTTTATGTGAATGTGATCTGTTACAGATTGTAAACAATATTAATGTGAATGTGATGTATGTTCTGTGATATTGTGGATTGTGATGAATGTCATATTGTGAATGCTATGTGTCATATTGTGAATGCGCAGCTATTTTCGGATGATGGACAGTAATATCATCACAATCGGTTCTTTATTGGAACCGATTGGGATGGGTAGCGTATCACAATCGGTTCTTTGTTAGAACTGATTGTGATACTCTCCTCATCCCAATCGGTTCTTTATTTGTACCAATTGTGATACTATCATCATCCCAATCTATTCTAACAAAGAACCGATTGTGATATTATACTTATCTCAATCGGTTCAAACAGAGAACCGATTGTGATAAGATTATTATCATAGTCAGTTCCAACAAAGAACCGACAGTGATGAGTGATTATTACTGTTGGGTTAAAACCGACTGTGATAGATCTACCTTATCACTGTTGTTGGACTTTCTATTGCCACCAAAACCGACTGTGATGATAAAAAAGAACCGATTGTGATGTATGAATCTATAGTACTATTAAAGGCTGAGTTGGTCTAATAGGCTAGCGTGGGTTCAAGTCCCACTCTGAACATTTAAAAGTGTGTTTGGTTGGTGGGATAAGGTTGAATTGGATGGGATGGTTGTGGAGTATGTGGACCCCAAGTACCTACATGACGGGCCGCATGGAGCCACCAAGACGGGGCATCCTAGGACGGTTATCAAGAATTGGGCTTTACCCGAACTCTCACCATCGTGCCCTACAAGATAGGATAAAGGATGGTAACTAACTATTGTTAGGAAGGATACGATTGTATTCTAGAGATAGAATCTCCATCATGTAACCGATTAGGAATCCACCTTGTAACCTACTCGGATTCTGTGGGGGCTCCGGTATTAGATTGGCGATACGTGTTCTTACTATTGCGTTGGATTGGCAATTAACGCAACCATCAAGAATTCCGAATGCTTAACTAAAACCGTACTCGAATTGGGACCAATTGATCGGCAGCCACTCGACACGAGTGCCCGTGCCAACCGATTGAAGCCAATTCGAGCTTCCCACAACCGTGTGTCTGGCACTGGTTCCCTAGATCAGTAGACCAGCACTCACACGTTGTTCATTAGAGATGCATCACAACCATGCATAGATAAATAACTTATATCTGAAAGGTAAAACTGTTACAACTGATTATGTTACAGTTTACGACCACATGGCCAAATACAACCCAAAAGATAGATAAAATTTCAACGAAAGTCCAGAATAAAGCCACACAGTGTTCCTCTACACCCAAAGGCAATTGACTGGGAAGGAAGCCTAGTTAAGCGTAAGCCAAATCGTCGAACTCGGACGCGTACTACGAATATTCGAGATCTTCTCCATTACCTTCTTCTTGCCAAAATTTGTTAGAGCAAACGGTGAGTACACGTGTGTACTAGCCATACTTTAGTGTATGGAAATATAATGTAAATGCAAGCTATGACAAAGGATGCAGGGTTCTACACTAAGTCTGTTTGAGCATAAAGCCAGATTTATTTGCAATAACATAATAGGTGCAAATCATTCGCAATTTGTAAAGCAGGTATGAAGAGAACATTTCATTGTAATCCATAAGCATATAACATTTGAACCATAAATCTGATTATCCAACCATCCCATTTTCCAAAAACCATTCACCATGCCAACCATTTTCTTGAACCAAGTTTCCAACTGAAGGACCATGTGGAGGTCTATCCATATTTGTGATGAGTATTTGACTTTAATTGAGCAAGGTGTACTCAAGTTTGAGTTTGATTTGACTAGGAATTGCATGTTTGAATTTATGATAAATGTGGACTAACATGCAGGAAGAAAAAGATAAGATTTTATTTTGGATTGTGCAAAATGGTTTGGTCCTTGTGGTACAGGTTATTGAGGTAGCTGTGGTCGTTGGTGAGTACCGGGACTAGGTTGGGAGAACCGAGGTCTAGAACGGTCGAGGATGCCGATGAGATGGTTGGGCTCAAATCGGGATCACCTGGACGTCATGGAAATGGACTTGAGGTGGCTCAAGGTTTCTGGTTCGGGTTGGAGGCTCGAAGAGGCGAAAATGGAGCGGTCAAGTCCGAAGGATGAAGGCCCGTTGCATCGGGTTGATCGGGTTTTGTTTAAAACCCATGTATGGCATATATGGCCCATGTAAAGCCAACGTGTGGGGTGGAATAAGTGGGTTAATCCTAGCCCTTGGTGGAGTGCTCTAGTGTTTGGGACTCATCCAAGGGTGGTAGGTGGCCCAAGAGTAGTATAAATAGAGGGGGAGGGGTGCCCTCCCTCACTTGAAGGTTTGAGTTGCTTCTTTAAGCTTTGCCCACATGAAGTGAGGCTTTGTAAACCTTCCAACCAGAAAACACAAAGATTTTCTTTACATTCTTGTGAATTTAAATTCTGCATTTACATTATGTCTTTACTTTACGCAATTCAAATTCAGCATTTACTTTCCAGCATGTAAATTCTCGCAATTTACTTTCTCGTAATTTAGATTTGCCTCCTCTCCTTCCAAATGCTGTTGATCAAGGATGTCTTGAGGGTGATCATTTGGTTTTACATCTTTCTTGCACCTTATGATAGACTAGAGATCAAGTTTCTACCAAGATTGCAAATCTGTCCTGAACTTGTTCTTCGCGTAGTAGTTAGTCTTCGATTTTTAGAAAAATATGGAAAAAAATCATTTTTCAGTGATTCTTATTGGAGACGGTGCGTGACTCATATACCCATCTGTGGAAAACATTTTGAGTCCACTAGTTGCACCATTTGGGAGCTATGAGGTGTAAACTGAGCCCTAAATTTCCTGATCGAAGTTCCTGACTATCTGTAGTCCTTGATTTTTCCTGATTTTTCTACAAGGCTTTTGGAGGTGATTTTTGGTGGAGTGTTTTATGACTCATCTTACCATAGTATGAAAAATTCCCAAAAATGTTGGAGCAACAGAAGTCCACCAACCACCTGCTCCAATTGAGGACAATTCCTGAATAATCTGCTTTTGCTTTTCTAAAAGAGGCTTTTGTGATTTGACTTGATCTCTTTTAGAAAAGAAGTATTTGAATTGATTCATCTTTAATTTGGACACCTGACAACTAGGATTGTGATTTAAAAATCCCTCACATGATTCATGGTTCTCTTCCATGTAAGCTAGGGATACACATAGTTGTCTAGTCATTCCCGTTTTTGCGGGTTTTGCGATTTTGAGGAGCACCGGTTTTCTTGCGAGATTGTTTGGAGTACGTTGAGTAGGGGACGATTTTATTTGGCATCATTCACCCCCCTCTAATCGCCATCTAGGTCCTTCAATTGGTATCAGAGCCGGTTTTGCTCTCTTTAGATCTTGATAGGTCTAGAGAGCCATGGCGACAGACAAGTACTCAACGAAGCCTCCAATTTTTGCTGGAGTTGATTATCCATTTTGGAAAATGTAGATGGAGTCATACATCACTACCCAGGGCTTCCTGATATGGTAGAACGTGAAACTCCTGTATGTGGTTCCTGCCGATGAGGACGTCAACGCCACGAACATGGCTGACGTTGAGGCAAATACTATGGCAAGGAACATCCTCATACAGGGACTTAGCCACAGTGAGTATGACCGAGTATCTCACCTACGATCCGTTCATCAAATCTGGGTGGCCCTCAATGCTTACCATGAGGGTACCACCAAGATCAAGACGGTGAGGCAGGACCAGTACAAGCGTGACTACAACAAATTTGAACAGCATGTTGGTGAGAGCCTCAACGAGTGCTTTGCTCGATTCTCCAAGTTCCTTAGCAATCTCCGATTCTCCAAGTTCCTTAGCAATCTCCTATTCTCCAAGTTCCTTAGCATGCTGGTGAGAGCCTCAACAAATTTGAGGCAGGATCAGTTGGTTGCACATACCCTGATTCGGAGAATGCTAGGCACTTTCTGACAGCACTCGATTTGAGAGTTTGGGAGATGAAGGTGACCACCATCAATGACTCCACTGATTTGTCGACTTTGACTCTCGACAGGCTTTATTCCCGACTTAAGACTCATGAGATCGACGTTGTCTCTCGTCGGACGAAATCTTAGTCGATGGCCTTGGTCACCGATCCCATCGAGTCTTCCTATGGACCATCTCTTGATGTCTCTTTAGGTTTTTCTCTCTCTGCTCTTTGCGATGTAAGCGATGAAGTTCTGGAATGATTTCCAGAAAATGAGCTTGCTCTTGTCGCTCGCAAATTTTCCAACATCTACAGAAGAGTGAGAGAGAGAGAGAGAGGAAGAGAGGTGGCACCGTAACTTGCTTCAAGTGTGGTGGCCCCAACCACATTCGAGCAAACTATCCCAAGATGGGGAAGGGCAAGAACGAACAAGGCGGTTCGAGCAAGAACGACTACACCGACAAGAACCGCAACAAGAAGCCTCCAGTTCGCGAGCCGGTGCGCAAGAAGAAGTACCGCAACTTCACCAAGAACAAGAAGCTCTTCCACCGCGTGCTCGCCGCTCTTGACGACGTCGACTTCTCCGACACGGAGACATGGAGCGACGAGGGCGAGGATGAACCATAAGAGAAGAAGAAGGGCGACGACGACTTCTCTGGCATGTGCTTCATGGCGGACACCAACGGCGTCAGCGACACGGATGAGGTACCCTCCTGTGACCAGCTCAATGATGCTTTCTGCAAGCTAGAAAAACTTCATGCTAGATCTAGAGCTAGGTGTACGGAGTTAGAGAAGGAAGTAGGTACCTCGTCTCGAGAGGTAGCTTCACTTAAATCATGTTCCTCCCGAGACTCTAATAGCTGTACTCTTTGTGATGCTTTGCTTGTGGAGTTGGAGAACCTAAGGACCCTGCATGATAGTGTGGTTTCTGATCTTGAGGCTCTTAGGTCGAAGGATGCTAGCACATGTTCTATTGATCCTATTCCTGTTGATGCTAGTTTTATTCATGCTCACACAACTGCATCTTGCGAAAATTGCCCTAAGCTACTTGCTGAAATTGATGCCATGAGTTGTCCCCTTAGGAAGCTTTCTGCTAGAAATGATGAACTTGAATTGCATTCTTTTAAGGACCCAGTCAGCCCATGTGAGGGATGTAAGCAACTAAAACTTAATAATGAAGCTTTGAATGTCAAGTGTGCTCGACTTGCTAAGGACTTACGAGTAAAGTCATATAATGGTTGCTTGCTGTGTATTGGGGTTAAGGATGACATGGATAAGGTCCACGCAGAGCTTAGGAAGAAGTTAGAGACCCAGGTTGGTAGAATTAGAGATGCTTCTTGTGTTTCCTGTGAGTCTCAAAATTGAGGCAACCGTGTATAGGGAGAAATATGCACGCGCTGTTCGATCCTCTTCTTATGTCTCTTCTTCTACTCCTTCCCCTTGCTCCTCTTGTGCCTCACTTTTTTGATAGTGTCAGTACCTTATGAGCACTCTCGAGAAATTTGTTGGAAGCAAGAAGAAGCTCAATCTCATCCTAGACCAGTCCAAGATTAGCAGATTCAATCAAGGTCTAGGGTTTGATCACTTGGAGCATGCACGGGCGCATCCGCCTACTATTGTGCGTGCCTCCAAGAGTGGAGAGATTGTGATTGCTCCATAGATGAGCACCACTGTGTTTAGATCAGCCAGGATTATCCACGGGACTTCTGACGAGAAGGGTGCTTCTGCTGCTACTTCGACCAGCAAGGCGAAGTATACCTGCACCTTCTCTTAGAAGGATGGACATATTGCTGATTTCTGCTTCAGATGAGCCAAGATCACTCGGTGTGAGCGTTCGTGCCCTTGGGGGTATTCAGGGTCATCCCCAGACTCTGAGTGTGTGAAATCATGTGCTAAAAAATTGGCTTAAGAATTGAATTTGCAAAATGTGTTTGTGCATGTGTTTGACAAATTGACAAGAAACAGTGTTTCTTTTCATGCGCCGAACCAAATTCTGAAAACAGTAAGTTTCCCATCTACGCTGGACCGATTTTATGTTTGCGCTGGACCAAATCTTTTGTCAGTCATAAACATGCGTTTGGAGACATTTGCGTTGGAAAAACTTTGGGCAAAAACAATATATTTCTATTTTACGTCGGACCATGCACGCCAGACCAATTTTTTAGTCCAGCATGAACGGTATTTTGGATGTTGTACTCACATCAGCGCCGGATAAAGATAGGCTTCGTTTTCCTTTGGCGCTGGACTCATGTTTTTGCATCTACGCCAGACCAAACATTTAGTCCGTCGTAAACGTGTTTTTGAACATGTTTTCTTTGATTTGAACTGAGACTTTCGCATGTACGCCGGACCAAATATTTGGTCCGTCGTGAGTTGCGTCGGATTGGTGTTTAGTCCGGCGTGAATGGATTTTTCTAGAGTTTTGCCCTGTGTACGCCGGACCAATGTTTGGTCTGTCGTGAACGTGATATGCTCAGGTTGAGTTGGTTTTGTATGCAATGCTCATGTGAGTAGTTGCATGGACTAATGTTGAGTCAAGTCGCGGACTTGTGCTCGGAGAATTTTGTTATTTGTTCATGTGCAGGTATTGCTCGAAGGTGAACGTGGTCGATGACGGGACCGGAACTAGGTTCATGGAGGAACTGAGATTCAAGACAAGGTTCAGGGAGAAACCGAGGTCTTGGTGGTCAAGGATGTCATGCGGGACGTTTGGGCTAAGAGAATGGTGCACATGAAGAATGGTTAGTCACGTGAGTATGGCATGGTGGCCATACGCGTGCAAGAGTTGTTAGTCACGTGAGTATGGCTGGGTTGCCATACGCGTGCAAGAGCTGTATTTGGCCAGGTTGGGCCAAGTGGAGTTGTGTTGAATACATACTGCTTCTAGGATTAGGAGTGGGACTCCTTCTAGGATTAGGAGTAGGAATTGTATTCAGGACTCCTTGTGTTTTGCTCCTTTAAATAGGAGGGGTTGTCTCCTGTTGAAGGGCATCAATTGAGCAGAGCTTTAGGGTTTGTACTCTTTTGTTTGGAGTACTTTAGACAAAAGAAATAAAGATCAATTCTTCCAGATCCTTGCGTGCTACAGTAACCACGTTGCTACAGTGTTTCCTGTTTTGGTTCTTGTTTGCATGCTTGTTCTAATTCTAGATTGGTTTTTGTTCTTTGAGTTTCATCTTGATTTGATCCATCAAAAATGTTTCTAGGGTATTGATTTAGAGTTCCTCAAAGTTTAGTTGATTAATCTTTTGAAGATCTTGTGTAATCTTGAAGTTTTGGTTAGATCAATTTTTGTTATATTTTGCCATAGCAAGCTTGAGAGGTTCATAACGTTTGATCTGTTAGTCCGATCGAGCTGATTCTTTTTGGGTTCGATTCGTATTGGAATCTAGTTTCTTGTGTCCAAATTTCAGATCGATCCGATGGTTGGATCTCTTGGAATTCGCATTTTACCTAACCTCTCTCAATCTGTTTTGTCGAATACGAGGCAATTATTTGGTTCCGTTTTGGGGTGAATTTTTAATAGATCAAAATTTTGGTTTTAGCTTCCGCACAATCATTCACCCCCCTCTGATTGCTATATTCGTATACTTCGATCCTACAAGTGGTATCAGAGCAAGGTTTTTCTAATCCATCTTAACCGGTGATTAGATTAATGGATCGTTATTCAACAAAACCGTGTGTGTTCGATGGTGTTGATTTTCAGTTTTGGAAGGCCAAGATGGAGGCGTTCATCCAGGCTAGGGCTTCGCAATTTGGGAGAAGGTCTACAAGCCATACGAAGTCCCTGCAAACGACAACGTCAATGATGCCAATCGCGCACATGTTGAAGCAAACAGCAAGGCCCGCAACTTAATCATCCAAGGCTTGGGACGCAGCGACTTTGACCATGTGATCCATCTCAAATCTGCATATGAGGTATGGAAATCTCTTTGTGATTACCATGAGGGTTCTAACACTATCAAAGAGGTTCGTCAAGATCTTTACAAAAAGGAATACATGCGATTTGAGATGAAGCCTGGTGAGTCGCTAGATGATTTCTTTGCATGCTTTAATAAAATTCTTAGCAATTTACGTGCTGTTGGAGTTAGCTTTGATGATGTTGCTAATGCTAGACAATTGCTTCTTGGTGCATTAGACATGTCTATTTGGGAGATGAAAGTTACATCCATTACAGAATCTACTGTCATGAGTACACTTACATTAGATGTTCTTTATTCCAAGTTGAAAACTCATGAATTAGATGTTCTTGCTAGAAAGAATGATCATAAATCAATTGCTTTGACATCTCAATCTAGCATATCTCGTAATGGTGCTGCTTCAAGTTTTGCTCTATCTTTCTTGTCTTCACTAACCGATGAACAGATTGAGAAATTCCCATAAGAAGACTTCTCACTACTCTGTTCTCGCTTTAACAAAGCTTTGCAGAATGTGAGAATGAGGAAGAGAGGTGGTGGTGGTCCTACAAGATGCTATGAGTGTGGAGATCTCGACCATATTCGTCCAAATTGTCCTAAGCTTGCAGGTAAAGCATCAAAGGAGGAGAAGGACAATGATAAAAGAAAAGAGAAGAAGAAGTTCTCATCAAATGATAAAAAGAAAGAGCTTCATCAACAATAAAGTTGTCCACCGAGTTCTTTCCGCTCTTGAACAAGTCAATTTGAGCGATGTGGATTCGGAGAGCAGCGAGGACGATGCAACTCCAAGCAAGCATGAGTTGACATGATTGTGTCTCATGGTAAGCAGCAAGGATAGCTTCACCGAGGACAGCAACGACAGCGACTTCAATGAGGTAGATCCTTCTTATGATGAATTAGCCAATGCTGTTGCCCGTCTTGGAAAATTGCTTAACAAACGTGATAGAAAAATTAAGAAACATGATATTCTTGTGGAGTCATTGAATGCTGAAATTGCTAGATTTAAGACCTTTATTCCTGATGATAATACTTGCAAATCATGTGACTTAATTTACAATGAGCTCACCTTGCTTAGGAAAGATCATGCTCTTCTGTTACATCTAAATGAGAAAAATGAGAAACATGTTAAAAATGCTAGCTGTTCCACTGATGAATTGCATGGTTCAACTTGTTGTTCTAAATGCTGAAACTCTTGAATTGAAGTTAAAAGATGCAAATTCTAGGGTTTCTCAAATGACTGATAATCTGCTCACACATGATGTTCTTTCATGCTCTACTTGTCGTAAGCAAAAAGGGAAGGTTGATATTCCTTGCAAAAATTGTTTAACTCTTGCTAAGAAAGTTGATTACTTGCAAAGTTCTTTGGAACGGTTCACTAATGGCAAGAAAAATTTGAACATGATTTTGGATCAATCTAAGGTTAGCTCAAACAAGAAAGGTTTAGGTTTTGATCTTCATGTTTCATATGAAACTAAACCTCGCACTTTGTTCAGACTCCTTGCAAAATTGAGTTTCCTAATGAGCCTAAGAAAATTGCTTTTCAATCTGCTGGTTTTTTATCTTCTACTATGATAAATGCAAAATGTGCTTCTACTGTTAAAGCTAAACATCATGTTAAGTACACTTGCACTCATTGTGGTAGAGATGGACACTTAGTAGATTTTTGCTTTAGACTAGCCAAATAGCAAAAGAAGGAAATGACTAAGGCTAGGTCAAATTTCAGCAAAGCACATTTTACTTCTCATGCGCCAAGAGTGATGAAAACACCTTTTGTTCCTAGAAACACGGGAAAAGGAAAATCTGATTTTGTGCATAAATTTTTTTGTGTTGTGCCTACTGTTGTGCGTCGTGTGTCTCAGTACAGGATTCCTAAACATCTTATTTCTAACCCCAGTACTGATACCTCGACATGCTTTGTTTCTATGTAGGCTTCTCGCGCGTGGAAGGAGAACATTTGGTTAGTTGATTCTAGATACTCACGCCACATGTCCGGTGATAAAAATTGGTTCTCCTCTCTCACTCGTGCATCTCGTGCTGAAAGTGTTACTTTTGGAGATGCTTCTTCCTCTTCTGTTGTGGCAAAAGTTACGGTAAATGTAAGTGACAAGTTTATGTTCAAGGATGTGGCTTTGGTTGAAAACTTGAAATATAACTTGCTTTCTGTCTCAAAAATTATTGATGAAGATCTTGAAATAAGCTTTAAGAAAAATGAATGCAAAGTGTTAGATGCTTCAGGTGATCTTGTTTTCAGGATTTCTCGCTTTGGAAGAGTATTTAAAGCTGACTTTGATGTATCGCCTTCTTCTAAGCATAGGTGTCTAGTTGCCAATGTTTCTAAAGATTTATTCTTTTGGCATCGTAGACTTGGTCATGTTGGTTTTGATCATCTTACTCGTGTAAGTGGTTTAGATCTCATACGTGGCTTGCCTAAGCTTAAGGGTGATAGCAATCTAGTATGCTCTTCTTGTAGACATGGTAAGATGATTGCAGGTTCACATTCACCTCTTACCATGGTGATGACAAATGCTCCAGGACAGCTACTACATCTTGACACGATTGGACCATCTCGAGTTCAATCTTTTAGAGGCAAATGGTATGTTCTTGTTATTGTTGATGATTACTCTAGATACTCTTCGGTATACTTTATGGCATCTAAGGATGAGGCTTTTAGTCATTTTAGAAGTCTTGTGCTTAGGCTCTCTGTTGATCATCCAGGAGCTCTTAGAGTTATTAGAAGTGATAATGGAACTGAGTTTAAAAATTCTTTTTTTAATCACTTTTGTGCTGAAAAAGGAATTGATCATCAATTTTCTTCACCTAGAGTGCCTCAACATAATGGTGTAGTTGAAAGGAAAAACAGAACATTAGTTGAAATAGCTAGAACTATGCTAGATGAATATTACACTCCTGGTAAAACCGAAAATTTCGGCAGCAAGAAAAAACAGAACATTAGTTGAAATGGCTAGAACTATGCTAGATGAAGTGCCTGTAGGATCCTCGATTCTTCTGAGGAGTTGGTTTTTGCGGGATTTCTCGATTTGGGAGAGTCTTTCGTGCTGATTTCTCTTCTTCTTCAATAGATTCTCTCCATTGCCTCATTGCTTCATAGTCCCGTGATCTCTCCTTTTGGAATAGGAGATTGGTCACATTGGTTTTGATCTTTTGACCCGAGTTAGCGGCCATGACCTCATTCGTGGTTTGCCCAAACTCAAGATGTTAAAAGATATTGTTTGTTCTCTTTGCCGACATGGCAAGATAGTTGCAGCTTCTCATCCACCAGTCACCCGAGTGATGACTGATGCACCAGAACAGCTTTTACATATGGACACTGTTGGTCCAACTAGAGTGTAGTCAGCGGGAGGGAAGTGGTACATTCTTGTCATAGTCGATGATTATTCGAGGTATTCTTGGGTATTCTTCATGGCCTTGAAGGATGAGTCATTTTCTCACTTTAGGGGTTTGGTCTGTAGGTTGTCCATTGAGCTCCCTGGTGCCTTACGAGCAATTCGCAGTGACAATGGCACGGAGTTCAAGAACTCCTACTTTAGCAGCTTCCGTGAGGAGTTAGGCATATAGCATTAGTTCTCTTCTCCATACGTTCCTCAGCAGAATGGCATAATGGAGAGGTAGAACAAAACCCTGGTTGAGATGGCCAGGACGATGCTAGATGAGTACAATACTCCTAGGAAGTTTTGGGCTGAGGCTGTAGCTACGACATGCCATGTTGCCAACAGAGTTTTTCTTAGGGCACACTTGCACCGCACTTCTTGTGAGTTGAGATATGGGCGGAAGCCTAGTGTTTCTCATTTTCGTGTTTTCAGTTGCAAGTGCTTCTTCTTGAAGTCTGGGAACCTAGATAAGTTCGAGTCACGCTCTGCTGACGGGATCTTTCTGGGTTACTCGACTTCTTCTCGTAACTATAGGATTTGGGCTGTAGACTTGGGTAGGATGATAGAGACCTATGAGGTGACCTTTGATGAGGCTAGTCCCAGTGCTAGACCAGATATTTCAGGCTCTTCTCCTCTTTCCCAGTCTATTTTTATAGAGGATGATGATGACGGAGATGAGGGCGTCTTGCCTGATCCAGTCTCCATTCCTGCTCCCGAGGTGCCTCCAGTTTTCGTCTCTGCACCTCACGGAGATCAGCCTGTACCCACAAACTCTTCAGCAGCAAGTGGCTCTGTCCCTACTTCTCCCACGCGAGGAGTAGATGCCACTTCTGCTTTTGGACCTCCCCGCCATATTCAGTAGGCTCATTGTAACACCCCAATTTTTGCTTTTCATGAATTTGAATAAGATTTGGCACTTTGGTGAATTTTTGGAATTTTCTGGAATTTATTTGAATTTATTCCCTTTTAAATAATTAAAGAATTTGATTTTACAAATAAATTTTTGTTGGAAATATTTTATTTGAGTCCAAAATGCTCCAAAATATTTTCTAGAATTTTTCTGAGTGTTTTGCTATTTTTAATGAATTAAATGAATTTCTGGGAATTAATCGGATTAATTTAATCGCTGAAAATCGAGTTGGTTTTACTGTTCCACCGACCGAGTCCGAGTCTGACTCAAGTCCGAGTCCGACTCGAACCCAACCTAACCCTAACCCTCTCGACCGTCCGATCAAGATCGAACGGCCGTGATTGCGCCACGTCACCCGAGACCGATCCGATCCGGATCCGGTCGCGCCCGAGCCATCGTGGCCGTTGATCGTGCCACGTGGACGGCCCCGCGTTGTCGTCTCCGATCCGGAGATCTCGCCGCGGCCGTTGCTCTCCGCCGCCTTGTCGGACTCGGTTCCGCCACTATAAAAGTCGTGGACCCCTTCCGAGGTTCGTCGTTTGACGCCGCGCTCGTTGCCCTAGTCCGTGCCCACGGGGGAACCCTAGTGCCGCCGCAATTCCTGGTCGTAGCCGAAGAGCGCCGTGTAGGATCGAAGTATACGAATATAGCAATCAGAGGGGGGGTGAATGATTGTGCGGAAGCTAAAACCAAATTCTTGACCTATTAAAAGTTCACCCCAAAACAGAACCAAATAATTGCCTCGTTTTCGACAAAAACAGAATGACAGAGGTTTGGTAAAACGAGAATTCCCGGAGATCCAACCGTCGAAATGATCTGAAATTTGGACACAAGAAACTAGATTCCAATACGAATCGAACCCAAAAAGAATCAGCTCGATCGGACTTACGAATCAAAAGTTATGAGCTTTGCAAGCTTGCTGATCCAGAACTTGACGAGAATCAATCTAATCAAAACTTCAAGATTAAACAAGAACGACAAAAGATTGATCAACTAGACTTTGAGAAACACTAGATCAATACCCTAGAGAGGTTTTTGATGGATCAAATCAAGATAAAACTTGAAGAACAAAAACCAATCTAGAACTAGAACAAGCATGCAAACAAGAACCAAAACAGAAAATATCAGAGCGGCGTGGTTCTTGTAGCACGCAAAAATCTTGGAAGAATTGATCTTTATTTCTTGTCTAAAATACTCTCATCAAAAGAGTACAAACCCTAAAACCAAGCTCAAAGCTTGATGCGCTCAGCTCTACTTGGTGCCTTTCAACAGGAGACCCCTCACCTATTTAAAGCACCAACCCACAAGGAGTTCTGAATACGATTCCTATTCCCTAGAAGGAATCCGTATCCAACTCAACTCTACTTGGCCCAACCAGGCCGAGTACAACTCTTGCACGCGTATGGCAACCCTACCATACTCACGTGACTAACACTTTGCACGCGTATGGCCACCTGCCATACTCACGTGACTAACACTTTGCACGCGAATGACCTCCTGCCATTCTCACGTGACTAACCATTCTTCATGTGCACCATTCTCTTAGCCCAAACGTCCCGCATGACATCCTTGACCACCAAGACCTCGGTTCCTCCTGAACCTAGTCCCGAACCTCAGTTCCTCCATGAACCTAGTTCCGGTCCCGTCATCGACCACATTCGTCTTCGAGCAATACCTGCACATGAACAAACCACAAAACAATTCCGAGCACAAGTCCACGACTTGACTCACATCAATCCATGCAACTACTCACATGAGCATTGCATAAAGTCCACTTCAAAACACACATCATGAAATCATCACAAATTTCATAATCTCAAGGTCAAACCATTTCAATTCTTGCAAAACATCCAAACTGAGCAAAACACGTTCACAACGGACAAGAAATAAAAACCCTAGAAAAAGTCCATTCACGACGGACAAGAAATCTTTGTCCGGCGTACATGTGAAACTCTCGGCCCAAGAAGAAAACATTCAGGTGAAAACACGTTCACAACGGACCCAAAAACTTTGTCCGTTGTACATGCGAAATCAATCCTCAAAAGCCATTCACGAGACCCAAAAACTTTGTCCGTCGTACATAGGAAACTTTCTGGATTCTTGGAAAATAGGGTTTGGCTCATGCGCTCAAAAACATGTTCACAGCAGACACAAAAACTTTGTCTGTTGTACATAGGAGAAAGAGGTTGTCAAAAAGCATGTTTACAAAGGACCAAGAAAGTTTGTCCGTCGTAGATGGGAAACTTACTGTTTTCTTTAGGATTGGTCCGGCGCCAAGGCAAAACTTACTGTTTCTTGTCAATTGTCAAAACACATGAACAAACACATTTTGCAAATTCAAATCTAAGTTAATTTTTCAGTTCAAAGCCAATTTTTCAGCACATGATTTCACAATCTCCCCCTTGATGAAAACATTGGCAACACCACTTAGAATTGAACATTTGGCATTCACTTTACAAAAGATTTTGAAATCCAAAGGATCAAAGATCAAAGTAAGAAAACACAGAAATCCCCCTTTGACCAAAATGCAAAACAAAATCTCCCCCTGAGAATGAAAATGTGTGTGAATGTGCAATGCGCCCAAAAATTTCAAAAAAATCTCCAAACTTCTCCCAAAATTCTCAATTTTAACAACTCTCCCTTTTTCTTTAAACTTTTCAAAGAAAGATTTCCAAATTTCTCCCCCTTTGACAATGGATTCATCAAGAGTAAAAGAGAGAACAGGTTCAAAATTTTTCCTGAAACAATGATTTCACAAAGAGAAACAAGGGAGTGCCAAGATAGGAAAAGATGAGCTCATTCGATCATATAACCTTATATATCACATAATATGCAAAATACATGATCTTGATGTGATTTTAACAAGTTAGGGAATGACATGCATCTCAACCTCAATTTAGTCAACTATAGCCAAGTACTAAGCAAGATCTTAGCGAGAAAAAGCAAGACTTTAAAAATTGAAGCAACTAACAACTTAGGGCGAGCAAGTAGTTTCAACTCCAATCTAGTAGACCAATTTAATCTTTAAACAATAAGTTGCATGTGGCATGCTTGAAGCATACTTCTTTTATTTTCTAGGAGTGGCATGCTTGAAGCATACATCTTATCTTTGAGGGAATGGCATGCTTGAATCATACATCTTAACTTGTTAGTGAAAGCACACTGAAGCACATAACTTGAGGTTTTTGCTTTTAACAACCCTTTTTATTGATTCCCTTTTCTTTTCATTTTTCTTTGATTATAAACATGCAAAAGTGATTAAAAGGTCTTATGAAAGAGTAAAGTTGAAACCACACTTGCTTCATAGCACAAATTTGTGAAGAGTATTCAATATCAATCCTAGAATAGTAAGTTATAAAAGTGTATTTAGCTATATGTAATCAGTCCTGTGAATTCCATAATTTAATTTTTAGTTCAAGTGATTCAATTAGATTATCATATATTAGCTCAATTACATAACATATAAAGAAATATGATAAAGTGAGCTCATCAAGTGAAAGAACTTGGCAAAGAAACTCCCCTCAAAACAATCCCATTGGATGAACAATTCCAAGTTCTCCCGAATAAAAGCAAAACGAGAAGAAGACAAAGGTTTTGTGAAAATGTCTCGCCAATTGATGTTCAGTATCCACATGATGAAGCACAATGTTGCCTTTTTCAACATGATCTCTAAGAAAGTGAAATCTGATGTCAATGTGTTTTGTTCTAGAGTGTTGCACGGGTTCTTAGCAATGCAAATTGCACTAGTGTTATCACACAAAAGAGGAACACTATCCAAATTAACCCCATAATCTTTTAGTGTAGCTACTATCCAAAGAATTTGAGAACAACAACTAGCATGACCACATATTCAGATTCAGCAGCTTGATTGTGCAACAGAAGATTGTTTTCTAGATGACCATGCAATGAGAGAATTTCCCAAGAAGTGACATGAACCAGAAGTGCTCTTCCTATCAATTCTACATCCTCCAAAATCAGCATCGAAAAAGATCTCAAACTAATGCATGAGGAAGCAGAAAGCCAAATGCCAAAATCTTGAGTTCCATGAAGATACCTGAAAATCCTTTTGTGACTTGTCGATGTGAAGCACGTGGGGAAGCTTGAAAACGAGCACACAAGCATACAGCAAATTGTATATCCGGCCTTGATGCAGTGAGGTACAAAAGTGAACCTATCATACTTCTATATTCCTTTTGATCAACCGGCTCACCATCTTCATCAGGGTCAAGTGCGCAAGTGCTCTCCATGGGTGTCATGATCGGCTTGCTGTTTTCCATTCCAAAGCGATGTAGCAAGTCTTTCGTGTATTTGCTTTGATGTACAAAAGTACCATCCTTCGTTTGCTTGATTTGAAATCCCAAAAAGTATGTCAACTCACCCATCATACTCATCTCAAACTCCTTCCTCATTGTTTAGAAAACTTAGACACTAAAACATGAGATGAACCACCAAAGATAATATCATCAACATAAATCTGAGCGAATAGTTGATCATTGCCTTGCTTGAGTAAAAAAGAGTTTTGTCAACCTTTCCCATTAAAAAGCCTTTTTCAAGTAAAAAGGTTTTTAGCCTATCATACCATGCTCTAGGTGCTTGTTTCAAACCATACAAAGCTTTTGATAGTTTGAACACATGATTTGGAAACTTTGGATTTTCAAAACCAGGTGGTTGCTTGACATAAACCTCCTCATTTATGTAGCCATTAAGAAAAGCACTTTTCACATCCATTTGATACAATTTGAAACCTTTGGATGCAGCAAAAGCTAAAAGGATTCTAATGGCTTCAATTCTAGCAACAGGAGCAAAGGTTTCATCAAAATCTAAGCCTTCAATTTGAGTGTAACCTTGAGCAACCAATCTAGCCTTGTTTCTAACAACAACACCATCCTCACTTTGTTTATTTTTGAAAACCCATCTAGTTCCAATAACATTAAAATCTGGAGGAGGTGAGACAAGTTTCCAAACTTTATTTCGTTCAAAATTCTCTATTTCTTCATGCATGGCATTGATCCAAGATTCGTCAGATAATGCATGAGATATATCTTTGGGTTCAAAAGAAGCAACTAAAGCGGAATGAGCATGAGTGTCAGAATGAATAAACCTGGATCGAGTGACTCTCTCATTTAGGTCTCCAATCATTTGTTCAGATGGATGCATTTTTTGAATGTACAAGGGAGCATTGGCTTTTGAGACTTCTCCTTCTCCTTCTTCATTTTCAACATGTACAGATGATGTTGTAGCTTGAGGATGGTTAGCTATAGGTGATGTAGTAGTAGGTGCCAAAGGTGCTACATCTTATTGTGCATTAGGAAGAGTCAAGACCTCATCTTCAACATCATCATCATCTTCAAAGATTTTCTCCCCCTGAATGTATGCGCTCAGACTGCATCACTTGGACTAGTGCCTGGACTAGCCTCATCAAAAGTAACTTCACAAGTTTCCACAATTTTGTTAGTCTCCAAAACAAGCACACGATAGCCACGAGTATGAGCAGGATATCCAACAAAAAAACCATCCATTGATCTAGCTTCAAATTTATCAAGATTTCCAGATTTCAAGACAAAGCATTGGCATCCATAAACTCGAATGTGAGAATCATAAGGTCTTTGTCCATACCGATTCTCATATTGAGTCTTACCCAATTTTGATCTCAAAAACACACGGTTTGAAACATAACAAGCGATTGAAATAGCTTCAGCCCAAAAGTTCCTAGGAGTGTGATGTTCATCTAACATGGTTCTAGCCATCTCAACCAATGTTCTGTTTTTCCTTTCAACTACACCATTCTGTTGAGGCACTCTAGGTGATGAAAATTGATGATCAATTCCTTTTTAAGTACAAAAGTGATTAAAAGAAGCATTTTTGAATTCAGTTCCATTATCACTTCTAATAGCTTTGAGAGCTCCTGGATGATCAATAGAAAGCCTAAGAACAAGACTTCTAAAATGACTAAAAGCCTCATCCTTAGATGCCATAAAGTATACCCAAGAGTATCTAGAAAAATCATCAACAATCACAAGCACATACCATTTGCCTCCAAAGGATTGAACTCGAGATGGTCCAATTGTATCAAGATGTAGAAGCTGTCTGGAGCGTTTGTCATCACCATGGTAAGAGGTGGATGTGAACCTGCAATCATCTTACCATGTCTACAAGAAGAACATACTAGATTGCTATCACTCTTAAGCTTAGGCAAGCCACGTATAAGATCTAAACCACTTATACGAGTAAGATGATCAAAACCAACATGACCAAGTCTACGATGCCAAAAGAATAAATCTTTAGAAACATTGGCGATTAGACACCTATGCTTAGAAGAAGGTGATGCATCAAAATCAGCTTTAAAGACTCTTCCAAAACGAGAAATTTTGAACACAAGATCACTGAAGCATCTAGCACTTTGCATTCATTTTTCTTAAAGCTTATCTCAAGATCTTCATCAAGCATTTGTGAGACAGAAAGCAAGTTATATTTCAAATTTTCAACAAGAGCCACATCTTTGAACATAAACTTGTCACTTACCTTTATTGTACCTTTTGCCACAACAGAAGAGGAAGAAGCATCTCCAAAAGTAACACTTTCAAAGACGAGATGCATGAGTGAGGAGGAGAACCAATTCTTATTACCGGACATGTGGCGTGAGCATCCGGAATCCACTAGCCATATGTTCTCCTTCCTCGCGAGAAGCCTACATAGCAACAAAACATGTCGAGGTCTCGATCTTGGGGTTAGGAATGAGATTTTTGGGAATCGATCTTGAGACACACGACGCACAACAAGAGGGCACAACACGATAATTTTTATGCACAAAATCAGATTTGCCTTTTCCCATGTTTGTAGGAACAGAAGGGGTTTTCATCACTCTAGGCGCATAAAAATGTGCTTTGCTGAAATTTGACCTAGCCTTAGTTCTTTCCTTCTTTTCTTTGTTTGGCTAGTCGAAAGCAAAAATCTACTAAGTGTCCATCTCTACCACCATGAGGGCAAGTGTACTTGACATGATGTTTAGCTTGAACAGGAAAAGCACATTTTGCAGTCATCATAGTAGAAGATAAAAAACCAGATTGAAAAGCAATTTTCTTAGGCTCATTAGATAACTCAATTTTGCAAGGAGCCTGAACAACGGTCTGAGGTTTAGTTTCATATGTGGCATAAGGATCAAAACCTAAACCTCTCTTGTTTGTGCTAACCTTAGATTGATCCAAAATCATGTTCAACTTCTTCTTGCCATTAGTGAAACGTTCCAAAGAATTTTGCAAGTAATCAACTTTCTTAGCAAGAGTTAAACAATTATTGCAGGGAACATCTACTTTTCCTTTTGTTTGCGACAAGTTGAGCATGAGAGAATTTCATGTGAAAGCAAATTATCAGTTAATTGAGAAACCCTAGCATTTGCATCTTTCAATTTTAATTCAAGAGTTGAGCATTTAGAACAAGAAGTTGAACTATGCAAATCATCGAGTGGAACAGCTAGCATGTACAACATGTTTCTCATTTTCTCATTTAGATGCAACAAAAGAGCATGTTCTTTCCTAAGCAAGGTGAGCTCATTGTAAATTAAGTCACATGATTTGCAAGTATCATCACTAGGAATCAAAGTCTTAAGTCTAGCAATTTCAGCATTCAATGATTCAATAATGAAATCATGTTTCTTAATTTTCTTATCACGTTTGTCAAGCAATTTTCCAAGACGAGCAACAAAGAATAGCTAATTCATCATAAGAGGGATCTACCTCATTGAAGTCATTGTCGTGATCGTCCTCGGTGAGGCTATCCTTGCTTTGCTTGCCATGAGACATAGTCCTATCAAATCATGCTTGCTTGGAGTTGCATCATCTTCGCTGCTCTCCGAGTCCACATCGCTCAAATTGACTTGTTCAAGAGCGGAAAGAACTCGGTGAACCACCTTGCGGTTGATGAAGCTCTTCTTCTTCCTATCATTTGACGAGAACCTTTTCTTCTCATTCCTTACATCGTTGTCCTTCTCCTCCTTTGATGTTTTTCCTGCAAGCTTAGGACAATTTGTGCGAATATGGTTGAGGTCACCACACTCATAGCATCTTGGAGGACCACCTCTCTTTCTCATTCTCACATTCCGCAAAGCTTTGTTAAAGCGAGAAGAGAGTAGTGCCAGATCTTCTTCAGGAAACTCTTAAAGTTGCTCATCAGTTAAAGAGGACATGGAAGACAAGGCAAAGCTAGAAGAAGAATTTGCATTTGACATGTTAGGGTTAGAGATCAAAGCAATTGATTTAATGTTACCCTTCCTGGCAAGAACATCCAACTCATGAGTTTTCAACTTAGAGTAAAGAACATCTAATGTGAGTGTGCTCATGGTAGTAGATTCTTGTATAGATGTTACTTTCATCTCCCACACTGACATGTCCAAAGCACTAAGCAATTGTCGAGCATTTTCAGCATCGGTGTAGCTAACTCCAACAGCACGTAGATTGCTAAGAATTTTATTGAAACGTGCAAAGAAGTCATCTCTGATTCACTAGGTTTCATCTCAAAACGCATGTATTCTTTTTGTAAATATCTTGGCGAACCTCTTTGACAGTGTTAGAACCCTCATGGTAATCACAAAGAGATTTCCATACCTCATATGCGGATCGAAGATGAACCACACGATCAAAGTCGCTGCGTCCCAAGCCTTGGATGATCAAGTTGCGCGCCTTGCTATTTGCTTCAACATGTGTGCGATTGGTGTCGTTGACGTTGTCGTTTGCAGGGACTTCATATGGCTTGTAGACCTTCTCCCAAATTGTGAAGCCCTGTGCTTGGATGAACGCCTCCATCTTGGCCTTCCAAAACTGAAAATCAACACCATCGAACACACATGGTTTTGTCGAATAACGATCCATTGATCTAATCACCGGTTAAGATAGATTAGAGAAACCTTGCTCTGATACCAATTGTAGGATCGAAGTATACGAATATAGCAATCAGAGGGGGGGTGAATGATTGTGCGGAAGCTAAAACCAAATTCTTGACCTATTAAAAGTTCACCCCAAAACAGAACCAAATAATTGCCTCGTTTTCGACAAAAACAGAATGACAGAGGTTTGGTAAAATGAGAATTCCCGGAGATCCAACCGTCGAAACGATCTGAAATTTGGACACAAGAAACTAGATTCTAATACGAATCGAACCCAAAAAGAATCAGCTCGATCGGACTTACGGATCAAAAGTTATGAGCTTCGCAAGCTTGCTGATCCAGAACTTGACGAGAATCAATCTAATCAAAACTTCAAGATTAAACAAGAACGACAAAAGATTGATCAACTAGACTTTGAGAAACACTAGATCAATACCCTAGAGAGGTTTTTGATGGATCAAATCAAGATAAAACTTGAAGAACAAAAACCAATCTAGAACTAGAACAAGCATGCAAACAAGAACCAAAACAGAAAAATCTGTAGCGACGTGGTTCTTGTAGCACGCAAAAATCTTGGAAGAATTGATCTTTATTTCTTGTCTAAAATACTCTCATCAAAAGAGTACAAACCCTAAAACCAAGCTCAAAGCTTGATGCGCTCAGCTCTACTTGGTGCCTTTCAACAGGAGACCCCCACCTATTTAAAGCACCAACCCACAAGGAGTTACGAATACGATTCCTATTCCCTAGAAGGAATCCGTATCCAACTCAACTCTACTTGGCCCAACCAGGCCGAGTACAACTCTTACTGCAGCGTATGGCAACCCTACCATACTCACGTGACTAACACTTTGCACGCGTGTGGCCACCTGCCATACTCACGTGACTAACACTTTGCACGCGAATGACCTCCTGCCATTCTCACGTGACTAACCATTCTTCATGTGCACCATTCTCTTAGCCCGAACGTCCCGCATGACATCCTTGACCACCAAGACCTCGGTTCCTCCTGAACCTAGTCCTGAACCTCAGTTCCTCCATGAACCTAGTTCGGTCCGTCATCGACCACATTCGTCTTCGAGCAATACACGCACATGAACAAACCACAAACAATTCCGAGCACAAGTCCACGACTTGACTCACATCAATCCATGCAACTACTCACATGAGCATTGCATAAAGTCCACTTCAAAACACACATCATGAAATCATCACAAATTTCATAATCTCAAGGTCAAACCATTTCAATTCTTGCAAAACATCCAAACTGAGCAAAACACGTTCACAACGGACAAGAAATAAAAACCCTAGAAAAAGTCCATTCACGACGGACAAGAAATCTTTGTCCGGCGTACATGTGAAACTCTCAGTTCCAAGAAGAAAACATTCCGGTGAAAACACGTTCACAACGGACCCAAAAACTTTGTCCGTTGTACATGCGAAATCAATCCTCAAAAAGCCATTCACGACAGACCCAAAAACTTTGTCCGTCGTACATAGGAAACTTACTGGATTCTTGGAAAATAGGGTTTGGCTCATGCGCTCAAAAACATGTTCATGACGGACACAAAAACTTTGTCCGTTGTACATAGGAGAAAGAGGTTGTCAAAAAGCATGTTTACAAAGGACCAAGAAAGTTTGTCCGTCGTAGATGGGAAACTTACTGTTTTCTTTAGGATTGGTCCGGCGCCAAGGCAAAACTTACTGTTTCTTGTCAATTGTCAAAACACATGAACAAACACATTTTGCAAATTCAAATCTAAGTTAATTTTTCAGTTCAAAGCCAATTTTTCAGCACATGATTTCACACGCCGCCGCGAGTTCTTTGTCCTCCGCCGCGAACCAGCCGTGCTCCGTCGCTCTCGTGGCCAGATCTGGGATCCCCGTGTCGAGGCGAGCCTGGGAGTGCCCTTCTTCTCGCTGGAGGCCCTCGGAAACGCCGCGCGGGAGGTCGTCGTCCTCATCTCCGGCAGCCAGAGCCCCGCCGCGCCGCCATCGCCCTCGCGAGCTATCGCAGCCGCCCGATCAAGATCGAACGGCCACGGTAAGCCCAATTAGATCTGGACCATTGGATCAAGATCCAACGGCCCACGTTCGGCCACGTCGCCGTACGTTATTCCCGTTGCAAAACCTAGATCTAATCCGCGCCGTCGATTTTCAAATCAACGGCCGTGATTGCGCCACGTGTGCCCTACCCACGCCCACGCGTGTGAGCGTGTGTCTCTGACACACGGGGGTCGCTTGTCAGGGGGGGCCCACGTGTCAGGCGCGCCTGCGCGGGCGTGAGCCCGAGCCGCTGACGAGGCGGACCCACCTGTCAGCGACACGGTCCAGTGGACCGGGTCCACCGTGGACGGAGTCATGCGCGTGGACCAGGACTGATGTCAGCCGGGCTGACGTGGACCAACCAGGTGCCGACACGTGTCACGCTGACGCAATAAATCTTTTTCCGAAAAAGAAATTATTTATTTAATTTGGTTTATTGATTTAAATTCATATTCAAACTTCAAATGCTTATAACTTTTGCGTTTCAACTCCGATTTGAGTGATTCAAATTTCTAAATTTTCATAAAAATGAGACCTACTCAAATATGAATTTTAATTAATTTTTTATTATGAATATTTCTCTGTTTGTACTTAATTAATGTTTTTTGTAAACTTTAAACGGTTATAACTTTTGCATTTAAACTTCGAATTTGACGATTCCAGTTTCTAAAAATTCATAAAATTATGCTCTCTCTGTTGGTGAACTTTATTTGGATGTTTGGACACTTTTTGTCTGCTGTTTATTTATTTATTGCTATTTGCACGCTTTACGAGTAGACGTTGAAGTGCCCGAAGGCTTCGAAGGTGAAGTGTTGACCCAGGAGCCAGCCCAAGACCAAGAACAAGTACTCTTTGAAGGCAAGTTGTGCTTTGACCATGTTGATCCCATTTTGAAATTAATTTGATTTAAATTATTGCATGTTAGTTCAATTATAAAATGCTTTAATTGATTTTGGGGGATTAGTTAATTGCCTAGTTGCTATATGCCACCTTGACATAGATAATTGTATGCCATGAACCCTTGTCACCCTAGTTGAGGATTAAATAGTTGGACATTATTAATTTGCCAACTTGGGAATTTAGATCGTTGTAGTATATTGCTTAGACCTTTTACGTGCTCATGACATGATTTTGGACAATCAAATGTTAATATTGACTTAATGATATATTGAACCTGTTTTGGAAAGGTATCATGTGTTGTGTTGTTGATGGCACGTGGTGCATGGTAATCAACTGGGGTTTGATAAATAGTCTTCAACCGGGGCATGTGGCAAGAATGATCGGGTGGGCCTGTTGTGGCACCGGGAACGTTGTTTTGGTTCTTCGGGTAGTCTTGCCCTGGTCACCCTAAGGACTTAACCTTGCAAGCCTTTGAACTGAGTCAAACGTGCAACCACATGTCTGTAATGGGACGGACCTAGTTGATTAAGTTGCTAATAACGTACCTGTGGGACCTCAGGATGTCAACTACACCTTTTGTGTAGTTGTACGGGGGAGCGTATCGGGGCTGCGGCCAGGTACCCATCTAACGGTGGATTGGCCTGAACTTCACCATCGCTAAGGGAAGGATTAGTGTGCAATCACCGGGGAGGACCACTTGTGCTGTTAGAAGTTTCCGAAAGACTTTGTTACGGACACTCGCCTTTGTGGTGTTGGCTGTATCTTGTGGGTAAAGTGCATAACCTCTGCAGAGTGTAAAATCTATTCGAATAGCCGTGTCCGCGGTATTGGACATCGCTCGGGAATTACAGTCAAGGGTTAGACTTTCTTGAAAATAACTTGGACTTGGAGGGTCTGGTTTGGTTTAATAATGATGGTGATGAAAATGTGGATTAGAATCGGGAAAGATGTTTATTTATTTGCTGGAAAAGTTATTGATCTTATACCTGTTTCTACTGCTTTCGAATCTACTTATGCTACTTGTCAAATGCTGTTTTACTGCAATTATACCCTGAGCTACCCCCTTGTACTAAGCCATGCATGTAGTATATTAGCTGCATTCTGTGCATGATTTGCTGAGTACCAAGTACTCACCCTTGCCACAATACAACACTAGTTGAAGAGGAGTCTACACCAGCTTTGGAGGAGGAGCTCCAAGAGGAACCGTGTAACTAGGGAGCGAGCCCAGTCAGTTGCCTGTGGTATACTGGATGGCGCCACGAAGTTATCTTCTTTTCCGCTGCAGTTATTTCTCTCTTATTGAGTTTTTGCCCTGCGTGGCATATATTTGTAACTTGACCCTAAGTTCGAGCAACCAGCTTGGTTAACTATTTAAGGTACCTTATTATTTCGTTAAGCAACCAGCTTATTGCATTGTACCACCAAACTGCAACTGATACTCTCAACTCTATAGCGTGACTAAGCTTATGCAATTTACTAGACGATTATACCCGGTTGACATTTATTGATATATCTAATCTATCTCTACTGTTTAACAAGGTTCTCGTAACAATTGAGATTGAGGAAATCCAACGAATTTTGGTTTATCTACCAATTTCCCTGCAAGTTAGCCATTTTACAGAATGTACACACATGCATAATAGTTTTGGCAATTCAAAGTACATTTGCAAATATGGGATCAATATGATCAAAGGGGGTGCTTGTCTATTTGCTCTTGATTGATTATGCGCTCGGGGGTGAAGTCGGAATCCTCGGCAACAGTCTCCGGCGCATCAACGTCTATACGCGCAAATGGCAAAAGAATGACAACAAACCGATCAAACACGAATCCAACAGGGCAAATAAGAAGCAAATAGAGTAATAAAGAAGCCAAGACAAAACTAGACAAACCCAAGAGACAATGGAGAAAAAGGACTAAAAGAACCTAACTCAGACCAAAGAAAACGACAGTACTGGCGGCAACCCAGCGGTAGTGCCACCCTTCTGAGGTCGGCGGTACCAGAGGCAAAAGCTCAGTAATGCCGCCCTCACACGCTTGGCAGTACTGGCCACAAGGCCCGGTAGTGCCGATGGCTGAGGACCGAAATGGGGCTTCTCTGGAAAAAAGCTACTAGCGTCAGACACGCGGTAGTACCGGCTACCCGGTAGTACCAGCCACAAGGGGCGGTAGTGCCGCATTTCCAGAGCCCGAAAGGGAAGCTCTCTGGAAATTAGCTACTAGCACTCTAATTATGGTAGTGCCGCTAGAGCGGCAGTATCGGACTTACAACGTCGGTAGTACCGGCACCAGGAGATTTTGCGCAAACGGATTCGAAACTTCGCGATGTTTGCATAGTTAGGTTCCTAGCGACGCCAGGGACCCATCCACGTAGGTCACGCCAAGCTTCAAGTTCGTTTGACCTAACTTTCACCTTTTCAAACTCGATAGCCCTAATTACCGCCAGATTTTGATTTTCGGCCCGAATCAAATTCAAATTTGATTCTTTTTTGCGAGAATCGACTCTAACGACATTGGATATATTCTAAAGTCGTTTTCTTTTCTTTTGGAGCTAGAGGGTCAAGGAAAACTCCAAAATCTAAGAATTGACCCTTCTGGCGAATAATTCCGACAAAACTCGAATTAGGACTTTCAATCTGAATCTTTTCGCGAGAATGGAACCTCCGAGGCACGAAGAGCTAATATGAGGCATTCTTGTGATTTTTGGAACCTCGGAACTCAGAGTCATTCGAAAAAGCACAAAATGCACTTTTTGCATGTCGAGACGAAATGAAGGATTTGCAACTAGCATATCAATTCTTTTTGCACAAAAGGTTCCACACAGTCTAAATCGTAACTAAGGGCCCAACACCCGACGATGGGACTCTTCGCACGATGATCGGACCCTTCGAACACGAAAACCCCAATTAGTGCCAAATTCGATTACAACCCTGAATTGAACTCAAATTCAATTCTTTTGCGGGAATCGAACTTCGACAGGGATGGATATACTCGAGGGTCATTCTCTCGACTTTTTTGGAGCTGGGGTTCAAAGGATACTCCAAAATTTTGGGAAAATGACATTCAGGCGAATAAGTCCAACAGGAAGCTGATTAAGGTTTTCGGATCGAATCGATCATGCTGACTAAATATTCTGAGCTTGACCTAGGTCTAGCAACCCAGGCAATCGAAGATTGACCTCATGAACTAGGGTTTCTATGGTTAGAACAACTGAGAAAAGGAAAGAGAAAAAGGAAAATCTAAGGTTTTGAGATCAAAACTTGACGGATTGATCTCGGAGTTGGTTCCACTGGTTGAGAGGCTTGATTAGGGTTTCACGAACACGATCAACACCTCAAGATTCAACTTCTAGAACTAGAAATTGAAACAAAAGGAAGAAATAAGGAGCTAGGGTTTGCATCAAACCTCAAGGATTGAGCTCCAAATCAAAATCCACCAGTTGAGGGACTTGCTACGGGCTTGATGAAGCTTGCTATGACCTTGTTCTTGCTTCCTCTTGGTCTCCTTGAGCTCCAACCGGCTGGCAAACGGAGGGAAGAGTAGGGACTTGAGTTGGGGGAAGAAATGGAGGAGGAGGGAGCAAAAGAGAGGAGGAGAAGGGGAAATGAGGAGAGGAGGAGGAGAGGCTCTCCCTGTGGGGGCTCCTGTCCTGGTACAGTGATACTCTATTACTGTTGCACAGGCCTGGAAAACCGCGCAACCAGTAACGTAACGATCACGGCCTCACGACAGACTCAGATTGAAACCACTTGGTCGGCACGATACTCAACACCTGAAAGCATATGCCATCCAATTGGTTCCAATTTGAGCTTCCCGCAACCATGTGATAACCACTAGTCCCTGGATACGTAAGCTAGTGTCACATGTTAAGATAGGTAGTATCACATCCATGCAAACACACAATTAAGAGTAGAAGTAATATATTACAACGATAGATATGAATATTACAACTTGTTCTTGTTTACAATAGGCCAACTGGCTCAAAGTAAACTGAAGAGAAAAACATAAGAGAAATAAAAGTAAAGCGGCCACGGTGTGCCTCCATTCCCACAGGCAACCGGCGAGCAACTAACTCCGCTAGCCATCAAACGAACCACCCGCATCAGTGTCGACAAACTCTGGATCAACTCCGTCTTCTCCTGCATCTTCTGCTTCTCACGCAAATTGTTTAGAGCAAACGGTGAGTATACGCATGTACTCTCAAGACTTTATTGTTTGCAAGTATATTAATAATGCAGGCTAATCAAAGAAGATGGTTGCTATTCTAGTTCAAATTTGCATGAAGCTGAAGTTATTTGTAATAGACTAATAGATTTGGAATATTGCACAGTTTATAAGGCATTTAGTAAATGAAAGTAAATCAATACATAATGTAAATGTACATTTCATTCAATACCCAATTTCCTCCAACATATCCAACACCACCATCACATGGCATCAGGAATCATTTCCTTCAACATAACCAACATAACCAACATACCATCATATTGCATCAAGATCCATATCCAACATACCATCATATGGCATCAAGAATCACCACTAGCACAATTGAATTACCAATCCAATCAATCTCTGAGTCCAACGACTCAACATTTTGCATGTTACAACCCAACATTTAAAAGATCTACCGACTCCAAAATATTTTCCAAAACAAAACCAAAATACTATACTTGACATCAGATACCCAAGATGCTCGTGACCGTGAGCACGGCTAATCGATTAGTTTGATTAATCTCTGCAGAGAATGCACACTTTACCCACACGACACGCTCTAGCAATCATGTCAACCATGCCACGCGATACATACAGTATCCGTTTTGCTAGATTGTGACGAAACTCTTCCAATCGTCGGCATTTAGTCTTGCGTCAGCCTCGGCGATGTGCGCTCTTTGCTTTGGGTGGGGGCTCCACACACCCACACAGAGTACCCCCGGGCCAGGCGAGAGTACCCACCAATTAAGGTGTTTGGGTACCTTAAACTCCAAACCTGATTCACCCACACGGATCCAACGATGGCTAACACCCCATCGTGCATTTTACCCTCAGCAAAGCACCCACCGTTGTTTCACAAAAGTCTCCAACACATGCGCGAGGTGAGGGAGTATTCTAAGCAACACCAGCACGTCGGTATTGCCCAACTACTTCGACCTACCACGGCACAAGATCAAATTCCAACTCCTGTACTGGGTTTAGGCTATCCCATACTAGCACATGTGGTTGTACGAAAGGACTTAGTTAAAAGCGTCAAGTTCAGTTCTTAGGATTGCACAAACGAGACCTCCCATCATCCGTCCGGAATAAATCACTGTACACCTTTTCCTTTTTTTCATCTTTTATCAACATAGCCTTTATTTTCCAAAATCATCATTTCAAGAATCCTAGTAGTGTATCGAAAGACTTTGACTGACTGAGTCCACCGATCGATATTCAATCAGTCTAAAGCTGGGCTAAGCGTATGCAGCTATTAGACTTATATTCCCTAGCGACACTTATTATAGCGTCTATCCTTAATCTAGGGTTACTCAAAGATTTCAGGGTAACAACGAGATTAAGGTAAGCCATCCAACCATTAGGGTAACAACCATTTCCCACCATTTAAATACTTGTAATAATCATATGCATGCATAATAGTTTTGCAGATCATTAAATACTTTTGCAATTATAGGAGCAATATGTTCAAAGGGGGTGCTTGCCTGTTTGCTCTTGGTTTTGCGTGTCCTCTGGGTCGTAGTCCGGATCCTCACCAACTGATCCCGAGGCGTCAACGTCTAAACGAAAGCGCGACAAAAGAAACAACAAGAGAACGAATAAGATCCAACGAGAATAAGGCATAAAGCTCAAGGAAGCGGACAACAACCAAAAAGCGAACACGAGAGAGAAAAACTAAAACAAAAACCGACTTTAATCGGAGCCGGCGATGGCATTCAGATCCGGTAGTGCCGCTCTGATCTGCGATCACCGGCCGCAAGGGTCGGTAGTACCAGAGGCAGCGAACTCAAAAGGGGACCTCTCTGGAAAATAACTACCGGTGTTGCAGGGCAGTAGTGCCGGCCTACAGCCCGGCAGTACTTGCCGCATGGGTCGGTAGTGCCGGCCTGAGCGGCAGTACCGGCCTCACCACTACGGTAGTGCCGGCGACAGGTCGACTAGGTTTTCCAGAAAAAGGGTTTTCGCACAAACGACTTCGGAACTTCGCGGCGACTGCATGGATGGGTTCTTGGAGATGATAAGGACCCATTTACGCAAACCACTCGAGGTTCCAACCTCGTTTGACCTAATTTTTAATCCAAGAAACTATAGAGTCCTATAACACGCTAAATTCCGACTTTCACCCCGAATCGAATTCAAACTCGATTCCTTTCACAAAACTCGAACTTTAACGGCGTCGAATATATTCTAGTGTCTTTTTCCTAGCTTTTGGAACTAGGGTTTCAAGGTTTACTCCCAAAAGTTATGAAAATGACATTTAACCAAATATATCCGATAAAAACGTATTTAGGGTTTCCGATCTCAATTTTCGCGCTAAAGAGAACTCTAGCACCTAACCTAGGTTTACAAACTCAACTAACTAGAAGTTGAGCACTACAACTAGGTATTCTAGGGTTCCAACTAAGACAACAAAGAGTAAAGGAAACAAGAACTAGAGAAGAGAACTTGGATCGCAGCAGAGTTGATTAAAACTCGACTCACTTACCACGAATCGTCACTAGGGTTTGAGAAAGCTGATCTCCACCTTGCCTAGCTTCTCCACAAGCTCAAGAACACTGAGGAGAAGGGTTTAGATGGAGGGGATGCTTGAGAGAGAGAGGGAGAGCTCCATGGGAGAGAGAAGGAGAGGGAGAGGAAGCTAGAGGGTGAGAGTGAGAGAGAGGAGACGTGAGAGGGAGTGAAGTGAAGGGGAGGGAGAGTGAGTTGGCTGGGGAAGGAGACTTAGAGGGGAAGACACCAGAAGGTGCTGAGGTGGCTGGGCAATGGGCAGCAAGGAGGGCTCTGCCCCCTGCCCGGTCGCCTCGGCCGGCAATACCGGCCAGGGCCGGCGGTACTGCCGCCCAAGGCAGAAAAACCACAAAAACCCCCGAAAAATTCCGAAACTTGGGAATCCTTCCCGAAAACTTTTAGGATGGATTCAAGGATAGCTAAAGAAGGTTTAGAAGCTACAATTGCTACACGAGTCTAAACGGAGATTGAAATCAATTTTTTAAACCAAAATCTTCAAAACTAAACAAGATTAACTCCAAATAAAGATCCGAACAACTCTTAAGGCTTTGATTAACATTTAAAAAGACAATTAAAAACTCAGGATGTCACACTCCCCTGGCTCCTTTTGGCTGGAGGGGACTCGGCAAGGCGACGTGCAAGGAGTGGGCGGCGACGTGCGCACAGGCAACATGTCGCCCCCGTTGGAAAAGCGGACTCCGGCAGTACCGCCCGACTGGCCCGGTACTGCCGCTCACCTGGCAGTTCCGCTGTTACACCGGCGGTAGCTCCGGCTTCAGCAGGAAAACTCTGATTTCTTCGCGGGTTCACTTCGGCGCTTACTCAATTGACTTGGGCTCTTTTAGGATAGGTTCGGGGGATCCTATTGAAGGTTTTCGAACTTAGGTTTTAGACCTAACTTATTCGATTTAGAGTTTCGACCAAAATTGAAACTCGAGCTTTCGAACGAGAGAAATAATCGAACGGAACGGCCAAAGAGATTCGAAGGCGAATAACTCCACATTAAGATCCAAAATCAAATCAAGGCACTAACAAACACTTAATTAGCTTAATTAAGCCTAATTATTCTTAATTACAAATTCAGGGTGTTACATTTGCGGAAGAGAGTGAAGCATAGGAAGCCTTTGTCGATGGCTCCTAGTCGAGGATGTGCTTCACTAGGCCTAACTCTCTATACCATTTTGTGCGCGTTAATCTCAAAAATTTGCACTTAAAGAGATGTTTGAACATGAGGGTTCTCTAATGGTCTTGTACCTTCCCAAAGTGTTGACTAGGTTGAACTCTAGTTTATCCATTTGCTAGTTAGATTGGCTTTGCTTCTAGTCTTGAAATTATGCTAAGTGTTGCTATTGTTGAAATCATGCAAAATTAGTATAACTCCTTTTGAGATAGTTAGCAAAAATTGAAATATGCTATTGGATATGACTTAGGATGACATACTGTGAACTTGAGTAGCTTGGTGTCATACTTTGTCTAAGTGGTCACTTGCAAAATCCTCAAAGCTCTTCTAGGTTGCATTTCATCCAAAAATTGCTCTCTTGATGCCTATATTGCCAAAACGGGGAGAAAACATAGAAAAAGCATCTTAGAGGGAAGGAAATTAAAAAAATGCTTTCTCATAATCATATTGAACAATTATCCTTGCATTTGGATCCTCAAGAGGGAGATTGAAGGACTATGTGGAGGTCCATCCATATTTGTGATGAGTATTTGACTTTATTTGAGCAAGGTGTACTCAGGTTTGAGTTTGATTTGACTAGGAATTGCATGTTTGAATTTATGATAAATGTGGACTAACATGTAGGAAGAAAAAGGTAAGATTGTATTTTGGATTGTGCAAAATGGTTTGGTCCTTGTAGTACAGGTTATTGAGGCAGCTGTGGTCATTGGTGAGTACCGAGACTAGGTTGGGAGAACCGAAGTCCAGAACGGTCGAGGATGCCGACGAGATGGTTGGGCTCAAACCGGGATCACCTGGACGTTATGGAAATGGACTTGAGGTGGCTCAAGGTTATCGGTTCGGGTTGGAGGCTCGAAGAGGCGGAAACGGAGCGGTCAAGTCCGAAGAATGAAGGCCCGTTGCATCGGGTTGATCGGGTTTTGTTTAAAACCCATGTATAGCCTATGTGGCCCATGTAAAGCCCATGTGTGGGGTGTAATGAGTCGGTTAATCCTAGCCCTTGGTGCAATGCTCTAGTGTCGGGACCCCGAATTTGCAAATCCGGACCCTCTGTGTATTCAGCACTAGTCCAGGAACGCGCTAGTGCACACAGTCTTAACATCGGTAAATATCACAATCATACCAATCGATACTATCAAAGTACTTTATTTAAATAACCAAACTGGTTACTCGACCTTATGGCCAAGTTACAAATGTATGCCTCGTAAGGCGAAACTTATTCAGAGAAAAATAATAGCAAATGAAAATCAAATAGCTGCGTGGCGCCATCCAGTATACCACAGGCAATTCGATCGGCTCGCATCCCTAAGTAGACGGATCCTCCTGAAGTTCCTCCTCCACACCGGCGTAGTCTCCTCTTCAACCGATGTTGTGTTGAGGCAAGGGTGAGTACTTGGTACTCGACAAGTCATGCACGTAATGCAGGCTAATATACTATATGCATGGCTTGGTACAAAGGAATAACTCAAGGTATATTTGCGAAATGACATTTGAAAAGTAATATAAGTAGATTCAAAGCGGTAGAAATAAGTAAAACATAAATAACTTTTCAAGAAGTTTGGTAAACATCTTCCCCATCCTAATCCAAATTTCCATCAACTTCATTATTAGTCCAGCCCAACCTTTCAAACCAAAGTTATTTTTGAGAAAATCTAACCCTTGACTGTAATTCCCGAGCATTGTCCAGTACCGTGGACTCGGCTATTCAAATAGATTCTACACTCTGCAGAGGTTATGCACTTTACCCACAAGATACAGTCAAACACCACAAAGGCGAGTTCAGTAACAAAGCCTTTCTAAGCCTCAAACAACACAGGTGGTCCTCTCAGGTTCGTGCTCTACACCATCCCTTCCCTTAGCCAAGGCGAAGTATGGGACCAACACACCGTTAGATGGGTATCCGGCCACAGCCACGACACGCTCCCCGCACAATCACACAAGCGGTGTAATTGACACCCCGAGGCTCCACAAGTGAGTCCTTAGCGACTTAGTCAACTAGGGCCGTCCCATTCCACCCATGTGGTTGCAAGTATGACCCAGTTCAAAGGCTTGCAAGGTTAAGTCCTTAGAGTGACCAGGGCAAGACTACCCAAGAACCAAATCAACATCCCCAATGCCACAATCGCCCACTGATTACTCTTGCCACATGCCCCTGGCCGAAATCGTTTATCAAACCCCAGCTTGATTACCATGCACCACGTGCCATCAACATCACATGATACTTTTCCAAAACAGGTTCAATATATCATTAAGTCAATATTAACATTTGATTGTCCAAAATCATGTCATGAGCACGAAAGGTGTCTAAACAAAGATACTACAACGGCCTAAAACCCATGTTGGCAATTTGATTATGTCCAACTAGTAAACCACAACTAGGGTGACAAGGGTCATGGCACATACTTAAATAATCAAGGTGTCATACTGACAAATTGGTATTTATCTAACCCCATGTTTAAACAAAGTATCTTTCTAATTGATTTAGCATGCAATAGTTTAAATCAAAATAGATTTCAAATAGGATCACCATGGTCAAAGCACAACTTGCCTTCAAAAAGTACTTGTTCTTGGTCTTGAGTTGGATCCTGAGTCAATACTTCTCCTTCGAATCCTTCCGGCACTTCAACGTCTACTCGTAAAGCGTGCAAATAGCAATACACAAATAAACAATAGGCAAAAACATCCCAAAACTCCAAATAAAATCCATAAACAGAGAGAACATAATTTTCTGGATTTTTAGAAACTGGAATCGTCAAATTTGGAGTTAAGACGCAAAAGTTATGATTATTTAAAGTTTAAATAATCAATTAAATAATTTTACAGAGAAAAACTTTAGTCCAAAAATTAAATAAAATTCATATTTGAGTAGATCTGAATTTTATACAAATTTAGAAATTTGAATCACTCAAATCGGAGTTGAAACGCAAAAGTTATAAGCGTTTGAAGTTTGAATCTAAATTTGAATCAATATTTCGAATTAATAAATCATTTTCTTTTTCGGAAATTAATTATTGCGTCAGCATGGACACGTGTCAGCTCCTGATTGGCTGGCTGACGTCAGCCGGCTCATGGGCTCATCTCACAGCGCGTTTAGGTCCACGGTGGACCCGGTCCCACGCTTCGGTGAGGTCGACAGTGGGACCCACTGCCGGTCGCGGGTCTCACGCAAACGCGGGCCGACGTGTGGGCCCCTCGACATGCGGGGCCAGCGTGTCAGGGACACGCTCACACGCCAGCGTCTGGCGGCCGACCGCGTCGGTCCATCTTCCCGACACGCGAGCGCAATCCGGCCGTTGGTTTGAAATTCAACGGCGCGGATTAGATCTAGTGTTGACGCGTTTGGGTTAACGCATTGATTTCGGACCGTTGGATCTAGATCCGACGGTGGAGATTGGATCTAGGATTTGGAACGGATCTCACCGTGAGATGACGTGGCGTGTCCGGGCCCTTGGATGAAGATCCGGCGGTGAGGAAGCTTGAAGTCCGGCGATGGCCCACGGCGGCGCTGGCTTGACGGAGCTGGAGACGATGACCACTGCTACGGCGTTGCGGGACCCTTTCGGCGAAGTGCGAGGTAGCTCCGGGTGCGCCTCGACGCGAGGAGTCGATTCTGACACAACGGCGGAGGACGACGGAGATGGCCGCAATCGGCAAGGAACCGCGGCGGAGGGAAGAGACAACTCCGGCGAGCGATTGCGGCTCAACGGGCGGCGGCTCAGCGGCGTTGTCTAGATTACTGGTGCGCTAGGTCAAAGCGATCCTCGGTGTGAGCGATCATTAAATAACCTCGGCGTCCGTGCGGAAAGCGGAGACCTAGTTCTTCACGGCGGCGCGCGGCGAGTCCGGCTCGGACTTCGGCGGGACGACGACGGAGAACCATCCCACGTGGCGCGATCGGCCAGTCCGCGATCGCTGGCGCGATCGGACCGATCCGGTTTCGGCTCGAGCAGTGCAGTCAAGTTACGACCGTTGGATCTTGATCCGACGGTCGGATCGATTGGGGTTAGGAGTGGGTTCGGTCGAGTCAATCGGCTCGGTCGGACTCGAACTTCGAAGTCTGACTTCGGGCTCGGTCGGATGAACAAGAATCGACTTCGGTTTGGATTTCCAGCGATTTAATATTTAAAATAATTCCCAGTAATTCATTTAATTCATTAAAAATAGCAAATGACTCAGAAAAATTCCAGAAAAATTCTGGAAAATATTTTGGATCATTTTGGACTCAAATAAAATATTTCCAACAAAATTTTATTTGCAAAAATTAAATTCTTTAATTATTTCAAAATGGAATAAATTCAAATAAATTCCAAATAAATCCAAATAAATTCCAGAAAATTCCAAAAATTCACCAAAGTGCCAAATCACACATGAATTTAAGAGAAGCAAAATTTTGGGGTGTTACATCTAGGGTTTGGGACTCATCCAAAGGTGGTAGGTGGCCCAAGAGTAGTATAAATATAAGGGGAGGGGTGCCCTCCCTCACTTGAAGGTTTGAGTTGCTCCTTTGAGTTTTTCCCACATGAAGTGAGGCTTTGTAAACCTTCCAACCAAAAAATACAAAGATTTTCTTTACATTCTTGTGAATTTAAATTCCGCATTTACATTATGTCTTTACTTTATGCAATTTAAATTCAGCAATTACTTTCTGGCATATAAATTCTTGCAATTTACTTTCTCGTAATTTGGATTTGCCTTCTCTCCTTCTAAATGTTGTTTATAAAGGATATCTTGAGGGTCCTCATTTGGTTTTACATCTTTCTTGCACCCTAGGATAGACTAGAGATCAAGTTTCTACCAAGATTGCAAATATGTCCTAAACTTGTTCGTCGCGCAGCAGTGAGTCTTCGATTTTTAGAAAATATAGAAAATACTTTTTGAGTTATTCTTATTGGATAAGGTGAGTGAATCATATACCCATATTTGTAAAAAAAATTGAGTCCACTGGTTGCACCATTTGGGAGCTATGAGGTATAAACCGAGCCCTAAATTTCCTGATAGAAGTTCCTGACTATCTGTAGTCCTTGATTTTTCCTGTTTTTTCTACAAGTATTTTGGAGGTTATTTTTAATGGACTTTTTCATGACTCATATTTTCATAAGGTGAAAAATTCCCAAAAATTTTGGATCAACAGAAGTCCACCAACTACCTACTCCAACTGAGGACAATTCCTGAAAAATCTGCTTTTGCTTTTCTAAAATAGGCTTTTGTGATTTGGTTTGATCTCTTTTAGAAAAGAAGTATTTGAATTGATTCCTCTTTACTTTGGACACTTGACAACAAGGATTGTGATTGAAAAATCCCTCACATGATTCATGGTTCTCTTCCATGTAAGCTAGGTATACACATAGTTGTCTAGTCATTCTCGTTTTTGCGGGTTTTGCGATTTTGAGGAGCACCGGTTTTCTTGCAGGATTGTTTTGTGTACGTTGAGTAGGGGACAATTTTATTTGGGATCATTCACCCCCCTCTGATCGCCATCTTGGTCCTTCACCAACCATTTCTAATACCAAACCATAACCCAACCAAGACCAAACCAAGTTCCAACCCACTCCATTGTTCTGAAACCGAACCATAACCAACCTAAACCAAAACCAATACCCAAAATTCTATACTTGACAGTATTTCCCAAGCTGCTCGTGACCATGAACACGGCTAATCGATTAGTTTATTTATTTCTCTGCAGAAATTGCACACTTTACCCACATGACACACTCTAGCAATCATGTCAACCATGCCACGCGATACTCATCGTATCCGTTTTGCTAGATTGCAAGAAGACCTTTCGAAGGGTTAGGATTTACCCCTTGCTCTAGCCCGGTAATGTACGTTCCATCTATGGCAACAGGGGTCACTAGATCTGTAACACCCCAGCACCTAGCATGCCCAGAATGTCACCACAACAACTAAATACAACATCTATAAACATATTTTAATGGTAAATTACAGCAACTACGCTCATTGCTTAAACAAAATTTTGGCAGCATATACTTTGTTTTTTCCATGGTTTTCAGCATCAATAAATAGAGGCATAGCAAGATATTACAATGAAGACAGCTCTAACATGGCAACTACAGATTTCAACTACAATTCAAGTCCAAAACAAAATTTAAATGTCGCATACCAATAGGGAATTTAAACATTTACTAGTGACAACCAACGAAGCAATAAAACCATAGCTTAGTTCCATAAGATAACCACCATAACTATGGAAAGGGTTTGACATTGTCTATTTGTGTGGTGCTAAGTGAAGACATGATTGTAGCTCCCTTCCCCTAACGCTAGATTCAAGGTACCTAAAAAAACATAAACAACAAGCGTGAGTTCATCACTCAGCAAAGTGTATTGCAATGGTACAAAAACAATAACAATTCACATACATACTTTATGCCATTCACACATCATAAGGATCAGCTCATAACCTTCTTGACTTACGCTCTCATATAACATCGTCATAAACATCTCAATAAAACATCTTCATATGCATCTCATAGAACATCATAAGCATCTCATAAAACAACTTCATTCATGCAATGCAATGCAATGCAATGCACATGTCTCTTTGAAGCACATACCGGTATTGCCGAGTGCACACCCGTCGGTGTGCACCCTCTTTCCCCTTCCATCCCGTAGATGGAGGGTGCCTAATCTTACTGACTCGCTCCCATACACAACCGTGGATGGGACTACGAGATAGATCTTTCGTGTTCACTACGTGTGAACACAGAGGCCCGCATCAGAATGGGACGCCTCTTCCATTATCAATGCACATATGCCACATCATGATATAACTTGCATAACGGAAACTCAATATAACAACAGCATATCTTTGAACTAAACATGAACAACATAACACATGCGAGGAACAACATGGCAACATAGAGCATCATTTAGTAACATAGCAAAACTACACAACTATTTGGTCACCCAAAACCCCAATACACTTGCCTTCACCCACGCGGAACGGATTGGCGAGACATTGAAGGCACACCCGGGGGCAAACCACCTGCACATAGGTACAATACATTCAAAAATTGTCCACAAAACCGTACGAGAGCGATCATCTACAACGACTTCGCAACCCACTCCTAAAACCCGAAAACAGAGAATCTGTTTCGTCGGGACAGCAGGCTTCCAACTAGCATAACTTGAGTTCTAAAACTCCAAATCAAGTAAACGAGTACATTTTATATAAGCTTATAAAATTTCCTATCTTTTCCTAAGTATTGGCGAAGACTGAATCAGCCTATAAACTTGCCTAATCTACAGTTGAACACGATCTGTTCCAAACAAATCACAGATTTGACAGTGCTCGGTAAAACAGCCATAACTTTTAAACGGCTGGACGGAATTTAGCGTTCTTGGTGTCCAATTAAGGGTAATTAAATTACCTACAACTTTCTCAAAAGCCTACTGACCATATCACAAATCTAAAATTGTCTAAATCGCGTCCAAAGACCGACAACCGAATCTGCCTGAGGACAGAACGCATCACAGATTGTAAATCCTCCTAAATCCATCTACTAGCAGCACCTAAACATCAAATTTAAGTATGCAAATCCCCATATAAACAGTACCCAAACATCACAAGAGAACCTACAATGCTTACCTCCCCTTGAAGAATCAACGAACCGATGACCAATCTCCTTCTCTCGGCTCGATCTTCCCTCGAATCGCCGGAATCGCCAGATCATCGGCATTCGTCGGATTCTTCTCGGTTGCAAGGCTTCCCAATGGAAGGATCAATGGAGGGGAAGGTGAGGCAGCTATGGGGAGCAAGAACCCTAGCTAGGGCCGGCTAGGGTGGTGGAGGCACAAGGCAAGGGAGGAGGAAGGGGGCGGCGGCTAGGGGAGGGAAGGGAGCGCAATGGGGAGGGAGGTGGCTACCAAGGGGAGGGTGGGGCACATGGGGAGGAGAGGGTTAGGGTTAGGCAGGAATCCCCCCACATGGGCCAAACCCCCCCCACCGACAGCTCATTTAATTTCCCCAAGGCTCAAACTGACTCCCACAAGGCCCAACCTCCCCCAGAGAGGCCCATACACATGGAAAATCCCAAAAATATGACATAATCTCATACCATAATGTCACAAATCTAAAATATCACATTTTATAATGTCACATTCTCTAATATCACATTTTTTTGATGTCACAAGATCGCACCCACTGTGCTCACGATGGAGTTGCATCACATCGCCCTTGCCCTCCCTATAGCCAGGTGTCAGCGTATGCGCTAACAGACCCCTTCCGAAGTGGGGTGTATGAAGTTCGGACGGGGGGCTTTTGTGGAGACTGCTCGAGAGGCGATGGAAAGGAAACAGAGGCGAAGATCACAAGAAGACACTAGGGTTTACCCAGGTTCGGGCCCTCTATGCGAGTAATAGCCCTAGTCCTGCTTGTCTTGCTCTTGCTTGTGTTCTTAGGGAAAATGAAACAGCCAGGGGCTGGAGCCTGAGGACTCCCGCTCAAAGGACAAGGAATTAACCTACAAGATCGAACCTCAGAGGACCAACCCCCGCTCCCATACACCCCAGCTGCCTTTTATACCCGGACTGGCTGGGGCTCATGGGGCTTACAATAGTGCAGTACATTGAATACACTTGACATGCCGCATTTAATGCACCTGTCACTGTTCTTGCAGCACACTTAATGCCCTGGCACAGCCATCCTCTCCCCCGCATCGGGCCCCGCGCCTGCCGGCTCCGCCCGCTCTGTCGGGGTGGGAAATTGCACCGTGACGCCATTTGTAATAATGGCGCGCGTTGGGAATACGCGCCGCCATACTGTGGCCTTCATTACTCCCATTTAATGCGCACGATACGCATTAAATGTCTTTGACCTTCTGTGTGGCTGCACATGTTACTAGGTGGCCTCGGGAACTGAGCGCCAGTGGTGTGGACTGGACGCCACATGTCTGCTAGGCGATCACACTGCTGGCCGCCAGCGGCATGGCCTGGTCGCCACCTGTCCGCTGGGCGGCCACCTTACTGTCCGCCGGCGGCGTGGTCTGGACGTCACGTATCCGCTAGGCGGTCACACTGCTGGCCGCCAGCGGCATGGCCTGGTCGCCACGTGTCCGCTGGGCGGCCACCTTACTGTCTGTCGGTGGCGTGGACTGGACGCCATGTATCCGCTGGGCGAACACACATCTGGCCGCTAGTGGCGTGGCCCGGACGCCACCAGTCCGCTAGCGGCCACCTTAGTAAGTGCCAGCGGCGTGGCCTGGACGCCACCTGTCTGCTGGCAGCTCTTACTAAAGTGTAGTGGGCACCCTGGTGTAGAATACACTAACAGTAGCCCCCAGACCCACCCTGGAGCGCCCTTTATACCTTTTTGGAAAATAAAAGCGGCTTAGTCTCCCGGGTGGGTCCATCATAAATGCTCACGTGACGCTGCGGCTTTAAATGCCGCCGTCGTTTCCGGGCATCGAGGCGGAGCATGCAGCCGCTCCCGCCTCATAACCAGCGCGGGCCTTGGGAATATGCCTGCGCCCTTTCTGATTTTTTGGGTTTCCCGCCATCGAACCACCGCGCCCCCTCGGGTCTCCCGCCGAATCATTCCTCCATGCTCATATATATATAAGAGGCCATCGTGGGAGTGGTTCGTTTCTTCTTTTCAGCTTCGCCCAACTGCTGAGCCCTAACCTTTGCTCCTTGAGAACTGCTTTTTTGTTGCACATCGCCTCCTTCTTGCACCTTCTCTTCTTCGCTCATATGGCGCCTCCAGCACCTCTGCTCCCTCCATCGACCGTCAAGGATGTAGACGCCGCGAGGTTTTCCCGGTACATCTCCGGTGGCACCACCCGCACCCGTGCCAGGACCGCCGCGCCCGACTGCCACCCGGGAGAAGTGATCTTCTTCGGCTGGGCAATGTTGGCGGGTCTCCTCCCGCTAATCTCCGACTTCTACCTTATCGTCCTCAACTTCTACTCCATCCACAACATTCACCTTCCTCCTAACTCTGTCATCCTCCTTGCTGTCTTTTGCCCACTTCAGCGAAATGTTCGTGGGAGTGGCCCCCAACCTTCCTCTCTTCCGCTTCTTTTACGCCTTGCACGCGGCCAAGAACTCCACCCCGTCGGGCAGCTGCCACCTCCGTCTCTGGGATGGGGCGGCGTAGCGCTACATTCCGCTGGACTCCCGCTCCAACTGGAAGACTTGGCGCAACGAGTGGCTCTACGTCGCAGACGACAGCGACTGGGCCGGTGAGCAGCAACCCCAACTGGGGAGCGCACGTCGACAAGACGCCCAAGCTCCGGACGATGCTGGCCCGCGTGGACCAGCTGCGGACTACGGGCCTTACGGGAGGCATGGTTCTTCGAGACTACATATCTCGGAGAATCAGTCCCCTCGGCGCCATGCCCGCCTCGCTTGGCAGTATACGGGCTCCGACGACATGACCCGGACAGCTCCTAGAGGTAGGCCACTTGCTTTCCTTTCTTTTTGGGTGACTTTTGCGACTGCCGCTGAGTTGACGACGGTCTTTCTTTTCTTTTCTTTTCAGCCGCAGGGGACTTAACCCCCGCAAAGATCGACTCCTGGATGGGGTTGCTGGGCATGTCCAGCTCCTTCCCGCCTTTTCCGGCGGGCGCACTCCCACTTTGCCAAGTGGAGCCCCGGGAGCGCGTGGCGATCACCCGCGCCATGCCCAACATGGATGCCATGGGACTGGTGAACACGCCCCGCCAAGGGGCGTTGACGATCCGGGGCCCTCCACCAGCTGGCGACCAGGGAAGGGGCAAGCGCCCTGCTGACGGCGATGCCCCTGGCGCCAACTCTAGGAGGGCTTTCGTCCAGGCAGGGGTGCAACGACCTCAGCCGCACCGCTTGGCCCGATCGGGGCGGGGAGCTCCACAGCGGCTATGGCTGTGACCTCAACCTCTCCCGCTGAGGTGGTTGACGTCGACGTCGCTCCGATCCTTCCGTTGCCACCGCCTGCGCAGGTTGATCCGCCGCTGCCGCCATCGCAGGTTGACTCGCCGCCGCCGGCGCAGGTTGACCCGCCAGCTCTGGATCCGCCAGCCCCAGTTCTTCCGCCGGCGCCAGCTGTGCAGGCCAAAATACTGCTAGCACCGGCGCTGCGAAGGGGACTGACGCTCGCACCGGCCGCGCCTCACTTCAGGAGGCCTCTTGCCGGGTACTTAGGCCAACACACAACATATTGTTAAGTTCTTTTTAGTCTGAGAGGCTTATCTCCTTTTTACCTTCTTCAGGGCGGCTACTTCAAGTGCCACTGGGGCGACGAGCCTTTGCATCGATCGTGGCAGCTACGCTGGCGGTCGAGCACCAAGGCGACCCAGGCGACCACCAGGTGGCCACCGCAGGGGCGGCCATCTTACCACCCGAAGGTGAGATGGGCTTGCCGCCCACTCCGGAGGTCCCCAGCGCTTCAATCCCTCGGCAGATGTGGACACCCTGCTGGCCGCCCTTGGCGAACTACACTCTAGTGTGAGCTACCGCCTCACGAAGAGCAAGGAGAGGCTGAGGGAGGCCACCGTGGAGAACAACCGCCTCCGCAAGAAGGTGCAGGACTAGCGCGGCCGAGCGGAGTGGTTGGAGCGGGACCTGCAGCAGGAGAGGGAGCAGGGAGCCTTCCGCGTCGAGGCGGTCACCCGAGAGCGCGACAAGGAGAAGGGCGAGCGGCTCTGTGCGGAAACCGAGACCACCTCCATGCTGCGCCCAGCCTTCGACCGGATGGTAGCTAGCTTGACGCCATTGGGGCTGGAGCAGCCGGCCCCGATTGAGCAGATGGCCCAGCACTATTCCTTCTGCATGAGCCGGATCGCCGACTTCCTCACCTTCCTGCCAGGCGCGTTAGCCACCCGGTCCAGCCAAGAAGGGTAGGCGGTCGCGGCGACCACGGCGACGTACGTGCTTGCCTGCTGCGCTAGCCGGGATGCCAACTTCGACCCCCTGGCAGCCATCCAGGGAGTGGAAGGGGACTGGGCCCACGCAGAGGCACAGGTCAGCAACGCCGCCGAGCAGGTCGCCGATCAGCTCAAGATGGTCAACCCGGTGCTGGAAGCAGTGGCCGAGGACGTGGCGCTTGGGCTGGACGTTGACCCGGTGGAGGACCAGGAGGCCGCAGAGGCCGCGGCGGATGAGGAGTAAAAGCTCCAGACTTAGCTGTGCCTACTTTTTTGTTTTGTCGTCCTTTGTAAAAGACTCATGCAAGTCAGATTCATGTTTATAAATGTATATACTACCTCCCTTTTCGTGTCTTATGTTTGGATGCTTGTCCGCGCCTGAGCGTCATGAACGTGTTGAAAACCGTGCCAAACTAGCCATCCGATCGCCCATCCCTGCTCGCCACACTCACCCAGTGGTCCCACTTTTACCGTCAAGAATTCAAAGAGCCGTAAGGTGCTGAGGGAGACTACACGGACACAGCCCATCTGGGCGCAAACCAGAAAAAAAAAGAGAGCAAAGGCTACAACTGCTTTGAATGAAAACGAATGCTTAATTAAAACCGAGGCTTCCCCCGACCAGCTAAGGAGAGGAAAGCTCAGTCCGGCTGGTCGGGGCACACAGCCCTGCACTTACAGCCAGTTTAGGGATAGAACTTGCGCAGAAGCTCTATGTTTTGGGAGTTCGCCAACTCCCCCCGTCTTCTGTGGCCAACCTGACCGCCCCGGGATGAGAGACTGAGACCACCTTGAAGGGGCCCTCCCACTGGGGAGATAGCTTGTGCAACCCGGTATGCGTCTGAATTATGCGCAAGACCAGGTCGCCCACTGCCAGTGTTCTCTCGCTGACCCGGGTGGCATGGTATCGCCTGAGACTTTGCTGGTACCGGGTAGCGCGCAAGGCTGCGCGGTCTCGCACTTCTTCCAGGAGATTGGCATCCTCTCGACGCAGATCCTCCTGGGCTTCCTCTGTGAACGCCGCCACGCGCGGTGACCCTAAGGCCAGCTCCGAAGGCAGGACAGCTTCCGCGCCGTACACCAGGAAGAAGGGAGTCTCTCCGGTGGCCCGACTGGGAGTGGTATGGAGCGACCACAATACTGCCGGGAGTTCTTCAGTCCACCGGGCTCCTAGCTTGTGGAGTCGATCAAATGCCCTGGTCTTGAGGCCCTTCAGCACCAGCGCATTAGCCCGCTCAACTTGGCCATTACTCCTCGGGTGGGCCACCGAGGTAAAACAAACCTTGGTGCCCATTTCTTCACAGAAACCCAAGAAGGCAGCGCTGGTGAACTGCGTGTCATTGCCGGTGATGATGCGGTTGGCGACCCCAAAGCGGGCGAAGATTCCTTGCATGAACTTGATCGCAGCGGCGGCAGTAATCGCTCTTACTGCTTCAGCTTCCACCCATTTGGTAAATTTGTCAATGGTGATGAACAGATGGGTGTAGCCCCCTGTGGCCTGCGGGAACGGGCCCAGGATATCCAGCCCCCAGACCGCGAAGGGCCATGAGATCGGGATGGTTTGCAGAGCCTGGGCTGGTCGGTGGATTTGCTTGGCATGGAACTGGCATGCCTCGCACTTCCTCACAAGCTCGCAAGCATCCTGGAGGGCGGTCGGCCAATAGAACCCTTGGCGGAAAGCTTTCCAAACCATCGTTCGACTTGACAAATGGCTCCTGCACACGCCTCCATGGATATCAGAGAGCAGACTGCTCCCCTCTTCCTGAGTGATGCACTTCAGAAGAATTCCGTTTCTACCCCGGTGGTACAGGTCCCCGCCCACCAGGGTATAGCACTTGGCCTTTCGTGCTATCTTCTCTGTTGACGCATCATCGTCGGGGCACACTTGATCCCGCAGGTAGGCCAGGATCGGATCCATCCATGAGCCCTCCCGGTTAAGTGTAGCGACCACTAGGTGATCGTCCGGGTACTCCGTTTGGCCAAACGTTTCCACCCGTACTACTCTCCCTTCCGGAACGAGGGCTGGAGTAGCGTCACCATCGTCCTCACCAGAAATGGGGGCTACGATGGACGGTCGCGGCAGTCTTTCTTCAAAGACTCCAACCGGAACAGGGGATCTAGTCGAGGCGAGCTGTGCGAGCCTGTTCGCCAAGTAGTTGTCACGTCGGGGATATGGGTATACCCTAGCCCGTCGAAGTGTCGCTCCATCTTTCTGACCTCTGCCAAGTACCCCGCCATGATAGGGTTAGAGCAGGAGAACCCCTTTCTAGCTTGGTTGACGACTAGCAGCGAGTCGCCCTTAACTTGTAGGCGCCGAACTCCGATGGCTGCGGCGGTGCGAAGCCCTACCAGCAAGCCTTCGTACTCAGCGATGTTATTGGTGGCCTTGAAGTCCAGGACGACCACGTAATTGAGGTGGTCCTCGGTTGGGGAAACCAGGAGGACCCCAGCCCCCGCGCCTTCGATCCTGAAGGAGCCGTCGAGGTAGAGTGTCCAGGGAGAGGGCGCGGGGGTTTCTTCAGCTTCAAGCTCGGCAGGAGTCCACTCGACGACGAAGTCCGCCAACCTTTGACTCTTGATTACGGTGCGGGGAGCGAACTTGAGACCAAACTCGCCCAGCTCCACAGCCCACTTGGCAATACGGCCCTCCGCTTCACAATTGTGAAGAATCTCGCGCAAGGGATAGGCGGAAACCACCGTGATCTCCCTTCCTTGGAAATAATGCCGCAGCTTCCTAGACGCCACCAGCATGGCATACACCATCTTCTGAGCCTGTGGGTACCTTGTTTCTGCATCATGTAACACCTTGCTGACGTAGTAAACCGGCCGCTGGACGCCTTCCCGTTCTGCCACCAGTGCCACGCTCACGACCGCCAGGCTGGCCGCTACATACAACAGCAGCGGCTCACCTGGCTCGGGGGCGACCAGCACCGGAGGGGAGGAGAGGTACTTCTTTAAATCTTCGAGTGCTTGATGCGCTTCTGTAGTCCATTCGAAAGAGTTAGTCTTCTTCAATAGCTTGAAGAAGGGGAGGCTCCTTTCCCCCAGCCGGGCTATGAACCGGCCAAGAGAGGCCAGACGACCAGCTAAGCACTGCATGTGCTTGAGCCTTGTGGGTTGTTGCATGCGCTCGATGGCTGTAATCTTTTCTGGGTTGACCTCGATTCCACGACTGGAAACGAGGAACCCGAGCAGCTTTCCGGACGACACACCGAACACACACTTCTCAGGATTCAGCTTCAAGCAATACTGCCGGAGGTGGGAGAAAGTCTCCTCTAGATCTTCAACAAGCCCAGCAGTCTTTTTGGTCTTCACTACCAAGTCATCAACATACACTTCAAGATTTTTTCCAATCTGTGACCGAAAATACCGTGTGCATAGCTCGCTGGTAGGTCGAACCAGCGTTCTTCAGCCCAAATGGCATTCGGACATAACAGTACACGCCTAGAGGGGTCACAAAAGCAGTCTTCTCCTCGTCTTCCTGCGCCATACTGATCTGGTGGTAGCCGGAGTAGGTGTCCAGGAAGCACAAGACCTCGCACCCTACTGTGGAGTCGACGACGATGTCTATTCGCGGCAGAGGGTACGGGTCCTTGGGGCAGGCTTTATTGAGGTCAGTGAAGTCGATGCACATCCGCCACTTCCCATTCAACTTCTTGACGAGCACGGGGTTGGCCAGCCACTCAGGGTAGGCGGCCTCCCGTACAATCCTTGCCTGTAGCAGTTTCTCTACTTCATCCTGAATGGCATCTTGCCGCTCTGGTGCCTGCCTCCGGACTTTCTGCCGGACTGGGTGCACTCCAGGGAGCATTGCCAATTGGTGCTCAATCACCTCCCTAGGGACCCCGGTCATTTTAGATGGTTCCCAGGCGATCACATCTAGGTTAGACCGGAGGAAGGTAACGAGCGCGCCTTCCTATTATGGTGCTGAGGTTGGCACCAATCTTCACGGCCTTCCCAGAACCGTCCTCGCCCACGGGGACCGCCTTCACCTCACCTGAGCGACCAGGTGAGGCGCGGGCCTTGACCGGGGGGAGCTCTGGGCAGTCGTCCTCGCCTCGGGCCGATCAGGTGGTGCCGGCCAGGTCCTGTACCTGCTCACTAGGGCGCAGGGCCTCCAGCCGATCCACCTTCACAGTAATCGGGCTCCCAGGCCCTGGGATCTTCACCATCATGTAGGCATGATGCATGGCCGCCATGAACTTAACCAAAGCTGGGTGGCCAAGCAAAGCATTGTACGGGAGGTCAAAGTCGGCGATCTCGAAGTTGATTTTCTCTGTCCGGAAGTTCTCCACACTTTCGAAGGTGACAGGCAGCCGGACTTATCTCAGGGGCGTCAGGCCGACCCCATGAGCCACTCCGTAGAAGAGAGGGGCAGGGCGCAACTCCTCATAGGGAATCTGGAGTGCCTTAAATGCCCTGACAGACATAAGGTTGATGGAGCTTCCTCCATCAACAAGCACTCGCCCAAGTCTTGCATTTCGAACCGTGGGGGAAACCACGATCGGAAGATGGCCCAGGCCTGAGGTGCTCTCCGGGTGGTCGGCTCGACTGAAAGTGATCGGCTCCTCCGACCATTTCAGTGGCCTACTCGCCCCGGGGGTTGGTACGGTGGCGCACACTTCTCTCCAATCTCGCTTGTACTGCGAGTTTGAAGAGTAGGTGGCGGAGCCACCATGAATGAACGCCACCGTGTGCTCCGCTTGCTGAAAGGCCAGCGGAGCAGGGTATTCACCTGCGTCATCACGGTCGTCTTTGCGGCATTCCTTAAGCCGCTGCTCCACCAGCTTGGACATGACCTGGCAATCCGCCAGATCATGCCCATTGGTCCTGTGGATGGGGCAGTAAGGTCTGCCCCCGTCATCTTCTCGGTGGGGCGAACGGCGGTCCCCGCGGTCGCTACGCGAATCCCGGCGATCGCGGCTTGGCCTCTGGCTCAGTGACTAGGATCTCTCCGGCACTAATCTCTTTGCGCTTCTTCTTTTTCTTGTGATCGGAAGCCTTTGAGGTTCCCGCCTCACTGTGACCGGACGGCCCCGCCGCACGCTCCCGGGCCTCCGCCGCCCTAGCGCACTTATGCGCTAGGGAGAACAGCTCGGAGGTGGTCAATATGGTGTGGGTAGCCATCTTCTCCCGCATCTTCTGGTCCCAAACCCCCCTCCGGAATGCGATAATCACCGATTGCTTGGAAATCCGGGGGATCGTGTTACAGTAGTGGCTGAACCGCCGGATAAACTCTCTCAGGGACTCCCCCTTTGTCTGTTCCAGGGTGTGGAGATCGTCCTCCACACCCGGCTGAGTGTAGGAGCCCTGAAAGTTGGCGACAAAGAGGTCGCACAGTTCCTCCCACGAGTGCACGGAGCCTCGTAGGAGGTTCAGCAGCTAGGATCGGGCAGAGCCCGTCTGTGACGTCGGGAGGTAGTTGGCCATGATCTTTTTAGACCCTCCCACGGCACGCGCCACTGTAGTGTAGATCTACAGGAACTCCTCCGGGTTGGTGGTGCCATCGTACTTCTCGATGGACGCGGGGCAGAACCTCTCCGGCCACGCAGCTTGGCGTAGGCGGAGGGAAAACGTCTGGCATCCAACGTTCTAGGGGGAGCTGCGTCTCTCACCCGCCCCTTGGCCCCGAGACGGGGTCGAGGAGTGCGAGTCTACGCTCTCCCTAGAGTCAGGGAGTGAGGTCTCCCCCCGTCCGCCAAACATCGGGTGGCCAACGCGACGCTGGCCGTGCACACGACGCCTTCTAAGGACATCGCGCAAGTCACCATCGCGCTGGACCCTCCTTTCATCCAAGCGGGCCCTCAGATCCTTGTGGCCCCCCGCCGGCTTGGGGGAACCACGAGAAGGAGTGGGAGCGTGTGCACGTCCCCCGGTATCCGAGGGGGCTGCAGCCTGCACGCCATTGCTTTGTCCCGGCCCTCGTGACCAGGAAAAATTCTGTTAGGGCGGCTGGAAGCTTGTACGTCGGTCACGCGCGTGTCCTGCTGCCCGATCCTGAAAGCCCCCGGCTGATTTGCCGCCGCTACCTGCTGCTGGGCGGCACCCACTAGGCGGGCGATGTCCCGCAGCCATGGAGCGGCCGGGGTTTCACCCCCTAGCGCAACCGGAGGGTGATCGAGGAGCAGCTGGGCCGCATGAAGATTCCACGCTGGGGAGTCATCTCCCATCAACAGACGCCGTCAGACGGGCAGTCCTCCTTGCGCAGAAGCACCACGCATCCCTCCCTGGACGGAGGGACCTGGGAGGTCCGATGCCCTGGCTGAGCGCCGGGATCGGCTGCGAGCGTTGTTCTCTTCGGGTAGGTCGTCGTGCTTGGAGTGCGAAGCCGCCATGCTGACAATCGTCAAAGCTCCTTGCAGGCTTCACGAGAAGGTGGAAGAAGAATGGGCAATCTAGCCACTGAGCCCCCTACCTGGCGCGCCACTGTCAGCGTATGCGCTAACAGACCCCTTCCGAAGTGGGGTGTATGAAGTTCGGACGGGGGCTTTCGTGGAGACTGCTCGAGAGGCGGTGGAAAGGAAACGGAGGCGAAGCTCACAAGAAGACACTAGGGTTTACCCACGTTCAGGCCCTCTATGCGAGTAATAGCCCTAGTCCTGCTTGTCTTGCTCTTGCTTGTGTTCTTAGGGAAACTGAAACAGGCAGGGGCTGGAGCCTCAGGAGTCCCGCTCAAAGGAGAAGGAATTAACTTAAAAGATCGAACCTCAGAGGACCAACGCCCGCTCCCATACACCCCAGCTGCCTTTTATACCCAGGCTGGCTGGGGCTCATGGGGCTTACAATAGTGCAGTACATTGAATAAACTTAACATGCCGTATTTAATGCACCTGTCACTATTCTTGCAGCACACTTAATGCCCTAGCACAGCCATCCTCTCCCACGCATCGGGCCCCGCGCCTGCTGGCTCCGCCCACTCTGCAGGGGTGGGAAATTGCACCGTGATGCCATTTGTAATAATGGCGTGCGTTGGGAACACGCGCCGCCATACTGTGGCCTTCATTACTCCCATTTAATGCGCACGATACGCATTAAATGTCTTTGACCTTCTGTGTGGCTGCACAGGTGTAACACCCCAAAATTTTGCTTTTCTTAAATTCATGTGTGATTTGGCACTTTGGTGAATTTTTGGAATTTTCTGGAATTTATTTGGATTTATTTGGAATTTATTTGAATTTATTCCATTTTGAAATAATTAAAGAATTTGATTTTGCAAATAAAATTTTGTTGGAAATATTTTATTTGAGTCCAAAATAATCCAAAATATTTTCAGAATTTTTCGGAATTTTTCAGTCGCTTGCTATTTTTAATGAATTAAATGAATTATCGGGAATTATTTTAAATATTAAATCGCTGGAAATTCAACTCGTCGAGCATCGTTCATCCGATCGAAGTCGAACCCGAGTTGGACTCGAGTCCGACCCGAGCCGCTTGACTCGACCAAACCAGCTCCTAACTCCTAATCAATCCCAACCGTCGGATCAAGATCCAACGGCCGAGATCCACCTGCACGGCTCGAGCCGTGATCCGCCCGGATCCGATCGCGCCGCGCGATCGTGGCGCTGATCGTGCACGTGGACGGGGCCAGGCGTCGCCGCTCTCCGCCGACCGAAGCCGGACTCGCCGCGCGCCGCCGTAGAATTAGGTTTCCGCCTCGCACGAACGCCGAGGCTATTTAAAGCCCTGGTCACGCCCGAGGTTGCCCTCATCCTTGCGCACCTGCCTCTCGAGCCATCTCGCCGAGCCGTCGCCGCTTGTCTGTCTGAGTTCGCCGGAGTTGGAACTCTGTTGCGCCATTTGCGCTGATTGCCGTCGTCCGTCGTCTTCCGCCGAAGAAGCTCCGTGATCGGAACCCCGGCCAGCGCACCGAAGAGACCTTTCACTTCGCCGAGTCGCACGGACACGCCCGCGTGGGAGGTCGCCGCTCACGCCTCCTGCCCAAGCCTCGCCGCGCCATCGCGGACCTCGCGAAGCTCGTGGACCGTCCGATCTTGATCGCGCGGTTGAGGTGAGTTCACGTGTTCCAAACCCGATTAGATCTGGTCCGTTGGATCAAGATCCAACGGCCCACGATCGCCACGTGCTGTAGTAGTGTTATTATAGGATTAGATCTAGACCGTCCGATCTAGATCGAACGGCCCACGATGATCGAGTAGATTCAACGTGTTAACCCTGGATCTAATCGCGGCCGTCGAAATTCAAATCAACGGCCGAGATTGCGCCACGCGGTGCCTAGCCGCACTCCACGCGCGGTGAGCGCGTGTCTCGACACGCGGCCCCGCATGTCGGTGGGCCCACACGTCCACGTTGCGTATGAGACCCCGCACTGACAGGTGGGTCCCATCTGTCAGTCTCACCCGAGCCGTGGACCGGGTCCACCGTGGACCGAACCGCGCCGTGGGCTGAGCCCATGAGCCGGCTGACGTCAGCCAACCAATCAGGAGCCGACGCGTGTCACGCTGACGCAATAAATGATTTTCCGAAAAAGAAAATGATTTAATAAATCGGTTTAATAATTGATTTGAATTTCAAAACTTCAAACGCTTATAACTTTTGCGTTTCAACTCCGATTTGAGTGATTCAAATTTCTAAATTTGTATAAAATTGAGATCTACCTAAATATGAATTTTATTTAATTTTTGGACTAAAGTTTTCCTCTGTAAAATTATTTAATTGATTATTTAAACTTTAAATAATCATAACTTTTGCGTCTTAACTCCAAATTTGACGATTCCAGTTTCTAAAAATCCATAAAATTATGTTCTTTCTGTTTATGGATTTTATTTGGATGTTTGGACACTTTTTGCCTATTGTTTATTTGTGTATTTGCTATTTGCACGCTTTACGAGTAGACGTTGAAGTGCCGGAAGGATTCGAAGGAGAAGTATTGACTCAGGATCCAACTCAAGACCAAGAGCAAGTTCTTTTTGAAGGCAAGTTGTGCTTTGACCATGTTGATCCTATTTCGAAATCTATTTTGATTTAAACTATTGCATGCTAGTTCAATTAGAAAAATACTTGGTTTAAACATGGGGGTTAGATAAGTACCAATTTCTTTGTATGACACCTTGATTATCTAAGTATGTGCCATGACCTTTGTCACCCTAGTTGTGGTTTACTAGTTGGACATTATTAAATTGCCAACATGGGTTTAGGCCGTTGTAGTATCTTTGCTTAGAGCACACTACGTGCTCATGACATGATCTTGGACAATCAAATGCTAATATTGACTTAATGATATATTGAACCTGTTTTGGAAAAGTATCATGTGATGTTGATGGCACGTGGTGCATGGTAATCAGCGGGGTTTGATAAACGATTTCGGCCGGGGCATGTGGCAAGAGTAATCAGGTGGGCGGTTGTGGCGTTGGGAATGTTGATTTGGTTCTTGGGTAGTCTTGCCTGGTCACCCTAAGGACTTAACCTTGCAAGCCTTTGAACTGGGTCTAACGTGCAACCACATGTCTGTAATGGGACGGACCTAGTTGACTAAGTTGCTAATAACGCACTGTGGGACCTCAGGAGGTCAACTACACCCTTTGTGTAAGTTGTGCGGGGAGCGTCTGGGTGAGGCCAGTACCCATCTAACGGTTGATTGGCCTAGACTTCGCCTTAGCGAAGGGAAGGGTTAGTCTTGCATAATAACGGGGAGGACCACTTGTATTGTTAGAGGTTTCCGAAAGACTTTGTTACTGAACTCGCCTTTGTGGTGTTTGACTGTATCTTGTGGGTAAAGTGCATAACCTCTGCAGAGTTTAGAATCTATTCGAATAGCCATGTCCGCGGTATTGGACATCGCTCGGGAATTACAAATCAAGGGTTAGATTTTCTCAAAAATAACTTTGGTTTGGAAGTTGGGTTGGTTTAATAATGAAGATGATGGAAATGTGGTTTAGGATGGGAAAATGTTTATTAAACTTCTTGAAAAGTTATTTATGCTTTACTTATTTCTACCGCTTCGAATCTACTTATATTACTTGTCAAAAGTCGCATTTCGCAAATACACCTTGAGCTATTCCTTTGTACCAAGCCATGCATATAGTATACTAGCTTGCATTCTGCATGACTTGTCGAGTACCAAGTACTCACCCTTGCCTCAACACAACACCAGTTGAAGAGGAGACTACGCCAGCTTCGGAGGAGGAATTCCAAGAGGATCCGTCTACTTAGGGATGCGAGCCCAGTCAGTTGCCTGTGGTATACTGGATGGCGCCACGAAGTTTATTTGATTTTCCGCTGCTACTATTTTTCTCTGAATAAGTTTCGCCTTGCGAGGCATATATTTGTAACTTGGCCATAAGGTCGAGTAACCACTTTGGTTATTTAAATAAAGTACTTTGATAATATCGATGGTATGATTGTGATATCTACCAATGTTAAGACTGTGTGCACTAGCGCGTTCCTGGACTAGTGCTGAATACACAGAGGGTCCGAATTTGCAAATTCGGGGTCCCGACAGAGGTGGTATCAGAGCCAGGTTGACTGTAGGCTCAACCCTAGCTAGAATGGTCGTAGTGAGGATAAAACCTATTTTCTAAAGCTAAAAATTTGTGAAGACAAGAAATGACATCTCGACTTATCCCCTTCTCTCTTTTCTTGTCTCTTGCTGAAATTTTCCCTTACCTTGTCACAATTTAAAAATTCCGAGTTCTTACGTAAAGGCACTCTTGTGACAGATGGAGGAAGAGTTCAACTACGTTGATCCGGGAGTTGGTCACGCCGCAGAACTTTGGCATATGCTACTGGACTCTCGGAGATTTTGAGAAGCCCCAATACCAAGTGGAAGTGATCAGACAAGCGGGATTGATCAAGGCTTGTGACGTGAGGATTGAGGTACCTGCTAGGAAAAAGGGCCCAGGCAATCGCCCGATACACTGCACTGCCAGGAGATCTACAATGCAGATGGGTATCCAAGAAGTATCACGACGAGCAATGCGGCACATTACCCGTATCTACGCCAGAGAATTAGAGAGTACGGTGTTCCATTACCATCCGCGCAGCGATAACCTTCTTGACCAAGGCGATTCAGATGAGGATGCCACGGTTACACAGCTTGGCACGATTTGTTGTCGCCAGGAGGATGTACTAGATAATACAAGCAAGGAGCTCTGAAGGCCCGCAAGGAGATCACGACAGAGAAGAACAGATGGCGGGAAGCTCAAGAGTATGTGGCACACCTTCTACGAAGGATTGACGAGTTGGAGATGACCTTGTACGGACCAGACTCCAGAGCCAAGATTGAGTTACACGAGCCGATCCAGAGGAGTCGATCTCGATGAGGACACCGCTTCTTCGACTACCATAGAGGACACGATTCTTTGGACATGGCGATCGTTTCGCACCTATGCCACAAAGACCTGCACTGTGCCGTGGAGGATTTCTCGATGAGTGAGTATAGGTTCTATAGTGAGACTCCTTCACGAGTCGCGTCATAGAAGAAAGAGTCACCCTTTAGGCGTTAGACTCGAATTAGTTCGATTTGGATTTGCTTTGTTTGCTGAGTGTGCAGTATGTGTTGCAAGGCCCTTAGGCATTGTAAGCAACCATACCAAGTTATTAATATCAATAATAAAGTTGGACCTTAAAGTTACACCTTTCACCCCGCATAAGTTCCATATTACTTGTCTATTCTTATTTCCCTCTCATCTCTAAACCTAGAGCAAACCGACAGATGGTGAACACCCGTGGAAACTTTGGAAGCAATGGGAGTGGTTCTCGCCCAGCAGAAAACCCCAATGAGGAAGCACCAGCACCGCCACTGGATGTGCAGAATTTGAGCTTTTCTTGCTGCCTGCACTCGATTGATGCATGCTATGATGCAACAAATGCAGCACATCACCGCTCAGGCAATCGCTAATCAAGTTAATCGGGGACCACGCTGAGAATACAAGACTATCGAGTTCATGAGGACTCACCCGCCCACTTTCTCTCGGGAATGCCAATCCATTGGAGGCCGATGATTGGTTAAGATCAATCGAGAGGAAGCTACACATAGCTCAATGCATAGGAAATGAGAAGGTACTCTACGCTTCTCATCACCGGAAGGAACAATGCCGAATGGTGGGAGAACTGTGCACGCAAGAGAACCCTCAAGATATCACTTGGGAGGAGTTCACGGTGCATTCCGACAAGATTATCACGTGCTGAAGGAATCATGGACCTTAAGAAGGAGGACTTCAGAGCATCAAGCAAGGTAATCACCGGTGGCCGACTACGAACAAGTTCACACAGCCTAGCACGCTACGCACCGAGGATGTAGCGACAGATAAATCCAGGCATACCTCGTTTTATGAAGGGACTTAACTCAGGATTGCAAGTAGGATTGATCACCCACACCTTTCCAGATTTCCAAGAGTTGGTGAATAAGGCACTTATTCTTGAGGACAAGCGCAAGGAACTGGATGAGAACAGAAGCGCAGGATGCAACAAAGAAGGATCACGCCAGGAACGCACAAATACCGAGAGTTGCACCAAATCAATTCTTGATTCCAACCACGAGAATGCAACAAGGACACCATCCTCAGCACCAAGACCTGCCAATCGTAACTACTGCACCCCAGCCCCGCTAGAAACACTACCTGTAGTCAAGAAGGAACAGTGAGACGCCGCTACAATCGCAACGAGCCAGGACACTTTGCCAACTTGTCCAAAGAAGACAGCAGGAGTGACCCCGATTCGCTTCAACCTAGGAACCACCCAGCTAGGACGCCAAAGATCAGAGCCACACCCTGCACCGTGGTGAGAGGCCGAGTCAACCATGTCACCGCAGATGCACTGCAGAATGCTACTGGACGTCGTCTTGGGTAAGTTACTTGTTAACTCGATACACTGCATTTTGTTTGACTCGGAGCTTCGCATTAGTTTGTTTCGCAAGGCTTTGCTACTAGAAATGATTTGAGGATAGCAAGACTTAAGTGCATGCTTTTAGTTCAAACCCTCGGTTCCGAACTCCGAACGAAAGTAGGATGTTCCGGGTGAGAATACTTGATAGGTGGAATAGAGTTCCTAGCAAACCTTATAATTTTGGAGACCCGGACCTTAGACGTCATATTGGGAATGGATTGGTTATCCAAGCACAAGGCCGTATTGGATTGTGGACGGAGGACTATCTCGATTGAGAGCCCGTGTGGGAAGAAAGTAGAATTTCAAGCCACTGCAGATTAGAGATGGACAGTTGATGGTTAACAATACCAAGGCAATCAGCATAGAGGATATCCCAAAGAGTGAATGAGTACCCGATGTTTTTCCGAAGATCTACCTGGTATGCCGCCAGACAGGGACATAGAGTTTGTGATAGAGCTTGTAATGCACAAAGACCGATAGCAAAGAGACCCTATCGGATGTCCACCGAGGAGTTGGTAGAAATGAAGAAACAGCTAGAAGAGTTAATGGAGAAAGGATTTATCGGACCGAGTTCGTCGCCGTGGGAGCACCAGCTTTTGTTTGTCAAGAAGAAGGACGGGAGTTTCGGGATGTGCATTGACTACCGTGCACTCAATGAAGTCACCGTGAGGAATAAGTATCCGCTACCCAGGATTGATGATTTGTTTGATCGGTTGAGAGGAGCCGGAGTTTTCCAAGATTGATCTCGAGATCGATACCACCAGTTGAAGATCCGATCGGAAGATATTCAAGATCGCATTCTCGTCAAGATATGGACATTACGAGTTCTGATTATGTCCTTTGGGCCGATTTAATGCGCCAGCTTATTTCATGAATATGATGAATAAGGTGTTCATGGAATATTTGGACAAGTTTGTCGTCGTGTTCATAGACGATATCCTAATCTACTCCAAGACAGAGGATGAACATGCCGAACACTTAAGGCGAGTTTTGGAAAAGGCGAGGAACAGCAACTTTTCGCCAAGTGTGATTTTTGGAAGGACAAGGTGGAGTTTCTTGGACATGTAATGACCGCAGAAGGAGTCGCCGTAGATCCAAGCAAAGTAGAAGCTGTGTTACATTGGGAGCACCAAGATCGTGACCGCATTCGGAGTTTCCTTGGAATGGCAAGATACTACCGCCGTTTCATCGAAGGCTTCTCGACAATTGCGAAACCTCTTACGCAATTGCTGAAGAAGGAAAAGAAGTTTGCATGGACGCCAGAATGTGAGAAAGGATTTCAGGAGCTGAAGAAGCGATTGACATCAGCACCGGTGTTAGTTCTACCGGATGTTGCTCAAAGCTTCGATATCTATTGTGACGCATCACGCCAAGGACTTGGATGTGTGCTGATGCAGGATGGAAAGGTCGTCGCTTATGCATCAAGGCAGTTGAGGCCGCATGAGGAAAATTATCCGACACATGACTTAGAGTTAGCTGCCGTAGTGCATGCTTTGAAGATATGGCGTCACTATCTGATTGGAAACAGATGTGAAGTGTATACGGATCATAAGAGCCTTAAGTACATATTCACCCAGTCGGATCTGAATATGAGGCAGAGGAGATGGTTAGAGTTAATCAAGGACTACAATGTTGGAATCCATTACCATCCCGGGAAGGCCAACGTAGTAGCCGATGCCCTGAGTCGGAAAAGCCATACCGTGAGTACGTTGCTAGCCACAAGTCAGGATGAGTTATGTGAGGATTTTCAGAAACTGAAGATTGAGGTAGTACCTAGCGGATTCTTGGCCGCATTAGAAGTAAAGCCTACCCTAGAGGATCAGATCCGAGAAGGACAGAAGGATGATGACAGGATCCGCAGGATTAAATCCATCAAGGAGGAAGGCAAGGCAGAGGACTTCAAGTTGGATGAGCAAGGCACGTTGTGGATGAAGGATCGCATTTGTGTGCCTAACAAAAAGGAGTTAAAGCAATCGATTCGGAAGAAGCCCATGACTCTAAGTACTCAATTCATCCTCGAAGCGCCAAGATGTATCAGGATCTGAAGGAGAGATTCGGTGGCCGAGTATGAAATGTGAAGTTGCCGAGCATGTTGCATTGTGCGACGTATGCCGAGAGTCAAGGCAATGCATCGAGACCAGCAGGATTGCTACAACCGCTGAAAATACCTGAGTGGAAGTGGGAGGAAATCGGAATGGATTTCATTATCGGTTTGTCAAGACTCAAGGAGGTTATGACTCCATATGGGTTATAGTGGATCGCTTGACTAAAGTAGCCCATTTTATCGTGAAGACCACTTACTCGGGAGATAAATTAGCGAATTATACATGATCAGGATTGTCTGTTTGCACGGAGTGCCCAAGAGGATCGTATCGGACAGGTACCCAATTTACCTCAAGGTTACGGAATAAGTTGCATGAAGCCATGGGAACCCGTTTGAACTTCAAGATGACTTATCATCCACAGACGGACAGACAGACCGAAAGGGTCAACCAGATTCGGAGGATATGTTGAGAGCTTGTGCATTAGCTTATGCTACTTCTTGGGATAAGAGTTTACCGTATGCCGAGTTCAGTTACAACAATAGTTATCAGGCTAGTTTACAGATGTCACCTTTTGAGGCCTTTGTATGGTCGACCTGTCGGACGCCATTGAATTGGAATGAGACCGTGGCGCCGTGTCTTTGGGCCTGATATTCTTCAAGAGGCTGAAGAGCGGTCGCCATGATTAGGGAAAGGTTGAAGATAGCCCAATCTCGACAGAAGAGTTATGGCCGACAATCGTCGCGAGGATTTGAGTTTTGAACCGTAAGACTTTGTATACCTCGAGTTACGCCTCTCGGGGAGTTAAGAGGTTCCATGCCAAAGGGAAACTTCGCACCCGTTATGTTGGACCATTTAAGATTTTGAGTCGCAGAGGCGGTTGCTTATCACCGGAGTTGCCACGATCGTTGGCAGGAGTGCATGATGTATTCCATGTGTCCCGATTGAAGAAGTGCCTCCGAGTTCCCGAGGAACAGACACCGCTAGAGTTAATTGAGTTGCAAGAGGACTTGACTTATAAGGAGCATCCCGTGAGGATTACGGACACAATGGATCGAGAAACTAGAAACAAGTCAACCCGTTTCAGAGAGTTCAAAGGAGCAACCATGAAGAAAGCGAAGCGACTTGGGAGCGAAGAGGATTTGAAGAAAGAGTTTCCAAACCTATTCCTTTAGTAAGCCACGAATCTCGGGGACGAGATTCTATTAAGGGGAGGTTTGTAACACCCCAAAATTTTGCTTTTCTTAAATTCATGTGTGATTTGGCACTTTGGTGAATTTTTGGAATTTTCTGGAATTTATTTGGATTTATTTGGAATTTATTTGAATTTATTCCATTTTGAAATAATTAAAGAATTTGATTTTGCAAATAAAATTTTGTTGGAAATATTTTATTTGAGTCCAAAATAATCCAAAATATTTTCCAGAATTTTTCTGGAATTTTTCTGAGTCGTTTGCTATTTTTAATGAATTAAATGAATTACTGGGAATTATTTTAAATATTAAATCGCTGGAAATTCAACTCGGGTCGAGTACTGTTCATCCGACCGAGTTGACTCGACCAAACCAGCTCCCAACCCTAATCAATCCCAACCGTCGGATCAAGATCCAACGGCTGAGATCCGCCCGTACCGGTTCGAGCCGTATCCGGCCCGGATCCGATCGCGCCCGTGCGATCGTGGCCGTTGATCGTGCCACGTGGACGGCTGTGCGTCGTCGTCTCCGCCGAGACCGAGCCGAACTCCGCCGCCGCGCCCGCCGCCGTGTAGAATTAGGTTTCCGTCTCGGGCACGAACGCCGAGGCTATTTAAAGCCACAGTCACGCCCGAGGTTGCCCTCATCCTTGCGCACCGTTCCCCCGAGCCATCTCGCCTGAGCCGTCGCCGTTTGCCCGTACGAGTGCGCCGGAGTTGGAACTCTGTTGCGCCGGATTTCTTGTGATTTTCGCCGTCGTCCGTCGTCTTCCGCCGAGAAGAAGCCCAGATCGGGAACCCCGGCCAGCGCACCGAAGAGACCTTTCACTTCGCCGGAGCTGCACGGACACGCCGCGTGGGAGGTCGTCGTCTACGTCTCCGGTGCCCAAGCCTCGCCGCGCCATCGCCGGACCTCGCGAGCTCTGTGGACCGTCCGATCTTGATCGTGCGGTTGAGGTGAGTTCACGTGTTCCAAACCCGATTAGATCTGGTCCGTTGGATCAAGATCCAACGGCCCACGATCGCCACGTGCTGTAGTAGTGTTATTATAGGATTAGATCTAGACCGTCCGATCTAGATCGAACGGCCCACGATCATCGAGTAGATTCAACGTGTTAACCCTGGATCTAATCGCGGCCGTCGAAATTCAAATCAACGGCCGAGATTGCGCCACGTGTGCCTAGCCGCACCCACGCGTGTGAGCGCGTGTCCCTGACACGCGGGCCCCGCATGTCAGTGGGCCCACACGTCAGCCGCGTTTGCGTGAGACCCCGCACTGACAGGTGGGTCCCATCTGTCAGTCTCACCCGAGCCGTGGACCGGGTCCACCGTGGACCGAACCGCGCCGTGGGCTGAGCCCATGAGCCGGCTGACGTCAGCCAGCCAATCAGGAGCCGACGCGTGTCACGCTGACGCAATAAATGATTTTCCGAAAAAGAAAATGATTTAATAAATCGGTTTAATAATTGATTTGAATTTCAAAACTTCAAACGCTTATAACTTTTGCGTTTCAACTCCGATTTGAGTGATTCAAATTTCTAAATTTGTATAAAATTGAGATCTACCTAAATATGAATTTTATTTAATTTTTGGACTAAAGTTTTCCTCTGTAAAATTATTTAATTGATTATTTAAACTTTAAATAATCATAACTTTTGTGTCTTAACTCCAAATTTGACGATTCCAGTTTCTAAAAATCCATAAAATTATGTTCTTTCTGTTTATGGATTTTATTTGGATGTTTGGACACTTTTTGCCTATTGTTTATTTGTGTATTTGCTATTTGCACGCTTTTACGAGTAGACGTTGAAGTCTGGGAAGGATTCGAAGGAGAAGTATTGACTCAGGATCCAACTCAAGACCAAGAGCAAGTACTTTTTGAAGGCAAGTTGTGCTTTGACCATGTTGATCCTATTTCGAAATCTATTTTGATTTAAACTATTGCATGCTAGTTCAATTAGAAAAATACTTGGTTTAAACATGGGGGTTAGATAAGTACCAATTTGCTGTATGACACCTTGATTATCTAAGTATGTGCCATGACCTTTTGTCACCCTAGTTGTGGTTTACTAGTTGGACATTATTAAATTGCCAACATGGGTTTAGACCATTGTAGTATACTGCTTAGACCTGCTACGTGCTCATGACATGATCTTGGACAATCAAATGCTAATATTGACTTAATGATATATTGAACCTGTTTTGGAAAAGTATCATGTGATGTTGATGGCACGTGGTGCATGGTAATCAACTGGGGTTTGATAAGCTGATTTCGGCCAGGGCATGTGGCAAGAGTAATCAGGTGGGCCAGTTGTGGCGTTGGGAATGTTGATTTGGTTCTTCGGGTAGTCTTGCCCTGGTCACCCTAAGGACTTAACCTTGCAAGCCTTTGAACTGGGTCTAACGTGCAACCACATGTCTCAGAATGGGACGGACCTAGTTGACTAAGTTGCTAATAACGCACTGTGGGACCTCGGGAGGTCAACTACACCCTTTGTGTAAGTTGTGCGGGGAGCGTCTGGGTGAGGCCAGGTACCCATCTAACGGTTGATAGGCATAGACTTCGCCTAAGCGAAGGGAAGGGTTAGTGCGCAATAACCGGGAGGACCACTAGTATTGTTAGAAGTTTCAGAAAGACTTTGTTACGGGAACTCGCCTTTGTGGTGTTTGACTGTATCTTGTGGGTAAAGTGCATAACCTCTGCAGAGTTTAGAATCTATTCGAATAGCCGTGTCCGCGGTATTGGACATCGCTCGGGAATTACAGTCAAGGGTTAGATTTTCTCAAAAATAACTTTGGTTTGGAAGTTGGGTTGGTTTAATAATGAAGATGATGGAAATGTGGTTTAGGATGGGAAAATGTTTATTAAACTTCTTGAAAAGTTATTTATGCTTTACTTATTTCTACTGCTTTCGAATCTACTTATATTACTTGTCAAAAGTCTGCATCGCAAATACACCTTGAGCTATTCCTTTGTACCAAGCCATGCATATAGTATACTAGCTTGCATTCTGTGCATGACTTGCTGAGTACCAAGTACTCACCCTTGCCTCAACACAACACCAGTTGAAGAGGAGACTACGCCAGCTTCGGAGGAGGAATTCCAAGAGGATCCGTCTACTTAGGGATGCGAGCCCAGTCAGTTGCCTGTGGTATACTGGATGGCGCCACGAAGTTTATTTGACTTTCCGCTGCTACTATTTTTCTCTGAATAAGTTTCGCCTTGCAAGGCATATATTTGTAACTTGGCCATAAGGTCGAGTAACCACTTTGGTTATTTAAATAAAGTACTTTGATAATATCGATGGTATGATTGTGATATCTACCAATGTTAAGACTGTGTGCACTAGCGCGTTCCTGGACTAGTGCTGAATACACAGAGGGTCCGGATTTGCAAATTCGGGGTCCCGACAACAGGTTACTAGGTGGCCTCGGGAACAGAGCGCCAGTGGTGTGGACTGAGCGCCGTGCGTCCGCCAGGCGACCACCTTGCTGACCGCCAGCGGCGTGGTCTGGACACCACGTGTCCGCTGGGCGATCACACTGCTAACCGCTAGCGGCGTGGCCCGGACGCCACCTGTCCGCTGGCGGCCACCTTAGTAAGTACCAGCGGCATGGCCTGGACGCCACCTATCTGCTGGCGGCTCTTACTAAAGTGTAGTGGGCAGCCTGGTGTAGAATACACCGACACCAGGAATTCACCGTTGTATTGGGCAAACTCCCACTCGACACCCCGAAGAGGGAGTTCTCTAGAACACACCGCTATCACAAGTGTGTCCAACTCTTCTGCTGCCTAATAGTGCAAGATTAAATCCCTCCCGATTTACTAAGTCAAGGCTATCCCATAACTAGCACATGTGGTTGCACTGTTTGACTCAGTGATAGCATCAAGTTCGGTCCTTAAGGTTACTCGGGCGAGATCTTCCAAACAACTTGCTATGGTCACAGAGGCTGGTCACTAGCGGCCCCTCGGGGCTCCCACTAGCCCACACCCTCCCCATAGCAAGGCAACCACAACGAGCTCCTGCTTGTACAATCCAACCAGAAACCAAACCAACGTACAAGCTCCTGCTTGTAATCCACGACCAACTGCAACCAAACCAAACCAAACCAAACCATTCCAAACCAGATTCCGAACCGGCAATCACCACACATCCGCCCGTGTTTAAATACTCCTTTTCCTTTTTCCACCTTTATTCGCACAACCATTCCCCAAACCAATACCCAACACCGAACCATGGACCACATCCAAACCAAACCGACAAATTTCCAGGGAGAATTGTATTTGATTAAGCACAACGTCATACAGTACATTATACAGAATGACTAAGCACATGAAGATCCCAAATGTATGACCTTGGCGGGTTCCGATTCGTTGAGCGGAATAGCCTTGGTCTCCTCCAAGTTGGAGGGCAAGTTTAGGCCGCGAGTGCTTCGGCTCTTGGTCGGGGCCGCGAGTGGGTAACTGGCCGACCGTATCCAATGCCCTTTCGTCGCAATTCAGCGCGGACTTGTGGTTCCCCTTCACGGTTATGACCCCGTTTGGCCCAGGAACCTTCAGGCACTGATATGCGTGATGCGAGGCGGCCATGAATTTGGCAAAAGCCGGTCTGCCAAGGATGGCGTTGTAGGCCGATTCGAAGTTTACCACCTCGAAGGTGATTAGCTCCGTTCTGAAGTTGCTTGGGCCGCCGAAGGTCACGGGCAGAACAACCTGGCTCAGAGGCTTGATCGAGGTGCCCGGGACTATCCCGAAGAAGGGTACAGCTATACTTTTGATCTTGGAGCGAGGAATCTGCATCTCGTCCAAAACCTTAGCTGAGATCAGGTCCAAGGAGCTCCCGGAGTCTATAAGGACCCGACCAACGACAGTGTTGCTGATGGTGGGGCTCGCGACCATCGGAAGCTTCTGTGGTTTGGTCATTCCAAGGGGACAGTCGTCCTTGGAGAAAGTGAGGGACAGCTCAGACCATTTGAGTTGCTGCACCGGAGGCTTACCTTGGGCGACATGGTGTACTTCCCTCGTAGCGTCTTTTAAATCCCGACGGGATTTGTAGGCGGAGGAGCCCCCGAAGATAACCGCAATGTGCTTCTGGGGTTCTTGATATTCCATGTCATATTTGTTTTGTTCGGCGGGCTGTTTGCCTTTGCCATTCTCGCCCTGCTCTGGGAGCGATGGCATGGGACCCCTGTCGTTGTAAAACTGCTCCAGGCGGTAGGCCCACGTTCGGCAATTCCGTAGGTCATGCCCGTGTGCCTGATGGAGCGAACAGTAGAGGTCACCCCGTTGATCCACTTGGTCGCCTCGATCGCGGGGCCTGTGTGGTTGGCCTCTTCCCTGAGCGTTAAACCCCCGGCGCTGCGGCTGGGTTGTTCGGGGCTGTTGCTGTTCTACTGTGGCCACTACGCCCGGTGGGAGCTGTTTTTTCTTCTTTTTCTTGATCTTCTTATCCACGGAGTTCGAGCCCTTTTTGCTAGCGGAGGTTTCTAGCCCAGGCTGAGGCGGTAGCTTCCCTTCATCCAGCATTTTCTTCCACTGGACGGCCTCATCTGCGTTGGCGTATCGATCGGCCATTCGGAAGAGCTCGTTTGCCGTTAGATCCGGATGGATCTCCAGATCCTGCGTGAAGCGCACATCTCACACTCCGAACTTGAAAGCCCGGACGACAGCCTCGTCCGATATGTTCGGGATCGAGTTTCGGACTTGGATGAATCTCTGGACGAACTGTCGCAGGGTTTCCCCATCCGTCTGAATCAAGCGCTCAAGGTCGCGCTCCTTTCCCGGGCGAATGTAACAGCTCTGGAAATTTGCTCGGAGCGCGGCGCTGAGCTGCCCCCAAGATCGTATGGACCCTTCCTTTTGGTTGAAGAGCCATGTACGAGCAGCTCCGTCTAAGACCGTTGGCAGATAATTCGCCATTACTCCTTCATCGCCTCCGGCGGCGAAGATGGCGGTGGTATATATCGAGAGAAATTCATCTGGGTTCTTGGTCCCGTTGAACCTATCCATGTGGCCGGGCTTGAACCTGTTCGGCCATGCGACACTCCGAAGAGAGCTCGTGAAAGCTTGGCAGCCGAAGCTCGGAGTTTCGCGGCGAAACCCTCGGCCATAATAGTCTCCACGTGTGTCTTCCGCCCGACGTCCCGTGCGTGGGCCAAGTCGAGAGAAGACTTCGCGTGGAGGTCGTGCCGAAGACCGTTCGGTCGTAGAGCACTCGGAACGCTCGTAATCCGGACGGTCGTAGGTACGTCGTCCCGAGGTTGCTCGAGAGCTGTTCCGAGGCGTCTCCCGGATCGGGTTAGCGACCTGGGGCGATCTCCGAGCATGGCTCCGAGATTCGCCCCTGTGCGAACGCTCGGGTGTACGTTCGCGGTGGTCCCGGGAAACACTCCGGGTAACCTGGCCATGAGGGGGGTCCAGGACTTTCAGGTCGGCAGCAAGCCTCTCCAGATCTTCGGCTATGACCTTGCCTACGGCATCCAGGTCCGCTTGTTCGGGGAAGCTGCGAAGGTCGCGTACGACCGCCGCCAAGGCCTGCAGCCGTTCTCGGTTCTGGCGAACAGGCGGCCGCGAGCTTCGGCGGTGTTCTGGGACGCGATCGGGGGTTCGATACCCGCGAGAGTTTCTTTCTCCGGACACCCGCCTCTCTTTCGCTTGGCGGCGTATGCTCGCAAGGGTCTTCCCCAAAGACGCCTCTAGGTGGAGTCTGGCCGCCTCATAGTGGTCGCGCTTAGCAGCGTCCGAGGATCGTACCTCGGGCTCGGCACGGCTCCCAGCCATGTTGACGTGACGAGAGTGGGATGAATGCGATGGAGACATCATAGTATCCCCTTGAGATGCAGTCTCTCGGTCGAACTCCAGGTCGTCTGGTATATCCAGGCCATCGTAGAGTCCGTCATAGTCATCCTCGTGGTCTTCAAGGGTAATGTCTGGGGAACGGAGGACCTGTCCTCGCATTCCAGGGTCCGGGGAAGAGCTCCCGGACTTGGTGTGACCGATAGAATCGGTCACATTGGCCACGCCGTCGCCGGCGTAGTACATGTCGTCGTCTTCAACGTCGTCGAAAATGCAGAGATTCCTAGTATCCCCAGAGTTCGGCATCCTCGAGGATCCTGATCCATACGGGAATCAAGCTGTCTCTCCCCACGAACGGCGCCAGCTGTCGACGATTGGAGAACGGGCTCCCGTCGAGCTTACTTGTTGAATGGGGGATCAACAGAGCCCCGTCGTACGAATCAGGGAAATCGTTCGAGCGACGCGAGGTTGGGAGAAGAGGGACGCGGTGTTTATCCTTGTTCGGGCCTCTCACTGCCGAGATAATAGCCCTACTCTAGTGTATTGTGTTCTATGTTCGCCTTTCTTGTTACAGATATCAGGGGGGTTTAAATACTATGACTAGAGATACACAGAAGGTAACTACCCCCTGGATTTACGCTATGCAACCATATCCGCGATCTGCCGTCCTTGATCCGCGCGTTATTTGAATTTTCGGGTACGATTTCCCTTGATCTTCGGCTGATTGATCGCTGCTTTCCTTCCTCGTAGCATGACCGAGTCCACCGACCAAGTACCTGAGTATGACGTGATCTTTACGAGCATGCTTGCTTGTGGTCGTTTGGAATGGTCATGAGTGAAGGGGCGGATATGTATGCTCGGGAGGTGTGATGCTCGTTTCATACTCCTGAGCATCTTCTGTCGGTATTGTATGGTCGGCAGACTCAGGATCTCCCAGGGGTACCGTGGTTTTTTGTCAGATAGTCAATCCCCGACAAGACCCCTTCCGAGACGGGGTGTGAGAAGTCCGAATGAGGGGCTTTCGTGGGGATTGCTCAAGACACGGCGGAAAGAAGACGAACGAAGCTCACAAGAAGAAGGCACACGGGTTTACCCAGGTTCAGGCGCTCCCCACGAGTAATAGCCCTAGTCCTACTTGTGTTGCTCTTGATTATGTTCTTGGTCGAAATCGCTCAAACAATGGATCTGGCACCCGAAAGTCCTCGTCCACAAGGGGATGAACCGGTCTCAAGAGAATGGCTAGGAAAGAAGAAGAAAAAGAACCAGCCGAACCCCCGCTCCCATGCACCCCAGCTACCTTTTATACCCGGGTTAGCTGGGGCGCACGGGGCTCACCAAAAAGGGAGTACATTGAATACACTGGGCAGGCTGCATTTAATACGCCTGTCACTGTTCTTGCAGCACACTTAATGCCCTGGCACAGCCGTCCTCTCCCCCACCTTGGGCCCCGCGCCTACCAGCATCGCCCGCTCTGCTGGGGTGGGAAATTGCACCATGACGTCACTCGTAATTATGGCGCGCGTTGGGAACACACGCCGCCATATCTTCATTACCCCCCATTTAATGCGCATGATACGCATTAAATGTCTTTGACCTTCTGTGCGGCTGCACCGGCCTGATCGCCACCTGCCTGCCCGGCGACCACACAGCTGACCGCCAGCGGCATGGCCTGGTCGCCACGTGTCTGCCCAGCGATCACACACCTAACTGCTAGCGGCGTGGCCTGGTCGCCACGTGTCTGCCTGGCGATCACACAGCTGACCGCCAGCGGTGTGGCCTGGTCATCACCTGCCCGCCGGCGATCACACGGCTGACCGCCAGTGGCGTGGCCTGGTCGCCACCTGTCCGCTGGCGATCACACAGCTGACCGCCAGCGGCGTGGCCTGGTCGCCACCTGCCCGCTGGCGGTCACACAGCTGACCTCCAGCGTCGTGGTCTGGTTACCACCTGTCCGCTGGACGGCATCCTTCCTAACCGCTAGCGGCGTGGTCTGGACGCCACGTATCCGCTAGCGGCTCTTACTAAAGTGTAGTGGGCACCCTGGTGTAGAATACACCGACAACTATGGTATTACCTCTACCGTCGAGGGCCCGAACATGTCTAATTCATTGTCTTGTGTTACCATCGAGTTTAGGTCCAGCGCATAGCCCCATATAAATTATTGCCGACAACGAACGTCGACAATAATTTTTTACTATTTGGTTCCATTGTTTTGGGTGAATGGAATAGCTCAACATCTAGAGGCAATATTCCTCATATTTGTATCCCATCATTCAGGATGGGATGGTTTCATTGAAGCAACCAAACATATGAATTACTTTTTTCTTGAACCATCTCATACATGTACCACTTAGTATCAGCAACCAAACACACCATAAATTTCTCTTTTTTGGCATGTGTGTTCCGAAATTCCGGCTACCAATTTTTTTTTCTCCAAAATTACGTTGCCAAGCTTACCTTGGAAGTAGATCAGGTCGAACCAGGTCTCTAGGATGAGGGACCAGTGCGCTAACCAGCTAGACTCAATAGATCTTAATTAGTATGCTCTTATTGTATTCTTATATACGTGTGTAGAATTCTTACTCCTACGTACGTGCGGAAGAATTCGAGGGCGAGGGAGGCACCCACGCCACCATTTTTGAAAAAAATGCCCTCTAGAAATGCTAAAATCACAAACAGACCCTTCCACCAATTTTTTTGCAACAATGGCCCGTAGTTCCTCATATTCGTGAACATATTTTTCATCAATTTTTTGCAAAAAGAACCACATGGTTACACAAATTTGCCGACGATTCCTACCCAGCACATTTTTTAAAAAGAACTGTGGTTCTTGCCATCTAAATTACGTTTAGATCCTCCTACCATTTTTGCAAAAACAACCTCAAACGAAATTTTAAACCGAGTGGCATAGCACGTGACTCTACCTAGTATATTATTCTCTCCGGTCGTCAAAAAGCTGACGTTTTGGACATCGACACGGTCTTCAAAACATAACTTTGACCACTAATTTTTATTTATAATATATTTATAAAACTCAATAATATTATAATATTATGAAAGTACTTCTCGAGACAAATCTACATATATAATTTTCATGTATCCAATTTAAATATTTTAAAATATATCGATAGTCACTATGTCCAAAAGGTCGGCTTTTTGAAGACCGGAGGGAGTATCTCTTTAAAGTGCATGGGTTTGCTGGCTGTAGGGCACCGCCACGTCATCGGCTTCGAGAGAAGGTCCTCCAAGAAATTCAAAATTATGTTCAAATCCTTTCACATTTATTTTTGCAAAAGGGACAGTAGTTTTGTTCGTCGTTTTTTTTTTTGTAAAAGAGGACCCGTATTTACATAAATTCACCAACGGTTTCTACCCAATGTATTTTTTAAAAACCTCCTAAGACTACTAAAATTACATTAAGATCCTTCTACCATTTTTTTTTAAAAAAATCCTAGACCAAATTTCGCACGGTGCGACGTAGCAAGCGCACCTACCTAGTAATCACCATAGGACATCAAATACGGTCCATATACCTAAGATTTTGGCGAAATTTACCGAAATCTCGTCGAGATTCCGAAATTACTGTAGTAATTTGAATTTTTTTTAATTTTTTTATCCGACAAGGATTTGAAATCTGGGGACCGAAATCCGAGATTTCACCCAGACTGGATAGGATTTTGAACATTAATTAGGCTAAACACATACATGGAAAAGCAGTACTCTAGAATTTGAGTTATTGATTTTACCAACAACGGATTTATTTTACACATTTCACGTGCCGAAACATTTAATACCCACCTATTCCATTCGTTCCACCAAATTCAAGTGATACGCACTGCTGGATTATAGTACATAATATAATGAAATGTTAGGAGTAATGCGTGCAACACTTTCTTTCATCTACTGTAACATATGTATTTGATATCATTGATTCAAATAGATCGTGAATTAGATACTGACTAGGTAGAGGCACACGCTACATTATAACGGTTAAAATTTAATAAAGCACTCAAATGACAAGAATAATTTTTGGGGTTTCAATCTGCTAGGGTGGATTATTGTCCGTGTTCTTGTAACTAGTAGAGGCACCTGCTACGTTTCGTCGGGTGAAATCGATAAAACATTTAGATGGCACTACTACAGAACCGGCTACCATAAGCGACTCGTAACCCCCTTTAGAAGCGATTTTATAACCGCTTCTAAGCAACCGCGTGTGATACTCGTCCGGTATCACAAGCGGCGGTTGTACGAACCGCTTGTGCTGTGGCACCAGAAGCGGTTGGTAAGGTGTCTAGGAAGGCCAGTGGAGGCGCCACGTGGGGGACTCCACAAGCGGTTCGTATTACAAACCGCTTGTGGAGAGCAAGCACTCCAGAAGCGGTTGGAGTCACCAACTGCTTGTGGAGAGAGTTTTCAATTATATGTATTATAGAATATGTTCTTTCAGTGTTTTTGTATATCGTTTTTCCATAAAATTAAATATGAGTGGAGGAGTTTTTAGCGCAATGAAATATATATTACATATGCTTAATAGTGTAACAAATGTTCACAAGCTAGCTCACTCATACACATGTTCACAAGCTAGCTCACCAAAAAAAAAATGAACTTAATAGTGTAACAAATGGACAAGTACATACACGTTACCGACGTTTACAAGTTTGAATGATTAAAAAATGGCCTTCGATCAACAATGGCATCATGATGTACTTCCGCTTCATGCACAACCATGGAGGAATGTTATAGATGCAAAGCGTCACAGGCCAGGTGCTATGGATGCTGCTCAACTGACCGAAAGGATTCATCCCATCGGTGCTCAACCCAAACCTTATGTTTCTGACCTTATTTGCAAAGTTCGGGTAAGCCCGATCGACTTTCCTCCACTGCGAGCCATCTGCGGGGTGTCTAAGCATCCCGTCTTCCTTACGCTCTTCTTCATGCCAACGTATCATCTTGGCATGACCTTCGTTAGCAAACAGACGCTTCAACCGGGGTATCACAAGGAAATACTACAATACTTTGGCTGGAGTTCTCTTCTTCGTACGATTCCCATCTAATTCACCTGAATCATCACGCTGCACCTTATACCGGGATTCTTTGCACACTGGACAAACCTCCAAAGCGGTATACTCATTGCGATACAGGATAGACATGCCTGTATCTTCCGTACTTGCAATCCTAAAGGGCAAAGGACTCACTTCGCTTCATACGTAGATTCGGGTAGAGTGTTACCTTCCAGAAGCAACTTCTTTACGAGTGATAACAAACCATTGAATCCCTTGTCTGACACACCGTTTGTGGCCTTCCATTGCATGAGTTCTAGTGTGGTACGCAGCTTTTTGTGGCCCTGTCCACAGTTTGGGTACAAAGCAGTTCTGTGGTCCTCTACCATGCTCTGAAACTTCTTGTATTGTCGTTCCTCTGTGAACTCTCCCTCTCCGTCACAGAGCATCTGATCTAGCTCATCATCGCTAAACTCGTCGAGTGTATCTTCCACAGACCCGTATTGAGTGGTGTCCGGCATACTGTTGGCTCTATCTTCCTCTTCTTCGTCTTCTTCATCGTCTTCCTGTCGAATCACCTCTGTTTCGCCATAGTGGGTCCAGCAGGTATTGTTTGCCATAAAACCTCTTGTGATCACATGCCTCATAACCATCCATCGTTCGGAATGCTCCTTCTCATTCTTGCAGTCTACGCAAGGACAACGTATGAAGCTTCCTGGAGGCAAGAATGCAACGGTCGCGTCGAGAAACTCCTTCATGCCATCTCTGAACTCTCTTGACCGACGGTCTGCATTGTACATCCATTGCCGGTTCATCTACACAAATAAAAATAATAACAACATCTATCACAATATTTAATAAAAGCTAACTATTTCTAATAGTTGTGTATTTTTTAATCATTTTGTATTCTTTTAACTAAAGCCAACTAATTATTTCTAATCCTCCTGCATTTTTTTTAAATAAAACTAACTAATTGTTACATTTTCATGCAAATCTTTTCTCTTTCCCACCTTTGTAATTTTTCTTCGTTTCACATTTATTGCATTTCATTTCGTACACCAAACAATATATAACCTTAAAAACAAAAAAAATAAGCCAACAAAAGAAACACTAATTTCCATAAGAACAAAACATAATTTCTCAACATCCAATGCACAAAAAACATCAATATCTACGTGAGAAGGATGTCGGCAACATATTACTCACCTTAGGAACAATTAATTCAGAGCTAATAGCCTCAATTGAAAATTTTGGCAGCACCTCCCCATGAACAGCTCTCGGCCCACCACTGTGATGTCCTGTGCGAGCTCGGGGAAGAAGACAGGGTTTAAATGTGCTGGGCGGGAATGGGGTCTCTACAAGCGGTTCTACACACAAACCGCTTCTGGAGCTCCACTAGACCTCTAGAAGCGGTTCTAAACACGAACCGCTTCTAGAGTGGGGGCTCCAGAAGGGGTTCATGTTAAGAACCGCTTCTAGAGATCCCCTCCCGCCCGTTGCCCACGAACCGCTTGTGGCACGTAGAGCACAAGCGGTGCACACCTAACCGCTTGTGATAGACCGGTTGTGAAGGCCGGTTCTGTAGTAGTGTGGCATGAACAACCTCTATTATGACTATCATTATCTAAAAATATAAAATAATCATGATTTTAGAATTAGTGGGAGCCTTCTCGCGCAGAACAACGGATGAGAATAAGGCATCATATTTTTTGTGCTTTTTCGTTAAAGCAGGAACGCAAATTTTTTTTTGGAACCATGTAATCTTTCTTGCAAAGGGGCTATAAGAGGTAAGTTTTTTTTGTTGCAATGGCCGCTGGTAACGCAACATGCTGCATGAGGCAAAACTCTAGCTTGTTGATGAAAACTAATACTAATGGGATTAGTTGGGAGTGTTAGGAAACCTGGCCCATCGTGGTCTGTATGGACTCTTACCGAAACTCGAACTGTAGGCTATAAATAGGAGGTAGGGGATCACCCTATTGTACACGTGCAATCAGAATAATAAAGCAGAATAGTTCCTCCTCATATTGTGTCTCTCTCTCTATATGTTCTCCACTTTGCATCTATTAGGCAACCCCGGACTATTCGATAGCGAGGTTGTCTAACACGTTATCAGCACGAAGCTCTACAGAAGAATAGTTTAAAATGTGAGAAACAGTAAGAATTGGTTGATTGATCTAATCGCTCATTTTGAATCTATTTTGTATCTAATCCACGCTACGTGGCATGAAGCTACGGTACATGGCGTTTCACAGATCACGGCAGGAAGCCATTGTACAAAAGAATGCTATAGTACATGAAGACATAGGCACGAAGCCATTGTCGCTATTGACACTATGGTTTGGTGTGACGTTATAGAAGGTGAAACTAGAGAATAAAACCTTTCGGTTTAGGGTTTTCTCGCGTTTTTGGGCCGGTTGAAGTGTTATGTCGCCACGGAGTGTCGTAACCTTATTTAACGTGCATAATAAGGTTAATAACATTATGAGATGTGGAATTAAGGTTAAAACTATAGGATATGGAGGTTAATAGCTTTTCCGGGGCGTTTCCGGGCCGTTTCCGGGGTTTTGGGCCTTCCCGGGGGAGTTTGGGTCTTGGTGGGCTTTGGTGGGATGGAGTAGGTCTCCGTAACGGACTAGGATTGGGTGTGGGGGCTGGTAAAAGGGCTCCCCACCAGCCTTTTGGGCGTGCTCCCCCTGCCCTTGGGCGCCCCCCCCGCCCCCGCCGAAGCCCGAGCCGCCACCCCCTCTCCCTCTCCCTCTTGTGCGCCTCCACCTCCCCCTTTGCCCCATTGCTCTCCACCTCTCCACCACCTCTCCTCCACCCCCTTGCTGCCCTAGGGTGGTCTCCACACCTCTGCACCTTGTGGATCCATCCGTTGGAGCGAGGAGCGAGGAGCGAGGAGCGTGGAGCGAGGAGCGATCCGCGAGGAGATCTATTGGAGATTCGTTCGTTGGGCAAAGGTATGATCATGGGGATCCTTGGAATTGATCTAGGTACTGTTCTTAGGGTGATTATCAAGTTTTTAGATCAATTGGTGGTGCTGGATTGGAGTTCTTTGGGTTAGATCTAGACGTTGCCACGTTTCTGTTTTCGGGCAGATTGAGCAGTTGGGCTAGGGTTCGAGTTTTCGTCGATTTAGAATCCGAATCTGTCCGTACGGACTTAAAAGAAGTTGTAGATAATTTAATTATCTTTCCGTGGACATAAATCACGTTAAAATCCGATCAGCCGTTTGAAAGTTATGGCCGTTTTACCGAGCGTATTAAAATCTGTGACGCGATTGGAACAGATCTCGGTAATCTGTAGATTAGACGACTTTAGAGTCCGAATCAGTCTTTCCATATACCTAAAGAAAGTTGGGAAATTTCCTAAGCTACGCGAGGGTGTACTCGTTTAATTCATTCGGAGTCCCAGAACTCAAGTTATGCCTTTTGCAAGGTTGCTGTCCCGACGTGACAGAACCTCTGTTTTAGGTTTTGCGAGTAGGGAGCAATGTCGGGTTAGATGGGGGTTTGCTGTCGGGACCCCGAATTTGCAAATCCGGACCCTCTGTGTATTCAGCACTAGTCCAGGAACGCGCTAGTGCACACAGTCTTAACATCGGTAAATATCACAATCATACCAATCGATATCATAAAAGTACTTTATTTAAATAACCAAACTGGTTACTCGACCTTATGGTCAAGTTACAAATGTATGCCTCGCAAGGCGAAACTTATTAAAAGAGAGATAATAGCAGCGGAAAATCAAATAACTTCGTGGCGCCATCCAGTATACCACAGGCAACTGACTGGGCTCGCTTCCCTAAGTAGACGGATCTTCTTGGAGTTCCTCCTCCAAAGCTGGCGTAGTCTCCTCTTCAACTGGTGTTGTGTTGAGGCAAGGGTGAGTACTTGGTATTCAGCAAGTCATGCACAGAATGCAAGCTAATATACTATATGCATGGCTTGGTACAAAGGAATAGCTCAAGGTATATTTGCAGTAAACAGCATTTGAAAAGTAATATAGGTAGATTCGAAAGCAGTAGAAATAAGTAAAGCATAAATAACTTTTCAAGAAGTTTAATAAACATTTTTTCCCCATCCTAAACCACATTTCTATCATCTTCATTACTAAACCAACCCAACTTTCCAAATCCAAGTTATTTTTGAGAAAATCTAACCCTTGACTGTAATTCCCGAGCATTGTCCAATACCGCGGACACGGCTATTCGAATAGATTCTAAACTCTGCAGAGGTTATGCACTTTACCCACAAGATACAGTCAAACACCACAAAGGCGAGTTCCTCAGAATAAAGCCTTTGGAAGCCTCAAACAACACAGGTGGTCCTCTCAGGTTCGTGCTCTACACCATCCCTTCCTTAGCCAAGGCGAAGTATGGGACCAACACACCGTTAGATGGGTATCGGCCCACGACCACGATACGCTCCCCGCACAATCACACAAACGGTGTAATTGACACCTGAGGCTCCACAAGTGAGTCCTTAGCGACTTAGTCAACTAGGGCCGTCCCATTCCGACCATGTGGTTGCAAGTATGACCCAGTTCAAAGGCTTGCAAGGTTAAGTCCTTAGAGTGACCAGGGCAAGACTACCCAAGAACCAAATCAACACTCCCAATGCCACAACTGGCCCACTGATTACTCTTTGCCACATGCCCTGGCCGAAATCTGTTTATCAAACCCCGCTTGATTACCATGCACCACGTGCCATCAACATCACATGATACTTTTCCAAAACAGGTTCAATATATCATTAAGTCAATATTAACATTTGATTGTCCAAAATCATGTTATGAGCACGTAGCAGTCTAAGCGTTATACTACAACGGTCTAAACCCATGTTGGCAATTTAATAATGTCCAACTAGTAATCCACAACTAGGGTGACAAGGGATCATGGCACATACTTAAATAATCAAGGTGTCATCTGACAAATTGGTATTTATCTAACCCCAGTGTTTAAACAAAGTATTTTTCTAATTGAACTAGCATGCAATAGTTTAAATCAAAATAGATTTCGAAATAGGATCAACATGGTCAAAGCACAACTTGCCTTCAAAAAGTACTTGCTCTTGGTCTTGAGTTGGATCCTGAGTCAATACTTCTCCTTCGAATCCTTCCGGCACTTCAACGTCTATTCGTAAAGCGTGCAAATAGCAAATACACAAATAAACACTAGGCAAAAACATCCCAAAACTCCAAATAAAATCCATAAACAGAGAGAACATAATTTTCTGGATTTTTAGAAACTGGAATCGTCAAATTTGGAGTTAAAACGCAAAAGTTATGATTTATTAAAGTTTAAATAATCAATTAAATAATATTACAGAGAAAAACTTTAGTCCAAAAATTAAATAAAATTCATATTTAAGTAGATCTTAATTTTATACAAATTTAGAAATTTGAATCACTCAAATCGGAGTTGAAACGCAAAAGTTATAAGCGTTTGAAGTTTTGAAATTCAAATCAATTATTAAACCGATTTATTAAATCATTTTCTTTTTCGGAAATTAATTATTGCGTCAGCATGGACACGTGTCAGCTCCTGATTGGCTGGCTGACGTCAGCCGGCTCATGGGCTTGGTCCACGGTTTGGCTCGGTCCACCGTGGACTCGGTCCACGACTCCACGTGAGACTGACATGTGGGCCCACTCGGGTGACGTCATTCTTGGCGTCGGCGAGGCTCGACCACGGTCGGCAGGTGGGTCCCACCGATGACGTCATGGGTGACGTCCGCGATCTGTCGGCCGACACGCGGGCGTGTCGGTGACCACGCTGCCAGCGTGGCGCGTCGGCTCGGCTTCCGGGGCGCGTGGCACAATCGTGGGCGTTGGTTTGAAATCCGACGGCGGGGATTGAGTTTGGCCTCATGTGCTTGGGGCGACGTGGATCGATCGTGGGCCGTTGGATCTTGATCCAACGGTCCAGATCCAATCTAACCTGGTGCGATTCTTGATACGGCGCAACCTAAGCCGTTGGATCTAGATCCAACGGTTGGGATTAGATCTAGGATTTTCAGCGGGAAACTCACCGAGGTGGCGTGGCACGATCCGGGCCTTTGGATCTTGATCGGACGGTTGGTGGAGCTTCGGTCGGCGATGGCTTCACGGCGGAGTTGCGGCTGCCGGCCGAGGCAGCGACCACCCAAACGGCGGTTGGGGCGTGCTCCGGCGAGATGGATGGTGTCTTCGGGTGCGCCTGGCCTCGGGGGTTTCGAATCTGGGGTCAATGGCGGCGGAGGACGGCGGCGAGGCGAGGCAAGGACCGTGGCGGCGCTTCACGCAACTACGGTGAGCGATTCCGGCGAACCTACGGCGGCTAGAGCTCGGCGGGTTAGGGCAAGAAGTGCGCGGGGTCACGGCGGTCCTCGGGGTGCGATCCGGGCATTAAATAGCCTCGGCGTCCGTGCGGAAGACGGAGACCTAGTTCTTCACGGCGGCGGGTGCGGCGGCGGAGTCGCTCCGGACTCGGCGAAGACGACGGCCTTCGGCCCGTCACGTGGCGCGATCAACGGCCCGCGATCGCACGGCGCGATCGGATCCGGGCCGGATACGGCTCAACCGGTACGGGCGGATCTCAGCCGTTGGATCTTGATCCAACGGTTGGGATTGATTAGGTTTAGGAGTGGGTTCGGTCGAGTCACGTGGCTCGGGTCGGACTCGAACTCGAGTCGGACTCGGGCTCGGTCGGATGAAACGATACTTGACCCGAGTTGATTTTCCAGCGATTTAATATTTAAAATAATTCGATAATTCATTTAATTCATTAAAAATAGCAAATGACTCAGAAAAATTCTAGAAAAATTCTGGAAAATATTTTGGATCATTTTGGACTCAAATAAAATATTTCCAACAAAATTTTATTTGCAAAATCAAATTCTTTAATTATTTCAAAATGGAATAAATTCAAATAAATTCCAAATAAATCCAAATAAATTCCAGAAAATTCCAAAAATTCACCAAAGTGCCAAATCACACATGAATTTAAGAAAAGCAAAATTTTGGGGTGTTACAAACCTCCCCTTAATAGAATCTCGTCCAGAGATTCAGGGCTCACTCTGAGAATAGGTTTGGAAACTCTTTCTTCAAATCCTCTTCGCGCTCCCAAGTCGCTTCGCTTTCTTCATGGTTGCTCCACTGAACTCTACAGAAACGGGTTGACTTGTTTCTAGTTTCTCGATCCATTGTGTCTAGAATCCTCACGGGATGCTCCTTATAAGTCAAGTCCTCTTGCAACTCAATTAACTCTAGCGGTGTCTGTTCCTCAGGAACTCGGAGGCACTTCTTCAACTGGGACACATGGAATACATCATGCACTCCTGCCAACGACTGTGGCAACTCCAGCTGATAAGCAACTTCGCCTCTGCGACTCAAAATCTTAAATGGCCCAACATAACGGGGTGCGAGTTTCCCTTTGGCATGGAACCTCTTAACTCCCCTGAGAGGCGTAACTCTGAGGTATACAAAGTCTTCTGGTTCAAAACTCAAATCTCGGCGACGATTGTCAGCATAACTCTTCTGTCGTGATTGGGCGATCTTCAACCTTTCCCTAATCATGGCGATCTGCTCTTCAGCCTCTTGAAGAATATCAGGCCCAAAGACACGGCGCTCGCCGGTCTCATTCCAATTCAATGGCGTCCGACAGGGTCGACCATACAGTGCCTCAAAAGGTGACATCTGTAAACTAGCTTGATAACTATTGTTGTAACTAAACTCGGCATACGGTAAACTCTTATCCCAAGAGGTAGCATAAGCTAATGCACAAGCTCTCAACATATCCTCCAGACTCTGGTTGACTCTTTCGGTCTGTCCATCCGTCTGTGGATGATAAGCTGTACTGAAGTTCAAACGGGTTCCCATGGCTTCATGCAACTTATTCCAGAACCTTGAGGTAAATTGGGTACCTCTGTCCGATACAATCCTCTTTGGCACTCCGTGCAAACAGACAATCCTGGTCATGTATAATTCTGCTAATTTATCACCCGAGTAAGTGGTCTTCACGGGGATAAAATGGGCTACTTTAGTCAAGCGATCCACTATAACCCATATGGAGTCATAACCTCCTTGAGTCTTCGGCAAACCGGTAATGAAATCCATTCCGATTTCCTCCCACTTCCACTCAGGTATTTTCAGCGGTTGTAGCAATCCTGCTGGTTTCTGATGCATTGCCTTGACTCTCTGGCATACATCGCACAAGGCAACATGCTCGGCAACTTCACGTTTCATACTCGGCCACCAGAATCTCTCCTTCAGATCCTGATACATCTTGGCGCTTCCAGGATGAATTGAGTACTTGGAGTCATGGGCTTCTTCCAGAATCAGTTGCTTTAACTCCTTTTTGTTAGGCACACAAATGCGATCCTTCATCCACAACGTGCCTTGCTCATCCAACTTGAAGTCCTCTGCCTTGCCTTCCTCCTTGATGGACTTAATCCTGCGGATCTTGTCATCATCCTCCTGTCCTTCTCGGATCCGCTCCTCCAGGGTAGGCTTTACTTCTAATGCGGCCACGAATCCGCTAGGTACAACCTCAATCTTCATCTTTTGAAAATCCTCACATAACTCATCCTGACTTGTGGCTAGCAACGCACTCACGGTATGACTTTTCCGACTCAGGGCATCGGCTACTACGTTGGCCTTCCCGGGATGGTAATGGATTCCAACATTGTAGTCCTTGATTAACTCTAACCATCTCCTCTGCCTCATATTCAGATCCGACTGGGTGAATATGTACTTAAGGCTCTTATGATCCGTATACACTTCACATCTGTTTCCAATCAGATAGTGACGCCATATCTTCAAGGCATGCACTACGGCGGCTAACTCTAGGTCATGTGTCGGATAATTTTCCTCATGCGGCCTCAACTGCCTTGATGCATAAGCGACGACCTTTCCATTCTGCATCAGCACACATCCAAGTCCTTGGCGCGTCGTCACAATAAATATCGAAGCTTTGAGCAACATCCGGTAGAACTAACACCGGTGCCGACGTCAATCGCTTCTTCAGCCCCAAATCCTTTCTCACATTCTGGCGTCCATGCAAACTTCTTTTCCTTCTTCAAGCGATGCGTAAGAGGTTTCGCAATTGTCGAAAAGCCTTCGATGAAACGGGCGGTAGTATCCTGCCATTCCAAGGAAACTCCGAATCTGGGTCACGATCTTCTACGCTCCCAATGTAACACAGCTTCTACTTTGCTTGGATCTACGGCGACTCCCTCTGCGGTCATTACATGTCCAAGAAACTCCACCTTGTCCTTCCAAAAATCACACTTGCTGAACTTGGCGAAAAGTTCTTTGTTCCTCGCCTTTTCCAAAACTCGCCTTAAGTGTTCGGCATGTTCATCCTCTCGTCTCGGAGTAGACTAGGATATCGTCTATGAACACGACGACAAACTTGTCCAAATATTCCATGAACACCTTATTCATCATATTCATGAAATAAGTGGCGCATTCGTCGACCCAAAGGACATAATCAGAAACTCGTAATGTCCATATCTTGACGAGAATGCGATCTTGAATATCTTACGATCGGATCTTCAATCGATGGTATCCGATCTCGAGATCAATCTTGGAGAAAACTCCGGCTCCTCTCAACTGATCAAACAAATCATCAATCCTGGGTAGCGGATACTTATTCTTCACGGTGACTTCATTGAGTGCACGGTAGTCAATGCACATCCTGAAACTCCGTCCTTCTTCTTGACAAACAAAACTGGTGCTCCCCACTACGGCGCCTCCTGGTCGATAAATCCTTTCTCCATTAACTCTTCTAGCTGTTTCTTCATCTCTACCAACTCCTCGGTGGACATCCGATAGGGTCTCTTTGCTATCGGTCTTTGTACTGTACAAGCTCTATCACAAACTCTATGTCCCTGTCTGGCGGCATACCGAGGTAGATCTTCGGAAAACATCGGGTACTCATTCACTCTTTGGGACATCCTCTATGCTGATTGCCTTGGTACTGTTAACCATCAACTGTCCATCTCTAACTGCAGTGGCTTGAAATTCCACTTTCTTCCCACACGGGCTCTCAACTGAGATAGTCCTTCGTCCACAATCCAATACAGCCTTGTGCTTGGATAACCAATCCATTCCCAATATGACGTCTAGGGTCTGGGTCTCCAAAATTATAAGGTTCGCTAGGAACTCTATTCCACCTATCAGTATTCTCACCCCGGAACATCCTACTTTCGTTCGGAGTTCGGAACCAGGGGTTTGAACTAAAAGCATGCATCAACTGAGTCTGGGCAGCAAGGAAAGCTCCGAAATTCTGCACATCTAGTGGCGGTGCTGGTGCTCCATCATTGGGGTTTTCTGCTGGGCGAGAACCACTCCCATTGCTTCCAAAGTTTCCACGGGTGTTCACCATCTGTCGATTTGCTCTAGGTTTAGAGATGAGAGGGAAGCAAGAATAGACAAGTAATATGGAACTTATGCGGGGCGAAAGGTGTAGCCTTAAGGTCCAACTTTATTATTAGTAACTTGGTATGGCTGCTTACAATGCCTAAGGGCCTTGCAACACATACTGCACACTCAGCAAACAAAGCAAATCCAAATCGAACTAACTCTGGGGTCTAACGCCTAAGGGGTGACTCTTTATTCTATGACTCGACTCGGCGAAGGAGTCTCACTATAGAACCTATGCTCACTCATCGAGAAAACCTCCACGGCCTGGGTACGGGTGCTGTGGCATAGGCACGAAACGATTGCCATGTCCAGCAACTGTGTCCTCTATGGTAGTCGAGGAGGCAGTGTCCTCATCGAGATCTGACTCTTCTGGATCTGGTTCGTGTAGCTCGAGTACTGGCTCTGGGTCTGGTCCGTACAAAGTCATCTCCAACTCGTCAATCCTTCGTAGAAGGTGTGCCACATACTCCTGAGCTTCCCGCCATCTGTCACAAGAGTGCTTTACGTAAGAACTCGGAATTTTTAAATTGTGACAAGGTAAGGGAAAATTTCAGCAAGAGACAAGAAAAGAGAGAAGGGGATAAGTCGAGATGTCATTTCTTGTCTTCACAAATTTTTAGCTTTAGAAAATAGGTTTTATCCTCACTACGACCATTCTAGCTAGGGTTGAGCCTACAGTCAAGTATGGCTCTGATACCACCTCTGTCGGGACCCCGAATTTGCAAATCCGGACCCTCTGTGTATTCAGCACTAGTCCAGAACGCAGCTTAGTGCACACAGTCTTAACATCGGTAAATATCACAATCATACCAATCGATATCATAAAAGTACTTTATTTAAATAACCAAACTGGTTACTCGACCTTATGGTCAAGTTACAAATGTATGCCTCGCAAGGCGAAACTTATTAAAAGAGAGATAATAGCAGCGGAAAAATCAAATAACCCATTGGCGCCATCCAAAGATACCACAGTAATCGACCGCTCGCTTCCCTAAGTAGACGGATCTTCTTGGAGTTCCTCCTCCAAAGTCGGGCGTAGTCTCCTCTTCAATCGGTGTTGTGTTGAGGCAAGGGTGAGTACTTGGTATTGAGCAAGTCATGCCGAGAATGCAAGCTAATATACTATATGCATGGCTTGGTACAAAGGAATAGCTCAAGGTATATTTGCGATGTGACATTTGAAAAGTAATATAGGTAGATTCGAAAGCAGTAGAAATAAGTAAAGCATAAATAACTTTTCAAGAAGTTTAATAAACATTTTTTCCCCATCCTAAACCACATTTCTATCATCTTCATTACTAAACCAACCCAACTTTCCAAATCCAAGTTATTTTTGAGAAAATCTAACCCTTGACTGTAATTCCCGAGCATTGTCCAATACCGCGGACACGGCTATTCGAATAGATTCTAAACTCTGCAGAGGTTATGCACTTTACCCACAAGATACAGTCAAACACCACAAAGGCGAGTTCCCGTAACAAAGCCTTTCGGAAGCCTCAAACAACACAGGTGGTCCTCTCCGGTTCGTGCTCTACACCATCCCTTCCCTTAGCCAAGGCGAAGTATGGGACCAACACACCGTTAGATGGGTATCTGGCCACAGCCACGATACGCTCCCCCGTACAATCACACAAACGGTGTAATTGACACCCTGAGGCTCCACAAGTGAGTCCTTAGCGACTTAGTCAACTAGGGCCGTCCCATTCCAGCCATGTGGTTGCAAGTATGACCCAGTTCAAAGGCTTGCAAGGTTAAGTCCTAGCTTAGAGTGACCAGGGCAAGACTACCCGAAGAACCAAATCAACACTCCCAATGCCACAACTGGCCCACCTGATTACTCTTTGCCACATGCCCTTGGCCGAAAGCGCTTTATCAAACCCCGCTTGATTACCATGCACCACGTGCCATCAACATCACATGATACTTTTCCAAAACAGGTTCAATATATCATTAAGTCAATATTAACATTTGATTGTCCAAAATCATGTTATGAGCACGCATGTGTCTAAGCGATACTACAACGGTCTAAACCCATGTTGGCAATTTAATAATGTCCAACTAGTAATCCACAACTAGGGTGACAAGGGATCATGGCACATACTTAAATAATCAAGGTGTCATACAAAGAAATTGGTATTTATCTAACCCCTGTGTTTAAACAAAGTATTTTTCTAATTGAACTAGCATGCAATAGTTTAAATCAAAATAGATTTCGAAATAGGATCAACATGGTCAAAGCACAACTTGCCTTCAAAAAGTACTTGCTCTTGGTCTTGAGTTGGATCCTGAGTCAATACTTCTCCTTGAATCCTTCCGGCACTTCAACGTCTATTCGTAAAGCGTGCAAATAGCAAATACACAAATAAACACTAGGCAAAAACATCCCAAAACTCCAAATAAAATCCATAAACAGAGAGAACATAATTTTCTGGATTTTTAGAAACTGGAATCGTCAAATTTGGAGTTAAAACGCAAAAGTTATGATTTATTAAAGTTTAAATAATCAATTAAATAATATTACAGAGAAAAACTTTAGTCCAAAAATTAAATAAAATTCATATTTAAGTAGATCTTAATTTTATACAAATTTAGAAATTTGAATCACTCAAATCGGAGTTGAAACGCAAAAGTTATAAGCGTTTGAAGTTTTGAAATTCAAATCAATTATTAAACCGATTTATTAAATCATTTTCTTTTTCGGAAATTAATTATTGCGTCAGCATGGACACGTGTCAGCTCCTGATTGGCTGGCTGACGTCAGCCGGCTCATGGGCTTGGTCCACGGTTTGGCTCGGTCCACCGTGGACTCGGTCCCACGACTCCGCGTGAGGCGACATGTGGGCCCACTCGGGTGACGTCATTCTTTGGCGTCGGAGGCTCGGCCACGGTCTTGCGGCAGTGGGTCCCACCGATGGCGTCATGGGTGACGTCCGCGGTCTTGTCGGCCGACACGCGGGCCCGGCGTGTCGGTGACCACTGCCAGCGTGAAGCGGCGGCTCGGCTTCCTGGAGCGTGGCACAATCGTGGCCGTTGGTTTGAAATCCGGCGGCTAGGATTGAGTTTGGCCTCATGTGCTTGGGGCGACGTGGATCGATCGTGGGCCGTTGGATCTTGATCCAACGGTCCAGATCCAATCTAACCTGGTGCGATTCTTGATACGCTGGCGCAACCTAAGCCGTTGGATCTAGATCCAACGGTTGGGATTAGATCTAGGATTTTCAACGGGAAACTCACCGAGGTGACGCGTGGCACGATCCGGGCCTTTGGATCTTGATCGGACGGTTGGTGGAGCTCGGTCGGCGATGGCTTCACGGCGGAGTTGCGGTGCCGTGGCCGAGGCAGCGACCACCCAAACGGCGGTTGGGGCGTGCTCGGCGAGATGGATGGTGTCTTGGTGCGCCTGGCCGGGTTTGAATCTGGGGTCAATGGCGGCGGAGGACGGCGGACGGCGAGGCGAGGCAAGGACCGTGGCGGCGCTTCACGCAACTACGGTGGCGATTCCGGCGAACCTACGGCGCTAGAGCTCGGCGGGTTAGGGCAAGAAGTGCGCGGGTCACGCGGGTCCTCGGTGCGATCCGGGCATTAAATAGCCTCGGCGTCCGTGCGGGAAGACGGAGACCTAGTTCTTCACGGCGGCGGAGTGCGGCGTGAGTCCGGCTCGGACTCGGCGAAGACGACGACGCCACCGGCCGTCCACGTGGCGCGATCAACGGCCACGATCGCACGGCGCGATCGGATCCGGGCCGGATACGGCTCAACCGGTACGGGCGGATCTCAGCCGTTGGATCTTGATCCAACGGTTGGGATTGATTAGGTTTAGGAGTGGGTTCGGTCGAGTCACGTGGCTCGGGTCGGACTCGAACTCGAGTCTGACTCGGGCTCGGTCGGATGAAACGATTTGACCCGAGTTGATTTTCCAGCGATTTAATATTTAAAATAATTCCCAGTAATTCATTTAATTCATTAAAAATAGCAAATGACTCAGAAAAATTCCAGAAAAATTCTGGAAAATATTTTGGATCATTTTGGACTCAAATAAAATATTTCCAACAAAATTTTATTTGCAAAATCAAATTCTTTAATTATTTCAAAATGGAATAAATTCAAATAAATTCCAAATAAATCCAAATAAATTCCAGAAAATTCCAAAAATTCACCAAAGTGCCAAATCACACATGAATTTAAGAAAAGCAAAATTTTGGGGTGTTACATTTGCGTACTGTTTTGTGGTTATGATTGTGATTGTGTGATACCCCTGTGCAGGAGGTGTGACCTCGGGAGTGCCTTCTACTTCCCGCCAATCCGTTGCACGTGGTTGAGGCAAGTGTGTTGTGATGGATAGCGATTTGTAGGTTGCTTGTTGAGAATAGATGGAATTGACTACATGATATATGATCACTTGCCATGCTTTTATGATTGCCAATGATATGATGAGCATGTTTAATATGTTATGATGCCATGTGTTAATATGTGAGTTAAATATGATGTTGGCATAAATGCATACATGGCATGTTACATGGCTCGGGCGGTGAGAAAGTCATAACTAGTCCGGGAAGGTCGGTGAGAAAGTTATGACTAATCCGGAAAGCCATTGAGTAAGTCCTACATCGTGATTCCATCCACGTGGTGTTTGGAAGCGAGGAGTAGGCACCCTCCATCTTCGGGATGGAAGGGGAGAGGGTGCACACCGACGGTGTGTACTCAACCATACCAGATCGATTTCAAGGAGATATGAGCATTGCATTGCATTGCATACACAATGATGATGATTTTGTTAAAGTGTTCATGATTGAGATGATATACATGATGTGAGATGTTATTTTCTATGATATTGTTATTGTTGTCCATTACAATATGCTTGCTGAGTTTCGAACTCACGCTTGTGTTTATGTTGTTTTTAGGTACTTTGAGATCGGCATGCGGGAAAAAGGGGTTTAGCTACACTTCTACACGTAGCTCCACCATCATAGTCTATGATTAATCACTTGGAGACATGATTTTAAGAGTTGTGCCATAAAGTTGATGTATGGTTTAATCTAGCATGCTTGTGATCCCTTATTTGCTTCGTTATAGTTTATGAAATGGTTGAGCGTGGTATTATTGGCGTAGTTTGATGATACATCCATTTATGTTGATGTTTTAGATGTCGTGTGCTATGATATATCTTGCCATGATATTGATATTGTGTTAATTCATGAAAAAACAAAGGAGATGCTGCCGAAATATCGGTTTTTAGCATATGTACCTTTGCTGGAATTTATGTTTAAATGTGATTTTTAGTTGTTGTTTAGCTTATGTTTGGTAGCATTCGGGCATATTAAATGCCGGGGTGTTACAGTTGGTATCAGAGCGGGCTGTAGGTCCTTGGAATGTGAATTTTTAGTGTCATGCTATAGGGAAAACTAAAATATGATGTGGAATAACTTAGAAACATGGCTTAGGTCTTAACTAAAATTTTGTTATAGGATAGCAACATTAAAACTTGCAAAAGTGGTATAACTAATCTAAAATTTGACACACAATGGATGCACAGTAGGAAAGGGTATGGGTATCGTTTCTTTATGCTTAAATGTTGTATTTAAGTTATGATGTTGAATGCTTCCTTTGATAAAGCATGTTGCTATGTCTATGAGATAAATGACTGAATTGCTTTTGTTGTTGTGATAGAGTGGAATTGTGGTACCGAAGGGTTTCGGTCACCTCTTTTTGTTCATAGTAAGGGCGAGGTTTTGGTATGGCGGTTAGCGCCATCACCGAAGAACTATTAACCCCTGTAGGAGAAGAGTGCTTACCCTCTCTGTTGTAGATCGGGTAGTTGACTAGAGTCAAATAGAAGAGTTTGGTGGTGGATTCCTTCAGACATTCTTTGCCGTTCGACGATCGATTTTCGTTGCTTTTCTTGGCTTTAGTTGATTTGAATCAAATGAAAAATGTTGGGTTTTTGCGGATCGTTCCGTATGCGGTGTGTGGTTTTGTCTTCCTTGGTTGAAGACGAAGAAGAGGAGACTAGTGTTGTGCTTCTTTTGGGCGCCTTTCCAGTTTTAATGATTAGTTTGTTGATGGCTTTATGGGGAAGAAGCATTCAAATTTATCCCTGTGTTTGTCTTTCTCCGAGGTTAACGGAGTTATTATGAGTTATGCCGCACTGGCTGTCAGGGCTGAAGTTCTGTGTCTTTGTAGAAGTAAGTGGTGTTTGATTCGTCATTTTGCTGGTTTAAGAAAATCATCTTTGAAGAACCCTTCCTATTTTGTGAAAGTTTGGAGTTAGGGTTGATTTGCAAAGGTATATTTGATCGATTGGTTCCCTCCTGTAGGAGTCTTTGAGATTTAAAAAGTGTTTTGGAGAATTCCTTTGCATGACCAAGTTTGGGTTTATCTCATCGCAATTTTGAGAGTCAAATTTTCCTTATGAACTTGGGATGAGTTTTAAAACTAAAATGCTGTAAACAAAGTAGTCTTTTGACTGAAATCGTTTGTCCCTAGTAAGAATTGACGTTTAGCATGTTATGTAGTAGGTAACAATATGGTTTATGGATTGATGTGTTGCTAAGTTAAATTTTGAGTTGAATCAATTCAATGTGATTAATATCTCTAGCTTGAGAATAAATAGACTACTAGTGTTGCAGTTTACTCTTAGCGAGAATGATTAAATGTGTTAATGTACATGCTTAGAATCTGTTGCCTTGCTTTAAATGTGCTTATGATCCTTGTTAATGTTAAAAGTTTAAACTTTGATGCATAGTTAAAACATTAAGATGATGTAGACTGCTGTTATTGTAAAAGAAACTTTGCTGGTTGTTAAAGATGTTCTAATCTAATGGATTAATAGAAAATTTAATCGTGTTGACTAGTGACTTTAATTTGGATGTTGATTAGAGTTGCTATTTATGTTGTTGCAAACTACTAGTATCTTTGGAAGTATGCAGTTGTGTCGCTACAATGCTAGTATTGATATCAATGGAGAAGACATAAGACTTATTGTTAATGATGTTGTTAATGGTAGTGTTAATGCTAGTATTCAGTCTATTTTAATTAGTGGGGGTATGTTGTGTGGTGGTAATTTTGTTATCACCTATGTATAGGGTAGCTAAAAGTAATGTTGTTGGTTGATGATTATGCCCATTTGTTGTTATTGATGACTAAGTAGTTGTGGTAACTGTTTAGATTATTCGTTGGAAAACCATGGTTAAAATAGAGGAAAATTTTAACAAGTTGCGATGGAGTGAGCTTTGGATAATTAACATGATGTACAATTTCATCCTTAATGAATGTATGCCTTGGAATCCTAGTTATGAACTTTGTCTTGTAGAGATAATATTTACATGTTGAAGTCGTTGTTTAACTGAATAAGGTTCGGTTGTCGAGACGTGAATATATAGGTGGTATGAAATTTATAGGTTGATCTTGCTGAAAGATTTGTGGAAGTACTATGTTTCAAATTTAGAATAAGATGTATTATGATTCGGTGAGCCGTGGGGATCATGTCATTATAGTCTTGGTTGGGTGCCTTTTTGATAAGCATCATAAACCCTTATTAAAAAAAATGTTGGGAATGGTAACTAGAGGAAGAATTTGTTGTGAAACTTTCGGTTGAATTGTGTTGGGGCTCCTCAGATGGTAAATAGTGATTATTGAAGTCTTTAATGGAAAGCGTAGTGGAGTACTAGAGATGGTTCCTTTCATGTCGAAATGTTGTCTAAAAACCTTTGAAACTGGTTTGGTTGTTTGCCATCTCGGTTGAATGCTTTCGGTTGAGGTGTTCCTTATGTTGAGTTTCAGAGTTTCCCCAAAACTCGTAGTGGTTGGTGTCGACCTTTGGTTTTGGCGAATTTGTTTAGTTCGTGTTGTGAGTTTGAGTTTACATCCAAAAGTTTTTGAGTGGATCGCGCCCTGTCGCGTTCAGACCGATTTATCTTTGGAATTAATTTTAAAAGGAAGCAGATGGTCATAAAGGGTTGTGTTGGAAACTTTTGAGTTAAGCCCTTGATGTGTAACTCTATTTGACTAGAGTTGAGTCATTTGGAAAATGTGTGCGGTGTGCGGGTGTTTTACAAGTCTGGATTTTTTATGAATGTTTCATAAGTGAATTTGGTTAGTGAAGAGTTTTCTTTTTGGATTGAGTTTCCCTCTCTTTTGATAAAAATTTATGGCGCTTGTGTCTGCAGATGTTTGATTTTGGAGTCGATGTTCTGTTCCAAAGGGTTGAGATTGATTTTGCGAGGTGTTGCAAAGCTAGTGTTAAATCGAAGATGGGTTTTCACACGATGTGGTGTTTTGTTGATTAATGATGTTGCCGTCATAGTTTATATGAATTAGCGCAACTCTCGATGTTATTCGAGATTTATTCATTTGATACCGAGGCAGAAGTCATCATGTGAATGACTATTCGGTAGTGTGGTTACATGATGAGGGAATGGTGAAAAGTAAACATGACATCGTTTTTACATGTTAAATGATAAAAGAGTCGTTGAGCCAGGTCGGTGAGAAAGTCATATATGGAGATATGACTAATCCGGAGTGCTCCTGAAGAGTGTGCATTTATGTCATGAAATGAGATTTCCCTTGCTTTCTAGTATGAAAAGAAGCAATGAACAATTTCTGGTATGTTGGTTGTGATGTAGGGGATTTATGCTTCCTTTGTGTTTTGGCTTGGATGTTGCCGAATTCTTTCCAAAATGGTTGTTAACGCTTTGGGTTTGAGTTGTTGTGTGTACACTTGGGCTTGATAGCTAAGTGTTTTTGTGTGAGGGCGAGACCCTCTTAAGAAAGGAACCAATTGTGGTTTGGTAAGGTTTTCGATCCTAGCTTGGGCTAGGTGTCGAACCTTAGTGGTATAAGGGTGGTTTGTGATGGAGGTTGATGATGTATGGGTTTAACCTTTACTAAGAGTAGCGATGGGTGGAAGTGAAGTTGACGGTAGATCGGTGATAATTGCCCTGCCGTGAGCAGTTGTCTTCACTAGTTGTTTTTAGGTTTGAGTCTTGCCTGGGAAAGGATGGAATAAAATGTTAGTATGATCGTGTATCGGAAGGGCTAGTGTGCCTTAATGAGTTATTCCCCTCGATGGAAACTTTCGGGAATGAAGAGAGGTCGTTAAAGGAATTGTGACTTCCTTTGATTATGTCATGTTGAGTTTATTGCAGTGTGTAGTCAGGTAGGTTGTGATAGAAGTGTGAGGTGTTTGTCGTGAGGATTCGAGCGTTTTGGGTTGTTGAAGCCCTTCGAGGTTGAAACGCAGATTCTGTTTGGGATTTGAATTGAAAGTTGAACTGTGAGCGGTTGCCCTTAGTTGAGCTAGATCAACACTTTTTCTTTAAGTGTTGGTTTTGGGAACTTCGTTTGTCGTTTGTTTCGGTTCTAGTCGTTGCAGCGAATGTTTTGTGCTGCAGAGAAGCCTTTTGTCCCTTGGGGACTTTGTTCTTGTTTTTGGCGTCCTTCGGATTCGAGGTCGAATCCTGTTGAAGGGGAAGAATGTGACACTATGGTTTGGTGTGACGTTATAGAAGGTGAAACTAGAGAATAAAACCTTTCGGCTTAGGTTTTCTCGCGTTTTTTGGGCCGGTTGAAGTGTTATGTCACCACGGAGTGTCGTAACCTTATTTAACGTGCATGATAAGGTTAATAACATTATGAGATGTGGAATTAAGGTTAAAACTATAGGATATGGAGGTTAATAGCTTTTTCGGGCCGTTTCTGGGGTTTTGGGCCTTCCCGGGGGAGTTTGGGCCTTGGTGGGCTTTGGTGGGATGGAGTAGGTCTCCGTAACGGACTAGGATTGGGTGTGGGGGCTGGTAAAAGGGCTCCCCACCAGCCTTTTGGGCGTGCTCCCCCTGCCCTTGGGCGCCCCAACCTCCCCCTCCTAAGCCCTAGCCGCCACCCCCTCTCCCTCTCCCTCTTGTGCGCCTCCACCTCCCCCTTTGCCCCATTGCTCCCCACCTCTCCACCACCTCTCCTCCACCCCCTTGCTGCCCTAGGGTGGTCTCCACACCTCTGCACCTTGTGGATCCATCCGTTGGAGCGAGGAGCGAGGAGCGAGGAGCGAGGAGCGAGGAGCGAGGAGCGTGGAGCGAGGAGCGATCCGCGAGGAGATCTATTGGAGATTCGTTCGTTGGGCAAAGGTATGATCATGGGGATCCTTGGAATTGATCTAGGTACTGTTCTTAGGGTGATTATCAAGTTTTTAGATCAATTGGTGGTGCTGGATTGGAGTTCTTTGGGTTAGATCTAGACGTTGCCACGTTTCTGTTTTCGGGCAGATTGAGCAGTCGGGCTAGGGTTCGAGTTTTCGTCGATTTAGAATCTGAATATGTCCGTACGGACTTAAAAGAAGTTGTAGATAATTTAATTATCTTTCCGTGGACATAAAGCACGTTAAAATCTGATCAGCCGTTTGAAAGTTATGGCCGTTTTACCGAGCGTGTTAAAATCTGTGACGCGATTGGAACAGATCTCGGTAATCTGTAGATTAGACGACTTTAGAGTCCGAATCAGTCTTTCCATATACCTAGTGAAAGTTGGGAAATTTCCTAAGCTACGCGAGGGTATACTCGTTTAATTCATTCGGAGTCCCAGAACTCAAGTTATTCCTTTTGCAAGGCTGCTGTCCCGACGGGACAGAACCTCTGTTTTAGGTTTTGCGAGTAGGGAGCAATGTCGGGTTAGATGAGGGTTTGCGTACTGTTTTGTGGTTATGATTGTGATTGTGTGATACCCCTGTGCAGGAGGTGTGACCCCGGGAGTGCCTTCTACTTCCCGCTAATCCGTTGCACGTGGTTGAGGCAAGTGTGTTGTGATGGATAGCGATTTGTAGGTTGCTTATTGAGAATAGATGGAATTGACTACATGATATATGATCACTTGCCATGCTTTTATGATTGCCAATGATATGATGAGCATGTTTAATATGTTATGATGCCATGTGTTAATATGTGAGTTAAATATGATGTTGGCATAAATGCATACATGGCATGTTACATGGCTCGGGCGGTGAGAAAGTCATAACTAGTCCGGGAAGGTCGGTGAGAAAGTTATGACTAATCCGGAAAGCCATTGAGTAAGTCCTACATCGTGATTCCATCCACGTGGTGTTTGGAAGCGAGGAGTAGGCACCCTCCATCTTCGGGATGGAAGGGGGGAGAGGGTGCACACCGACGGGTATGTACTCAACCATACCGGTATCAGTTTCCAAGGAGATATGAGCATTGCATTGCATTGCATACACAATGATGATGATTTTGTTAAAGTGTTCATGATTGAGATGATATACATGATGTGAGATGTTATTTTCTATGATATTGTTATTGTTGTCCATTACAATATGCTTGCTGAGTTTCGAACTCACGCTTGTGTTTATGTTGTTTTTAGGTACTTTGAGATCGGCATGCGGGAAAAAGGGGTTTAGCTACACTTCTACACGTAGCTCCACCATTATAGTCTATGATTAATCACTTGGAGACATGATTTTAAGAGTTGTGCCATAAAGTTGATGTATGGTTTAATCTAGCATGCTTGTGATCCCTTATTTGCTTCGTTATAGTTTATGAAGTGGTTGAGCGTGGTATTATTGGCGTAGTTTGATGATACATCCATTTATGTTGATGTTTTAGATGTCGTGTGCTATGATATATCTTGCCATGATATTGATATTGTGTTAATTCATGAAAAAACAAAGGAGATGCTGCCGAAATATCGGTTTTTAGCATATGTACCTTTGCTGTAATTTATGTTTAAATGTGATTTTTTAGTTGTTGTTTAGCTTATGTTTGGTAGCATTCGGGCATATTAAATGCCGGGGTGTTACACCTATCCGCGCGTCGCTCGAAGCGACTGACCCGGTCGGCTTGAAGCCACTCACCCGCCACTTCCCACGCTGCTTGAAGCAGCCGCCTCGAATCCTCGGCAGGCGCATGAAGCCGTCGCCGTTTGGTCTCCGCTCGGCCGAGCACACGAAGTGCCACCAGCCCAGCGCCCCACCAGTCGCCGCGCTTCGCCGCAGTTGCCGCGCGTTACCGCCATGGCCATTCGTCACCGAGGCTGCCGGGCGCCGGGCCCTTTGTACGATCAGCTGGGGCTATGAAGTACAAGACCATGGACTTGGACTTGAAGTCCAGAACCTCAATTTGGCATTGAAACCAACGGGCATGAACGATTTTTATGCACTGCATTGAATCGCCTGAGTGGCGCACGTGGTGGGGGGTAAGGGGAAATTACACCTTTGCCCCCCGATTTATTCTTTTTTTCGTTGTTTTTCTGTTTTTCCTTTTTCCAAATTGATTAATAATTCAGAAAAATGATTAAAATAGCAGAAAAAAATCTGAAAATTGCCAGAAAAAATGAAAATTCCTAGAAAATTTTAGAAAATTGTATGGCTCTGTTTTTAATTTCTCTTAGCCTTATTTTCTGTATTTATGAATATTTGCATGTATTTTTGCAATGTTTGCTTTGTTTAGATTACTGGAAATTCATGAGAATTTACTTTTCTGCATTTTTTGAATTATGCAACCGTATTCTATTAGATTACACGCAGTAATCTAATTACGAAATTTGTAAACATGTAGATGTCTGGAATTGTGAACCGTGAGTTTGAAGAGTTGGCCCTGCTTGGTCAGAACTACCTCACTTGGGCATCCGATGTGAAGATCGTACTCGACGGCAAGAAGCTCTGAGCTGCCATCGGCTTAGGGTCCTCGAAAGATGCACCACCTACTGCCGAGCAGAACGATCAAGTATTGCACTTCCTCAGACACCATCTCTCAGCCACCCTGAAGAATGAATACATGGCTGAAGAGAGTGCACTTGAGCTATGGACTGCACTCCAAAAGCAGTTCGAGAAGCTCAAGTACACAATCTTACTCCAAGAACAGCAAGCCTGAGGTTTGCGGACTATAAAATAGTGGCCGAGTACAATTCTGCCTTGCTGTAATTTGTACCAATCTCTCCCTATGTGGCAAGAAGATCACTGATGAGGAGAAGATTGAGAAAACTATTTCCACTTTTCACCCTAATGCTATCCAGAGTGCCTGTAGCGATCGTCAGGACGCATACAAGGAGTATAGCGAACTGATTGATGTTATGTAAGTTGCGAAGTCACAAGATGAAGTTCTTCGCAAGAACTTCGTCTCACAGCCACCTGGAAGGGGCATTGTACCCGAAGTCAATGCCAACAGCTATAAGGTGAAAAAGCCCGCCCACAAGAAGAGGGGCAAGAAGGGTGGAAAATAGAAACATCAGGCCAAAGAAAAGTCCATAGCCCAAGAGAAGAAGGATGACAAAGAAAAGCCGCAAGGCAAGCTGTATGGACAACTGAAAGGACCAACGATGTCGCCTAGAGGGGGGGTGAATAGGCGAATTTAAAATTACGCAGCGGAATTAAACTGCCCGAGCTGATCAACCCGGAGTCTCCGGGTTTTGGTCCGGATACTCCGGCTTGTCCGGAGTGTCCGGTATTGAATACCGGAGTCTCCGAGTTGAGTGGCTCGGGAACGCAACACAAGTTTCTCAAACTTGCACAAGATATTACTAAAAGTAAATAACAATAGCAACCTAGAACAAGTGCTAGTATGGATTTGAATTAAAGCTAGACAAAGAGCTAGATCTAGGGTTTACGAAGACAAATCCACATAAGCAACACAAGCAAGTAAAGAGAGAGCGAGAGAAACGATTTTTCACCGAAGTTCGGATTCTTGAAGGGAATCCTACGTCTCCGTTGAGGTGGCTCGGTCACACTTGAGCCGGGGTCTCTTTCAACCCGCTTTCCTCCCGGTGTTGCACAAATGCACTCGCCGGCTTCACTTCTTGTCTCTTCCCTTTCGGAGGCGAGACTCGCCTTCACAAACGACCGGGGCTCACCACACGCATCGGTAGCTCCCGGTGACTCCTAGCCGTCTAGGAGACCTTCAACCTCCAAGAGAAATAGCACCACGAAGAATCGCTTGGAGGATGAACTAGTGCTCAACAAGATGAAATGAATGCACTTAGCACTTTGCTTCTTCCTCTCCTCACCAAAATGAATCAACAACCAAATCAATTGGTGGGAGGAAGTGGGGGCTCTATTGAATGCTTAGAGATGGTTAGGAATGTCTTGAATGCTGCTATGAATGAGCTCAATAGAGATCCTAGCCGTTGGAGTGGAGTGGAGGCTTTAAATACCCTTTTTGAAAACTAGCCGTTACTCCCGTTTTTGTACAGGCCGGAGTGTCCGGACAAACAACCCAGAGAGTCCGGGTTATCCGGAGACTCCGGACCAAATGTCCGGATACTCCGGACCAGCTGGAACCAAAAGCAACCGAGGGGTCCAACCCGGAGACTCCGGACAAAATGTCCGGATACTCCGGATTGAATCCGGATACTCCGGACTGGAATCCGGAGACTCCGGGTTACCCAGTTCGGTTTCAATTTAAAACTTTTCAAAACCAAATGTAGGAGTGCTAATTAGAGATGCAATATTTGATGTTGAGCACATGCACATCCTAAAGTCGATTTCTCGTCATACCCTCTTAATAGTACGGCTATCCTTAAGACACAAATAAATAAAAGGTTACAACTTTGGTCTTGATGCCGTCCTTTTGATTTTAAGTAGTCATAGGGGCGTCCAATGTCATTCCAAGCTCGATATGATCTTGATCTCTGCAGTATTCTTGGATAAAACATTAGATCTCTTTAATTGTGTCATCATTAATCACCAAAATAAATTGAGGGGCCTAGATGCACTTTCAACAACAGAACCAAACGTCTTCAAATGTGGCACTTGGGGGCATTGGTCAAAAATATGCCGGGAATCCAAGGAAGTGGTCAATGCATATCAGACCAAGAAGAAGGCCAAAGGAAATGCACCGGCAGAGGCACATTTTACCGAAGCAGGCAATGATGATGTCATGGATGTCGACACCCCACATGCTTCATCCTCGTAGCCCGGCCTAGATATCGATGAAGCAGCCAAGCTCTTGGCTAATGAAGAGAACACCTCTCAAGCTCTTGGCTAATGAAGAGAACACCTCTATGGATGACATAGAAGCAGAAGTGAATGCATACTTTACAGATTTTGTTTAGTGCATGAATAGTATTACTAGCATTTTCTTTAGAATTGTGGTTGATTAGTTAATTTTGAATAATAAATTGTAAACTCTCGAAGAGCATACTTTTTCTTTCTCATGAATAAAAATTGCAGTTTATTCTTTATTCCAGTATTCTTTATTTGCAAGCAATATTTGAATTACTTTGCCACTATCTGATTGGAATTATATTTATTTTCATCTAGAAATCGTGTATCGCCCAATGGAGGAAATATGTATTGTTGACAGTGGCACAATAAATACCATCTTAAGATAGTCGAAATACTTTTAGATGATCATGAATAATGTTGGAAGGATTACAACAATCGCAGGAAGCGATACACATATAATAGGCTCCGGAAGAGCCACAATTATATTGCTAATAGGTACAACTTTGGTAATTGAAGAAGCCCTTTTGTTCCCTAAGTCAATATGCACTCTCTTAAGTTTTAAAGATATCCGCGCCAATGGGTTTCACGTAAAAACCAATGAAGAAAATGGCAAAGGGCATTTGTGCATTGTGAAGCACGCGGAATATGAAAAAATGGTATTAGAAAAATGTCCCTCATATGAATCTAGGTTGTACTACACGAAAATCAATGCACCCGTAGTGTATACTTCTTTGAAGACTATCTTTAGAAGCTCTGAATTATTTTCTTTATGGCATTGTAGATTATGTCATCCTAGTCTTAGAATGATGAGAAATATAGTTAACAACTCACAAGGTCATGGCATTAATGTTAAAAATTTCTCGAATCACGAAGATTTTGTGTGTCATGCATGTGCCACCGGGAAATTAATAACTAGACCCTCTGTTATGAAAGTGCAAAATGAAATCCCTGCATTCCTAGAACGCATTCAGGGGGATATTTGCGGCCCGATTCAGCCCTTGTCGGGACCATTTCGGTACTTCATGGTGTTCATTGATGCTTCCTTGAAATGGTCGCATATATGTTTGCTGTCAATAAGGAATCATACATTCACAAAGCTGATCTCGCATATCATCAGAATTAAGAATGCTTTTCCTGATCATCGCGTGAAGTCCATTCGAATGGACAATGCCGGCGAATTTACTTCCAAGGCATTTGATGATTATCGCACAACACTGGAATAACTGTTAAGCACTATGTACCGCATGTCCATACGCAAAATAGACTAGCTGAAGCACTCATAAAGAGGATTAAGTTCATAGCCCAACCACTTTTGCAGAGTTGTAACTTGCCCAACACATGTTGGGGGCACGCAGTCCTGCACGCAGCAGCACTCATCAATTATAGATCATCGGCCTACAACATCCATTCACCTATGCAACTAGTGCAAGGGGTCATCCTGAAGATTTCCAATCTTAGAAAATTTGGTTGTATGGTATATGTACCTGTACCATCCCCACATCGGATTGCAATAGGCCCTCTTCGCAAGTCTGGGATATACGTTGGCTATGAGAGTGCATCCATAATTAGGTATTTGGAACCCATGACTGGAGATTTGCATACAACCCGATTCGCTGATTACATCTTTGACGAGGACCGTTTCCCATCATTAGGCGGAGAGAATCAACTATTGGATGAAAAATGCTGGGAAATAATATGGCATTCCACTGGGATCCCCGCACATTACCCTTGCACTAATGAAGCAAATCAAGAAGTCGAGAAGATAATTGATTTCCAGAATCTAGCAAATGAACTGCCTGATCATTTTTGTGATATGAAAAGTGTGATTAAGTCGCATGTACCAGCAAGAAATGCACTAGAGAGGGTTGAAATACCAAAGAAAGCAGAAGGTATCCCTCATCCTGTTTAGCGGCCTCAAAGAAAAAGAACAAGAAATCTGGCTTCTCAAACCCAAAGTACCCAGAGACGTCTGGGGAAAACTGTAACACCCCAAAATTTTGCTTTCTTAAATTTTATGTGTGATATGGCACTTTGATGAATTTTTGGAATTTTCTGGAATTTATTTGGATTTAATTTGAATTTATTCCATATTGAAATAATTTAAAAAATTAAATTTTCAAATAAAGTTTTGATGGAAATATTTTATTTGAGTCCCAAATGCCCTAAAATATTTTCCAGAATTTTTCTGGAATTTTTCTGAGTATTTTGCTATTTTTAATGAATTAAATGAATTACTGGAAATTATTTTAAATATTAAATCGCTGGAAAATCAAACCGAAGTCGATTCTTGCTCATCCGATCGAAGTCGGAACCCGAGTCGGACTCGAGTCCGACCCGAGCCACGTGACTCGACCAAACCCGCTCCTAACCCAATCGATCCCGACCGTTGGATCGAGATCGAACGGTCAGGATTGGGCCGCACCAGTTCGAGCCCGAGTCCGGTCGGACCCGTTCGCGCACAAGCAATCGTAGCCGCTCATCGCGACACGTGGACGGCTGCTAGCCTTCGTCTCCGCCCGAGTCCGGATCGGACTGCGCCGCCGCGTCCTCCGCCGCATCCGTTAGGGTTACGGATTGAGCGCGGAAGCCGAGGTTATTTAAAGCCCGTGTCGTGCCCCGAGGACCGCCTTGACCCCGCGCTGCTTTTGCCCTAGCTCGCTAAACCCTAGCTACCGCCGCTTGCCCGGGATTGTTCGCCGTAGTTGCTTAGGACCTTGCTTTGGTTTTTCTCACTTTCCGCCGCCGTCCGCCGTCGCCCGAGAAGAAGGAGGCCAGATCCAGGATCCCCGAGCCAGGGCGATTCGAACGTGACCACGCACGTCGCTGGAGGAGCCCTGTAGCGCCGCGCCCTTGGTCGTCGTCCCCGTCTCCGGTGCACTCCGCTCCACCGCGCGCCATCGCCGCCCCGCGAGCTCCGTGAACCGTCCGATCAAGATCCGACGTCCCGGATTGCGCCACGTCATCCCACGGTGAGAACCACGTGTGATTCCCAGATCCAATCTCAACCGTTGGATCTAGATCCAACGGCCCGGATTGACCACGTTCACCCCAAACGTGCGTCATTAGGTCCGATCAGGACCGTTGATTTCCAAATCAACGGCCCGGATCATGCCACGTAGCTCTAGCCGCCGCATCGCAGCGTGGGAGCACGGCAGATCGACATGTGGGGCCGTGTCGGCCCGCCGCGCTGCGTGAGCGAGCCAGCATCGAGGCCCACCCGCTGGCCGACCGCGTGAGCCGTGGACTGGGTCCACGGTGAACCCGAGCCGAGCGTGGGCCGAGTCCATGAACCGGCTGACGTCAGCCAACCAATCAGAGGCTGACACGTGTCCAGGCTGATGCAATAATTAATTTCCGAAAAAGAAAATGATTTATTAATTCGAAATAATGATTTCAGATTTTGATTCAAACTTCAAACGCTTATAACTTTTGCGTTAGAACTCCGATTTGAATGATTCAAATTTCTAAATTTGTATAAAATTGAGATCTACCTAATTATGAATTTTATTTAATTTTTGGACTAAAGTTTTCCTCTGTAATATTATTTAATTGATTATTTAAACTTCGAAATGTTATAACTTTTGCATTTAAACTCCAAATTTGACGATTCCAGTTTCTAAAAATTCATAAAATTATGTTCTCTCTGTTTATGGATTTTATTTGGATGTTTGGACACTTTTTGCCTATTGTTTATTCGTGTATTGCTATTTGCACGCTTTACGAGTAGACGTTGAAGTGCCGGAGGGATTCGAAGGAGAAGTATTGACTCAGGATCCAACTCAAGACCAAGAACAAGTACTTTTTGAAGGCAAGTTGTGCTTTGACCATGTTGATCCTATTTTGAAACCTATTTTGGTTCAAATTATTGCATGCTAGTTCAATTAGAAAATACTTTATTTGAATATGGGAAATTAGATAAATACCAATTTGCTGTATGACACCTTGATTAATTAAATATGTGCCATGACCCTTGTCACCCTAGTTGTGGTTTACTAGTTGGACATTACTAAAATTGCCAACATGGGTTTAGATCGTTGTAGTATGTTGCTTAGACCTGCTACGTGCTCACAACATGATTTGGACAAACAAATGTTAATATTGACTTAATGATATATTGAACCTGTTTTGGAAAGGTATCATGTGATGTTGATGGCACGTGGTGCATGGTAATCAACTGGGGTTTGATAAATAGTTTTCTAGGGGCATGTGGCAAGAATGATCAGTGGGCGGTTGTGGCAATCGGGATGTTGATTTGGTTCTTGGGTAGTCTTGCCCTGGTCACCCTAAGGACTTAACCTTGCAAGCCTTTGAACTGAGTCAATCTTGCAACCACATGTCTGTAATGGGACGGACCTAGTTGATTAAGTTGCTAATAACGCACTGTGGGACCTCGGAGGTCAACTACACCCTTTGTGTAAGTTGTATGCGGAGGCATCGGGCCGAGGCAGTGTACCCATCTAATCAGTTGATTGGCCTAAACTTCGCCTTAGCTAAGGGAAGGGTTAGTGTGCAATAACCGGGAGGCTCACTTGTATTGTTAGAAGTTTCCGAATGACTTTGTTACGGGAACTCGCCTTTGTGGTGTTTTTCTGTATCTTGTGGGTAAAGTGCATAACCTCTGGAGAGTGTAGAATCTATTCGACTAGCCGTGTCATGATCTTGGACATCGCTCGGGAATTACTGATCAAGGGTTAGACTTTCATGAAAATATCTTGGACTTGAGAGGTTGGGTTTGGATTAATAATGATGTTGATGGAAATGTGGACTAGGATGGGAAAGATGCTTACTAAACTCCTTGAAAAGTTATCTATGCTTTACTTGTTACTACTGCTTTCGAATCTACTTATGATACTTGTTAAATGTCACATTTCTGCAAAAATACCTTGAGCCACTCCTTTGTATTAAGCCATGCATGTAGTATATTAGCTGCATTCTGTGCATGACTTGCTGAGTACCAAGTACTCACCCTTGCCACAATACAACACCAGTTGAAGAGGAGACTACACCAGCTTTGGAGGAGGAGCTCCAAGAGAAACCGTCTACTTAGGGAGCGAGCCCAGTCAGTTGCCTGTGGTATACTGGATGGCGCCACGATGTTATCTTATTTTCCGCTGCTATTATTTCTCTCTTAATAAGTTTCGCCCTGCGAGGCGTATATTTGTAACTTGACTATAAGGTCGAGCAACCAGTTTGACTATTTAATTAAAGTACTTTATTAGTATCGAGTGGTATGATTGTGATATTTACCGATGTTAAGACTGTGTGCACTAGCGCGTTCCTGGACTAGTGCTGAATACACAGAGGGTCCGGATTTGCAAATTCGGGTCCCGACAGAGGTGGTATCAGAGCCATACTGACCGTAGGCTCAACCCTAGCTAGAAAGGTCGTAGAGAGGATAAAACCTATTTTCTAAAGCTAAAAGTTTGTTAAGACAAGAAATGACATCTCGACTTATCCCATTCTTTCCTTTCTTGTCTCTTGCTGAATTTTTCCTTACCTTGTCACGATTTAAAAATTTTCGAGTTCTTACGTGAGCACTCTTGTGACAAATGGAGGGAGAGTTCAACTACGTCGATCTGGAGGTTGGTCACACTGCGGAACTTTGGCGTATGCTACAGACTCTCGGAGATTTTGAGAAGCCACAATACCAAGTGGAAGTGATCAGACAAGCAGGATTGATCAAGGCTTGTGACGTGAAGATTGTGGTACCTGCTAGGAAGAAGGGCCCAGGCAATCGCCCGATACACTGCACTGCCAGGAGGTCTACAATGCAGATGGGTATCCAAGAGGTGTCACGACGAGCAATGCGGCACATTACCCGTATCTACGCCAGAGAGTTGGAGAGCACGGTGTTCCGATATCATCCACGCAGCAATAACCTTCTTGACCCGAAGGCGATTCAGGATGAGAATGCCATGGTTACACAGTTGGCACGACTTGTTGTCGCCCAGGAGGATGTACTCGATGATACAAGCAAGGAGCTACAGAAGGCCCGCAAGGAGATCACGACAGAGAAGAACAGATGGCGGGAAGCTCAAGAGTATGTGTCACACCTTCTGCAAAGGATTGGAGAGTTAGAGACGGCATTGTACGCACTGCAGCTGAGCCAATGCTCGAGCTACACGAGCCAGACCTGGAGGAGCCGGAGCTTGAGGAGGACACTGCTTCTTCGACTACCACAGATGACACAGTTGCTGGACATGGCAATCGTTTCGCGCCTATGCCGCAGCATCCGTACCCAGGCTATGGAGGTTTTCTCGATGAGTGAGCGTAGGTTCTATAGTGAGACTCCTTCGCCGAGTCGCCTCATAGAAAAAAAATCACCCTTTAGGCGTTAGACTCCAGTGTTAGTTCGATTTGGATTTTCATTGTTTGCTGAGTGTGTAGTATGTGTTGCAAGGCCCTTAGGCATTGTAAGCAACCATACCAAGTTACTATTGATAAAAATAATAAAGTTAGACCTTAAAGTTACACCTTTCGCCCCGCATAAGTTCCATATTACTTGTCTATTCTTGTTTCCCTCTCATCTCTAAAACCTAGAGCAAATCGACAGATGGTGAACACCCGCGGAAACCTTGGAGGCAATGGAAGTGGTTCTCGCCCAACAGAAAACCCCAATGATGGAGCACCAGCACCGCCACTAGACATGCAGAATTTTGGAGCATTTCTTGCTGCTCAGACTCAGTTGATGCATGCTATGATGCAAAAGATGCAACACGTCACCGCTCAGGCCACTGCTAATCAAGTTAATCAGGGACAACGCCAGAATACAAGACTGTCAGAGTTCATGAGGACTCATCCACCCACTTTCTCTGGGAATGCCAATCCATTGGAGGCCGATGATTGGTTAAGGTCAATTGAGAGGAAGCTACACATTGCTCAATGTATAGGAAATGAGAAGGTACTCTACGCTTCTCATCAGTTGGAAGGAACAGCCGCCGAATGGTGGGAGAACTTCTGTGCCACACAAGAGAACCCTCAGGACATCACTTGGGAAGAGTTCACGTTTGCATTAAAGTCGGTATCACGTGCCTGAAGGAATCATGGATCTCAAGAAGGAGGAGTTCAGAGCACTGAAGCAAGGTAATCAGCCAGTGGCCGAATACCTGAACAAGTTCACACAGCTTGCACGCTACGCACCTGAGGATGTAGCGACAGATAAAGCCAGACAGTCTCGTTTCATGAAGGGACTTAACTCAGGACTACAGGTGGGGCTGATCACCCACACCTTTCCAGATTTCCAGGAGCTTGTGAATAAGGCGCTCATTCTTGAGGACAAGCGCAAGGAACTGGATGAGAACAGGAAGCGCAGGATGCAGCATCAGGGATCGCGTCAGGGAGCGCAGCAACGATTGAGAGTTGCACCAAATCAGTTTTTCAGATTCCAGCCGCAGAATACAACAAGGACACCGTCACCAGCACCAAGACCCGTCAATCAGAACTATCAGACCCCAGCACCAACCAGAAACGCCGCTTCAGGCAGTCAACAAGGGACAGTGAGACGCTGCTACAACTGCAACGAGCCAGGACACTTTGCCAACAGCTGCCCAAAGAAGACAGCAGGAGTGACCCCAGTTCGCTTCAATAGGATCCACCCAGCTAGGACGCCAAAGAGGAGCCACACCCTGCATCGTGGGTGAGAGGCCGAGTCAACCATGTCACCGCAGATGCACTGCAGAATGCTACGGACGTCGTACTGGGTAAGTTACTTGTTAACTCAGTACCTGCGACAGTTTTGTTTGATTCTGGAGCTTCGCATTCGTTTGTTTCACAAGGCTTTGCCGCTAAAAATGATTTGGAGATTGCAAGGCTTAAATGCATGCTTTTAGTTCAAACCCCTGGTTCCGAACTCCGAACGAAAGTAGGATGTTCTGGGGTGAGAATACTAATAGATGGGATAGAGTTCCTAGCGAACCTTATTATTTTGGAGACCCAGACCTTAGATGTCATTTTGGGAATGGATTGGTTATCCATGCACAAGGCCGTATTGGATTGTGGACAAAGGACTATCTCAGTCGAGAGCCCTTGTGGAAAGAAAGTGGAATTTCAAGCTACTGCCGTCAGAGATAGACAGTTGATGGTTAACAGTACCAAGGCAATCAGCATAGAGGATGTCTCAGTAGTGAATGGGTACCCAGATGTTTTTCCTGAAGATCTACCTGGTATGCCGCCAGACAGGGACATAGAGTTTGTGATAGAGCTTGTACCTGGTACAGCGCCGATAGCAAAGAGACCTTATCGGATGTCCACCGAAGAATTGGTAGAGATGAAAAAGCAACTTGAAGAGTTAATGGAGAAAGGATTTATCAGACCGAGTTCGTCGCCGTGGGGAGCACCAGTTTTGTTCGTCAATAAGAAGGACGGGAGTTTCAGGATGTGCATTGACTACCGTGCACTCAATGAAGTCACCGTGAAGAATAAGTATCCGCTACCCAGGATCGATGATTTGTTTGACCAGCTGAGAGGAGCCGGAGTTTTCTCCAAGATTGATTTGAGATCGGGATACCATCAGTTGAAGATCCGATCAGAGGATATTCCGAAGACCGCATTCTCGTCAAGATATGGACATTACGAGTTTACAGTTATGTCCTTCGGTCTGACGAATGCGCCAGCATATTTCATGAATATGATGAATAAGGTGTTCATGGAATATTTGGACAAGTTTGTTGTTGTGTTCATAGATGATATCCTAATCTACTCCAAGACAGAGGATGAACATGCCGAACACTTGAGGCGAGTTTTGGAAAAGCTGAGGGAACAGCAACTCTTTGCCAAGTTCAGTAAGTGTGATTTTTGGAAGGACAAGGTGGAATTCCTCGGACATGTAATGACCTCATAATGAGTCTCCGTAGATCCAAGCAAGGTAGAAGCTGTGTTACATTGGGAGCAGCCGAAGACCGTGACCCAGATCCGGAGTTTCCTTGGAATGGCAGGATACTATCGCCGTTTCATTGAAGGCTTTTCGACAATTGCGAAACCTCTCACGCAATTGCTGAAAAAGGAGAAGAAGTTTGCATGGACGCCAGAGTGCGAGAAAGGTTTTCAAGAACTGAAGAAACGATTGACATCAGCGCCAGTGTTAGTTCTACCGGATGTTAATCAAAGCTTTGATATTTATTGTGACGCATCGCGCCAAGGACTTGGATGTGTGCTGATGCAGAATGGAAAGGTCGTCGCTTATGCATCAAGGCAGTTGAGGCCGCATGAGGAAAATTATCCGACGCATGACCTAGAGTTAGCTGCCGTAGTGCATGCCTTGAAGATATGGCGTCACTATCTGATCGGGAACAGATGTGAAGTGTACACGGATCATAAGAGCCTTAAGTACATATTCACCCAGTCGGATCTGAATATGAGGCAAAGGAGGTGGTTAGAGTTGATCAAGGACTATAATGTTGGAATCCATTACCATCCAGGAAAGGCTAACGTAGTAGCCGATGCTCTGAGTCGGAAAAGCCATACTGTGAGTATGTTGCTAGCCACAAGTCAGGATGAGCTATGTGAGGATTTCCAGAGAATGAAGATTGAGGTGGTACCTAGCGGATTCTTGGCCGCATTGGAAGTGAAGCCTACCCTAGAGGACCAGATCCGGGAAGGACAGAAGGATGATGACAAGATCTGCAGGATTAAGACCATCAAGGAGGAAGGCAAGGCAGAGGACTTCAAGTTGGATGAGCAAGGCACGTTATGGATGAAGGATCAGATTTGTGTGCCCAACAAGAAGGAATTAAAGCAACTGATTTTGGAGGAAGCCCATGACTCCAAGTATTCAATTCACCTAGGAAGTGCCAAGATGTATCAGGATTTGAAGGAGAGATTCTGGTGGCCGAGCATGAAGCGTGAAGTTGCCGAGCATGTTGCATTGTGCGACGTATGCCAGAGAGTCAAGGCAATGCATCAGAGACCAGCAGGATTGTTGCGGCATTGAAAATACCTGAGTGGAAGTGGGAGGAAATCGGAATGGATTTCATTACCGGTTTGCCTAAGACTCAAGGAGGTTATGACTCCGTATGGGTTATAGTGGATCGTTTGACCAAAGTAGCCCATTTTATCCCAGTGAAGACCACGTACTCGGGGGATAAGTTAGCAGAGTTGTATATGATCAGGATCGTCTGTTTGCACGGAGTGCCAAAGAGGATTGTATCGGACAGAGGTACCCAATTTACCTCAAGGTTTTGGAATAAGTTGCATGAAGCCATGGGAACCCGTTTGAACTTTCAAGACACTGTCATCCACAGACGGATGGACAGACCGAAAGAGTCAACCAGATTCTGGAGGATATGCTAAGAGCGTGTGCATTGGCTTATGCTACCTCTTGGGATAAGAGTCTACCGTATGCGGAGTTCAGTTACAACAACAGTTACCAAGCAAGTTTGCAAATGTCACCATTTGAGGCACTGTATGGTCGACCCTGTCGGACGCCATTGAACTGGAATGAGACAGGTGAACACCGTGTCTTTGGGCCAGATATTCTTCAAGAAGCTGAAGAACAGATTGCCATGATCAGGGAGAGATTGAAGATAGCCCAATCACGACAGAAGAGTTATGCTGACAACAGTCGCCGAGACCTGAGTTTCGAACCAGGAGATTTCGTGTATCTCAGAGTCACGCCTCTCAGAGGAGTTAAGAGGTTCCATGCCAAAGGGAAACTCGCACCCCGTTATGTTGGACCATTTAAGATTTTGAGCCGCAGAGGCGAAGTTGCTTATCAGCTAGAGTTACCGCAGTCATTAGCAGGAGTGCATGACGTATTCCATGTGTCCCAGCTGAAGAAGTGTCTCCGAGTGCCTGAGGAGCAGGCACCGCTAGAGTCAATTGAGTTGCAAGAAGATTTGACCTACAAGGAGCACCCCGTGAGGATTCTAGACACGATGGATCGAGAGACGAGGAACAAGTCAACCCGTTTCTGTAGAGTTCAGTGGAGCAATCATGCAGAGAGCGAGGCAACTTGGGAGCGCGAAGAGGATTTGAAGAAAGAGTTTCCAAACCTATTCTGTAGAGAGCCCTGAATCTCAGGGACGAGATACTATTAAGGGGGGAGGTTTGTAACACCCCAAAATTTTGCTTTCTTAAATTTTATGTGTGATATGGCACTTTGATGAATTTTTGGAATTTTCTGGAATTTATTTGGATTTATTTGGATTTAATTTGAATTTATTCAATATTGAAATAATTAAAGAAATTAAATTTTCAAATACAGTTTTGATGGAAATATTTTATTTGAGTCCCAAATGCCCTAAAATATTTTCCAGAATTTTTCTGGAATTTTTCCGAGTCTTTTGCTATTTTTAATGAATTAAATGAATTACTGGAAATTATTTTAAATATTAAATCGCTGGAAAATCAAACCGAGTCGGTTACTGTTCATCCGACCGAGTTGGACTCGAGTCCGACCCGAGCCACGTGACTCGACCAAACCTGCTCCTAACCCAATCGATCTCGACCGTTGGATCGAGATCCAACGGTCAGGATTGGGCCGCACCGGTTCGAGCCCGAGTCCGGTCGGACCCGTTCGCGCGCAAGCAATCGTAGCCGCTCATCGCGACACGTGGACGGCTGCTAGCCTTCGTCTCCGCCCGAGTCCGGATCGGACTGCGCCGCCGCGTCCTCCGCCGCGTCCGTTAGGGTTACGGATTGAGCGCGGAAGCCGACGTTATTTAAAGCCCGGGTTCGAAGTGCCAGAGGGATTCGAAGGAGAAGTATTGACTCAGGATTGAGCGCGGAAGCCGACGTTATTTGCACGCTTTACGAGTAGACGTTGAAGTGCCAGAGGGATTCGAAGGAGAAGTATTGACTCAGGATCCAACTCAAGACCAAGAACAAGTACTTTTTGAAGGCAAGTTGTGCTTTGACCATGTTGATCCTATTTTGAAACCTATTTTGGTTCAAATTATTGCATGCTAGTTCAATTAGAAAATACTTTATTTGAATATGGGAAATTAGATAAATACCAATTTGCTGTATGACACCTTGATTAATTAAATATGTGCCATGACCCTTGTCACCCTAGTTGTGGTTTACTAGTTGGACATTACTAAAATTGCCAACATGGGTTTAGATCGTTGTAGTATGTTGCTTAGACCTGCTACGTGCTCACGACATGATTTGGACAAACAAATGTTAATATTGACTTAATGATATATTGAACCTGTTTTGGAAAGGTATCATGTGATGTTGATGGCACATGGTGCATGGTAATCAACTAGGGTTTGATAAATAGTTTTCGGCCAGGGCATGTGGCAAGAATGATCAGGTGGGCCAGTTGTGGCACTGGGGATGTTGATTTGGTTCTTCGGGTAGTCTTGCCCTGGTCACCCTAAGGACTTAACCTTGCAAGCCTTTGAACTGAGTCAATCTTGCAACCACATGTCTGTAATGGGACGGACCTAGTTGATTAAGTTGCTAATAACGTACCTGTGGGACCTCAGGAGGTCAACTACACCCTTTGTGTAAGTTGTGCGGGGAGCGTCTGGGGTGAGGCCAGGTACCCATCTAACGGTTGATTGGCCTAAACTTCGCCTTAGCTAAGGGAAGGGTTAGTGTGCAATAACCGGGGAGGCTCACTTGTATTGTTAGAAGTTTCCGAATGACTTTGTTACGGGAACTCGCCTTTGTGGTGTTTGACTGTATCTTGTGGGTAAAGTGCATAACCTCTGCAGAGTGTAGAATCTATTCGAATAGCCGTGTCCGTGGTACTGGACATCGCTCGGGAATTACAGTCATGGGTTAGACTTTCATGAAAATATCTTGGACTTGAGAGGTTGGGTTTGGATTAATAATGATGTTGATGGAAATGTGGACTAGGATGGGAAAGATGCTTACTAAACTCCTTGAAAAGTTATCTATGCTTTACTTGTTACTACTGCTTTCGAATCTACTTATGATACTTGTTAAATGTTTCATCGCAAAAATACCTTGAGCCACTCCTTTGTATTAAGCCATGCATGTAGTATATTAGCTGCATTCTGTGCATGACTTGCTGAGTACCAAGTACTCACCCTTGCCACAATACAACACCAGTTGAAGAGGAGACTACACCAGCTTTGGAGGAGGAGCTCCAAGAGGAACCGTCTACTTAGGGAGCGAGCACAGTCAGTTGCCTGTGGTATACTGGATAGCGCCACGATGTTATCTTATTTTCTGCTGATATTATTTCTCTCTTAATAAGTTTCGCCCTGCGAGGCGTATATTTGTAACTTGACTATAAGGTCGAGCAACCAGTTTGACTATTTAATTAAAGTACTTTATTAGTATCGAGTGGTATGATTGTGATATTTACCGATGTTAAGACTGTGTGCACTAGCGCATTCCTGGACTAGTGTTGAATACACAGAGGGTCCGGATTTGCAAATTCGGGTCCCGACAAAAACTAGGCTAGAGGACTTACCACAGCCAATCACGAAAATGCCCCAAAGCAAGAAGGGGAGCCAGTTGAGACCTTGCACTGAAAAGAAGCCTGTGGAAAAGGCAATTCCAGATCTGAATCTTCCATTGGAAGAAGCCGCTGGAAATAATGTGTGCGCACACATTGGCGGAGAAAAACTAAAAGAACTTGTCCCTGAAATGGGAAATAGCAGAGAAGAGCAAGTAGAAGTGCATGAAGCACCCCCATGATGAAATGGCCATAAATTTTGTAATAACAGGAGAATCGATGAATAGAGCAATAGCCAATGTCAATGCATACTTTGCAAAGAAGATTGCCACGATCATTGATCATGATCGCGAGCCTGCATCTCTCGTAGAGTGTAAGAAAAGGCTCGATTGGGAAGAATGGAAGAAGGCAATCAACGGAGAGTTAGTCTCTCTGAACAAAAGAGAGATGTTTGGGCCTGTGTGCCGCACACCTCCCCATATAAACCCCGTAGGTCACAAATGGGTTTTTGTTCAGAAGAGGAACGAAAACAATGAAGTTGTAAGGTACAAGGCAAGGCTTGTCACTCAAGGTTTCACTCAACGTCCTAGGGTTGATTATAAAGAAACATATTCTCTAGTCATGGGAGGAATTACCTTTAGTTATTTGATCTCAATGGCAGTCAACTTGAAGTTGAGAATGAAGCTAATGGATGTTGTCACAGCATATTTGTATGGAAACTTGGATTCGGAGATATACATGAAGGTACCGGAAGGTATCCCTATCCCTAACCAAGATAGAGCAAACAGAAACCTATACAGTGTGAAATTGAAGAAATCACTGTATGGGCTGAAGCAATCAGGAAGAATGTGGTACAATCGCTTGAGTGACTTTCTCTGCAAGAAAGGCTACACTAACTGTGAAGATTGTCCATGTGTGTTTATACAACGATCCCCGAATGGATTTTGTATAATCTCCGTCTATGTAGATGACTTGAACATCGTTGGGACGGATGAAGAAATTGAAGAAGCATGCTCATACTTGAAGTCTGAGTTTGAAATGAAAGACTTGGGTAAAACCAAGTTCTGTTTAGGCCTGCCACTTGAACATGTCCAAGGTGGAATCTTGGTACACCAATCATCCTACACACAGAAATTAAAGGCATACCCTGCAAAAGACCTCAATGGTCGAAAGGTCACTTCAAGCAGACCTAGACCCATACAAGCCTAGAGAAGAGGGGGAGGAAGTCCTGGGAGCGGAATTCCCATATTTGAGTGCAATTGGAGCACTCATGTACCTTGCGAATAGCACTAGGCCGGACATTGCGTTTGCCGTGAATTTGCTAGCATGGTACAGTGCAGAACCCACCAAAAGGCATTGGAAAGGGGTGAAGGACATCTTCTGTTACCTCCAAGGAAGTAAAGATCTCGGCTTGTTCTATAGAAGAAACAACGAATTGAATTTGGTTGGCTATGCCGACGCTGGGTACCTATCGGACACGCATACTGGCAAGTCACAAACCGGGTATGTTTTCCTTTGTGGTGGCATAGCAATCTCTTAGAAGTCGTCTAAGCAGACACTTGTCTCGACGTCGACAAACCACTCGGAAATCATTGCCTTGTATGAAGCCTTTAGAGAATGTGCATGGCCTCGAAGAATGGTTCACCACATCCAGAAGTCATGTGGTTTGAACATGGAACAAACCCCCACTATTATCTATGAAGATAATGCAGTTTGTGTTGCTCAAGTGCAAATGGGATATGTGAAAAGTAACCTCACGAAGCATATCAACCCCAAGCTCTTTTATGCTCATGAAATGCATAAGATGAACGAGATAAAGATATTGCATACTAAGTCGTGTGAAAATCTCGCAGATTTATTCACTAAGTCACTTCCGGCATCGTCCTTTGAAAGATGCGTTAAAGGAATCGGGATGATGAGACTTAGAGAAATGCGGATTTCAGGGGAATAATTTTCACATACTCCTACATAAATCTTGAACATGAAGTTTGAGTACCCAATGTGAATCTAGAAGATTAACATTGAAGTTTCGGTGGATTGTACTCTTGTCCTTAGTAAGTTTTTCATTGAAGTTTTCTTACATATGGTTTTTGATGAGGCAATCCGTGCAACACAGCAAGCGTATGCTATGTACTCTTTCTCCAAGTATTTTTCCCACTGGGTTTTTCTGGAGTTTTGATGAGGCATATGCATCTCGCGGTAAAGGGTCCCAGGGGGAGTGTTAGGAAACCTGGCCCATCGTGGCCCATATGGACTCTTACCGAAACTCGAACTATAGGCTATAAATAGGAGGCAGGGGGTCATCTCATTGTACACGTGCAATCAGAATAATAAAGCAGAACAGTTCCTCCTCATATTGTGTCTCTCTCCCTCTCTGTCTATTCTCCACTTTGCATCTATTAGGCAACCCTGGACTAGTCGATAGCGAGGTTGTCTAACAGGGAGCATCTCGTTGCGACCAAACAAGGCCCAATGGCCCAAAGCACCCAATGGCCTGAAGCCCACGACAGAGGACGGGTCGTCGGGAAGGGCGCCGAACGGGCCGGCGAAGGCAACATTCCTCGGGAGAAAATGACCGGCAGGCGCGCAGGATGCGACGAGACCAGATTGGCGCGGAGACGGGGTCGTACGGAGAAGCCGCGGATTAGGCGAAAATCCTTCCCTATATTCAAAAGACTAGGCATGGTTGCGCGCTATGCTACGCCGTGTGAAATTTGGTCCGATGATTATTTCTACAAAAACATATGAGGACCAAAACATAATTTCAATAACGTATTTTTTTGTTTCTTTTATCGTGGGTTATTTTATTTTGTGTAATTTCAGTTTTCTTGTTTTTTTTTTAAAAAAAATGAGCTACTAGGAGTCGTCCTCGAATTTGGGAACTCGCGTGCATATATTTTTTTTTGCAAAAAAACGTGTAGGGACTGAAATGTAATTTTTTAAAAAATAGGTGTATCGTTTTTGCAAAAAAAACGTGTAGGGGCTTAAATGTATTTTTTTTAAAAAATAGGTTGTTAGAAGCCATCGTCGAATTTGCGAACTCACGTGCATCTTTTTTGGGAAAAAGTGTGTAGGGACCGAAATATAATTTCCAAAAAAATGGGTTGCTAGAAGTCATCGACGAATTTGTGAAACAGTAGGGGCTGTTTTTGAAAATACCATGGGGGACCTAAATATAATTTCATTTTTTTAGGGTCTTTTTTTGTAAAAGTAGCGGTGAAAGGATATAAACGTAATTTAGATTTTCCAGAGGGTCTCATGGCAAACTCGATGACGTGGCATGCCTGAGGTCTCTCCAATCCTTTCCTCTTTAATATATAGTATATATATATGTATATATTGTTCTATACCCATAGCAGTATGTACTTCCGCTCTCAATATACTGCATAAATGATATTGTTATACTTCTTTATCATTTTGAGTATACTCTAATACTGATTATAAGATACTTCAAAGTGAGTTTCACGAAAAATTTCATCCAAGTTCACCCTTTATAGCATAATTTGTTTATATACTCATTTTACACATGAAAAATGGCATATAGTAAGAAATAAAGGGCTCCGATAAATTTTTTTCAACAATATCGTATTGCAGTATCTTAAAATTATTATTTGAGTATATTGAAAGTGTTAAAAGAGTATAACACATTCGTTTAAGTGGTATACAAGAAGTGAGAGTACGTACTCCTAAGAGTACAAAAAAGGCTTCCTCTCTCTCTCTCTCTCTCTCTCTATATATATATATATATATATATATATATATATTATAGAGAGAGAGAGAGAGGATGGCGGAATGGGACATCATGGTGCCTGGGCACCACGATTTTAAATGCATTATTTTAAGTCAAATTCGAATATATTTTTCAAAACTTACAGTTTTAGGGTATATACCCATATATAATAATTTAAATGAAACACATACCTTTAAAAAAAATATACTCGAATTCAAAGATTTGAACGGATTTAGATCACATGCTTTACTGATTTATATATAAAATCAGCACATACCTACAATCAAACTGTCATAAAAAAGGAAGCTTTAGTTTGAATTTCAATTCAAACTTGTTTGAACTAGTTAGTAAACTGGTTAAACTTAACATCCTAAAAATTTCAAAATTTTTCGCATGCAAATACATATGGAAAAATATCCATTTCAGATCATGGTGCCCACGCACCATGGTGTCTCGAGTAATTGTAGAAAAAAAAAGCATAGAAGCACAACTTATATGTGATATATATATATATATATATATATATATATATGGCTAGAGTGCTATCGATAGCACAGATCCTCCGTGCTATAGCGTTGTGTTTGCAAAATTCGAAGACGAAACTATTGATCCAAACCGTGCATTCTGTTTATCTCATTGAAATCTTACTACCCACCAAATTTTATATTTTTTGGACTTTTTCTCCTATTTATTTTGTATTTTTAAAAACTAGCTTCATTGGACGCCCCACAACTAATTAGATCGTGGATTTTGAAAAATACAAAATAAATAGGAGAAAAATTTCAAAAAATATAAAATTTGGTGGGTAGTGAGATTCCAATGAGATGAACAGAATGCACAGTTTGGATCAACAATTTCGTTTTCGAATTTTGCAAACACAGCGCTATAGCACGGAAGATATGTGCTATCGATAGCACACTAGCAATCCTCATATATATATATATATATATATATATATATGACAATTGAATTTTAAAATTGAAAAAGATATATAGTCTCAAAGTACATGGCCCTCTTAATCGTGGCACATTGGTTAGCTAGCTGCGCGGGATTGCCATGAGGCTAGTGGAACTTTCATTTTCGTGTAGCATGGTTCACAGGTCAACTGTGCTGCACAGAATCAGGGTGTGTTTGGTTGATAGAATGGGGTTGAATGGGATAGGATGGTTCTGTACCATTTGGTTCTATTATTTTGGGTGAATGGGATGGTTCAACATCTAGAAGGAATATTTCTTAAATTTGTATCACTTGATTCAGGATGCGATGGTTTCATTTAAACAACCAAACACATGAATGATTTTTTCTTAAACCATCTTATACATGTACCATTTGGTACAGGCAACCAAACACACCCTTACAGACTTATCTCAGTGAGGCATCTTATCACCATTGCTCAAGCTTGCTTCCTAGTGCCCTATTGCACAGCTGTAGCTGCGGTCCTGCGGCCGAAGTCGGTAACCTTACTTGCATTGGAAGTTGGTAGCCTTAATTTAGGTCATGTTTAGGATGACTTTAACTTTCGCTTCTCACTCCAACAACTAGAAACTATCTCAAACAGTCGGCTTCTCCGCGGCTAAAAACTAAAAGCCAATATCTCATTTGTACTAGGAAATGCTGGAAGCCAAAGGTGGTCTAGGGTAGCTTTCCACGATTTCAGTGAGTTTGGGTTATAACATTACACTACTACAAAACACCAAATAGGTGACGGTCTATCTGTGTCAGGTTTTTGGAACCGATACAGATAAAGTTTTTGTATCGGTTCTAAACTTCAAAATGGCGGGAATACTATTTGTGTCGGTTTTTAATTAGAACCAGCACAAATGGTCAATTATTTATGTCGGTTTTAATTACAAACTGACACAAATAGTGTTCCCATTATTTGTGTCCGTTTGTAAATGAAACCAGCACAAATAATACCTTATTTGTGTCAGTTGTAACTACAATCGACACAAATAATTGATATTTGTGCCGGTTCTAATTAACAACCGACACAAATAATACATCCTATAAATACTTATAGCAGCTGCAGCTCCATGGCCGGTCTTCTTTCTCCCAAGAGCAAACCCAAAGTTTAAAATGTCAGATTCCATTTGCAAAGTTTATTGTGCTTGTACTTCATCTAGGTGTTCCAAGGTGAGTAATTTGTTCTCCTCTCTTGATTTGTGGCGATCTAGTTGCAATTTAATGTTTAGACCTAGTTCAATTAAAGTTAATTTATATATAGTTCAAATTATGGTTTAGATTTAGTTTATTATCTGGCTATACATGTTGGACAAGGCACGGTGAAGAGATCACACAGAAAGGTGATAACATCATCGACGGCGGAGATGACAATATAGCAACTGACATCGATTATGGATCTGATGAGGATAGGTTGCTCGTCGATGACAACAATAATCTGGCTCAGATGTTGTGCGATGCAGAAGGGAACTACACTAGTTAGAGAGAGTTTAATCAATTCAAGGGTTTGATGGAGGACTCGAACAAAACTTTATTCCCCAGTTGCAAGGAGGAATACACAAAGTCGCACACTGTACTTTCGCTATTGAAATTGAAGGCAAGTAATGGTTGGTCCGACAAGAGTTTCACGGCACTGTTACATCTCTTAGCGGACATGCTTCCAGAGGGAAACGTGTTGCTTGAAACCACATATATTGCAAAGAAGGTTGTATGTCCCTTGGGATTGAAGTAGAAAGAATACATATATGTCCAAACGACTGTATACTCTATCGCAAAGAGTATTTATACATGAATGTATGTTCGGTATGCAAAGCATCGAGATACAAGCGTAAGAGTGATGATAATGAATTCATCGAGGTGAAGAAAGGACCCCCCGCTAAAGTGGTGTGGTATTTGCTAGTAATTCCTCAGTTGAAGCGTTTATTTGGAAACAAAAAGCACGCCAAATTGTTATGATGGCACTCAGAAAAGCGTAAGAGGGATGTAAAGCTGAGACACCCCGCTAATTTTGCCCAGTGGAGAACCATCGATAGGCTCTTCAGGAACAACTTCGAAAATAAACCGAGGAATATAAGGTTTGGGTTGAGTATAGATGGAATGAATATTTTCGGTAATATTAGAAGCATTCATAGCACTTGTCCCATAACTCTTTGTATCTACAACCTTCCTATTTGGTTGTGTATGACGCAAAAGTACATTATGATGTCGCTGCTTATCCAAGGATCGAGATAACCTGGCAACGATATTGATTTATACCTACAACTATTGGTGGAAGGTCTTGTGATACTATGGAATGAAGGTGTACATGTATGGGATGAGTACAAATGAGAGTACTTCACTCTACATGCATTGTTATTTTGCACCATCAATGATTTACCTACCCTAGGTAACCTATTTGGTTGTACTATAAAGGAGCCAAAGCCTGCCCTCAGTGCTTGAATGAAACCGATAGTGTGTGGCTCAACAACTCGAGAAAAATTGTGCACATGCGTCACTGTAAGTTCTTTCGAAGGAATCACCCTTACGGCAACATGAAGAAACAATTTGATGGGACAAAGGAGAACGGTTTAGCTCCAAGGCCTCATCGTGGGGAAGAGGTATATGATATGGTTAAGGATATTAATGTTGTACTTGGAAAGGGTAGTAATAATACATCGCGGTCCTGAACTGAGAAAACCATGTGGAAGAAGAGATTGGTATTTTGGGACTTACCCTATTGGAAGGAATTAGAAGTTCGACACTGCATCGATGTCATGCATGTAGAGAAGAATGTATGTGACAACTTGATTGGTCTTTTATTGAATATTCTTAGCAAAACTAAGGATGGACTCAAGGCATAAAAGGACTTAGAAGATATGAAAATCAGAGCCGAGCTACATCCTCAAGACACCGAAAAAGGCCGACTTTATCGCCTCCCAACTTGCTACGCTCTATCCAAAAAAGAGAGAACAGACCTCTACAAGTGCTTGCATAGTGTGAAAGTTCCATCCGGTTACTCCGTAAGCATCAAGAAACTGATCTCGATGAAAGATTTGAAGTTAACTAGCATGAAGTTTCATGATTGTCATGTGATGATGACACAAATGCTTCATTTTGCAATTAGATGTATTTTTCCTGACAAGGTCCGAGAGACAATCATGAGGTTGTGTTTCTTCTTTAACGCGATTTCACAGAAGGTCATCGATCCCATTGGACTATATGAACTTCAGGATGAAGTGGTCAAGACTCTGCCAACTAGAGATGTATTTTCCTCCATCATTTTTTGATATCATGGTCTATATCATTGTTCACTTTGTGAATGAGATAAAGATATGTGGCCCCATATTCTTGCAGCAGATGTACCCACCGAGAGGTACATGGGTGTTCTGAAGAAATATGTACGTAATCGATCTCGGTCGGAGGGCTGCATTGTAGAAGATTATGCAACCGAGGAGGTTATTGAGTTCTGCGTCGATTATATGGACAATGCCGATCCAGTTGGTGTGCCTGTATCTTGACTTGAGGGAAGGTTAGCTGGGAAAGGGGCGATCGGAAAGAAATCAATAAATACTTATGTTCATGTTTTGTTCGAACAAGCACATTTCATAGTCTTGCAACAGTCAGTTGTGGTGTCCTCGTATATGGACTTGCACAAGGATGAGCTACGGAGGGAAAACCAAGGACGGTCAGAGGTTTGGATAACAAAAGAGCACAACCGTTTGTTCAATCATTGGTTCAAGGAGCACATGACTAGGAAAGAAACGAGTGTTACATTGAGGTGGTTGGCAAAGGTGCCATCAGGTACAATCGTGACATAGCAAGGATACGACATAAATGGGTATACATTTTACACTAGAGATCAGGATAGCAAAAGCACTTACTAAAATAGTGGTGTCCGCATAAATGCTTATGACAACACATGTAGTAAGAGGAGCAGCTTCTATGGGTTCATAAAGGAGATTTGGGATCTCGACTATTGTATTTTAAAGATCCTAATATTTCGGTGTCATTGGGTCCAACTCTCAAAGGTTGTGAAGGTAGACAAGTATGGCTTCACTATTGTGGACATTGAACATGTCGAATACAGAGACGAACCATTTATACTTGCGAAGCAAGTAGCACAAGTATTCTATGTAATCGACCGGGCAGATAAGAAGCGCCATGTTGTTCTTTATGGAAAAAGAAGAATCGTCAGAGTTGAGAATATCGTGGATGAGGATGAGTACAATCAGTTTGACTAGTTGCCTTCTTTCGTAGACGGTAGCATTAGGCTAGGGGACAAAACCACTGAGGAAGAAGCTACCTATCATCGCGATGACCATGAAGAAGGGCAACTTGTGAAAGACAATTAGCAAGGAGTAAGGGCAATGTGATATAAAAAATATAATGTAAATATGATGTCAAAAATATGCATTTATGTGGACTTTTGGTTATTTTTCTCCTGTTGGTTACATTTTTGGAATATTTTTATAATATCAAAAAATTTGTAATCCTATCTTTTAAATAAAATATATAGCTACTATATATTTTTGGAATATATACAAATCCTTCAACATTTTTGGAATATTTTTATAATATCAAAAAAACGTGTAATCCTATCTTTTAAATAAAATATATAGATAGTATAGGTTTATTAAAAAGTATGAAAATAGTATCTGTGTTAGTTATATCCTAAAACCGACACTAAAACTAGTATTTGTGTCGTTTTTAAATGGAACTAACACAAATAAGATACTTTCAGTGTCGGTTTTTAAATGGAACTGACACTGAAAATAGTATTTATGTTGGTTTTACAATGGAACCGACACAAATAAGATACTTTTAGTGCCGGTTGTTAAATGGAACCGACACTGAACATAGCCCCTGTATAACCTCGACCCTAACCCTAACCTCCCTCCACCTCGACCCTAACCCTAACCTCCCACGCCTCCCTTTTCCGCACCTCCCACCACCCCCGCTCGGGCGCCCACCTCGCCCCGGCCGGCCACCCCCGTCCTCGCCTGACCAGTCCCCGCTCCCGCCTACTTTTGTCGCCACCAGGTGCCCGCCCCCGCCCGGCCGTCCCCGCCCCCCACTCACCCCCGCCCGGCGCCTGCCCCGTCCGGTTCATTCTCGCCCCCGACCTCCACCAGTCGTTACTGCTACTACTCTACGTTTGGACTGCTAGCTCTCCCTCTCCTTGTCATAATTCTCTTGATAAATGCGTGTGACTTCCAGAATAATGAATGGATCATTTTTATAAGTAGCAATAGTGAATAGAGGATAAATAGTCGTTGTCATATATGGTGTTGGAATCTCTTCTGTTGGGTCTGTTGAGGTAAGACGTACCCCAATAGATGTAAACTCATCTACTCTGTTGCTTCTCCCTCGGGCTTCTACAACTAAAGATAGTTCCCGCGAACACATTGATAAAGTTTATAGACTCACTAGAAAATACAGACCATTCATTGATCAAGTGGTTCTTATCCTACAGATTCTCCATGCTTCTATAAACTGGCTCCATTTTTGGCTGGTTAAATGGTCTTGGCATGCAACATGTGTCTTAGAGCAATGCAATAATTCAATACTTATATGGACAGATTCTAATATTCTACAACTTGCTTTTGTGGTGGATTGTAGGCTGTAGATTGTTTAATTTAATATATGCCGTACCTTCCACAAATTTACTGGTATTAAGTGAAAGCCTTTATTTTTCTTGTATGAGCAATTCCAATGATATGACACTGCCCAATTAGTCTAGATTGTTATGGAAATACCATATTTGAAGCATTAGCACATATTTTAAGCAAATTGAGGTGTATATTCCGGTGCTTTCACCACAAGAATAGCTTCAACTTTAAACACATCATATGCTGTCACATTACTATAATTTCAACCATAGTTAACAGATTCACGGCAACCACCGTCGAACCCTGATCCCAGTCACACGAACCAGTTCCGGGATTGAACACAATCTGATTCGCGATCATTCGCTGTCTGGTTCGCCAAAAAGTGGCGAATCGACCGGTGGGAGGATGGGACAGGGAGAGGGAGAGCTAAGCTAGCAGTATTATTGAAGACATAAAATATTTCATATTGGAGTACTGTACCAGCACTATTCTTTGTTCCAAATATATTATTCATAATATTGTCATCAATAGGCACGAATTTTCCTAGTAGCAATTTCTTTCCCAGTAAATGCAAGTGGCATTATGCTTTCCCATTAGCAATTTCTAACATGGTAGAGTCAAGGCCCCAATAGGAGAAAGAATGTGTCAGCAATTTTTTAATAATGTACCATAAATGGGTGTGACGTTTGATATGCTACATAGTGGATGATTCCTATTTCCATGATTATATTCAAGTAGCAAAATACTAGCATGTCTAGGATTTTAAGTACATGGATGATTTTAAGTCTTTATGTAGATTTTATTCCACGGGCACAAACCATCTATCCGTAGATTTCTGATGTCAGATGTATGGCATATTTTTGAAATGTAGTTAATGAAGCATGTCTTTAATCTCCAAGTATACCATTGCTTTATTTAGTCCATGAAGCATGTCTTTAATCTCTTGTACAGATGTGTGTATATGGGGAAATTTCGGAATACTACACAATATTTGACACGTATTTACAAATGTACACAACATGCTTGCATATTTACAAAAATCTCTACTGTTCCCGAAACCTCAAAATTCGTTTAGCCTTTACTGAAGCCTCAAATCTCGTTTACAATGTATTTGAAATTTCAAATTTCGTCAAAGGGCGAAAACGAAACCTCAAATTTTGGGTATGAGGTGGCACCTCATACCCTAAACCTGAAATTTCGGGTATGAGCTGCCACCTCATACCCGAAAATTCAAAATTTGGCTAAGGCTTATCCTTCTCTCTCTCTTTTTTTTTTTTTTTTTTGCTATTTCTCTGATTTTTGAACAGATGCTGTTTGAAAGACAAATTTTTAATTATATACAAAACAGTGTCCGTATTTTCAATTCTATACAACAGTTTATCGTATTCGCCAAAAAAACCACCTGTATTCGCTGTGTTATTTCGCGAAAACATGCAAACTCAAAGTGGAGTAACGAATACACTGTAAAATCAACATGAAATAGCGAATACGGGTAATTGCTGGATGGGGTGGCGAATACGAGGTATATTCGCTGGAGGGAGTAGCAAATACATGTATTCGCTGGAGGGAGTACCGAATACTCGCATCAAGTGACAGCATCAAGATTCGCTGGAGGGAGTGGCTTGGGTTTTGATAGCACATGCGCACTCATGCAGCCATGTCTTTTTTTTATCGCAAATGACAGGAAGATGCACCCTAGTCAAGTATATAATATATATATATATATATATATATATATATATATATATATATATATATATATATATATATATATCTCATATATATATATATATATATATATATATATATATATATATATATATATGAAAAATACTTTGTACTCCCGGGAGTAATTACTCCCATCTCTGAAATACCACCCAAACGAACTTGAAATACTCCTTTATCACTTTGGATACACTTATATACTAATTATACCAATGAGATCCACATGAAAAAATTGCAAGGGAGTACATAGTTTTTAGCCTATTTTGCAAATACCTTCATATACGTATATAAAAAGGAGTATGTCTAAAAAGTGTACATACCACCTCTGAAAAATGTAAATACCACCTATATATATATATATATATATATATATATATATATATATATATATATATATATATATATATATATAAGCCTCTTTTCTACTCCCGGGAGTAATTACTCCCTATGCCGTATCTCACAACATAGGGAGTATCTCGCGCAACGGAGGGTATGTACGTGTAGTATGTAAGCATATAAGACCATCTAGGTGGTATTTACATTTTTTCAGAGGTGGTATGTACACTTTTTAGACATACTCTTTTTTATGTGCGTATATGAAGGTATTTACAAAATAGGCTAAAACCTATGCACTCCCTTGCAATTTTTTCATGTAGATCTCACTGGAATATCTTATAATTAGTATATAAGTGTATCCAAAGCGATAAAGGAGTATTTCAAGTTCGTTTGGGTGGTATTTCAGAGATGGGAGTAATTACTCCCGGGAGTAAAAAGTATTTTTCATATATATATATATATATATATATATATATATATATATATATTAGAATTATATATATATAATACACTGTATTTTTTTATCGCAAAATGAAATAGTCTGGAATACTATACAAATTGTCACTCATATTTACAAATCCGAACAACATATTCGTATATTTACAGAAATCCCAATCATACCCGAAATTTGTAAATTCGTTTATTCTTCCCCGAAATATGAAATACGGTTTAACATGTATTTGAAAAATCAAATTTTGGTAAGTATAGTGCAATAACTCTAAGTATAGTGGACAACTACTGATGTTATGAATAGTTTAGCTTATTGAGACAGAAATTACGACATTGCAACGCAGAGTCCTTCTAGTGAACGAAATAACGACAACAACATAACATTACAGCATAGGAAATGCAGAAATGCAGAAATAATGGCTTAAAGTTAACATGCCTAAGGTAAACGAAACAACAAGGGCCCTTCTGCTAAACTACTGAGTGTGCCGGGGATATTTCCCCTTGCGCAACCCATCGGTGTCTGCCGCCTTGGCCCTATACACCCTCTCGCGCTTCCTACGCTCGACCTCCCGCTCAGCCGCCAGGCGCTGCCGTTCGGCCTCCCTCTCTGCACGCATTTCTTTGGCAGCCTTCAAACGCTTCTCCTCCTCCTGCTCACGGCACTGCTGCTGTACCATAGCTCTGTGATGAGAGTACTCCTAATTCCTCATCCTCTCCATCTTGGGAGTCTGCTCCGTGTCGTAGAATTTGATGAACTCGCATAATGGAGGCTGCAGTTGGTGACAACAGATGGTATAACAGTATTAAGGTTTGCACAGTTTGATGCAACACGAAATGCGAGTACGAACATACCGGTCTTCTCCGCCGCATCCGCATCCCTAGCATTGGCTCGGAGTCGTGGTTGCGGCAACTCCAGTACCTCATACCGTAGGTGTATGAGTTGTCTACAGATTGCCGGAAGCGGCAAGGATCCTCGCATAGGCACATGGGGACCTCACTACAACACAACATCCCTGTAGAGACATTTTCTTTGTAGGCTAGAGACGTTTTATTTCATCTCCTCAAGACCATAGAGTCATTTTTATAAAGCGTCGTAGGAGCGTCTCCATATGGATCGTCTCAAAAAATATAGAGACGTTTTGTTAAGCATGTCTACATAATTTAAGACGTTCTATAGAGACGTTAAATTACATCTGTATGAACTTAGAGACTCTTTTGTAGAAACATCTACAAGACGTCTTAATTGATGTATAGAGACGTTAAATTGCATCTCTATGAACTTAGAGATGCTTTTGTAGAAACATGTACAACACGTCTCAATTGATGTATTTTATAGAGACGTTATATGACGTATACATATTATGTACACACATATTTCTAGACGCCCTATCTAATGCGTATTTTTGTTATTTTGGTCAATGCATTGTACTTTATATGAATGTGTATTACCGTATGAAGTCAGTATTCCATATATTTTTTTCTCCATTATGTAGCTATTTAATGGGTACCATCATATTTTCAAAGTATATAGAAAGTAGTGAAGTAATATAGTCCATAGCAACAACATGTACTTGTATTAAGAGTAGTGGAGTTCCCAACTAAATCAAACATCCATATAAAATAACAATTCATATCTGAATGAAAAATCAATATGAAAGAAACATATGGATAAAACATCCTATTAAAAGAATGTGCATCAGTTCTTCTCAATTGTTGGAATCCATCTACAAGCTTTCTTCAAGTAGAAACATGTGCATGTCTTCCACTCTGCCCTCTATTCTTTTTATAGTCCTCCATTATCCTGCAAAAGCACCCATTTAAAGAAACTATAATTTGGCATCAGCGCTTATGAGAAATAAAGCACTAGTTTAATTAATGAAATTTGAAGTGACATACGAACTTGTGCCAGTGGAAGTTTTATTCTTAAGCTTTTTTACCGGAACAGAGATAGATATTATATGAATAACATGATATAAATAAATATTATACACCGAAAAGTAAACTTTTCATCTCTTACTGTATGATCGCGCTCATGTGGTTGTTTGGATAGCGCAGCTGGTTGGCAATCGCATTGAGGACGAGGTAGTGGCCTTCTGTATCCATATTCATTATAAGATTTTTGAAGACCACAGTAGCTGTTTCAATCTAAAAAACATCCAATGAAGGGCTTTGGTTCTTTTGCTGCGCCGATGCTAATGCATTCGACTTGTTATGCTGCAATTGTTGCACAGCCTGCATTTATAATTTACATAAGAGCTTAGTGTCTTCAAACATGTCAAGCACAGTTTGGTTTCTCCATAAGATTGACGAACTATTAATAACATGATACAGAATAAGAAACAATAGGAAAAACGGTTATGTTGATCAAAAGCAAACTTAAAATCCTAGGTACAGATTAGACCTATCTTTTTATAGAATCTAAACAAAGAAAATCATTAGAAGAATATCACAATCAAGTGGAAAATTTACAAACTGACCTGCATGCCGACATAGAAGACAAGAGAATTAACCAGAGGAACATTGTAACTAGTCCCAGCAACATTTGCTTCATTTTGAGGTAGCAGTAACTTCTGCTTTAAATCAGTTAAGGAGGAGCCTTCTGGTCTCTGTAAGAATGCAAATGAGAGAAACATTATGTACACCATCCTGGTATTTATGAGTTATCGACACTATACTCTATCAAGTCAGTTTAGAAGTAGACTAACAACACTGCCTAGTGTCAACTTAAATTAGAGAAATACAGGGTTTTCTACACATTAACCCATCCTTATGACAGAGAAATGCAGAAGTTTCATAAGTGCATGCAGTACAACAGCAGCGATAATTTTCACCTTGAGGTACTCGTCAACCTGAGCCTTCATTTGTTTTACCTTCAACACACCTTCCACATCAGACATGATTCCTGGAGCTATTAAAATCTCAGCTAGCAGATCAATATGTGTTAAAAGAAGCAGCTCAAGCTGATTGAACATATAAAAGCATGTGAGAGTTTGCTAGTATTATGCCTTCATAGCAAGCAAACACCTTCAAGTTAGGTGTAGAGGGATCTGGAAGTCTCATATTGCGTGGAAAAGCACTAAGAATAACATTACGCATTTGAATGCAGCTTGGGGGAATGACATCACAGAAACTGAAGTGATAATGACAAAGAAATTCAGGAAAATCATGCGGTAGCACAAGTTGAAAATGCAGGAACCAGACTTACGGGTTGTCCCAATTCAGCATTTCTTAAATACGGTTCCATGAATTTGAACAAATCAACAAGCAACCTATGACAGAATGGCCAGCCTTTTTGTGAATTGCACATCCATAACTTTGGCATGAAGCTTCTGTGGCTTACCAACTCAAGCCAAGCAAAACTACAGTAAAAATATGTAATTAGTTAATGAGCAACAAAACTTTATAGTGATATAGAGTTAACAGACACAAATATCATAATTACCACACCGATTTCGTAACTTCAAAATTTTAAAAGAACAAATAAGTGGATGTGTGGGAGAGAATCAGGGAGAGGAGGATTATGTAAACATTAACATATCACACTGCACTGATCCACGTAGCAAACTGCGTTTTTTCAAGTTTTTAAAATCAGAATATTATATTATTCTTTCAAGAGCTGTACAAGTTTTCAATAAATTTAGGGACTAAAGTCATCTTAGGATGGTTCGCCCATCATGGGATCATCCACAATTTTGTTGCCTGGACTTATTCATCATCTTCTAATGGCATTATGACCCTATGGAAATTGGAATGGCATGGCGATGGACCAACTCATATTATATCTCAAACAAAACAAGAAGGTTAGGTTCACAATTAGGATCTGGTGATTCTAGGACTAGACCACTCCTCACGCCAAACAGCTCACTATATAGGTGGTGCAAATAAGTTAAACAATTTTGAGACTGCACTACCACATAAAATTGGTGCAGCCAAGTTAAATGTCTGAGCATGTACCTGAAAATTAGCACCACCATGTTGGTCAGAAGTAGTAAGCTCACTTAGCAAATTTATAAAAAGTCGAAAATAAGGCCGAGGGTTGAAAGAAACTTTCTTTTCTTCAGCATCGTTCTGAATGGTCCTAGCTGTTACAGAGAGAATCTGCACAGAACAGTGACGGACGCCTTTTAAGAAATACAAAAGATTAAGTCCTGAAGAGCATCACTAATAAGGGTAAACACTGACCTTAGGAAGAAGGCTGCCTTTATTTGTTCCCGAATCCACAGAGGAGTACTGAAGATAAAAAAAAGGCAAGTATAATTTATCACAGAGCTTAAATATCCTCCAAAAGTCCCTTCATATTATATTTATCATTGATCAATGATTAATAAGTGCCTTTCACTATAATTTCACTTGAAAAACAAGCCCAAAAAGATTCCTTAGTAAAATAAAAACACTTCAATAGAAAGGAAGGCATTTTATCTCTAATGTATATTGGTAGAAGAAATTTTAGCAACAGGAATGGCCCATGTCTACTGCTTCCATATTGTAAAATCAAGCTATCATAATATGTATCAAAATTATCTCAAACTTGAACCGTCTTAGAAAACTACTATAAGCAGAGTAGTTTGAAACTACATATGTATCTAACCAACTGCAATTTTCATACAACTATATATAAACGGGAAGCACAAAAGGTAATATACATCAGACATTGGATTTTTTTCGATACAACAACAAGCTTGATATACTTCAATAAAAATATCTATGTGATCCTATGAGCTAACATATATATCTTCAATGCCTCTACTGCTACTAACACAAAAATGACAGAGAAAGACAGATAATGTGCCAAAAAGTAAGCCCGATGCTTCACACGGCTGCCCCCAGTTTTTTTTCAGATTTGCATGTAAATTTATTTTGAGAATTAGACTATTTAGTGACAGACAACAAAATGATCTAGCAATTCTGAAAAACTTGGATGGATCTGGAAAGCTAACCATAAGAAATAGAAAACCCCGAAGCTAACAGTAAGTAGATATACATGCCCCTAGATCGATAAAATGGTGCAAACCACATCAATAGGGTGACCTAGAAATCACGGCCGGTGAGCAGCGCCACGAGGAGGTGGAGCGCCGAGGGGATCACGCTGGCACGAGCGCGGGGGCGAGGGGGAGTGATGGCGGCGGCGGAGGTGGCGATAGTGACACTGGTGGAGGGGACGCGCAGGCAGGGAGGAGGGGAGGGCGATCGCTCTGGGGCAGCAGATTTGGGGGATTGATCTTGTTCTTTTTACGGTAGGAAGAGCAGGGGAATTTTAATATTATACTTCCCCTAAAAACAGTCACGGAACAATGTGAATTACCAATTTGTTAGGGGTACACTACAGTCGTGAGTTCTAGTTTTGCTAGCTGCATTTTTTTAATCTGACTGGCATTATATAATTTCTAATGTGCAGCTGTGTTATATGGTTTTAATTTTTACATTACCAATCATAATGCTACTACAAGATTTTCAAAATAACATTGCAAGGTGTGGGTACTCAACAAATATTTTTCACATCTCGTAAATATTTAATACGTCACTCGGTTCATATCTACAGGTGAAACGAATTCTAAAGCATGCAAGACTACATATAAGACATATTCTAAGACGTCTCAATATACATCCCTACAGGTGAGATGTATTTAAAATGTCTCAAGCTTCGTCTCTATACAATTTAATCTTGTGACGGCTTTAATAGTGTCTCAAAAGACGTCTTTATTTCATATCTAATTCTGAATGTAGAGACGAATTTTAAAGTGTTTTAAGCAAAACGTCTCCATGTGCCTATTTTGTTGTAGTGCCTCCGTGCGTTCGGGGATGGATTCGACAACGCTGTGCCTTGGAGGCGAGGGGAACTCCATTGGCACCGGTTGGTTGGCTGGTGAACTTGTACTTCATGGTTTGGATTGCTTGCTTTCTGTGATTATTGGGAGGTGACCAATGGGGTTTAAATAGCCAGCCACCAGCCATAGGAGAGAGTCGGCTGAAGTTTATTGCTGGTATGGCGGTAGTGGATGTCTATCACTCCCTTGGACGGTTTTTGCAGTGCTGGTGAGGGGCTTCTCCACCTAACTGGAGCATGGCTGTCACCCATGATGAAAGCTGCAATGACTGTCACGCTTTGTGAAAGCTGCACGAGCTGTCACGCTTCGAAAAAGCTGCACGAGCTGTCACGCTTCACCAAAGGTGATGGATGCTTTCATTTATGACACACCATTGCTGTGTCGTGCATATAGTAGGTTGGAAAAGCAGATGCAGTTGTGTTGTGTTGTCACATCGTTTGAGAAAGTAAAAGCGACTAATTGGACAACACTCTGCAGACCACCAAGGGACAAAGCACTAGATACCTCGGGGCAAAGCGACGAGGTCAGCTAGAATGCTTTCTACAGTTTTACGGATGACAAAAGCTGAAAAAGTTGATATGACACCACGTTGGAAAAACTAATTTGATAAAAATCTTGAAAAGATGACAACACGCACGCCCAGCTTTGTCAGAGTGAAATGACAACATGCTGGCTACTAATTTATCAGCTCGAATTGAACACACTGGCAGCACCTTTGATAGGCCACTTAGACAACATGTTGGTTGCTATAAATACGGAGGCACCTAGCACATACATTCCACACTGAGCATTCTCATATCCTCTTCTTCCTCTTGCTGAAAACTTCTTATTCGTCATCCCACTTCGTCACTTCTGTTAAGGCCATGTCTCAAACCTCAAGCTCAGCGAATCGGAGGGCCCTTGCGCTTGCCAATGCAAGACGGGTCAATTGCCCTAATTGTCACATAGAAGCTAATGTGTTGTACTCTACCACTTCGACAAATAACGGTCGGTTGTTTTATAAGTGCCCTAATTTCTCTGTAAGTCAAAATATATTTCAATTTCTTCAGGTTTTTCGATGGTTACTCTCCTGCGCGAGTTGGTAATAATATAAGCATGTTCGCAGCCTCATGTAGTCTACAGGATGCCAATATTTTTAGTGGGCAGACAACTTGAATACACCGAGGGAGCATTCGACTACCACAGTACCAGAGAGGACGCTGGCCGAGGTAGAGCAGAGGATGGACGTCGAGCAAAAACTTAACATGCTAACGTTTAAGGTGGAGCGCATTTTAGATCACATAAAGTGGTTAGAAAAGATGATGTATGTAGTTATCCTTATGTTAATTTTGTCTGCAGTTGTGCACTAGTCCATGATGTACACGTCATGCATGTTTACATCTTTTTATATGTCGTGCAATGGAACGGTTCAGTTTGCGTGGTCTATTTTATCTCATTTTTATGGATGCTTTCGTTTATGACACGCCTATCCGTAGCGCGAGCTATCATATTACTAGGGTGGAGTTAAAGCTGAGTACTTTATGGAGCTTCTTCACAATGCAACTGAAGGGGATGAGAAAACTCGTGGTCAACGGACGGACTAAGTGCTAATTTCAATGAGACTACTGATGTATTCTTTCGCGTACAGAAAAACAAGCAAAAGAAGAAGTGAACAAAAATGAAGGTGGTGGCCCCGACAGTCATTCATTGTCTATGATTTGGATCTGCCCTACGATGTCCTCGGCCTCGTCCTCCGGTAGTGCGGCGGTGATGTCCGGGTCTTGAACCTCCATCAGCCCGGCCACGTGCGCCGCCGGCTCGCGCACACGCGCGTGCACCTGAGCCTCGTCTCCCTCAATACCGGCGGTGACAACCATCCGATCGAATGAGGTGTCACGGCTAGCGAAGCAGGCCAGCACGAACGTCGCAGTGGCAACCGCGACTTCCTGCCCTTCTAGAGCGGAGCGAGCGGCCAAGGCGGCTGGCAAGCCGCTGAGTGCCTCGGCTACCCGAGTAATGCTATGGGCGTACTGCGGAGCCGATGGCTCGATCGGCTCGCGAAGGGCCACCCCAAGCGGCCATAGGCATGTCGCCATGCGCTGGTAGGCTAGTCGGAGGATGATGATGAGGTTGTGCAGCATGCGACGTAGCTCCCCCACCGCCTCCTCCTGCGCCGCCTTGGCCTCCTGCGCTTGCGTGAGCAGGGCTGCCCCAGTCACCCTCTCCAGGGCTAGCAGTGCCTCCGCTTTCTCCTTCTCCTCATGCAGCGCCATGATCTGTTCGGCCATTTGCACTTCGTGCTGGATGGCCGCCATGAGAAGGGCTGACGAGGCTACGTGCGCCTCGCCAAGTTCAGCAAGCAGCGTAGCCAAGCGGGAGGTTGAAGCGTTGGGGATGACTGGAGCGTGCTGGGCAGGAGTGCTGGCACCGACGACGTCCACTTGGGCGGTTTCGGAGGCATCGGGTGGAGCACCTTGGGCGGCCACCCTAGGAGGCGACCGAAAGCTGAATGCAGCCGTTGGCAGCGTGAGCATGCCTTGGCGTGTAGTGGCAGTGAGCCTTGGTGCTGATGTGGTCGGCACCAGAGGAGTTGGCGTGGGCAGAGCGGATGCCGATGGAGTTGGCACCGACGAGGACGGCACCGAAGGAGTTGTCGTCAGTGGAGCCGACGTCGAATCCCGGGCAGCGGACGTCATCACCGCAGATGAACACCCCGCCGCTAATGACGCGCTTTGAGCCGCGGTGGAGTCGGCGGTGCCCGGAGTTCGGTCCTCGGTGCGAGGCCTTTTCGAGATAGCACCCGAGGCGTCCGGAGGAACCGGGTGCTTACCGCCGCTCCGATCGTTAGTAGAGCCCGAGTCCATGATTATGATGGGACCGCGGGTTGGCAGCGCCGTAGGGCTGGTGGAGTCCATCGCAGGAAACATTTGGATGATCCAGAGGCGCTTTGTGAACTCTAGATGGCACAGAGGCTGGACCTTGGTGGGGAAATGCAGACTGCCCAGTATCGGCAGGAGCAGTCCGGTCAACCATTTGGAGATGGTGGGACCGTCCAAGTTCCCTTCACCTACCGAAAAAAGGAAGACAAGATTGTTGGTTGATGGAGACAAGAAAAGAAGATACATATTCAAAAGGAGACTGGGAAACTCACGGCCCGGGTGTGTGCGGGTCAAGTCGTCGTCACCGGAGTACTGCCATGCTGGGCGAGCACGTCGATGAAGGGGGCTAATCCTCCGGCCAACGAAGTCCCGAACTACCAGTGCCCCGATCAGGCCGGCGTCTCGCAGCCGGTTGACGCGGACCGCCATCGCCAGGATGACTGTTGTCTCCTCGACAAGCGAGCCCCAACTCTCGCGGGCATCCGCCGGCGCGCTAGGCACTGCGAGAGCATCGATCCCGCTATCGTCGCTGGCATACAGCCAGTCGTTCTGCCATGCCTTCCAGTTTGACTTCGCTTGGAAGGCAATGTAGCGAGTAGCCGACCCATCGTGGAGGCGAAAATGGCAACTCCCCACAGCCCCACCATCAACGAGGCCGCGGAGAGTGTAGAAGTACCGGAAGAGAGGAAGATTGGGCATTACCCCTACGAACATCTCGCAGAGGTGTGCGAAGATAGCGAGGGTGAGGACAGAGTTGGGAGTGAGGTGAAGGTGGCTGATTTTGTAGAAGTGGAGGACGGTGAAGAAGAATTCAGAGAAGGGCAGCACCAGGCCCGCCAGCAATTCCAAAGCGAAGACGACGATCTCTCTGAGTTCGCACCGCGGTGCGAGGGTTCCATGGCGGAGTTGGAGGGAATCCTCGGCAGCAATCCTGGAGAGCACCACCGCCCTCGCCCTGTCGACAAAGGAAGATGGGAAGGATTGAGGCATTGGAGCAAGACCACGGGTTTTAGACGGAGGAGTTCAAAGGGCAGAAAGCAACGTCTACAGGAGCAAGAAATAGCGTGAAACCGCTGGTCATGGAGTCGCGTACATATAGGCCCCCCACACGGGCGATCAACCTACGTGGCAGCCCGGCGAGCAGGCGGGCGTTCAGGCCCCACTCGCGGGCGACAGGCCCACGTGGCGCCGTGGCGAGCAGGCGGGCGTTTAGGGCCCACTCGCCGGGCGACCAGCGAGTGGCGGCCTGGCGAGCAGGCGGGCGTTCATGACCCACTCGTCGGGCGACCGGCCCACGTGGCGCCCAGGCTAGCAGGCGGGAGTTTAGGCCGCAGTTGTCGGGAGACCAGCCCACGTGGCGGCCTGGCGGGCAGGCGGGCCGTCATGCCCCGCTCGCCAGGCAACCAACCCACTTGTTGTCATTTCACGTTTTTTGGCCTTCTGTCATGGCATCTTTTTTTGCATTTTGTCATATCAGTGTTTTCAGCGTGTTGTCATATCACCCTTCTCAGCCTTTTGGCATATCACCATTGTCAGCCTTTTGTCATATCAGTATTTGGAGCTATTTGTCATTGTTGTTTATTTCTAATACGTTCATTTGTCATATCACCTTTTTCAGCCTTTTGTCATATCATCATATTCAGCTTTGTGGCATATCAGGTAACATACAAAAGGACGAAAGGTTGAATGACTGTTGTTGGTGAATATGGTAGTCCATACACGAAATTTGAAATCTACTCCATTCAACTGAAAAAAATAACTTCGAATAACTTGGTCAACATAACATAAAGCTTCATTATAGTACAAACTGCATTACAATACAACACATAACACATAACTGCATTAGAACTTTCCCGAATCATCACTATCGATGTCAACGCCCTCATCTTCGATGAACTGCCAACGGTCACGTTTGCCATCATCATCACTATGGTAGTCAGACGGAAGAACTAAATTAGGGCCTACAGCTTTGAGGTTTGCTTCTATGGCGCGCTGAAGGAACCGATCATAAGCTTCAAGGTCATCTTCTTGTTCAGGCTGTTCTCCGTCTGTTTGCGGTAATTCACGTAATGTTAGCCTATTGAGTTCCTGCCCGAGGTCCATCATCTGCTCTACCCTGGGTAACGTCCTGTCTGGTTCTGTAGTAGTAGGATGCTCCCTCGATGTATGCAGGTGGTCTGCCCACCGAAAATATTGGCATCTGGTAGACTACACGACAGTGTGAGCATGGTTATATAAAACTCGAGCAAGGGAATAATCCTCGAAACAAGAAGATATCGAAATACATTTAGACGTACAGAGAAATTAGGGCATCTATAAAATGCCCGTCCGTTATTTGCCATAGTGGTGGAGTACCAGGTTCGAGTTTTCACATGGTAGTTAGGGCAAATTACCCGCCCTGCATTAGCAACCGCTGAGCTCAACGCGTGAGACATGGCTTTGACAGAAGCGACGAACGTTGAAGAGGTTATGAGCAAGACGAGGAATACGATATAAAATGTTGGATGGCTCTGTGAGGATATGTATGCTCGACGTGTTATCTTCGGGTTGTGGAACCCCTCATGTTGTCAATTTATAGCGAGAGAAATGCATGCATCTGCGAACATCCATACCGAGAAAAATGCAACTGGTGGTGCGACACATAGCTTTTGCTTTCGGCGTTTCGATTGGACTCGATACGACGGGAATAATGTAGCTGATGGTGCGAGGGAATCAACCCCCCTCGGCAGACTCCCGCCACCTGTGCCGGCACCCCTCGGCAGACTCCCGCCACCTGTGCCGGCCCCCTCTGTTTGCTGCACTCCCTCCCACCCCCTGTGCCGACCCCCCTCTGTTTGCTACACTCCCTCCCGCCACGTACGCCGCCCCCCTCTGTTTGCTCCACTCCCTCCCGCCACATACGCCAGCCCCCCTATGTTTGCTGCACTCCCTCTTGCCACCTGTGTCGCCCCCCTCGGCGGACTCCCTGTCGCCACCTCTACCGGCCCCCCTGTGCCTGCCCCCCCAGCAGACTCCCTGCCACCACCTGTGCCGCCCCCCTTGGCAAACTCCCGCCACCTATGGCGGCCCCCCTCGGTAGACTCCCTGCCGCCACCTGTGCCCCCCCTCTGTTTGCTGCACTCCCTCCCGCCACGTACGCTGGCCCCCCTCTGTTTGCTTCACTTCCTCCCGCCACCTACGCTTTTTTAGCCTTTTGTCATATCATCTATTTCAGCCTTTTGTCATATCACCTTTTCCAGCCTTCTGTCATATCATCTTTTTCATCAACGAAAGGTGTAGAGGAATTTTTTTACAGAATATCGTAGTCCGTATAACAATGAGCAAATCCGCTCCATCCGACCCAAAAAATAGCTTCCAACATGATTTTCTACGGGTCGCCGAAAAGCCTTCATCATCATGATTTGGCCGCGACTATGATAATTAGGGGTATTGCGCGAGTACATATTAGATGCAATGAAAGGTGTAAATAACATATTTTTGCAGGATATGGTAGTCCGTATGACAATAAGCAAATCCGCTCCGTCTGACCAAAAAAATAGCATCGAATATGTTTTTTTACAGGCGGCCCAAAAGCCTTCATCGTCATGGTTCGACCGCGACTGATAATTAGGCGTATTGCGCAAGTACATATTAGATGCGATGAAAGGTGTCAATGAAATATTTTTGCAGGATATGGTAGTCCGTATAGAAATGAGCAAGTCCGCTCCATCCGACCCAAAAAAAATCTTCGAACATTATTTTTTACGACTCGCCGAAAAGCCTTCATCGTCATGGTTCGGCCGCGACTATGATAATTAGGGGTATTGCGCGAGTACATATTACATGCAACGAAAGGTGTAAATGAAATATTTTTACAGGATTTGGTAGTCCGTATAATAATGAGTAAATCCGCTCCGTCCGAGCCACAAAATAGCTTCGAACATGATTTTTTACGGTCGGCCGAAAAGCCTTCATCGTCATGGTTCGACCATGACTATGACAATTAGGGGTATTGCGTGAGTACATATTAGATGCAACGAAAGGTGTAAATGAAATATTTTTACACGACATGGTAGTGTGTATAACAATGAGCAAATCCGCTCCGTCCGACCCAAAAAATAGTTTCGAACATCATTTTTTACGTGCGGCCTTAAAGTATTAATCGTCATGGTTTGGCCGCGACTATGATAATTAGGGGCATTCCACGAGTACGTATTAGATGCGATGAAAGGTGTCAATGATATATTTTTATAGGATATGGTAGTTCGTATAACAATGAGCAAATCCGCTCCGTCCGAGCCATAAAATAGCTACGAACATGATTTTTTACGGTCGGCTGAAAAGCCTTCATCGTCATGGTTCGACCGCAACTATGGTAATTAGGGGTATTGCGCGAGTACATATTAGATGTAACGAAAGGTGTAAATGAAATATTTTTAACGGATATGGTAGTCCGTATAACAATGAGCAAATCCGCTCCTTCCGACCCAAAAAATAGCTTCGAACATCATTTTTTACGTGCAGCCGAAAAGCATTCATCGTCATGGTTTGGCTGCAACTATGATAATTAGGGGTATTGCACGAGTACATATTAGATGCGATGAAAGGTGTCAATGATATATTTTTGTAGGATATGGTAGTTTGTATAACAATGAGCAAATCCGCTCCGTCCGAGCCACAAAATAGCTTCGAACATGATTTTTTACGGTCGGCCGAAAAGCCTTCATCGTCATGGTTCGACCGCGACTATGATAATTAGGGGTATTGCGCGAGTACATATTAGATGCAACGAAAGGTGTAAATGAAATATTTTTACAGGATATGGTAGTGTGTATAACAATGAGCAAATCCGCTCCGTCCGACCCGAAAAATAGCTTTGAACATCACTTTTTACGTGCGGCCGAAAAGCATTCATCGTCATGGTTTGGCCGCGACTATGATAATTAGGGGTATTGCATGAGTACGTATTAGATGCGATGAAAGGTGTCAATGATATATTTTGCCAAGATATGGTAGTTCGTATAACAATGAGCAAATCTGCTCCGTCTGAGCCACAAAATAGCTTCGAACATGATTTTTTACGGTCGACCGAAAAGCCTTCATCGTCATGGTTCGACCGTGACTGATAATTAGGGGTATTGCGCAAGTCTGCTCCGTTGTACCAATCATTGGCATACAGCATTACACGCATACAAACTCCATCCTATAAATTTCGGCAGCACCTCCCCTAAAACTAGGACATCCACTCAGCAGACAAAAGACAACATTTAATATAACAACAACATAAAGCAACTTAAGATAACCAACCAAGCACAAACACGGGTCATGGTATGAAGTAACCATCATGACCCAACTAAGCACATGCAACTGCCACAAATTAATTGCAAGACATAAACTCATTATGATTATAAGCGATAAGTTAGTATGAAATTGTGGTGATGCAAAACATCTTCGTGCCAACACTCCCATCCGTGCATGTCGGCTTCAAGGTACCTACAACAATAGACAAACAAGCGTTAGTCGAATACTCAGCCAAGTACAACAAATAGCAATGACAATATCAATGAACGAATTCAAATCAATAACATGCTCATACCTCTTAAACCAATTAACAAATGAGCACACATCTATAAGCTTGAAGCGTCACCGTCTCCCTCTCCGCCGTTGAGCCTGCCTTCTGATCTCATCCTCGGGGCTGAACACCACTTGTGGACCTATCACCCTTTATCCCACGGCTTGTGACGGACCAAACCTCCCTATGCCTGCTGGTACATCCAAATCCTCATATTGGGGAGGGGGGCCCATTGCGACGGAGTATCCTCCTCCGCTCGCGGTGACTGCGTTGAACCACGCATGTGGATCAACGGTCCCTAAGTGAGTCGTATGGTGTATGTATGTCGATGTTTGTGAGGTCCCCGCCTGGTGCGGAGGAGGCCCCTGTAGCTGCGCGCCTAGTAGGCCAGTGAAGGTAGGCGCATTGAAGAAGTCCTCGTCAAAAACTTCGGGCCCGCTCCATTAGGGTGTGGGAGTGACCTCTGCCCCAAAGGACTGTGATACATGGGGCACATCTATGGGAGGGTGACGACTGGAAGGACTGGGTATGTCGTCATGTTGTGTAGGACCCAGTCTTTCGTCAGCTGGTACTTCAACAGGTGGGATGAAGTGACGTCACGACGAATGGCTCAGTGCATGGGACATGGATGCACGTCGAGCAACATCGGCCACCTCAGCACTGGGCGGACGGACGGTGTAGGATCGCCTCGGCTGTGAGCTAGCGGTAGGTTCCATGGGAGATGAGCTGTAGCTACGACCGTGTGTCCGTGACCATCCTCCAAGGCCACAGATAGCGGACATGAATCATGCCCCCCTGGACGAGAGGTACCTTCTCATCTGATTTGTTGCTGATGAGGAGCTAGAGGTGCCTTCAGTTTGCCCCGCAAGTCGGTCTGCTTCGGTATACAGCTCGGATGCCTCCTGCGTCTGCATAGCATTACTGGGGTATTATAACTTGGGTTAAGAAATTTACAGAGGACATTACTACGATATTGTAAGTACAAAAATGTGGACTTGTCGAGATCGGTCCTCATGATAGGACATTGCTCTTTCGTCGACCTCGTTGCTAAGCAATGTGGCGCGCGTGCGCAGACGGTACCATGTCAGGTAGTTGTCATATTACTGGGGGTCGTATGGACCAGAGGGAAAGACAACCTCCTGAAATGCACTCTCGTTCCACCGCATAATGTGGGTGGCATGGACATTGGTCCAGTCCACTGCGGCCACACTACCCTTCGCACTTCTCCTACAAATGCAAGGACGTTAGATTATCAAATTTGCATAGAGAGGGCAAACATTGAAAATAAGTAAATGCATACCCGTGAGATCTCCCGGCGTCGCGCGGTGGTGGAACAGGGACTATCTGCCGGAAACCGAACTGCCTCTGGATCCATTCGGGCGAGTACACCTCAACCGCGTTCATGTAGAGTAGGAAGCATGTGATCATCCACAGGGGGTAGTCCACCATGCACCAGGTAGATATTTGGGCGTCCGTCGCAAGCTCTGCGGCTCTTTGCGGTAACCATGGATCCCAGTTCACATGTGTTGCGGTCAGCAGGTCTGGATCGGCGACAACACGTGTGTAGCTCGAGTGGTCACCCTCCGGCGACCATCGAAGTCGTGCGTGCATCCAACGGTACCCCATTGTAGGCCGATTGGGATCTGGCATGGCAGCGTTGACGGCAACAGGGTAGTAGCTCGTACGGATCTCTGGCCGAGAGATCAGAAGGTACTCCCAACTCCACATCTGAAGGAGTTGCAGGCATCCGGTAATAGTGCCCCTGTAAGTCTGGCGATGACATGCATCGCACAATCCACGGTACGTGTCCGCCAGGACCGCAGATCCCCAGCTGTAGGCCGGGATGTCATCAGGGTCACCGGCCAACTGACGAGCAATCCACACAATGTGCAGGAAAATTAGGTCTCCTGCGGTGGACGTGAACATCACACCACTCATCAAGTAGTACAGGTAGACCTCGTAGTGGCGCAACACTGTATCTTCGTCGGCATCAGGTGGGCAGGGATTATACTCCTGCAATGTCTGCAGACAAGTCATGGACACCCCATTTTCTTTCTGTTCGTACGGGACACCAAACCTGCATGAACTCCGGATTAAGAGAGTTGATAATAACGTGCACATTACGAACATAAAACAGCGAGTGGTTGTAATACCTTCCCGTTATGTAGTGCTGCCAGTGCTGCCTGCTGGGGCGACGAAGAACCAACGGCTGTCCCCTGATGGGCAGGCTGGTTAGCATGGCCACATCCCTCAACGTAATGGACATCTCACCAAACGGTTGGTGAAATGTGTGTGTCTCCGGCCGCCATCGGTCCATGAGCCCAGTAAGAAGCGCACGATTGATGGCAGGCATGGGTGTGGTCTGCCCTCCTCCGAGCTGAGCCCCATCCATGAGAAGTGCAAATGGTAGTAGACCTACACGACCTAGTCGATAGTGGAATCGATAGTCCAACTTCTTTAACTTGTGCAACGACCGATAGAAGAGAGGGGGCAATTGAAATATTAATAACAAATTGGTTAGCTATATCCGGACAAATTAATGGCAGATAATATAGTAATGCATCTTACCATAGCTCCAGCGGAAATGGCCCTCGCACGATGTGCGGCATCTACTGACTCACGGAGAAGCTCTGGAACTGCATTGGCCGCCATCACGCGCTGTTGAAACGAATGATACATGACATGAAAGTACATTTACACAAGCTTGAAGCATCATACGTGCAATGCCGACAAATACAGGTACATTTCGATAGCTCAAAATTACAAATACAAGTTCAATTGGAACGTAACGAAGCAGCATGGAACATTTCACACATAATCAAAGGCAGATGACTACGTACTGGGTGCATTGGGGCACCTCCTACGGTCGTGTCCAGGTTGTCTGCATATTTTACACTTTCGTAAACCGTCCACCGCATCAGTCGCGTCAATGTCACCTTGCAATCTGGCCCTTGGCCTACCTTTGTGTGTGCGCCTACTCACGGGATATGGTTTTCAGGTTGGGCCTTCCATGAGCTTGTAGTTCGCTCCGATTGAGAACGAACTCATCTTCGGATGCCAGGTGTTCTTCAAAGCATGCGCGGTGTAGTAAGGCGAGATGTACTGTGATGCATCATTCCCACCCATATCGCGACATGCCGCCAACACATGGGAGCACGGAATGTGTTGAAGATTCGGCTTGTTGCACGTGCACGCCACTTCCTCGGCCCCTAGCTGACATTGATGCACGGTGCCCCCCGCGAGATACCCGGATGCATGTTTGCGCTTGCACATGACCTCAAATTTATTCGTCCCTAGGTCATAAATCCTTGTGCGGTGGAAGTGTGCCTTCCTCCTTCTCTCCGTGAGCATCTTCTCCACTCTAGGTGCATACGTGGTGACGCACGCCTCGGCCGCATTTTTGCGATCTCAGAAGTAATCAGCTGCCCGGTAGAATGTGAGCTCAATGATTGAACACAGCGGCAGGGCGCGCACACCCTTCAGTACGTTGTTGAACGCCTCCGCTATGTTCGTTGTCATGACGTTGTACCTGTCATGGTGTATATTAGCTTGTATGGAAATGAATACAAGGAGGTGAGATGATCTGCGTTAAGCTATGGTTCGTCTATACCTCGCTCCGTTCATGTCGTGGAGTAGCGCCCACCGCTCCACTGGCTTCCCCGCGATCCACTGACTGAAGGTGGGCCGAGTTCTAGAAAACACGGTCTGGCCTCCCACCATTTGCGAAAGGAGTTGCTGTTGCTAGGATTGGTCGTCCTCCATCATCTTCTCTGTGGTCTCGTTCAGCTGCGTCCATATCGCGTTGAACTTGTGTTATTGGTTCTGCAGGAACATAGCTTTGAATCTCTTCACCAGCGCCTTGTTCTTGTACCTTGTGTATAGGTTCATGCCAAGGTGGTGCATGCACCATCTTCCCTCGACATCGGGCCAGCTCGTCGAGGAGGAAGTGCTGTCGTACATGACATCCAACTCATGGAGAAGGCCTTTGTTCTGGTCCGATACAACGCATACGCGCTCCCGGGGACCGACGACCCGACTCTTCAGTAGAGTCAGAAACCACAACCAACAATCATTGTTCTCGCTCTCCATGAGAGCGAACACCACTAGGAGGATTTGGTTATTTGCATCTGCAGCGAGAGCAGTTAGCAGCGTCCCGTGGAACTTCCCACTCAGGAATGTCCCGTCCACGCATAGGACTGGCCTGCAGTACCTGAAAGCTTCGATGCATTGCCTGAATGACCAGAATACCCTGAAGAGGTACCGGTTCATCAAGCTGAACGACCCGTCTTCCAGCATGACGGGCTCATCGGCCACTGCGAATTGCGTGTCTGGGTTCGTCATGGCTATCTTCCGTAGCAACCTAGGGGCATAGTTGAAAGACTCCTCGAAACCCCCAAACAGCATCTTCAATGCCTTTTGCTTCGCTCTCCAGGCCGTATGGTACGTGATGACCATCCCATTTCTACTCTGCACCTCCTCCATAATTTTACGGTGAGTCATCTCTATGTCGCTTCCAACGATGGTCACGAGGAGTTGGTCTATGAACCTCGCGTCCACAAGTCCGCTCATGTTCGTTATGGACTCCTCTGTGCACGTATGAGGCGTGTATCTACCTATCTTAAAGTGGTCTTTGTGCTTGGGCTTTTGAGCTCACACAAAGAAGGGAGAATCCAGATACTTCATGCACCTAACCTCATACACTGTGGGCTCTGACCGGTGAACAGCGTGCTCCCGTCTTGTCACGACGGCATAGTTGCTAAGAAAGTGAATGGCCTCCATCTTGTTAGCGAACTCTTGTCCAATCTGGACATCGTTCTGGGTGTGTCCCAACGTGGATATCTTACTGTAATCCGCCATGGTACAATTGAGCTAACCCATAGCCCAGAGGTACTATATAGCCGGTCTTGGGTCATCATTGTCCGCCGCTTCCGCCGTCTTCATCATCCATGCATTCCCCATCAACCTCCGCTGCCTCAGCTTCTTCTTCCCCTCCCCCTGATGTCCCCTCCTCCACAATGTCTGGTTCGGGTGGTGTGCGTGATATCTCATGTTCTACTGCTTGGGAGGTAGATGCCACCGCTCTAGCCTCATGCCGTGGCAATATCTCCACGTACACTCCTACCTCGAAATTCTCTTCACCCACTTTGCGGACATACAAAGCCCACGCGCTTTCGCTCCGTAACGGGAAAAGCGTGTGCACAACCATCGAGGTGTTGGGGACCAATCGTGGATGAACCCCATCTAAACGAACTCTGTGCGTCTCAAGGTTCGCACCGAACAGAGCGACGACATGTGATTCCAGCTCCCACAGTTCATTCGGGGTGGCTATACTTCTATCTACGTGCAGGCAGTTGCCAATGCTCACGAATTCCCGTGCAAAACTGTGGGACGCTCTCTGAAATAAATTTTTACAGGCATGTCTATCTGTCGCACACAAATAATATTGAAAGTCACTACACACAAAATATTTCTTCGACAACATTTAACGAAATATCATTCGAACATTTCATTGAAGTCATATTTCATATTTCATGTTAATGCACATAATCTCATATTTTGACATGTGAAAAGCTTATACTTCAGTAAAAAGTAATTTCCAAATTTACATAATGTAAATTTCTTTAAAAACTTGTGAAAAGACAGCAATGTCAGAATTTGTTACAAAGTTTGATAACTTGTCGAAAGCAAAATAATTTACTAGTTACTCTAATTAACACTATCTACCTTTGGTAAAAATTTCAGAAAATAATAATGTGTTTTAATACCCTTAGAAATTAAAAGAAACGTTTTCGAAAAATTTGAGATTTCTACTAAAAGAATTTCTACAAGAAAAATACTTATCCTTCTGACTTCAAAATTTTACTAGAACTTAGTATTGTCTTGATAACTTCTTTCAAAAAATTTCAAAAATTATTAAGACCTTTTGACCCCTCTGATAAATCGAAAACCGAAAATATGAAATTGGAGCTTGTGCGGTTGTCAGAATTTTATTAAAAAAATATACAGTAATTTCACTTCAAATTTTTACAGAGCCTGGCTAACTCAGTTGGAAAGTTGTAGTAAAAATCTCAAAAAATCTAGACAAGATTTCATAGCTCTGTTGACCTTGTTCCCACCGTTATTCGAACATTTCATTGAAGTGAGGGAAGGGAAAATGTACTAATCTTATATTTCATGATAATACACGTAAAAGAACAAACATTTTATGCAACATTACCATACCAACACCATTTCATATTTGTTCGACAATACTTAATTAAATATCTGTCGGGACCCGAATTTGCAAATCCGGACCCTCTGTGTATTCAGCACTAGTCCAGGATCACGCTAGTGCACACAGTCTCAACATTGGTAAATATCACAATCATACTTAACGATATAATAAAGTACTTTAATTAGTTAACCAAACTGGTTGCTCGACCTTAAGGTCAAGTTACAAATATACGCCTCGCAGGGCGAAAACTTATTAAAAGAGATAATAGCAGCGGAAAAATAAGATAACTTCGTGGCGCCATCCAGTATACCACAGGCAACTGACTGGGCTCGCTTCCTAGTTAGACGGCTCCTCCTGAAACTCCTCCTCCAAAGCTGGCGTCGCCTCTTCTTCAACTTAGGTTGTATTGTGGCAAGGATGAGTACTTGGTACTCAGCAAGTCATGCATAGAATGCAAGCTAATATACTACATGCATGGCTTAATACAAGGGAATAGCACAAGGTTCATTTGCAGTAACAGCATTTAACAAGTAACATAAGTAGATTCGAAAGCAGTAAAAACAAGTATAACATCAATAACTTTTCCAGGAGTTAAATAAACACTTTCCCTTTCCTAATCCACATTTCCATCAACGTCATCATTAAACCTAAGCAAACTTTTCAAGTCCAAGTTATTTTCAGGAAAGTCTAACCCTTGACTGTAATCCCCGAGTAATGTCCAATGCCGCGGACGCGGCTATTCGAATAGATTTTACACTCTGCAGAGGTTATGCACTTTACCCACAAGATACATCCAAACACCACAAAGGCGAGTGATTGTAACAAAGCCTTTCGGCAACTGCTAACTACACAAGTGAACCTTCCGGTTTTTGCCAGACACCATCCCTTCCCTTGACAGAGGCGAAGTATGGGACCGACATACCGTTGGACGGGTACCATGCCGTGGCCTTGGTACGCTCCCCATTCAAGCTACACAAAAGGTGTAGTTGACACCCGAGGTATCACATGCAAGTTATTAGTAACTTACTCAACTAGGACCGTCCCACTCCGGTCATGTGGTTGCACGATTGACTCAGTTCAAAGGCTTGCAAGGTTAAGTCCTTAGGTTGACCAGGGCAAGACTACCCGAAGAACAAAATCATCCTTCCCGATGCCACAACTGGCCCACCCGATCATTCTTGCCACATGCCCCGATCGAAAACTATTTATCAAATCCCCAGTTGATTACCATGCACCACGTGCCATCAATATCATCATCAATAACACATGACACTTCTCAAAACAGGTTCCATATCTCATTAAGTCAATGTTATCATGTAATTGTCATAAACATGTCACGTGGCAAGGCTAAGCATACTACATCGGTCTAACTACCCATGTTGGCAATTTAATAATGTCCAACTAACAATCCACAACTAGGATGACAAGGGGTCATGGCACATAATTAATAATCAAGCTGTCATAGTGCAAAGCTGGCATTTAACTAATTTCCCAAAATTAATTAAAGCATTTTCTAATTAAACTAGCATGCAACAACTTAAATCAAATTAATTTCAAAATGGGATCAACATGGTCAAAGCACAACTTGCCTTCAAAGAGTACTTGATCTTGGTCTTGAGCTGGCTCCTGGGTCAATACTTCTCCTTCGAAGCCTTCGGGCACCTCAACGTCTACTCGCAACGCGTGCAAATAGCAATAAATAAATAAAAGGCAGGAAAAAAGTATTCAAAAATTCAAATAAAGTTCGTAAACAGAGAGAGCACATTTTTATAATTTTTTATAAACTAGAATCGTCTAAATCAGAGTTAAAATGCAAAAGTTATAGTCGTTTAAAGTTTAAAGAAACTATTAATTAAATAAAAACAGAGAAAAATTCATAATCAAAAATTAATTAAAATTCATATTGAGTAGGTCTCATTTCTATGAAAATTTAGAAATTTGAATCACTCAAATCGGAGTTGAAACGCAAAAGTTTTAAGCGTTTGAAGTTTGAAACTATATTTAAAATCAATAAACCGAATTAAATAAATAATTTTTTTTTCGGAAAAAGATTTATTGCGTCAGCATGACACGTGGACCAATCAGAAGCCGCCACGTCGCCTCGGGTCCATGGACCCAGCGCACGGCTCGGCTCGGTCCACCGTGGACCCGGTCCACGGGCACGTGTGCCTCTGACATGTGGGACCCCCTGCTGATGTCAGCATGACGTTAGCACGGCTTGGCCGCACGGTTCTGACACGCGTGCCCCACCGTGATGTCAGCATGACGTCACGGATGACATCATGGTGCCGTTGGGCAGCCGCTGACACGCGGGCCCCACGCTGACGTCAGCGGCGACCGGGCGCGACCGTGCTGACCGCGCCGGTCCAACTCCCGGACACGTGGCTTGATCCAGACCATTGATTTGAAAATCAACGGTCCAGATTGGATCTGGGCCGCGCACGTTGGGGACAACATGGCTGATCTGGGCCGTTCGATTTGGATCGGACGGTCCAGATCCGATCGGGTTTCACCTCACCGTGGGTGGCGTGGCATGTCCCGATGGCCGACGCGTGGCTCAATCTACGCCATTCGATTTTGATCGAACGGCTGGGATCTATCCATGCACGGTGCAGCTATAGCTACGTGGCTCAATCTCGTGTGTTGGATCTAAATCCAACGGCTGAGATTGGATCTAAATGCCGCAACATGCATTTCGTTGCGGTGACGTGGACGAACGTGGGTTGTCGGATCTAGATCTAACGGCTGAGAATAGATCCAAAACCGAAACGTGTAAAATTACCTTCGGCGACGTGGACGAATCTGGGCCCTCGGATCTTGATCGGACGGTGGAGCGAGCTCGCGGTTCCGGTGATGTCGCGGCGGAGCTGCGGTGGCCGGAGTTGAAGACGACGACACGCCCGACGGCGTTTGGGCGCGATTCTGGCGAAGTGGGTTGTACCTCCAGGTGCATCTTGTCCTTGCGGTTCTGGATCTGGGCTCGGTGACGGCGGAGGACGGCGGAAACGGCGCGAAACCGCGGCATAACACACTACCAACTACGGCGAGCTCTAGCGACGCAACCACGGTGGCTCGGGCTCGGTGAGTTAGGGCTACGAGTGCGCACGGGAGAGAGGAACACGGTGGCGGCGACGACGCTTTAAATAGGGGCCTCGACTTCCGTGAAAAGCGCGGAGAACGAGGCCCACCCAGCTGCAGCGGCGGAATCCGAACCCAATTCGGATTGGGTGACGTGGCTCAACGTGGACCGTTGGATCAAGATCCAACGGTCGTTGGGGTTTGGGCTCGGGTGACTTGGCTAGCTCGGTCGGACTCGGGTTCGGGTGACGTGGCGCAATCGTGGCCGTTGGATCTCGATCCAACGGTCACGCGGTTAGGGTTAGGTTGGACTCAGGTCCGGTTCGACCGTGGTTCGGGTCAGGCTCGAGTCTGACTCGGACTCGGACTCGGTCGGAGGAACAGTAAAACCAACTCGATTTTCCAGCGATTTAAATATTCCAATTAATTTCTAGAAATTCATTTAATTCATGAAAAATAGCAAAATACTCAGAAAAATCCCAGAAAAATTCTAGAAAATATTTTAGGGCATTTGGGACTCAAATAAAATATTACCAACAAAATTTATTTGAAACTTTTAATTCTTTAATTATTTCAAAATAGAATAAATTCAAATTAAATCCAAATAGATTCCAGAAAATTCCAAAAATTCACAAAAGTGCAAAATAACATTTAAATTCATGAAAAGCAAAAATTGGGGTGTTACAATATCATTATAACATCTCGTACTAAACTATGGAAGCACAGGACCCTATTTCTTCCTAATCGGGTGCTATAATGACCAACACAATCAACATTCTAACATTTTTCTTTTAATTTCTAAAATTTTCGGCGTACTAATTATTGCTATTATGGTGTCACTTTATTTTGCTGATACCGTGCTACTCATTTTATTTTAGCTAGCACTTTGCTAATATCGATGTACTAATTAATACTAATATGGTGCCACCAAATTTTGCTATTATCACGATGCTCATTTTAGCTAACGTTGTCCTAATATTTTCTAATAGCATGGTACTAATGTTTCCTATTACTGTCCCAACAATTAACCCTAAACTAACACTACACTACACTGTCCACAGCAATAGTAAATAGCACAAATTTAAAATTTTATAGGCATGTTGCACATATCGTGGAGAACACTTAATTTAATAACATTATAACATTTCGTGCTAACACCATTGTAAAATTTTAGCTAACATTGCCATACTATTTCTTCCTAACAGGGTGCTACTCATTTTTTCATGCTTTTTTGTACTGATATGTTCGTACTAATTATTGCTAACCTAACAAGTTTACCACTACTCTTATATTTCATGCTACTGCCCTTAAAAAAACATACCTTTTAGGTAGTACAAACGCAGCACACGAAGACGTTTCTTCCTACAGGTTATTTCCGCAGCGGACTATCTTGTCGTCACATGTAGTACAAAAACATATATAGTATTATTAATTATTGCTAATCCAGTCCTACTAATTATTGCAAACACCATCATACTAATTTTGCTAATTAGTGCTAACACCGTCGTACTAATTTTGCTAATCATGGTACTAAAGTTTTCTAATACTATCATAATAACTAACCCTAACCTAAAACTACGGTGCACTGTCTGCAACATTAATAAATTGCACAAACGTGAATACTTAACTTTAACCGAACACTATACTGTCCATAATATTCTATTGCTCACAAAGATTTGTAACTAACCTTCTCGATGCTACCAAAGCTCAATGAAGCTCAAGCAATGTACCATTAAATATACCCGAAGAATACCTGCAAAATAAAAATCACGAATGAAATAATTGACTACAATTTCACTTCCACAAAAATTCAACAAAATATGAACATCAACCAACAGATCTCTCGTCTGTACGCTCTACTGTCTCGGGGACGAACGAAGCATTGAAGAACTCTCTAATCTCGGGAAGGAACTAAGCACTGAAGAGCTCTCTGCTCTCGGGAACGAACGAAGGATGGACGCTCTGCTCTCAGGAACGAAGCACCCAAATGAAGAACACAGGAAGCTCAGGTTATAAGCTCGCAAAGGAAGGATGAAGGACAAAAGTCGTAGTTTAAGGATTGATTGATTCGCATTGTCTGCTCTTTTGGTCAGGGCATCACTTGCATGTGAAGCAAAGCAACGACATCCAACCAAAGCCAGCCAAAGCCAGGCATTACTTTCAGTCAGGCTTAGCCAAAATTTGGATTTTCGGGTATGAGGTGCCACCTCATACCCGAAATTTGAAGTTTCAATTTCACCCTTTGCCGAAATTTGAAATTTTAAATACATTGTAAACGAAATTTAAGGTTTCGGTAAAGGCTAAACGAATTTTGAGGTTTCGGGAATAGTAGAGATTTTTGTAAATATGCAAACATGTTGTATACATTTGTAAATACGTGTCATATGTTGTATAGTATTCCAATTTTTCCGTGTATATGGCTATATGTTTATATAATTATCTGATTATATAAATTAGAAGAGGAACTAAGGATTAGGAAAGGTTTCCGGACACCTGGTCCGTGGCGTGCTTGGACGGGTGGATCCAAACGTTGCTCGAGCGTGAGGTCTCAAGGGGTGCTTGGGCCCTATCACCAAGATTTTTATTTATTTCTTTTACTTTATTCTTTTATTGTTGTCTTTATGTGTTTATACGATAGCGCTACTCAAGGGCGTTGGTTTAGAGGGGTTCTGCGTGCCCACATACTCAGTTTCTTTTTATTGTTCTTCTTCTTTTATCATTAGTCAGTCCTTTCTGAAATGGAGTGAAGAAGGAGAGCAAAATATCTAACATCTTCTCTCCTTTAAAAACAAATCATAATGGTCTCTACTCACAACAACACTTCTCATCTTGTAATGAAATGTTGTCATTAGTTAAAATTCTCTATACAATAAGACCTCTTGTCTTATAAATGGATTCTAATCATGGTAGTGTCCAATCTAGTGCAGACAGGATGTGCAAGCCTAAAATAGACCTTGTGATGCATACTCCCTGACTGAATAATCTGACCCAATCTAATTAATAATCGTGTATTAAGCCTAAAATTGGTTCCAAGGGTATGGCAAATTTATAATGGTGTGCAGCAGCTAGGATAACGTAATAAATAACATTTCTAGATAACGTAATATATAATGGATTCCATTTCTAGATAACATAATATATATCATTTCCAAATTCTAGATAATGTAATATATAATGGATTCCATTTCTAGATAACGTAATATATAACATTTCCAAATTCAATTCATTAATGACTGATAGGATTTATATAACTTTCAGTGGCATAAGGAATTGCCCCTATCTGATATAGTGCACTGTTAATTTGTCTTTTGATGTCAATGTCTATATTTCTTTTCTGTTTAAAGTAATTCATCTGCAAAAATGAAATATGTTTTCCACTTCACATATTTTGTTAATCATCTCTTTAAACCTTCTCCCTCTGTTAGTGTAGTACAGAGGAAGTACTAATATTGCTTATACGCCTCCTTACATATGCGTCAAGAAAGTACACATAGATGAAAAATATCATTCTATCAAAAACACAATGAAAGACCACATGTATATATGCAGAGACATCCTTTTACAAAAACAATTTGAACCACACGGGCAGTACCCCTTATTTACAAGTTCAGTGTAATATCCGGAAGTCATGCATTGTTCAGGCTCAAACTTTGCAGGTAGCAAGACATTAATCATCCAATATGAGACATTCTAGATCTTATTTACATGATAATCTAACATAACAGGATACAATGCAGAAGACACCATCATAAGAAGATGATTTCCCACAACTCCCATTTGTAGGATGAGTATATATATATTATATAGTAGAAAAAATGTATGTAAAGTGCATAAGTTTCATACATAGAAATGTATCATGTAGAACCAGGATTTGTTAAGTTCCCGCATGTAGAGTCATTCTGTAATACTATTTACCCCCCAAAAAATATGCAAGGAGATGCGAAAAAAATTAGCTAAGGTCAATTCGATTTTCTGAACCTTCAAGAATTGCCAGCAAGTTCAGACTAGCTATAGGACAAGAAGCAAAATAATATTAAGCCCTAGTTAGTGCTAGGCTAACATGATCCTGTGGGCGTGCAATTTTCTGCATGGAATGGAACCCTCCACCAATCAAACACAGTCAAGATGCAGTTATAAAAACCTAATCATGCACTACACTAACAACAAAACAAAAAGAAAGGAACACCTATTATATAGTAGCAAAATACCAACCCACGAATCTTTAGTCGCATCGATCGTGCATATATGATGGTATTAAACGTGCTCAACACTTTAGCAATGAGAAGAATTATTTAAAGACCATCAGTATATAGAAACCTTAAAGCCATGATCATCATCATCATACCCTTTGTCCCAAAGAACCACACCTACATCAATGTGACTCATTCGATCTATGATGGTAGTGCATAGTGTTCCTTTCCGTATCATGCCATGAATGTCACAATCCTTTTCCTTTTTTTTGTTGCAGAGTTACTGCAGATATATATGGAGGGGACCTCTGAGCCTAGCCCGAGCAGGAGCACAAGCCCGACTAGCTTCCTCAACCTCAACCCACTAGACGCCGGCGCCGAGGATCCACCTACCACCGATGTGGAAGTAGCAAGGCGTTGTGGCCAAGGGCAAACCAAAAAGCCTGAAGGCCGATATACCATCTCAAATGTATCAGATTTTGGGGCCCCTATTACACCACAAAAAGCAGTGGCTAGATATAGGTCAACCTACGAGTATATCGTAAGGGATAAAGTGCCAATCACCTATCAGACTGGCATAAAGTGCCCCGCGCTACCAAAGCAGACATTTGGACAGAGCTCAAACAAAGTTTTAATTCCCCCAAGAAGCCGAAGACCTCGTGCGTTGGGATGCATTGATGACCATGGGTACGACATGGAAGAACTTCAAGACCCAGTTGAATTGCAACTACGTGAAGAAAAAATGGTCGGCCTTTGGGGACTATCCGAAATTAAAACCATACTGGGATGAGTTTGTGTCAATGAAGTTACAAGAAGCAGCAAAGAAATCAAGTGAAGACCACAAGGGAATATCCAAAAAGAATATTCATCCTCACAGACTAGGCACGGCTGAGTATGCGGGAAAAATTCCCCAATGGGAGAGGCAAGAGGCAGAGGCCATTCAGTCGATTAGCAGAAGTCCCTTGTTTGAACTACCAAACTGAGTCAAGCACTATGTGCTAGCAAGGGCAACTGTCACGTCTAGTGGGGGCTTTTCCTTCAGAAACAACGAAGACAAAGCAATCTCCAAAAGAGTCCAAGTGTTGTCCGTCTAGGCTACCCAAGGCACTTTCCTTCCAAATGGGGAGAAGGACGAACTTACCGTGGCCTTAGGAACCAAAGAGCACCCTAGTCGAACACGAGGTGTTGGGGCTAAGGTACCTTAGAGCAAGGGATTCCCAGAGCACACTAGCTCTTACAAGAGTTAGAAGAGGGCCAAAGAAGAGTGTGCCGCATATGAACGAGAAGCAATGAAGCAAGAGATGCTTTGAGATTTACAAGGCACCATAGAACAGTAAGTACAAAGACAAGTACAAGCAGCCATGAGCCATGAAGAAGTCAAGAACATTGTTCTCCCTAGCACCTCGCGCCATCGTAGCAGTTGCACGTACACACCACTGGCAGAAAATGCATTAGCCTACTATCCCGTCGATGACATACAACATAGACACCGTGCCAGCTCAACATTCCTCTCATGAACATATCTCTTCAGGCTGTTACATGCATGGCTTATCCGTGCCAAGAAGGGGGTGTTTTGCACAACTCCCCAATTGCGCCGGGATACACAAAGGTCGAGGTGGACACGGTACTTTCGCAGTTCACCGACATGATGTTGGAAATGCCCGTAAATGATGACGTGATAACTCTATGAAGTGCCATCCACACATTCATCCAGTGGCGCAAGCGTGACATCATCCTCGACCTTCAAGTGCCGGCTTGTCCTGTAGTAGATCTTCCGTAATCGTCACCAGCACTTCAGTGTCAAATGCCTATTGTCAGCATTTCGCAGGAGAAACGTGAAGAACCTATCATGTATCATACTAAGAAATTGCACATGAGGCAAGCCATGTCGACCAGGTCAGGTGAGTCTAGGACTAAATATGATGTTGTGCGCAACTAATGTAAGGGCAATGTGAATCCTTTTATGACCCAAAAAAAATGTTTGATACCCTAACATTAATGATGCAAAGATTGCATAAGTGGTACATGGAGTGGTTTAACCAGGACGTACTGTCGAAGTCGGTCACTGGAATTTTCAAAGAGGAGCATCTTCACCACGAGGGGGTTGGCTACTTCCTGGTTGAATTTGATAACTTGCACAACATGTACTACCAGGATGCTCTCGACGTGTCTCTTTTGAGATGCTGGACACTGTAATTGTGAACTACAGAAATCGTTGTCTACATTAATGTAATACCGATAAATGTAATATCAAACTTCTTTATTATGTAAGTATGAGACTATTGAACTAAGAAGAAACCCAGCACTTAGTGTAGGATTCCTCGACCCGAGAATAGTTTGTGAACCTCAAGTCCAAAGAACACAAAAGGAGGTCGAGGAATACATATATAAGACTTTCATTAAACTTCAAGACAAGGAATTGATACTTTTACCGTACAACTTCAAGTAAGTGGTTCACTAGCTAGTCAGATCACTTGATGTTGTTCCTTACTCTCATTGTGATCTTAGCACTAATGACTATGGCATATTACTTTTGTATGCAGATTCCATTGGATACTCATTGCCATTACACTAGAGAAGAGCAAAATGGTTGTCCTGGACCCCCTTGACAAAGATAAAAAACTTTACAAGGACATGATAGATATACTCCAAAAGACCTTCAAAAGATACTGTAAAAAGTGCACGAGACACTGCCCATTCCAGAAATCCCTCCCAATCCGTACTAAATTCCCAGAACGCACACAGTATTCCTATATCGCATTTTGTAGTAAATGACTCGTTTTGTGACATTGCAGTTTATTTATTCTTTGCAGTGTCATAAACAGTCGAAAGGCACAAATTTATGTGGGTACTTTGTCTGCCAATACATCAGGAAAATCATAGATTCTACATTAGTAGACAATGACGTAGAGGTTTGTCATGCTAACAACACAAATTCATACCTAACAATTTCTGTTAAAGCTCTCAGAATAATTTTTCTACTTATAGTGTCTCAAATTACCTACAGGAGGACTGGTTCATAATGAAATCAAAGCCATTCACGGACAACTCGCCTGGCTCATCATGAATCAAATCATCAATATGAATGGCAAGTTTCATGACCCTGACAATAGCAACCCAGTCTTCTGTATTTATATAGAACTTATCCTGTCTCCATCCCACTCCGATTGATATATGTAAAATGATGTACAGAGTGTGAGATGATGTTTCATTGGAGTATTCAACATGTATTGGAATATTTTGATGATAAATTATTGTGAAAGTACTTTTCACCAATCCATTGGTCTGTGTCATCATACTTTTCCCTGAAACTGTAATTAGTTGTAATGCCACATAGTATGGTCCACTTAATGACATATTAAAACATTTACTTTGAAGTCTTCATTCTTCAATTCAGTTTGCTCATGCATATGCTGATTGCTAGCTAATTCTTCTAGATATTGCATACTTAAATTGTCATTGCCTCATTCCAGCACAGTTTTTGGCATATTGCATACTTAACTAATTTGCAAAATCATTGTTCTAAATTTATTTACTCTGGCTATATTTAAAGCTATTCATGTTCATTAGCATCTCCATGATACTAAACCAACCAAGTTACATATTCTATTTCTAATTTGTTTCCTTTGACATGTAGGTTGATTGTTTGTTCTATAAACTTAGAGATGGTCCTTGACTATAAATTGTAGTAATGATACTATTTGTATACAAAGATGTCAGACCTGTGCATTGTACATTTATTTAAGCAAGCGCCTTTATCGACCAACTCCACATTTATCTTAATGCTATCATGCCATCTTCATGTTCTATGATTACAAATATTTAAGGTGCCCATGTGCTGCTGTAGGTTGTGCACTAGCTGTCCAGTTTGTAGCCCTATTAGGTGGTTAGAAAAATGATTATAGTAAGGCATAAGATTGAAGTGATCCATATATTTTGAATTTCAAGCTTTTGGTTGGTCTCCATTCAATCTACCATGTTGAATGAATATTTGCACATGTTACAGCCAATACATAGTTACATACTAATATACCATAGTATTGATTGTGTGTATGCTTTATGTATATTGGAATTTTGGGTTAGCATCATGTCTCGTGTGTATGTTGATTATATTGCTGTTTCAAAGGGCATGGCTGGCAGTTCCTGAGACTAGCCAAAATTCAGATTTTTTATGTTTTGGTCTGGCATTATTTGTGTCGATTCTTGGTAGGAACCGACACTGATAGGTGAACTATGTGTGTCGGTTATTTCTAGGAACTGACACTGATATGTTGATTATTTGTGTCGGTGCTTGGTGGGAACCAACACTGATATGTTGGCTATTTGTGTCGGTTCTTTCTTGGAACCGACACTGATGTGTTGACTATTTGTGTCGGTTTAATAGGAACTGACACTGATAGTTCAACTATTGGTCTCGGTTCGTGTTTAGAACCGACACTGATAATGTTATTTGTGTTGGTTTTTAAATCAACAATGATAACCCCGATTATCACTGTCGGTACATCTGTATTGGTTTGAACACCGACACTAATGTCGGTTCTGAACCGACACAGATGAACTTGTTTGTAGTAGTGTTACTACTAGATTTGAAGAAAATTACCTCCTCCTACCAATTATCAAATATCAAACCCCATCCCTGTTGGCGTCGAAAAACGCAGTGTCGAGTCGATCGTTGCCAACACACGCGAGAACGCCGAGTTCAAAGGTTGCGAGCATGCCAGCCGATTTGATCACACAATCGGCAAGAGACGTGTACCTGAATACAATCATTCCAGGGAGGATGATATGAGTCTTAGTATCGATAGGGTTCTTGCTTGCTCAGTACGAACCAGCACGAACCGGATAAACAGATCTAATTTGCCGTCGTGAGCCGATCAAATAGGGTAAAAGCCTGCTTCTCCGAAAAAGGCGATGCGCAACAAGATCGGAAGAAACAAGGGCTTGGTAGGGTGTAACGCAGCAGAGATCAATAACTGGCGATGCGCAACTTGTATTGATCAACGTGAATTACAGAGGAAAGATTACAAAGCTATGAGAACTACTCCTAGTGTAAGGAAATAAAGGTAATTGGTAAATTGACTGGTTGGTTTTTGGATTGGTTGATCCCTTTCTTCTATGCAGCATGTCGCCTTTTATTGCCGGTATAGTCTTGATCGTGATCATCACGGACTCTTTAACTGTATTGGCTTTGATCTTGTCTTTACATCTTGACCGCAACCGTATCAAATCCAGGTTCTACCTGCTTCGGTTTCTTCCCGTCTGTGCCTTATATGACCATGCTCTTTTCGATATGACTTCTGTTCCATTACTCGTCGCTAATCCGACCCGCGCCATCTTCCTAGCTCGTGCCACGACCAGACTTGTCTCGGTCGGTCAAATTTAGGTGTCAACATATGCCCCCCATTTTTGGGATATGTGTGACCATGTCCCGAAAATCATCCATTAGAGCCTGAGCGGGTTATCACTTCCATTATCCCTCCTGATTAGCAGTTATCTCCTCAAGACGTTGTGCCATAAATTTTTCTGTGTCAAATCAGCTCATATTCCACCAGCATTTGCTTTGAAAGACGCCTCGTTTCCCATGCCATGGCGATTCATCTGCTCATTTTGCTTTATAAGTATCAGATGAACTATAATTCACCATATTGTCTTGAAGTAACTTTCACAATCTGCACCGTGTCTTCTTCTTCTTCCAACTCTTCTTCTGGTTACTATTCATCATCGGACGATGACTCGGCCATTGCCTCAGCCCTTCAGGAGGAATTATCGGTCGAGGTCCGCGCCGAAGAGGAGGTTGCTGATGACGAAGACATCGCCCGCGCCCTTCAGGAAGAGCTCGACGCCGAAGCCATCGAAGATCCTGCAGCGGCTGCCCCTCTTCCCGCAGGAGCTAGGGTATCTGATCTTTGGCGCGAACTTTGCTCCCGGTTTGCGGCAGGGTCGTCGTTCCTCTGCCAGCCGATAATAGCCCGGCGCTCCAACTAGCACCTCCTGCTGATGCTGCCCTCCATGAATCATCAGATTCCAGCAGCAGTTCCAGCGTAGGTAATGCTCCTGGCGGGAAGTGTTATCGGCTTCATTAGACATAGGGATTTTTCATTTCTTATGTACGGATGGCACCCTTCCCCCTTCTTTTCTTCTCCTTGAGGTGGCCACGATCCCGGAGCACTTCGCCTGGATGTTGTGGTACTTCTTCTCCTTCCAGTCCCTTTTGCTTCTTTTTCTTTTCAGTCTTTGTTCTCTACATCTGCCGCGAAACTTCAATGCATCCTTTAGCCGATTCATTGTGACACCACGGAGTGTCGCAACCTTATAAAATCTGAAATCGGAGGTTAAAATTTTACGCTATGGAGTTTAATCGCGTTTTCGGGCCAAATTCGGGAGTTTGGGCCTTTCCGGGGCGAATTGGGCTTTAGGGGGAATCCCACCTAGGCCAAAAGGGGGAGCTTGCACCAGCCCCATGCCCCCTTGCGCATCCCCCTTGGAACCCTAGCAGCCCCCCACTTTTCCCCTCCACCCCATTGCCTCCACCTCTCCTAGCTGCCACCTCCATAGGCCCTTGCGCTCCTCCCCTCACCTCTCCACCCCCCTTGCTGCCCGAGGAGGCCTTCCCACATCGCCATCCCACGGTCCCATCCAACGGGAATCCCCGCGACGAGGAGATCCAGCGATTCCGGCGCGAGGAGGACGATCGGGGAGCCCGGGAGGAAGGATCTTGGCGTTCGGCGTTCGGCGGGAAGAGGTAAGGCATGGGTAATCTTTGAGGTTGATCTAGGTGCCTCTCTAGAGGTCAATTTCATGTTTTTAGATCAAGTGGTGGTGCTGTCCATGGGTAGATTTGGGAGAAAAATAGAGTTGCCACGTTCTCTATTTCGGGCAGATTGTGCAGTCGACTTAGGGTTTGGGTTTTCGCCAATTTAGATTCGGAATTTGGTAGACCTCCTGTTGAAGAAGTTGTAGGTAACTTCAATACCTTTCAGTGGGTATAAAGAACGTCCAATTCCGCCCAGCTGTTTGAACGTTATGCTCGTTTTACCGAGCGTGTCCAAAACTGTGATGAGATTGGAACAGATCACAGTATTCTGTAGATTAAACCACTTTAGAGTCCGAATCAGTTTTTTCCATATACTTAGAAAAAGTTAGGAAATTTTCTAAGCTACGCGAGGATGTACTCGTTTAATTGATTCGGAGTCTTAGAACCCGAGTTATGCCCTTTGGAAGTCTGCTGTCCTGACGGGACATAACCTCTGTTTTTGGGTTTCGCGAGTAGTTTGCGAAGTCGGGGTAGAAGAGTGTTTGCGCATTGTTTTGTGGGCATGATTTTGAGTGTGTGGTGCCTATGTGCAGGTGGTGTGACCCCGGGAGTGCCCTCTACTTCTCGCCAATCCGTCGCCTGTGGTTGAGGCAAGTGTGTTGGAATGGGTAGCGGGTTGTAGATTGCTAGCTTTGTTGAGTTGAAATAGAATATATGATATGTTCACATGCCATGCTTTAATGTTTGCCATTGATATGATGAATATGGTTTATTATGTTGTGATGCCATGTGTTAATGTACAAGTTATCTATGATGTTGGCATGTTTGCATACATGGCATGACACATGGCCGGGTCGGTGAGAAAGTCATAACTAGTCCGGTAAGGTCGGTGAGAAAGTTATGCCTAGTTCGGGGCGCCATTGAGTACGTCCTACATCGTGATTCCATCCACTGTGGTGAATGGAAGCGAGGAGTAGGCACCCTCCATCTTCGGGATGGAAGGGAAGAGAGGGTGCGCACCGACGGGTGTGCACTCAACCATACCGGTATGAATTTCCAAGAGACATGTGCATCGCATCGCATTGCATATATGATGATGATGATATGTGAAAAAAATGATATGTGTGTATGAATAAGATGATAGGCATGATTGAGGTGTTGAACTCACGCTTGTGCTTTCTTGTTGTTTTAGGTACCATGAGACCGGCATGCGGGGAAGGGAACTAGTCACACTCCTACACGTAGCTTCACACATTTGTTCCCATAGTTATTCATTTGGAATCTTGATAATAAATTTAGTGTGATGCATGTTGGTTTATGATCTAGTTTTGCGTTATGAGAGCCTTATTGTTCGTTTGGCTCATGAAGACTCTAAATGCTTAAAATTTGACTTATACTGCTGTCAAACCACTATTTATTGCTGTTTTGGATGTCTCATATATTGCCATAAATTGCTATGCTATTGTTGTTGCTTCAATTCATGGAAAAACAAAGGAGATGCTGCCGAAATTTTCGGTATTAGCATTTGCTCCTTTGCTGTAATTTACTTGTAATTGTGGTATTTAGAGGTTGCTTAGTCGATGTTTGGTGGCATTCGGGCATATTAAATGCCGGGGGTGTTACAGTTGGCATCAGAGCGGGCTGTAGGTCCTTAGAATGTGTATTTTTAGTGTCATACCATAGGTTACAACTAAAATGTGATGTGGAATAAGTTAGAAACATGGCTTAGGTTTTAACTAAAACATTGTCATAGGATTGCCACATTAAAATTTGCAAAAGTGGAATAAGTAATTTAAAATTTGACACACTTGGTTGCACAGTAGGATGGGGTTTTGGTTCATCATTGCATTGCGCTTGAGTATTTGATGAAGATTATGTCTATGATGATGTTTGATCTTTGTTCTTGATTATATGATGTTGTGCTTATGTTTATATGATTGGATGGTTGTTTGTCTGTAGCAGCCATGCCGAGGGGTAGAGGCTGTGGTCGCCATGGCCGTGGAGGCCAGGGGCGAGGTTCTCAGGGAGTTGCGGAGTCAGTAGCTGAGGGTAGTGCTTCGCTCAATGCTCATGGGCTAGCGCAGGAGGAGCTCCCGGCGGCACAGTCAGGGGCTGAGGTACCCGCCGCCAATGCGGATTTAGTTCAGGCTCTGCAAAGGGAGGTTTAGGAGCTGCGCCAGCAGTTGCGGGCAGCCCCTGCTATTGTGCCTCCCCTTGTAGCAGCCCCAGTTGCTGCCCCCGCTGTGCTGGAGCCGAGGATGAGTCTCCGGGAGTGGATGTCCCTCCGTCTTGACACTTTTGACGGAGCGGGCACGTCGGTCCAGTCCACAGATTGGCTGCAGTACATGGAGTGGTAGTTTGAGGTCCTAGAGTTGACCTCGGTCCAGAGGGCACGTTTTGTGGCCTTTCAGCTGAAGGGCCAAGCTAATATCTGGTGGGAGGGGGTTCTGGCTGCTAGAGCCCCCGCTCTTGGTCCGGTCACCTGGGAGGACTTTGTGGCTCGCTTCCGAGCCAAGTTCTACCAGAGTCTTTCCTTGAGAGGATGGAGCATACTCTGACGACTCTTTCCCAGGGAAAGAGGTCGGTGGCGGAGTATGAGGCTGAGTTCAATAATGTGGTTCGCTTTGTGCCGGCGGTGGCAAATTGACTGTGGAGAAGGCGAGGAGGTTCCGTAGAGGCCTCAACCAGGAGTTCAGAGTTGTCATGGGAGCGACTGTCCCTCGTGACTTCTGCTCCGTAGTGGAGCAGGCGAAGGGCATGGAACTCGAGTTGGAGCTCTCCAGGGATAAGCAAAACCCTGGTGGTTCAGGGGTTCCAGTGGCCCCAGGCTGGGGCCAGAAGAGGACTTTTGGTGGAGGAGGTGGGTCTTCTCAGCGGCCCATCTTCAAGAAGTTCAAGGGAGGACAGGGCTCCTCCTCAGGGGCTAAGATGAAGCCGCCCCAGTCGTCTTCCTCGTGAGCGGCTGTTCGCCCAGTGCCCGGGCAGGGCATGATTTGCTTCAAGTGCGGTGGTGAGCACCGTGCTTCAGGGTGTGGTTGGACCGGGAGTTGCAACCACTGTGGCAAGCCCGGCCACATGGGGCGAGTCTGTCGGATGAATCCTGGTAGCATCATCAAGTGGGAGATGGTGCCTTCTCCTCCCACTCCAGCGGCGTCTTCCAGAGGGTCGGTGCACATGATGGCGGCTCCTGCACCTAAGCCGCCCTGCGCTTGGGCGCCATCGGCAACCTACTGGTGCCCGCAGCCATCGGCTCCTCCTCAGTTGCCTCCTCCGCCCCCAGCTTTGTTGGGGCATCAGCCGGGTGTCGCGGCTCCCATTATCCCAGCGCCACCCGGAGTGTACACCTTGCCGACCGCCGAGTCAGCCGGGCATCCAGAGATGGTTTCAGGTACTTTGCTTGTGGATTCAGTTGATGCCTTTTGTTCTGTTTGATTCCGGAGCATCCTACTCCTTTGTGTCGTCTGAGTTTGCTAGTAGAGCTAAGTTGGGAGTTCAGCGGATTTCTGAGTCTGTGATAGTTAGTTCTCCTGGGGGTTTGATTGCTAGTTCTTTGGTTTGCCCGGGTTGCACCATTGCCATTGATGATGAGGTTTTCTTTGCTAATCTTATGGTGATCCAGTTGGCTCCTTTTGATGTCATTTTGGGCATGGACTGGTTGCATCAGTAACGTGCCAAGATCTGTTGTTTCTAGAAGACGGTTACCTTGCAGGCCCCGTCAGGGATAGAGTTGACCTTTCAGGGTGGTATACCTTCCAGTTCTGTCTTTGCTTTGGCTAGTCTGTTTTTTGGTCGCCGTTTGAGGCAGTTGGGTTTCCTCATGGCTATGTCAGAAAGCCATCTTCTTCAGTTTCCATTGAGGAGATTCCTGTAGTGAAGGAGTTTGTTGATGTGTTCCCTGATGAGTTGCCTGGTTTACCTCCTGTGAGGAATGTGGAGTTTCGTATTGATCTTGTTCCTGGCACTCGACCTATTTCTATCTCTCCATACCGCTTGGCTCGTCCTTTTCAAGACGAGTTGAAAAAGCAGTTGGAGGATTTGTTGGCCAAGGGTTTTATTCGACGCAGTGTGTCACCTTGGGGAGCACCCGTCCTCTTCGTTTCGAAGAAGGATGGAAGTTGGCGTATGTGCATTGATTATCGTGCTCTTAATCAAGTCACAGTCAAGAACAAATATCCTTTGCCTCGCATTGAGGATCTGTTTGACCAACTGAAGGGAGCAAAGGTGTTCTCCAAGATTGATCTTCAGTTGGGGTACAATCAGATCCGTGTGAGGGAGCAGGACATTGAGAAGACTGCTTTCTCCACTAGGTATGGGCACTATGAATTTAAAGTTATGTCTTTTGGACTAACTAATGCTCCTGCTATTTTTATGGAGGCGATGAACAGTATGCTACACAAGTACCTTGATGAGTTTGTGGTAGTGTTCATCGATGACATTCTGGTTTACTCTAAATCAGAAGAGGTGCATGAGCGGCACTTGAGGCTTGTGCTGAGTACCTTGAGGGAGAATCAGTTCTTTGCTAAGCTGAAAAAGTGCGAGTTCTGGATTTCAGAAGTGGGTTTTCTTGGCCACATCATCAATCCAGAGGGTATATCCGTAGATCCTAGCAAAATATCAGCAGTTTTAGATTGGAAGAGGCCTTCCAATGTCAAAGAGGTGCGTAGTTTCCTTGGGTTGGCTGGCTACTATCGGTATTTTGTGCAGGATTTCTCTATCATTGCCAAGCTACTTTCGCAGCTGACTCAGAAGGGGATGAAATTTCAGTGGACTGCAGAGTGTGAGCACAGTTTCTGCACTTTGAAGGAGAAGTTAGTGACTGCTCCTGTTCTTACTCTTCCCGAGCCGGGGAAGCGCTTCACCGTTTATTCTGATGCTTCTCGTTTGGGACTTGGTTGTGTGCTCATGCAAGATGGCAAGGTTATTGCTTATGCTTCGAGGCAGCTGAAAAAGCATGAGCAGAACTATCCCACACATGATCTTGAGCTAGCCGCTGTGGTGTTTGCATTGAAGATATGGAGGCACTATCTGTACGGTGAGTCTTGTGATATCTTCACTGATCACAAGAGCCTCAAGTACATCTTTACACAGAAAGATTTGAATTTGAGGCAGAGGAGGTGGCTGGAATTGATAAAGGATTATGATCTCACCATTCAGTACCATCCGGGTAAGGCAAATGTGGTGACTGACGCTCTCAGTCGCAAGACAATGCCCCCTGTCATTGATTGTCTTGTTGCTGATTTTGAGCGATTGGGAGTCTACTACTATTTTGCAGGGACCGTGCAAGCTGAAACTCAATTGATTCTTGAGTCAGCGATTCCCGAGCGTGTGCGGGAGGCACAGTAGCATGATCGTTTGCTCCAGCAGGTGAGGAAGCGCCTTGAAGATGGCAAGTCTGGAGACTTTACCGTTGATGATGCGGGAGCTTTGAGGTTTCAGGGTTGTCTGTGCGTACCTCAGAAATCCCAAGTGAAAGGGGATATTCTGAAGGAGGCTCATCGCACCCCATACACGGTCCATCCTGGGGAGACCAAGATGTACAGGGATTTGAAAAAGAATTTCTGGTGAAAAAGGATGAGAGTGGATATTGCCAAGTATGTGGCGTCTTGTGGGATTTGTCCGAAGATCAAGGCCGAACACAAGCGCCTGTTTGGTCTGTTCACGACCATTGGAGATTCCTGTGTGGCCATGGGATGACATCTCCATGGATTTTGTGGTTGGCCTACCTCGTACTCCACGAGGGAAGGATGCTGTTTGGGTTGTGGTGGACCGTCTTAGCAAGTCTGCACACTTCATTCCCATCCGCACTACCCATTCAATGAGCGAGTTGGTTCCCATCTACGTGCGGGAGATTGTGAGACTGCATGGGGTACCCAAGACCATTATCTCTGATCGGGATGCGGAATTTGTTTCAAAATTCTGGGAGAGTTTGCAGAGTGCTTTGGGTACATAGCTTCACCTTAGTACCGCTTTCCACCCTCAGACGGATGGGCAGTCTGAGCGTACCATTTAGACTTTGGAGGACATGCTCAGGGCCTGTGTGATGGCTTGGAAAGGTAGCTGGGAAGATCATTTGCCTCTGGCAGAGTTTGCTTATAATAACAGCTATCATTCCAGCATCCGGGCTGCTCCTTATGAGGTACTGTATGGCCGAAAGTGCAGATCGCCGCTTTGTTGGGATGCTGTGGGCAAGAGAGCAGTTCTTGGACCGGATTGGGTTCAGCAGACTGTTGATCGTGTGGCGGAGGTACGGCAGAACCTTCTTGCAGCGCAGAGCAGACAGAAAAGCTATGCTGATGTGAGGAGGCGAGATTTGGAGTTTGAGGTGGGTGATAGCGTACTCTTGCGAGTATCTCCCACTAAGGGTGTGGTCCGATTTGGCACCAAGGGGAAGATCAGTCCGAGGTATGTTGGGCCATTTCCTATCATTGCCCGAGTTGGTAAGCTGGCCTATCGTCTGGAGCTACCGGAGTCAATGCAAAGAGTGCATAATGTGTTCCATGTTTCGATGCTAAGAAAGTACTTGCATGATCCGGAGTTGGTGGTTCCGTTGGAACCATTAGTGCTTGAGCAGGACCTCACCTTCGAGTCCCATCCTGTGAAAATTCTGGGGACTTCGGAGCGAGTGATGAAGAATAGGACGCTCAACTTTGTCAAAGTCCTGTGGTCACATCAGACTGAGAAAGAAGCGACTTGGGAGATGGAGTCTCGCATGCGCGAGAAGTACCCCGAGCTTTTCGCCTCAGGTATGAGATGTGAAACCTAGCTATCTTTTGCTTTGCTGGGTTGCGTATTAGTGAGTCTTTGATTCGAGGTCGAATCCTGTTGAAGGGGGGGGAGAATGTGACACCACGGAGTGTCCTAACCTTATAAAATGTGAAATCGGAGGTTAAAATTTTACGCTAATGAGTTTAATCGCGTTTTCGGGCCAAATTCGGGAGTTTGGGCCTTTCCGGGGCGAATTGGGCTTTAGGGGGAACCCCACCTAGGACAAAAGGGGGAGCTTTGCACCAGCCCCATGCCCCCTTGTGCCTCCCCCTAGGAACCCTAGCCGCCCCCAATTTTCCCCTCCACCCCATTGCCTCCACCTCTCCTAGATCGCCACCTCCTTAGGCCCTTGCGCCCCTCCCCTCACCTCTCCACCCCCCTTGTTGCCCGAGGAGGCCTTCCCACATCTCCATCCCACGGTCCCATCCAACGGGAAGCCAAGCGATGAGGAGATCCGGCGATTCCGGCGCAAGGAGGACGATCGGGGAGCCCGGGAGGAAGGATCTCGGCGTTCGTCGTTCGTCGGGAAGAGGTAAGGCATGGGTGATCTTTGGGGTTGATCTAGGTACTTCTCTAGAGGTCAATTTCATGATTTTAGATCAAGTGGTGGTGCTGTCCATGGGTAGATTTGGGAGAAAAATAGAGCTGCCACGTTCTCTGTTTCGGGCAGATTGTGCAGTCGACCTAGGGTTTTGGTTTTCGCCAATTTAGATTCGGAATTTGGTCAACCGCCTGTTGAAGAAGTTGTAGGTAACTTCAATACCTTTCAGTGGGTATAAAAAACGTCCAATTCCTCCTAGCTATTTGAACGTTATGCTCATTTTACCGAGCGTGTCCAAAACTGTGATGAGATTGGAACAGATCACAGTATTCTGTAGATTAAACCACTTTAGATTCCGAATCAGTTTTTTCATATACTTATAAAAAGTTAGGAAATTTCCTAATCTACGCGAGGATGTACTTGTTTAATTGATTCGGAGTCTTAGAACCCGAGTTATGCCCTTTGGAAGTCTGCTGTCCCGACGGGACAGAACCTCTGTTTTTGGGTTTCGCAAGTAGTTTGCGAAGTCGGTGTAGAAGAGTGTTTGTGTATTGTTTTGTGGGCATGATTTTGAGTGTATGGTGCCTATGTGCAGGTGGTGTGACCCCGGGAGTGCCCTCTACTTCTCACCAATCTGTCGCCCGTGGTTGAGGCAAGTGTATTGGAATGGGTAGCGGGTTGTAGATTGCTAGCTTTGTTGAGTTGAAATTGAATATATGATATGTTCACATGCCATGCTTTAATGTTTGCCATTGATACGATGAATATGGTTTATTATGTTATGATTCTATGTGTTAATGTACAAGTTATCTATGATGTTGGCATGTTTGCATACATGGCATGACACATGGCCGGGTCGGTGAGAAAGTCATAACTAGTCCGGTAAGGTCGGTGAGAAAGTTATGACTAGTCCGGGGCGCCATTGAGTAAGTCCTACATCGTGATTCCATCCACCGCGGTGAATGGAAGCGAGGAGTAGGCACCCTCCATCTTCGGGATGGAAGGGAAGAGAGGGTGCACACCGGCGGGTGTGCATTCAACCATACCGGTATGAGTTTCCAGGAGACATGTGCATCGCATCGCATTGCATATATGATGATGATGATATGTGAACAAAATGATATGTGTGTATGAATAAGATGATAGGCATGATTGAGGTGTTGAAGTCATGTAATTGTTCTTTTGTACCATTGCAATATACTTGCTGAGTGTTGAACTCACGCTTGTGCTTTCTTGTTGTTTTAGGTACCTTGAGATTGGCATGCGGGGAAGGGAACTAGTCACACTCCTACACGTAGCTTCACACATTTGTTCCCACAGTTATTCATTTGGAGTCTTGATAATAAATTTAGTGTGATGCATGTTGGTTTATGATCTAGTTTTGCGTTATGAGAGCCTTATTGTTCGTTTGGCTCATGAAGACTCTAAATGCTTAAAATTTGACTTATACTGCTGTCAAACCACTATTTATTGCTGTTTTGGATGTCTCATATATTGCCATAAATTGCTATGCTATTGTTGTTGCTTCAATTCATGGAAAAACAAAGGAGATGCTGCCGAAATTTTCGTATTTGCATTTGCTCATTTGCTATAATTTACTTGTAATTGTGGTATTTAGAGGTTGCTTAGTCTATGTTTGGTGGCATTCGGGCATATTAAATGCCAGGGTGTTACATTCATGTAATCATTACTTTACTGCTTCAGCCGATCATGTAAACATCCCTCTTAATGAAGAATGTGACTTTTTGTGTTCTGTCTTAATCAGCTTTTGTATGTATTATATCTGTTTTTCACTTCGACTCGTAGCAGTTTAGTATGGGACGCTCTCGTAACGCATCGGCTACATAACGCATTGGCCGGATACATTATCCATCGGCAGATAGAATGTTGAACTGACCAAACCGGCCGTTCCTTCTGCTGTACGTTACCCAGCAAACGCATCGCTCTTCTCTCTCCTCATTAACTACCTTGTAGCCTTTTCGTCACGTTCTGCTACTTCTTTGCGTAGTGGGTGCGCAGCCTAGGGCGCGATTCTTGGTGCTATTCTGAGCGAAACGTACTTTTTCCTTTATAAAATCTCTCCTTTTCTTCGAGTACTCTCATCTTCTTCTTTTGAACGTATCGCCCTCTTAGCCGACCATCTAGAGTGGTAAAGCATCCTTCTTTGGTTTGGCTATTCTTCATTATTCCTTTGGCGATTTCTCTTGTAGTTTTCTTCTACACCTCACATTCCACCACCGGCCTTTTGTTTTTTTCTACCTGATTCCTTTCCCACAGATGGCCGATTATCTATCTACAATCTTGATTTCGGTACCTGAGTTGGATGGTAATTTCCTGCTTGGACCAGAAGGGATGAGGATCCGACGGATTACATCAACAATCCGACGAACAGTTTCAGAGCTTGGCCTACCAGTACTGCAGGCTGGAGGGATTGGTACAACCGGGTAGCTGCTCGCAAGAAGGCGGATTGGGAGGCTTGGGAAATAGCCAATTGCATCGTCCTTTCCTTATCGAGTATGTGCCAAGACAAATCTCTGATTGCCGCCGCTTCCTATTTTTGGTCGAACGCTTTCAATGCTTTCTCTTTTCGGCCCGGCTTCCTTGGTCCGACCCTAATAGATGTGGCAGTAATGACTAGTCTTAAACCTATGGGACAACAATTCCATGCTTTCGGCGCGACCCACTCTCATCGACTGCCAACAAAGAACAACTGGTTCTGGTATCTTCGTGAATTCAGCCGATCGTCGGGTCCGGTGGAGCCTCGTGAGCACGTCGCCTTCTTGACCATGTGGCTGGAAAAATTTCTCTTCTGCGGTGCCACAGTGGGTCCTACAACCAACTTCCAAGGCCTGGCGAAGGCTCTGGTCGCCGGCAAGGATATAGCTATGGGGAAGCTACTTCTGGGTGCAGTTTTTTGGACAATGCACCTTATCACCTCGAAGCTGAACAGTGTGGCTGAGTCTCATACCGTCCGACATCTGGGGGACCCTCTCTAGTTCGTACAACTATTGTTGATGGCCCAGTTCCAGATGCCTTTTGGATTCACACCTTCCTCGGACCTTCGCTTTCCGTGTGAGGACGCGTCGGAGGAAGAAACAGCATTCGCGGAGCCTCCTCTCAGGCGCTATCGATCGTATGGAGAAGCTTTATCTCAAATTTTCATGGGCGACCGTAAGCTGGATGTGGTGGCTTTTTCCAGATAATTCACTTATTTTTATTCCAAAGAGCACCTCTCTACTATGGACTTTCTCCCGTATCGGCAAATTGACTCCTTGGAGTATGAGCATCCCGGCCTCTACCGACCGGACTGTCCTGATGCCTAGTGGCTCAGACATTTCGTTTCCCTGGGTATTTTCTCAATCGGCCTTAGCTCTTCAAGCTGCACTCAGAAGCCGTCATATGAATATTATCACCCGGCGGTTTGCGCCAGGCAGTTGGGGTTTGGGCAAATTCCCCCTCGGGTAGTGCTCTTTGACAAGCTTTGGGAGCGGGAGGTGCTGGAGGGTCCCCTTGATGTAAATTTTGCACTGGACTAGAGTGAGGAATTGTTGATTGACTCTGTTTCTGGAGTTATTATGGCGTCCCGATCTTGCGCGGCTTTCACCCGTTGGTGGAAAGGATGGAGTCATCAACTTTTCTTTGCTTCATTGGATGAGATTCTCCATCATTTCGATGAATCTCACCCACTGCCTCCTTTGCCCCAGGTATTTTTGAGGTACTGCCTCTTCCTGCAGAGCATCCGTTGTTAACCCCCTCGTGCCATTTTTTTGTATTTTCATAATACTGCAAATGCGCGGCCGCTGCTGTCGGCCAGTGACAAAGCTATTGAGTTTTATGCCAACATTGTCGGGCGTATGAATGTTGGCCTCACTTCCCCTACTCTGAAAGATATCAAGAAGAGGGGTTGTGGAGGAGTACCGGTCCAGCTTCGGCACAAGAGAAAATCGGTCGATGCGTGTCGGGACCCCGAATTTGCAAATCCGGACCCTCTGTGTATTCAGCACTAGTCCAGGAACGCGCTAGTGCACACAGTCTTAACATCGGTAAATATCACAATCATACCAATCGATACTATCAAAGTACTTTATTTAAATAACCAAACTGGTTACTCGACCTTATGGCCAAGTTACAAATGTATGCCTCGTAAGGCGAAACTTATTCAGAGAAAAATAATAGCAGCGGAAAATCAAATAGCTTCGTGGCGCCATCCAGTATACCACAGGCAACTGACTGGGCTCGCATCCCTAAGTAGACGGATCCTCCTGAAGTTCCTCCTCCACAGCTGGCGTAGTCTCCTCTTCAACTGATGTTGTGTTGAGGCAAGGGTGAGTACTTGGTACTCAGCAAGTCATGCATGAGAATGCAAAGGCTAATATACTATATGCATGGCTTGGTACAAAGGAATAACTCAAGGTATATTTGCAGAAATGACATTTGAAAAGTAATATAAGTAGATTCAAAGCGTAGAAATAAGTAAAGCATAAATAACTTTTCAAGTAGTTTGGTAAACATCTTTCCCATCCTAATCCACATTTCTATCAACTTCATTATTAGTCCAGCCCAACCTTTCAAACCAAAGTTATTTTTGAGAAAAATCTAACCCTTGACTGTAATTCAGAGCATTGTCCAAAGATCGTGGACTCGGCTATTCAAATAGATTCTACACTCTGCAGAGGTTATGCACTTTACCCACAAGATACAGTCAAACACCACAAAGGCGAGTTCTCGTAATAAAGCCTTTCTAAGCCTCAAACAACACAGGTGGTCCTCTCCTGTTCGTGCTCTACACCATCCCTTCCCTTAGCCAAGGCGAAGTATGGGACCAACACACCGTTAGATGGGTATCCGGCCACACCACGATACGCCCCCGCACAATCACACAAACGGTGTAATTGACACCCTGAGGCTCCACAAGTGAGTCCTTAGCGACTTAGTCAACTAGGGCCGTCCCATTCCAGCCATGTGGTTGCAAGTATGACCTGGTTCAAAGGCTTGCAAGGTTAAGTCCTTAGAGTGACCAGGGCAAGACTACCCAAGAACCAAATCAACATCCCCAATGCCACAATCGCCCACTGATTACTCTTGCCACATGCCCGGCCGAAAATCGTTTATCAAACCCCGCTTGATTACCATGCACCACGTGCCATCAACATCACATGATACTTTTCCAAAACAGGTTCAATATATCATTAAGTCAATATTAACATTTGATTGTCCAAAATCATGTCATGAGCACGAAAGGTGTCTAAGCAAAGATACTACAAACGGTCTAAAACCCATGTTGGCAATTTGATTATGTCCAACTAGTAAACCACAACTAGGGTGACAAGGGTCATGGCACATACTTAAATAATCAAGGTGTCATACAAAGAAATTGGTATTTATCTAACCCCATGTTTAAACAAAGTATCTTTCTAATTGATTTAGCATGCAATAGTTTAAATCAAAATAGATTTCAAATAGGATCAACATGGTCAAAGCACAACTTGCCTTCAAAAAGTACTTGTTCTTGGTCTTGAGTTGGATCCTGAGTCAATACTTCTCCTTCGAATACTCTAGGCACTTCAACGTCTACTCGTAAAGCGTGCAAATAGCAATACACAAATGAACAATAGGCAAAACATCCCAAAACTCCAAATAAAATCCATAAACAGAGAGAACATAATTTTCTGGATTTTTAGAAACTGAATCACAAATTTGGAGTTAAGACTTAAAAGTTATGATTATTTAAAGTTTAAATAATCAATTAAATAATTTTACAGAGAAAAACTTTAGTCCAAAAATTAAATAAAATTCATATTTGAGTAGATCTGAATTTTATACAAATTTAGAAATTTGAATCACTCAAATCGGAGTTGAAACGCAAAAGTTATAAGCGTTTGAAGTTTGAATCTAAATTTGAATCAATATTTCGAATTAATAAATCATTTTCTTTTGTCGGAAATTAATTATTGCGTCGGCATGGACACGTGTCACTCCTGATTGGGTGGTCGACGTCACCGGCTCATGGGCTCGGCCACGGCGGCGGTTTGGTCCACGGCTCGGGTGAGGTCGACAGTGGGACCCACTGTCGATAGGGTCTCACGCAAACGCTACCGACGTGTGGGCCCTCGACATGCGGGGCCAGCGTGTCGAGGACACGCGCCACACGCCAGACGGGCGGCGACCGCGTCGGTCCATCTTCCCGACACGTGGCGCAATCCCGCCGTTGGTTTGAAATTCAACCGCGGATTAGATCTAGTGTTGACGCCGCGTTTGGGTTAACGCATTGATTTCGGACCGCTGGATCTAGATCCGACGGTGGAGATTGGATCTAGGATTTGGAACGGATCTCACCGTGAGATGACGTGGCGTAATCTGGGCCCTTGGATGAAGATCCGACTACCGAGGAAGCTTGAAGTCCGGCGATGGCTCACGGCGCCGGCTTGACGGAGCCGAGACGATGACCACGGCTACGGCGTTGCGGGACCCTTCCGGCGAAGTGAGAGGTAGCTCGGTGCGCCGACGCGAGGAGTCGATTCGACACAACGGGCGGCGAGGACGACGGAGATGGCCGCAATCGGCAAAGAATCGCGGCGGAGGGAAGAGACAACTCCGGCGAGCGATTGCGGCTCAACGGCGGCGGCTCAGCGACGTTGTTCAGGGTTACGGTGCGCTTAGGTCAAGGCGATCCTCGGGTGTGAGCGATCATTAAATAACCTCGGCGTCCGTGCGGAAAGCGGAGACCTAGTTCTTCACGCGGGGCGGCGGCTGAGTCCGGCTCGGACTCGGCGGGACGACGACGGAGAACCGCCCACGTGGCGCGATCGACGGTCACGATCGCTGGCGCGATCGGACTCCGATCCGGTTTCGGAACCGAATGCGGTCAGTCAGGCCGTTGGATCTTGATCCGACGGTCGGGATCGATGGGGTTAGGAGTGGGTTCGGTCGAGTCAATCGGCTCGGTCGGACTCGAACTCGAGTCGACTCGGGCTCGGTCGGATGAACAAGAATCGACTTCGGTTTGGATTTCAATGATTTAATATTTAAAATAATTCCCAAGAATTCATTTAATTCATTAAAAATAGCAAATGACTTTAAAAATTCGTAAAAATTCTGGAAAATATTTTGGATCATTTTGGACTCAAATAAAATATTTCCAACAAAATTTTATTTGCAAAATTAAATTCTTTAATTATTTCAAAATGGAATAAATTCAAATAAATTCCAAATAAATCCAAATAAATTCCAGAAAATTCCAAAAATTCACCAAAGTGCCAAATCACACATGAATTTAAGAGAAGCAAAATTTTGGGGTGTTACAATGCGTCCAGGGACCAACCTCCCCCAAGAACTGGGATGGTTGGCACAATACAGCCGACGCCTCCTCAGGCTGGTACGGCTTCTGTCAAGCGGGGTAAGTACCTATTTTGTCTGTTAACCTGCGGGTTGGTGTTTTACTTATGGCCCCCATTTCTTCATTCTATTCTAGTATGGCACAAGCGGATTGCTGGCCAGAGAAGACTTACAAAAGTCTCTACTCCTTCCCCACCTACTTCACCGGTTCCTCAGGTAACTGTGTTTTACTTTTTAGTCTTTGCTTGACTATCCCTCGGGGTTTCGCTTCTGTTCAGCCGATTGTGGGGGTCATAGTGTTAGAAGCTTCTGCAACGGCCCATGGCGCGCTTACGGCCCCAGCCGTTGACTCGCCGAGAGAAACCATTGCTGATGTTGCTCCTGAGGACACTATTTCGGAGACCATAGCGGTCATTGTTGCAGGTATTGACGGGAGCGCTGCTATGGCGGACATCCAAGCGGTTGACACAGGACAAAGTGTTGATGTCGTTTCTGCGGAGATTGTTGTGGAGGGCGTAGCAGCAGGAACTGATGTGACTACTTCCGCGGGAGTTGCCGTGGTGGTGGTGGTGCATTCCCCTGTGGTCAACTCGACGAAATCGGCCAATATCCCTCCTGCCATGGAGTCTTCAAACGTCACCCTTCCTTCGAGTCCTTGCTCTGGTGAAGAGGTGCCTTTTTCAGTTCACTGCTTTTTTTTCTTTTCTGAGTGTTCTGACCTTCAGGCTGATGTCTTGCCCTTTAGCTTCTGGTGAGCACCCTTCTTGGATTCACCCTGGGGGAGCTCAGCTTCTCTCTTGATGGTGCACCTCTTGTTGCCCAGCCGCTCCAAGTAGGATTGGACCCTTCATCAGAGTCGCGGCGGAGTAAACTAAAGCAGCTTCATCGGCTGTTGGTGCGATCGGGGCCGATGGTGCTGGACTCGTACCAACTGGTTTCTGCTTTGCTTGCCGAAGTCACTCCTTGCCTCCCATCGTCGTCTACGGAAGCGTTCCGCCGTTTGCACGTGCTTTTCTTGGAGAGGGGCGCCGTCTAGTTGGCATAGGAGCACCATCGGCAACGAGAGTAAGTTGCAAAGGAGCGTGCAGAACTTGCTCTTCAGGCGGTTGATGTGAAAAAGGAAAAGGCTACGTTAGACACTGTAGTCGCTTCAGTTCAAGCTTTAGTGCCATCAAGGGCAGAACTGGTCGATGAGATAGCTTTCCTGAAGTAGGTCTTAACTGAAGCCGAGACCCGTCTTTCCGAGATGGACCGCAGGGTTGCCTTGGCAAAGGCCAACATACAAGTCTGTGAAATCATGTGCTGAAAAATTGGCTTAGAATTGAATTTGCAAAATGTGTTTGTTCATGTGTTTTGACAATTTGACAAGAAACAGTAAGTTTCGCTTTGGCGCCGGACCAAACTTAAAGAAAACAATAAGTTTCCCATCTACGACGGACCAAATTTGTTGGTCTGTCGTAAACATGCTTTGGCAACCTCATTTTCCCATGTACGACAAACCAAGTTTTTTGGTCAGTTGTAAACATGAATCTGAGTCCTTTTGCGCCGAACCGTTTGTGTGTACGACGGACCAAGTTTTTGGGTCTGTCGTGCACATGTTTTTGAGCTCTTGTGCCAAACTCAATTTTCCAAGAAAATAGCAGTCAGCGCATGTACGACGGACCAAGTTTTTGGGTCTGTCGTGGACGTGCTTTTGAGATCGTGAGCCGGACTCAATTTTCCAAGAAACCAGTAAGTTTCGCATGTACGACGGACTGATTTCTTTTAGTCTGTCGTGAACGTGTTTTCGCCGGAATGATTTCTTCTTGAAACCGAGACTTTCACGTGTACAACGGACCGATTTTGTTGGTCCATCGTGAATGGTATTTTGAGTGACTTTTTCATGTGTACGCCGGACCATATTTTTTGGTCCGTCGTGAATGCGTTTTTGCTCGATTAGGGTTTTGAGCAAAATTGGAATTGTGTTTGATTTGTTTTTGAGATTATGAAATTTGTGAGAATTTCATGATGCTTGAAGTGGACTTTATGCAATGCTCGTGTGAGTATTTGCATGGATTAATGTGAGTCAAGTTGTGGACATGTGCTCGGAATTGTTTTGTGGTTTGTTCATGTGCAGGTATTGCTCGAAGACGAACGTGGTTGATGACGGGACCGGAACTAGGTTCATGGAGGAGCTGAAGTTCGGGACTAGGTTCAGGGAGGAACTGAGGTCTTGGTGGTCAAGGATGTCATGCGGGACGTTCGGGCTAAGAGAATGGTGCACATGAAGAATGGTTAGTCACGTGAGAATGGCAGGAGGTCATTCACGTGCAAAGCGTTAGTCACGTGAGTATGGCAGGTGGCCATATGCGTGCAAAGTGTTAGTCACGTGAGTATGGTAGGGTTGTCATACGCGTGCAAGAGTTGTACTCGGCCAGGTTGGGCCAAGAGGAGTTGTGTTGAATACATACTCCTTCTAGATTAGGAATTGTATTCAGAACTCCTTGTATTTTGCTCCTTTAAATAGGAGGGGTGTCTCCTGTTGAAGGGCATCAATTGGAGCTGAGCGCATTGAGAGCCTCAAGCTCAGTTTTAGGGTTTGTACTCTTTTGATGAGAGTACTTTAGACAAAAGAAATAAAGATCAATTCTTCTAGATCCTTGCGTGTTACAAGATAGCGTTGCTACAGTGTTTCCTGTTTTGGTTCTTGTTTGCATGCTTGTTCTTTTCTAGATTGGTTTTTGTTCTTTGAGTTTTATCTTGATTTGATCCTTCAAAACCTTTCTAGAGAATTGATTTAGGGTTTCTCTAAGTTTAGTTGATTAAACTTTTGTCGTTTCTGTTAAACCTTCAAGTTTACATTAGATCAATTCTCGTCATCTTCTGTCACAGCAAGTTTGCGAGGTTCATAACTTTTGCACCGTAAGTCCGATCGAGCTGATTCTTTTTGAGTTAGATTCGTATTGGAATCTAATTTCTTGTGTCCAAATTTCAGATTGAGCCGACGGTTGGATCTCCGGGAATTCGCGTTTTACCGAACCTGTGTCATTCTATTTTTGTCGAAAACGAGGCAATTATTTGGTTCTGTTTTGGGGTGAACTTTTAATAGATCAAGAATTTGGTTTTAGCTTCCGCACAAGCATTCACCCCCTCTGATTGCTATATTCGTATACTTCGATCCTACAAGTGGTATCAGAGCAAGGTTTTTCTAATCTATCTTAACCGGTGATTAGATCAATGGATCGTTATTCGACAAAACCATGTGTGTTCGATGGTGTTGACTTTCAGTTTTGGAAGGCCAAGATGGAGGCGTTCATCCAAGCACAAGGCTTCACAATTTGGGAGAAGGTCTACAAGCCATATGAAGTCCCTGCAAACGACAACGTCAACGACACCAATCGCACACATGTTGAAGCAAACAGCAAGGCGCGCAACTTGATCATCCAAGGTTTGGGACGCAGCGACTTTGACTGTGTGATCCATCTCAAATCCGCATGAGGTATGGAAATCTCTTTGTGATTACCATGAGGGTTCTAACACTATTAAAGAGGTTCGTCAAGATCTTTACAAAAAAGAATACATGCGATTTGACATGAAACCCGGTGAGTCGCTAGATGACTTCTTTGCACGTTTCAATAAAATTCTTAGTAATCTTCGTGCTGTTGGAGTTAGCTTTGATGATGCTGCTAATGCTAGACAATTGCTTGGTGCTTTAGACATGTCTATTTGGGAGATGAAAGTTACATCCATTAGAGAATCTACTGTCATGAGTACACTTACATTAGATGTTCTGTATTCTAAATTGAAAACTCATGAGTTGGATGTTCTTGCAAGGAAAGGTAATATTAAATCAATTGCTTTGATCTCTAACCCTAACATGTCAAATTCTTCTTCTAGCTTTGCCCTTTCCTCCGTATCTTCTTTAACAGATGAGCAAATTGAAGAATTTCCTGAAGAAGACTTGGCACTACTCTCTTCTCATTTTAACAAAGCCTTGCAGAATGTGAGAATGAGAAAAAGAGGTGGTCCTCCAAGGTGTTACGAGTGTGGTGATCTCAACCACATGAGATCAAATTGTCCAAAGCTTGCAGGTAAAACATCAAAGGAGGAGAAGGACAACGACAGAAGATATGAGAAGAAAAGGTTCTCTTCAAACGACAGGAAAAAGAAGAACTTCATCAACCGCAAAGTGGTTCATCGAGTTCTTTCCGCTCTTGAACAAGTCAATTTGAGCGATGTGGACTCGGAGAGCAGCGAGGACGATGCAACTCCAAGCAAACATGACTTGACAGGGTTGTGTCTCACGGCAAGCAGCAAGGATAGCTTCACCGAGGACGATCAAGACAAATGACTTCAATGAGGTAGATCCTTCTTATGATGAATTAGCTATTGCTGTTGCTCGTCTTGGAAAATTGCTTGACAAACGTGATAGAAAAATTAAGAAACATGATATTCTTGTGGAGTCATTGAATGCTGAAATTGCTAGACTTAAGACCATGATTCCTGATGATGATACTTGCAAATCATGTGACTTAATTTACAATGAGCTCACCTTGCTTAGGAAAGAACATGCTCTTCTGTTACATCTAAATGAGAAAAATGAGAAACGTGTTAAAAATGCTAGTTGTTCCACTGATGAATTGCATGGTTCAACTTCTTGTTCTAAATGCTCAACTCTTGAATTGAAGTTAAAAGATGCAAATGCTAGGGTTTCTCAAATAACTGATAATCTTCTTACACATGAGGTTCTTTCATGCTCTACTTGTCGTAAACAGAAAGAGAAGGTTGATAATCTTTGCAATAATTGTTTAACTCTTGCCAAGAAAGTTGATTACTTGCAAAGTTCTTTGGAACGATTCACTAATGGCAAGAAAAGATTAAACATGATTTTGGATCAATCTAAGGTTAGCTCAAACAAGAAAGGTTTAGGTTTTGATCTTCATACGTCATTTGAAACTAAACTTTGCACTGTTGTTCATGCTCCTCGCAATGACAAAATTGAGATTCTCAATGAACGTAAAAAGATTGCTTTTAAATCTGCTGGTTTTCTTTCTTCTACTTTGATGAATGCAAAATGTGCTTCTACTGTTAAAGAAAAACCTTATGTTAAGTACACTTGCACTCATTGTGGTAGAGATGGACATCTAGTAGATTTTTGCTTTAGACTAGCCAAACAAGAAAAGAAAGAAATGACTAAGGCTAGGTCTAATTTCAAACAGGCACATTTCATTTCTCATTATGTGCCTAGGGTGAAGCAAACACCTTTTGTTGCTAAAGACACGAGAAAGGGCAAATCTGATTTTATGCATAAGAATACTCGTGTTGTGCCTACTTTGTTGCGTCGTGTGTCTCAGTACTGGATTCCCAAAAATCTGAGTTCTAACCCCAGTACTGAGACCTCGACATGTTTTGCTATGTAGGCTTCTCGCGCGAGGAAGGAGAACATATGGCTAGTGGATTCCGGATGCTCACGCCACATGTCCGGTGATAAAAATTGGTTCTCCTCCCTCACTCGTGCATCTCGTGCTGAAAGTGTTACTTTTGGAGATGCTTCTTCCTCTTCTGTTGTGGCAAAAGGTACAATAAAGGTAAGTGACAAATTTATGTTCAAAGATGTGGCTCTTGTTGAAAATTTGAAATATAACTTGCTTTCTGTCTCACAAATGCTTGATGAAGATCTTGAGATAAGCTTTAAGAAAAATGAATGCAAAGTGCTAGATGCTTCAGGTGATCTTGTGTTCAAAATTTCTCGTTTTGGAAGAGTATTTAAAGCTGATTTTGATGCATCACCTTCTTCTAAGCATAGGTGTCTAATTGCCAATGTTTCTAAAGATTTATTCTTTTGGCATCGTACACTTGGTCATGTTGGTTTTGATCATCTTACTCGTGTAAGTGGTTTAGATCTCATACGTGGCTTGCCTAAGCTTAAGGGTGATAGCAATCTAGTATGTTCTTCTTGTAAACATGGTAAGATGATTGCAGGTTCACATCCACCTCTTACCATGGTGATGACAAACGCTCCAGGACAGCTTCTACATCTTGATACAGTTGGACCATCTCGAGTTCAATCCTTTGGAGGCAAACGGTATGTGCTTGTGATTGTTGATGATTTTTCTAGATACTCTTGGGTGTATTTTATGGCATCTAAGTATGAGGCTTTTAGTCATTTTAGAAGTCTTGTTCCTAGGCTTTCTGTTGACCATCCAGGAGCTCTCAAGGCTATTAGAAGTGATAATGGAACTGAATTAAAAAATGCTTCCTTTGATCTCTTTTGTGCTGAAAAAGGAATTGATCATCAATTTTCATCTCCTAGAGTGCCTCAACAAAATGGTGTAGTTGAAAGGAAAAATAGAACGTTAGTTGAAATGGCTAGAACTATGCTAGATGAGCATCACACTCCTAGAAATTTTTGGGCTGAAGCGATTTCAACTGCTTGTTATGTTTCAAACCGTGTGTTTCTGAGATCAAAATTGGGTAAGACTCCATATGAGCTTCGGTTTGGACATAGACCTTCTGTTTCTCACTTTCGAGTTTTTGGATGCAAATGTTTTGTCTTGAAATCTGGAAATCTTGATAAATTTGAAGCTACATCAACTGATGGCATTTTTCTTGGATATCCTGCTCATACTCGAGGCTATCGTGTGCTTGTTTCGGAGACTAACAAAATTGTGGAAACTTGTGAAGTTACTTTTGATGAGTCTAGTCCAGGCACTAGTCTAAGTGATGCAGGTACAGACGCATATGTTCAGGGGGAGAAAATCTTTGAAGATAATGATGATGTTGAAGATGAGGTCTTGACTCTTCCTAATGCACAACAAGCTGTAGTACCTTTGGCACCTACTACTACATCACCTACAGCTAACCATCCTCAAGCTACAACATCATCTGTACAAGCTGAAAATGAAGAAGGAGAAGGAGAAGTCTCAAAAGCCAATGCTCCCTTGCACATTCAAAAAATGCATCCATCTGAACAAATGATTGGAGACCTAAATGAGAGAGTCACTCGATCCAGGTTTATTCATTCTGACACTCATGCTCATTCTGCTTTAGTTGCTTCTTTTGAACCCAAAGATATATCTCATGCATTATCTAACGAATCTTGGATCAATGCCATGCATGAAGAATTACAGAATTTTGAACGAAATAAAGTTTGGAAACTTGTCTCACCACCTCTTGATTTTAATGTTATTGGAACTAGATGGGTTTTCAAAAATAAACAAAGTGAGGATGGTGTTGTTGTTAGAAACAAGGCTAGATTGGTTGCTCAAGGTGACACTCAAATTGAAGGCTTAGATTTTGTTGAAACCTTTGCTCCTGTTGCTAGAATTGAAGCCATTAGAATCCTTTTAGCATTTGCTGCATCCAAAGGTTTCAAATTGTATCAAATGGATGTGAAAAGTGCTTTTCTTAATGGCTACATAAATGTGGAGGTTTTTTGTCAAGCAACCACCTGGTTTTGAAAATCCAAAGTTTCCAAATCATGTGTTCAAACTATCAAAAGCTTTGTATAGTTTGAAACAAGCCCCTAGAGCATGGTATGATAGGCTAAAAACCTTTTTACTTGAAAGGGGGTTTTCAATGGGAAAGGTTGACAAAACTCTCTTTTTACTCAAGCAAGGCAATGATCAACTATTCGTTCAGATTTATGTTGATGATATTATCTTTGGTGGTTCCTCTCATGTTTTAGTGTCTGAGTTTTCAGAAACAATGAGGAAGGAGTTTGAGATGAGTATGATGGGTGAGTTGACATACTTTTTGGGATTTCAAATCAAGCAAACAAAGGATGGTACTTTTGTGCATCAAAGCAAATACACAAAAGACTTGTTGCATAGATTTGGGATGGAAAACAGAGAACCGATCATGACACCCATGGAGAGCGCTTGCACACTTGATCCGGATGAAGATGGTGAGCCGGTTGATCAAAAGGAATATAGAAGCATGATAGGTTCACTTTTGTACCTCACTGCATCAAGGCCGGATATACAATTTGCTATGTGCTTGTGTGCTCGTTTTCAAGCTTCCCCACGTGCTTCACATCGACAAGCTGTCAAGCGAATTTTCAGGTATCTTCATGGAACTCAAGATTTTGGCATTTGGCTTTCTGCTTCCTCATGCATTAGTTTAAGAGCCTTTTCTGATGCTGATTTTGGAGGATGTAGAATTGATAGAAAAAGTACATCTGGTACATGTCATTTCTTGGGCAATTCTCTTATTGCATGGTCATCTAGAAAACAATCTTCGGTTGCACAATCAACTGCTGAATCTGAATATGTGGCTGCTGCTAGTTGTTGTTCTCAAATTCTTTGGATAGTAGCTACACTTAAAGATTATGGGGTTAATTTGGATAGTGTTCCTCTTTTGTGTGATAACACTAGTGCAATTTGCATTGCTAAGAACCCCGTGCAACACTCTAGAACAAAACACATTGACATCAGATTTCACTTTCTTAGAGATCATGTTGAAAAAGGTAACATTGTGCTTCATCATGTGGATACTGAACATCAATTGGCAGACATTTTCACAAAACCTTTGTCTTCTTCTCGTTTTGCTTTTATTCGGGGAGAACGTGGGATTGTTCATCCAATGGGTTTGTTTTGAGGGGGAGTTTCCTTGCCAAGTTCTTTCACTTGATAAGCTCACTTTATCATATTTCTTTATATGTTATGTAATTGAGCTAATATATGATAATATAATTGTATCACTTGAACTAAAAATGACATTGTGGAATTCCATGGACTGATAGCCTATAGCTAAATACTCTGTGATATCTCACTCTTCTAGGCTTGATATTGAATCCTCTTGACAAATTTGGGCTATGAAGCAAGTGTGGTTTCAACTTTACTCTTTCATAAGACCATTTAATCACTTTTGCATGTTTATAATCAAAGAAAAATGAAAAGAAAAGGGAATCAATAAAAAAGGGTTGTTAAAAGCAAAAGCCTCAAGTTATGAGCTTCAGGATGCTTTCCCTAAAAGATAAGATGTATGCTTCAAGCATGCCATTCCCTCAAAAGACAAGATGTATGCTTCAAGCATGCCACTCCAAGGAAATAAAAGAAGTATGCTTCAAGCATGCCACATGCAGTTCTTGTTTAAAGATTAAATTGGTCCACTAGATTGGAGTTGAAACTACTTGCTCGCCCTGATTTGTTATTTGCTTCAACTTTGAGCCTTTGTTTTTCTACTAAAGGTTTTGCTTAGTACTTGGCTATAGTTGACTGAATTGAGGTTGAGATGCATGGCATTCCCTAACTTGCTAAAATCACATCAAGATCATGTATTTTGCATGTTATGTGATATATAAGGTTATATGATCGAATGAGCTCATCTTTTCCTATCTTGGCACTCCCTTGTTTCTCCTTGTGAAATCTTTGCTACAGGAAAAATTTTGAACCTGTTCTCTCTTTTGTACTCTTGATGAATCCATTGTCAAAGGGGGAGAAATTTGAGAATCATTGAAAAGTTTGAAGAAAAAGGGGGAGTTGTTTGTTTTTGGAAATTTGAGAATTTTGGGAGAAGTTTGGAGAATTTTGAAATTTTTGGGCACATTGCTCATTCACACACATTTTCCTTCTCAGGGGGAGATTTTGTTTTGCATTTTGGTCAAAGGGGGAATTCTGTGTTTTCTCTTTTTGGTCCTTGATCCTTTGGATTTCAAAATCTTTTGTAAAGTGAATGCCAAATGTTCAATTCTTAGTGGTGTTGCCAATATTTTCATCAAGGGGGAGATTGTGAAATCATGTGCTGAAAAATTGGCTTAAAATTGAATTTGCAAAATGTGTTTGTTCATGTGTTTTGACAATTTGACAAGAAACAGTAAGTTTCGCTATGGCGCCGGACCAAACTTAAAGAAAATAGTAAGTTTCCCATCTACGACGGACCAAATTTGTTGGTCTGTCGTAAACATGCTTTGGCAACCTCATTTTCCCATGTACGACAAACCAAGTTTTTTGGCCTGTTGTAAACATGAATCTGAGTCCTTTTGCACCGAACCATTTGTGTGTACGACGGACCAAGTTTTTGGGTCTGTCGTGCACATGTTTTTGAGCTCTTGTGCCAAACTCAATTTTCCAAGAAAATAGCAGTCAGCGCATGTACGACGGACCAAGTTTTTGGGTCTGTCGTGGACATGCTTTTGAGATCATGAGCCGGACTCAATTTTCCATGAAACCAGTAAGTTTCGCATGTACGACGGACTGATTTCTTTTAGTCTGTCGTGAACGTGTTTTCGCCGGAATGATTTCTTCTTGAAACCGAGACTTTCACGTGTTCAACGGACCGATTTTGTTGGTCCATCGTGAATGGTTTTTTGAGTGACTTTTTCATGTGTACGCCGGACCATATTTTTTGGTCCGTCGTGAATGCGTTTTTGCTCGATTAGGGTTTTGAGCAAAATTGGAATTGTGTTTGATTTGTTTTTGAGATTATGAAATTTGTGAGAATTTCATGATGCTTGAAGTGGACTTTATGCAATGCTCGTGTGAGTATTTGCATGGATTAATGTGAGTCAAGTCGTGGACTTGTGCTCGGAATTGTTTTGTGGTTTGTTCATGTGCAGGTATTGCTCGAAGACGAACGTGGTCGATGACGGGACCGGAACTAGGTTCATGGAGGAGCTGAGGTTCGGGACTAGGTTCAGGGAGGAACTGAGGTCTTGGTGGTCAAGGATGTCATGCGGGACGTTCGGGCTAAGAGAATGGTGCACATGAAGAATGGTTAGTCACGTGAGAATGGCAGGAGGTCATTCACGTGCAAAGCGTTAGTCACGTGAGTATGGCAGGTGGCCATATGCGTGCAAAGTGTTAGTCACGTGAGTATGATAGGGTTGCCATACACGTGCAAGAGTTGTACTCTGCCATGTTGGGCCAAGAGGAGTTGTGTTGAATACATACTCCTTCTAGATTAGGAATTGTATTCAGAACTCCTTGTGTTTTGCTCCTTTAAATAGGAGGGGTGTCTCCTGTTGAAGGGCATCAATTGGAGCTGAGCACATTGAGAGCCTCAAGCTCAGTTTTAGGGTTTGTACTCTTTTGATGAGAGTACTTTAGACAAAAGAAATAAAGATCAATTCTTCTAGATCCTTGCGTGCTACAGTAACCGCGTTGCTACAGTGTTTCCTATTTTGGTTCTTGTTTGCATGCTTGTTCTTTTCTAGATTGGTTTTTATTCTTTGAGTTTTATCTTGATTTGATCCTTCAAAACCTTTCTAGAGAATTGATTTAGGGTTTCTCTAAGTTTAGTTGATTAAACTTTTGTCGTTTCTGTTAAACCTTCAAGTTTACGTTAGATCAATTCTCGTCATCTTTTGTCACAGTAAGTTTGCGAGGTTCATAACTTTTGATCCGTGAGTCCGATCGAGCTGATTCTTTTTGAGTTAGATTCGTATTGGAATCTAGTTTCTTGTGTCCAAATTTCAGATCGAGCCTACGGTTGGATCTCTAGGAATTCGCATTTTACCGAACCTCTATCATTCTGTTTTTGTCGAAAATGAGGCAATTATTTGGTTCTGTTTTGGGGTGAACTTTTAATAGATCAAGAATTTGGTTTTAGCTTCCGCACAATCATTCACCCCCCTCTGATTGCTATATTCGTATACTTCGATCCTACAAAGTCCGTCGAGCTGGTTTGGTAGAGTCCTTTCAGAGGATAGATGCCATAGTCAAAGCTATTGTACCGGTCCTGGCTAGTGCGTTGGATGATGAAGCCCTGATCTCAAGTGTGGGCTGAGCTACTCAGGAGGCAGCTGACAGCATCATCCACCTTATCTAGATGATGTATTTGAACAACACATCGCCTTTCGTCTTGTAATGTTTCTGATTTGCAACTGAACATATCCCACATTGGCCTTGATTCGGTCTTCGGTGATTTTCCTTTCACTGTTTTTCTAAGCACCGACCCATATGCTAGGGTAGTACTTCTTCAGGTACTTTCCATTGATGGCCTTGACGTATGCTTCCCCTTTTAGGGTCTCAAGTATGTACGAATTTCCTGGTACTAGCCGACTAACTTTGTATGGCCCTTCCCACGTGGGTGACCATTTTTCGTACTTGCTGTCCTTCATTCCGACTGGTAGGATAGTTTTCCATGCTAAATCGCCTTCCTCAAATGCCTTGGGTATGACCTTTTTATTGTATGCTCTGGCCACCCTAGCCTTGTTTCTCTAGATATGTTCCATCGTTCTCAATCTCAACTCTGTTAAGTCCTCGAGGTTATCGGCCAACAAATTCCTGTAGTCCTCAGCCGATAAAGTATCTTGCATGGCGATTCTAAGTGAGCTTATGCCGATTTCCAATGGCAATACTGCTTCTTGCCCGTACACTAACTGGTACAGGGATACTTTGGTGGCCTCGTCGCCTGATACTCTGTAAGCCCATAGTACATCGGCTAACGTCGTGTGCCACCCTCTTGGTTTCTCATCTATTTTCCTCTTGATCAACTTGATTAGTGTTTTATTTGATGACTCGGCCTGTCCGTTGGCCTGAGCGTAGTATGGTGAGGAATTCAATATCCTAATCCCCAAACCTCAGGCGAAGCTTTGGAATGCTTCTGACATGAACACAGTGCCCTGATCAGTTGTAATAGTTTGTGGGATCCCAAACCGATGAGCGATGTGCTCTTGGACAAACGTTATTGCCTCCGTGCTGGTGACTTTCTTTAGTGGTACCGCCTCGACCCATTTTGAAAAGTAATCTGTGGCGGCTAATATGAATTTGTGACCTTTGCTGGAAGTTGGATAAATCTGCCCGATGATATCGATTCCCCACCCGCGGAATGGCTAGGGTTTCACAATTGGGTGTAAAGCCGCAGCAGGGGCGTTTTGTATGTTTTCGAACTTCTGGCAGTCTTGGCACCCTTTGTAATATCGGAAACAGTCTTCCAGCATTGTCGGCCAATAGTAACCAGTGCGCCTAAGCAACCATTTCATCTTATGAGCCGATTGATGCGTTCCGCAAATTCCTTCATGGACCTCTCCCATAGCCAATTTTTCTTCTTCAGTGACGAGACAGCGGAGAAGCAGACCCTCCATCGTCCGATAATATAGGGTATTATCGATCGTCGCGTATTTCAGCACTTGTCTTCTAGTTTTTACTTCTGTCTTGGCTAAGGGATTTGTTAGATAGGCTATAATCTTCGTGCGCCAATCAGAAGTCGTTAGGCATAGCACTGTTCTCTCGATTAACTCATAATCGATGGTTTGCTCAAGAGGTGCATACCCTGACGCTTGCTGAGCCAAGGTGTTATAGCTCGATCATTCTCCTCTCGGGGTATATGGCAAATTGTGAAGGAGCTGAACGTCTTTATCAACTCTTGCCAGCGTGCTAAATACTTGGTCAGGACGTCGTCGTAGCAATTGAATTCTTCTCACACCTGTTGGACCACAAGTAGAGAATCTCTGAAGGCTTCAACGGAATCTGCTCTGATGTTTCACAGCATGTATAACCCCTTAAGTAGGGCCTCATATTCAGCCTGATTATTCGAGCATCGGCTGTTTAACCTAAAGGCAAAATCGTAGTAATACCCTTTGGGAGATACTAAAACTATCCCAATGCCGTCTCCTTCCTTACAAGCCGACCCATCAAAATATAGCTAACAAGGAGCAAGGCTCACTGATCCACAAGCAGGGGTATGGTCTACTATAAAATCGGCTATTACCTGCCCCTTTACTGCCTTAGCCGATTCGAACACAAGGTCGAACTCTGTAAGCCTTTAATCCCACTTCCAGAGTCGTCCTTTTATTATGGGAGCCGACAGCATATATTTTATGACATCGGCTTTACCAACGACTGTGCATGTCGATGTCAATATATAATGTCTCAGCTTTGTGCACGCAAAATAGAGGGACAAACAAAGTTTCTTAACCGGTGGGTATCTAGTTTCTGCATCTATCAATCGCAGGCTTAAGTAGAATATCGGTTGTTCTTTTCCTCTAACCTCTTGCATAAGAACTGCTCCGACTGTTGTTTCTTCTGCCGATATATATAACCTGAACAGTGCTCCCTTTAGTGGTGCTATCAACACTGGCAGCTTTGACAAATATTTCTTGATATCATCAAAAGCCTCTTGCTGCTCTTTCGCCATATGAATTCTTGATTTTCTTTCAATCTCAACAAAGGGTGAATGTGTTGATCCTCCCTGATAAATTCAAGATAAACCTCCTCAGATAATTAATCTTCCCGACCAGTTTCTGCATGTCCTTGTTCTTCGGAGGCTTCGTATTGGCTATGGCCCTGACTCGTTCTTGGTTTACCTCTATTCCTCTTTCGTGTACCATGAACCCGAGAAACTGCCCAGCCGATACCCCAAATGCGCACTTCAATTGATTCATTTTCAAACCGTGCATTCGGGTCTTCTTGAGAACTTCTTCTAAGTCGACTAAGTGCTATTGACCCTCTGCTGACTTTACCACTACATCGTCTATATAGATTTCCACAATGCGGCCCATCAGCTCATGAAATATCAGATTCATAGCCCTCTGGTATGTAGCTCTAGCATTTTTCAATCTAAAGGTCATAACAACCCACTCAAATAGTCCTGACGCTCCAAGACATCTGAAGGCCATTTTATGAATATCGACCTCGGCCATGAAGATCTGGTTATAGCCTGCATTGCCATCAAGGAAGCTAATTACTTTGTGCCCTGATGCAGCATCGATAAGCATATCGTCTATAGGCATCGGGTATTCATCTTTGGGAGTGGCTTTATTTATGTCCTTGAAATCAACACATACCCTAATCTTCCCATTCTTTTTTGTTACCGGAACGATGTTGGAAACCCACTGAGCATACCGACATGGACTGATGAACTTAGCTTCCAGTAATCGCTCTATTTCCTCTTTAATTCTATCATGCATCGCTGGGTTAAAACGTCTCGGAGGTTGTTTGAACGGCTGATACCCAGTTTTTATTGGTAGCCGATGTTCAACCAGTTGACGATCCAAGCTAGGCATCTCGTAATACTCCCAACGAAACAGTTGTTGTATTCTTTTAATGATTTTACAAGACCCTCTTTATGCCCGGCGCATAGCCTAGCATTAATGAAGGTTGGCCTTTTCCGATCCCCGTTTCCTATATCTACTTCTTCCAATGGATCGGCTGAGGTAAATCCTTGTCCGAGTCTCTCGTCGTCTCCAAAGTCCCCGATAGCCTCGGAACTATCGGCCATATATTGGCAAAGTCTTATTGCCGATAGTCAATTCCGTGATAACGACGCCTCTGGCTTATGTGGGATCCCCGGTGAAGTCGTTGAGAACCATATTGGTTTTGATGAGATCTTCATCGGATTTTCCCAGCTTCTTACATCTTGAATATGGCATCAAGTTGACGGTTGCACCTCCATCTACCAGCATCCTAGACATCGACTTGCCATTGATATACCCTTTTAAGTATAATGGCCTCAAGTACTGGTGATCTTCTTGTGGCTTCTCAAAAACCACCTCTTGGGACCCTAGGCACAACTATGCGCATGATTCTAGGGCCGTAGTGGCTTGAGCTTTGAATTCGGCCGGTAGGGCAAACACCATATTGATGTTTACCGGAGAGGGCATGCCATTTTGTGTTGCTGGTGCTCCCATATCATCTGGCGCAGAACTATTTGTATTGTTAGCCACATGTGTGTTTGCATTTCTGGTCATAGATGCTTCCGCTTCTTCGGTCTCAGGTTTTCTGCGCATCCAACCATAAAAGCTTCTACATCCTCGTCTGTGGGTGTCTCTACATCCTCAGCCATGGGTGTGTCCACATCTTCAACCATAGAAGGACTATCTGGGATAGCTTCTTTCCTGCGCCATTCCTTCTTTGGGATCTTTACGGGGCGCAGTTTATTGAAAGTGTCGTCTCTCTGTTTTTCTTCTTCAGCCTTCCTGGATTCTTGCGTCTTGAGGCGTTGGAGTCTACGTTTTTGCGATTTTGTGAGACCAGCCAGGCACCATTGTGGCTTTGGCTCTACAGGTTGGCGGATTTCCCCAGCCAACTAGGTAGTGCCATCCTTTTGATCGCGTCCCCCTTCTGGGACTACCTTCTCAGGGATCACGGATTTGGCCGACTCTAACTGATCGGCCTTGCGTTTTTCCGCAGTGTTTGTTTGGTTCTTTTTTGGCCATGAAATTCTTTTATGGACTGACTTTCTCTGATCTCCCTGCTTGGCCGATCTTGGTCCTTTGGCCTCGCTTTGTTCTGTCGACCGCTCGGGTGTTCCTTCCATTCTGCCGATCCTTTCGTGGACCGGCCTTCGATAACTTTCTGAGGGTGGTTCGTATTTCTGCCCCGGCTTTATTCCTGATGGAAAGCAGAGATACTCCTGGTTTTGCCCTGGGTATTGCTGCATGGGACATGTATGGGGGGATGGTAGAACCAATCTCCTCTCCCAACATAATCGCTAGAAAGGGCACCGCTCATGGGCTTTTTCAGCAGCCGTCGGCCGATACTTTCTTATCGGCGCCCGCTGGGACACGTTGGCTGTTTTCTGTCCCCTCCTCTCGTATTTAGCTAATTGTTGAGTAAAAGTTGGTCCATCCTTCATTATCGACTTCTTTGGCGGTATTTGCCTCTCGGCTTTTTGCCATTTGCCGATTTCAGGTTTCTCTTTCACTTTAACCATCCTGGATCGCCTTCCTTCAAGATTGGCCTCTATCTGGATCGAGCTGATAGTGATTTGTACCGTTTTTTCCTTGTTCACCATCCTCCTATCGGCTTTTGTGGCCGATACCGCTAATGAGCAGGCTTCATATTGTTGTATCTCCTTTCCTTTAAGCGAGCAGCTGACCATGTTGACCGAAAAGGGGTTCTTGTCGACCTGCAAGTCTTGCTCTTCTGCGAACTTCAGTCGTCCGTCTTCTATGGCCGACTGTATCTGCTGACGAAAGATATTACAATCATTGGTGTTATGCGAGAAAGAGTTATGCCATTTACAATATCTGCGCTTTTTTAATTCTTCAGCCGATGGTATAACGTGCCCTTCTGGTACTCGCACTAGCTTCTCTTGTAAAAGTAAGTCGAATATGCGGTCACATTTGGCCACATCGAATGAATATTTGACTTCCGACTTGGCTTTAGTTGGTTTTAGCCAGGAGCATACCAAAGGTTTTATTACCCTTGACCCACTCGGTTATACAAATATTCGTTTCCTCATTGTCGGCTGAATTATCTGACTCATACTCCACGAAGTTAACCTTTGGTTTTTCTTTTTCTTTACTACTTTTAAACTTATCTTTAAACCCCTTATTCTCATACGGTCGGCCTTCCTGAGCCGATACTTTGTGTAATAAGTGGCTTAAGTCGACAAATTCTTGTTCGCCAAACTTCTCTCGAAGGGGAGGAATTAAGCCTTGAAAGGCCAAGTCGACGAGTTGATTTTCAGGCAAAGTAATGCTAAAGCATCGGTTACGCACTTCCCTGAATCTCTTGATATATTCAGCCACTGATTCCCCGAACTTTTGCTGTACAGAGCTCAAATCAGAGATCCGTAGCTCTAGACTTCCGCAAAAGTACTCATGGAATCGGCTTTCTAAATCGGTCCAAATGTTGACCAAGTTCGGAGGTAGAGTGGTGAACCATGTAAACACCACTCCAAACAGAGATAATGGGAATAGTTTTATTCTGAGCTCGTCGAAATGCGCCGCTTCCCCGCATTTTACTATGAAGCGGCCGACGTGTTCCATGGTGGTGGTTGCGTCATCCCCTGAGAACTTAGCGAAATCGGGGACCCGGTACCTGTTGGGATATGGGATCCTGTCAATGTTATCGGGGTAAGGTTTTCTATAGCCGAGATTTCATCCTCTCGGCTGGATACCGAACTGGTCTCGCAGGACATTTGTGATCACGTCCATCCAGTCGGCTTCTCTGGGTGGTGCGACCGGTGGTGGGGGCGCTGGCCTGTCTAGTCTGTGCCGATGCTCCCCGAGTGCAAACTCGGGTGCTTCACGACACTATCCCCCGAGTGCAAACTCGGGCAAGTCATGGTGATGCCCCCTGAGCGGGAGCTCGGGCTGAACCTGGTGCTGCCCCCTGAGTGCAAACTCGGGTTGTGCCACCAGTCTGTGCTATCGGTGATTCTGCCCGGCCTCCTATTCGATGATTTGGTGCCGCGCAAAATCTGGCTGTGGTATGAAAGGCTTTGTGTACGGAGTCACCCGATGTGAATGCTGTGCATTCGAGACCGCGCCAACCATGGTACCCATTTTGGCGCCATTAGTATGGGCGTAGTACTGCTTGACCTCACTTGTCCCAGGATCCCTAGGCAAGGTGACGGTCGGCTGTGGTGGTGTAGACGTCATAATTGCGGCCGATGGTTTGTTTTCAACCATCGGCTTTAACCCCTGAGTAATGGGACCGATTGAGTAGACTGGGTATGTAGGGAGAGCCTGTGGTGGATCAAATAGGGTTTTGGTTATTACAAGCTCCTGTGCTACTTCCTTCACGATGTTAGATATCAACGGCCTAAGTGTGGTGACTAAAGTTGATGATTGGTTTAGCAACGCGTGATTGATAGACTGATTAATCATTTCCAATAATTTTGCTTGTGCGGGCATGTATCAGCTTACCCCAGGTTCGTCGTTGGTGTCTGGGGTGATGGCTCCGAAAGGGTTGACCATCGGCAGTGCCATCTTCTGGGTGACACCACGCCATGTCTTCTGGAAGCAGCTTAGCATCATCTGCTCAAACGCCGCCTTCTGATCTTCAATCTCTTGGCGTTGTTCTAGTGTTAAATCGGCCAAGGTAGGCGCGATTATTGCGTCGGTGTTGACGTCAGTAGGGGCGACAGTCTTTCCTGATGACATCATTGATATTTTCTTTGTGTCCCACCAGGCATGCCAAAAGTATGTTGGAGTTGAAAAACGCAGCGTCGAGTCGATCGCTGCCAACACACGCGAGAACGCCGGGTTCAAAGGTTGCGAGCGTGCCAGCCGATTTGATCATGCAATCGACAAGAGACGTGTACCTGAATACGATCGTTCCAGGGAGGACAATCTGAGTCTTGGTATCGATAGGGTTCTTGCTTGCTCAGTACGAACCAGCACGAACCGGATAAACAGATCTAATCTGCCCTCGCGAGCCGATCAGATAGGGTAAAAGCCTGCTTCTCCGAAAAAAGGCGATGCACAACAAGATCGGAAGAAACAAGGGTTTGGTAGGGCATAACGCAGCAGAGATCAATAACCGGCGATGCCCAACTTGTATTGATCAACGTGAATTACAGAGGAAAGATTACAAAGCTACGAGAACTTCTCCTAGTGCAAGGAAATAAAGGTAATTGGTAAATTGACTGGTTGGTTTTTGGATTGGTTGATCCCTTTCTTCTATGCAGCATGTCGCCTTTTATAGCCGGTGTAGTCTTGATGGTGATCATCACGGACTCTTCAACCGTATTGGCCTTGATCTTGTCTTTGCATCTTGACCGCAACCGTATCAAATCCAGGTTCTACCTGCTTCGGTTTGTTCCCGTCTGTGCCTTATACGACCATGCTCTTTCCGATATGACTTCTGTCCCATTACTCGTCGCTAATCCGACCCGCGCCGTCTTCCTTGCTCGTGCCACGACCAGACTTGTCTCGGTCGGTCAAATTTAGGTGTCAACATGATATAGGAGCATTCCATGAATCCTGTAAAAAAACGGATGTCCGCTGAAATCTGATCTAAGGGATGCTCGCATCCAGCATCCATCAGCATTGCTTCTTCATCCCACAACACACAAAATCCCTCGTAGGTTCCCACGGTGCCGCCCTAGCCCCTAATAACAGCCATGCCTAGTGGCATAGGCTGCACTATCCCCACCTCCTCTGTCCCCCCTCTCTTCATCTCACCCTCCCCAGCACCATCTCCACTAACAGTAGTAGCATGACAACTTTTTGAGGTAGAGGCAGTGTTGTCATGCTGGTTGAGGGCATCACGTGGTTTCGGTGGTTGATAGCGGTGGTTCTTCCCGGATCTACGATGTTGGTATCAACACAATTTTTAAATACACATGCTCACTCAATGTCACTCAAAGGTGTTTCTTCCCTCATTTGTCACTTCAAGGTTTACATTCAATGAATTTAGCATCCTATGCCTTGACTAGCTCGGTTGTACATGGCAGTGCTTCAATTATTCTAACCAGTCTAATTTTGATGCAAGCAATAGACAATGATGACCTCATTCACTAGTGTGGTGGCGATGGCAACAGGGTGTTCTAAGGGCATTCCGCATCCTAGTTGATACGGAGGGTTTGCTCGATCTTCACTGTTTTTTGTGGTTTGGTAACTTGACTAGCGAAGTGAGGCCAACAATCCATGTGAAAGGAAAGCCTGGTTCTCATGAAATTCACTCATCATGGTGCTTTTGTTCACTCCAAACAAAGTGAGGCCAACCAGCTGCGAACAATCGACCTACACGTCAAAGAATTTGCTCAGAAACAATCATGAACCTCATCTACTCGACCATCGGGAAGTAGACGCAAAGAACATATACACCAATGAGGGGTGCACAAGTACTTTGGGGTATTCTCAACTCCTCTCTCAATATGCGAATTGCAAATGGGAAGAGCAAAGCATAAAAGCTATTATGTTTAATTCGAATAATGTGGTCTAATCAAAGGCTTTAAGCCATGATTTACATGGGTATATATAACCCCTTGGACGTCCTCCCCGACTGATTTGTATAGCAATCAAACTCAATCTCTAGTTTCCTAATTAGACTCAAGTAAAAAAGGTAAAAAAATTAATATACAGATTAACTTCCGTAGTTTGTTTTGGAGATTCCAGAGCAACCATAAGGAATATGTATTCAATAGCATATCCATTGAGACAGGCTCAAAAACACCTTTCAAATGAGTATTTATTTGTCTGATTTGTTCTTCATATGTGAAAGTTGTGGCCATTCCAAATTGGGTCTTGCTGTATGTGACAAGTTAAATCCGAATTTGGGTTTTTCCAAAAGTGCACCTTCCAAATATGCACTTTCCAAATATGTGTAAGCTCGATCTCCATTAGTTTTGGTGATTAGTTTAAGATTAATATTTAATCATTATTTAATGAAAAATCTATTCTTAATGAGACTAACGTTGTTTATTGAGCTTATTGTTAATAGTCTCATATTTGGATGGAAAATGGAAAACCAAGGTATGCACCCGTATTCATTCTATTCTATATCGCATACTTTGCATTTAAGTTAAAATATGAATTCCTCCATTGTATTAACCTCAAAATGTGCATCATGTTTCTCCTTCCATATATTACATGGATGCATACATCTAGGGGGAGTTCGTAATTTAACTTGATATTTCAATTGTATTGATCTATTTCTTATTGCCATATACAAAGGATCAAGACATTGAAACAATATCTTGAGTATATATTTAACATTCCTAGTTGTAGTATACTCATGGTATCTTGGGATAAACATCAATGCAATCAAATTGAATATGTGCATATTGATTCAAGTCAATTATATGTATGCACATATCTATGTGGAGTTTATTCTATAGTTGGTGGATTATTGTATTAATCATTTCCATATATTCCACATATAATGGATCAATACATATCATCAGCATGAGTATATGAAAACTCGTGTAGTTAGTATATACTCATATCAATTTAAATTGAGGTTGGTTGTCTTTTAATCATCAAAAAATATTTAATCATGTGTTGATGGTGTTCATTTGATCGATTAAGGAAAATCGATAGTTCTTGAGTATAATGAAGCATGAGTTGCATCAATGTACTCAAGACACAATTAATTCATTCAAATTGATTTGGGTTGTGCTCAATCAATCTTGAAGGCATCCATTATGTGTTAATGGAGTACATAGATGATTGGACAACAATATTTGTTGGACTAATACTTTCCATTAGTTGTGAAAGTAGGTTAAGTCCAAATGGTTGAGATGAGAAAATGGGACAAGGGCGTCATCAAGCGTGGATGGGCACCAAGAGAAATCCCAAAGAGAAGATTCATCAAGAATGGATGAACAAGAAGGGTGACAATCCAGGGGAGAAGCGAGAATATCAAAGATCTTAAAAGCCCCAAAGGAGATCACATGTGGCAGCAAAGGTAACTAGACAGAGTATCTAGTTATAGGTGACGCTGATTCTTGGGGCGAAGTCGACCCTAAATTCATTGAGCTTGATGGCCCATTGGCCTACTCGTCCAGTGGCTTCCCGATTTCGGATCACTTCTTTGAGCGGAAAAGTTGTCATTACGGTGATTTTGTGCGCCTGGAAGTAGTGCCGCAATTTTATGGATGTCATCAAGACTGCATAAAGCATCTTCTGGATTTGGGGATATCGAAGTTTTGCGTCATGCAGGACTTCACTCATGTAGTAGACTGGCCTCTGTACTTTTGTCTTTTTGTCGGGGTCGTCCTGCTCGATTACCAAGACAGTGCTTACTACCTGGGGAGTTGCTGCAACATACAAGGAAAGATCTTTTCCTACATTAGGGGCTACCAAAACAGAGGGAGAGGATAAGTACCTTTTTAGCTCTTGGAACGCTTCCTCGGCCTCTTTAGCCCACTCGAACTTTTCCTGTTTTTTAAGCAATTGGAAGAAAGGGAGCCCTCGTTCGCCCATCTGAGAGATGAACCGGCTGACAGCCGCAATGCATCCTGTGAGCTTTTGCACTTCTCTTAGTGTTCGTGGCGAGTGCATCTGGTCGATGACCTCGATCTTGCGCGGGTTGGCCTCGATGCCTTGACTAGATACCAGGAACCCAAAAAGTTTTTCGGACGGGACGCCGAACATGCACTTTTCGGAATTTAGCATCATTCAATACTTCCTGAGATTGTCAAATGTTTCTCAGAGGTCTTCCACGAGCGAATTTTTGGTTCTAGATTTGACTACGATGTCATCGATGGAAGCTTCAACGTTGCGCCCAATCTGGGATTTCAGACAATTTGTATACATCGCTGATATGTAGCCCTGGCGCATTTAAGCCCGAAGGGCATTTTTACATAACAGAAGACACCCAACGGGGTGATAAAAGAAGCCTTCTCCTCATCCTCTATGGACATGCTAATTTGGTGATACCCCGAATAGGCATCTAGGAAACTTAACAATTCACAGCCCGCCGTCGAGTCTACAATCTGATCGATGCGGGGGAGGGGAAAAGGATCCTTGGGACATGCTTTATTGAGGTCGGTGTAGTCGACGCACATCCTCCACTTGCCATTGGGTTTCTTGACGAGGACTGGGTTAGCCAGCCACGTCGGATGCCGAACTTCTCGGATGAAGCCAGCTTTGAGGAGCTTGCCGATCTCCTCCTGTATGGCCTTCTTTCAGTCTTCTGCGAAGCGGCGTTGCTTTTGGACCACCGGCTTGATGCTGGGGTCCACTGTCAATCGATGCTCAATCACCTCCCTGGGACTCTAGGCATGTCGGACGGTTGCTAGGCAAAGACATCGCGGTTTGCCTGGAGGAAGGTGATGAGCTCGAGTTTCTATTTGGGGCTGAGGTTGGCACCCATCTTGACCGTCTTGGAAGGCTCTGACGTGTCCAAAGGAACGGCCTTGATTTCCCCACCATCTTTTCTGCTGGGCTCGTTGTCGATGCTGTTGATCGATGGAGCATTGGAGGTGCTCTGGTGCTTCTGGCGCTTGTCTGGACTGACGTGGTTGCTGGGGTAAACCGCTTCGATCATTTCTAAGCTCTTCTTGTCTCACCTTACCGCAGAGCGTGCGTCACCTTTTATGGTGAGGATTCCCTTGGGCATTGGCATTTTTATGATTTGGTAAGCGTAATGTACCACTGCCATGAATTTTGCCAACATGGGGCGACCCAAGGTCACGTTGTACGCGGTTTCGAAGTCCACAATGTCAAAGAGGAGCTCTTCGGTACAGAAATTTTCTGGCGTGCCAATCGTGACTGGTAGCTCGATCTGTCCAAGTGGTATTGATGATGAGTGCGGAGTTATGCCATGAAAGGGCTCTGCTCTGGCTTTGATCTTTGTTCGGGAAACACCCATCTTATCCAACGTTTTGGTGAAGATGAGGTTCAAAGAACTTCCTCCATCGACCAGGGCTTGTGCCACTCAGATGTTAAGTATGGTGGGCTCGACCACCACAGGGTACCGACTAGGTTTGTGGATCACAACTGGGTGATCTTACTGGTCGAACGTGACTGGTGCCTCCGACCATTTGAGGAACTGAGGAAAAGCTGGGGTTATCAGGCTAACCTCTCTTTCAACTGCCTTGTACTGTCGTTTGGACTCGTACGTGGCAGATCCTCGAAAGATATGGGTCACCTTGTGTTCAGCTTCGTGATACTCGAGCTCATCTTCATTGGCCTTTTCCTTGGTTTGCTCGAGGTCATATTCGATTAGGGTTGCCTTTAGTTTCTCTTTAACCTTCTTGCCAATAACTTGGCATTCGTCGAAGTCATGTTTGTCAGTATGATGAACAGGGCAGTACTTTTTGCCACCGCGGCTCCGGCCCTTATTGTCGTCGATGTTTCGTGTTTTGCTCCTGTCGACCGTAGCCACGGTGGAATCACTTTTCCGCTTTTCTCCGTGGTTCTTGTTCTTCTTGGCCCCTTGTTTGGACGACTTAGGCTTGTCATGCTCAGATTTGGGGTTGTCGAGGAAGTCGCGGGCCTCGGCACGGATGGCGTATTTGTTGGCTAATTCGAACAATTCAGAGTGGTTTGAATCTTTCGGGTGGTGAGCTTTCCCTTAAGCTCATGGTCCTTGACTCTGTTTTCAAAGGCCATAATCACAGCTTCGTTGGAGATGTTAGGGATCATGTTGCACTTGCTGTTGAAGCGCCTGATGAAGTTGCGCAACAACTCAGTGGGTTCTTGGATTACTCGATGCAGGTCGTTGCGGGTCCCAGGGCATTCGTATGTGCCCTGGAAGTTGGCGATGAACTGTGCTCGCAGCTCAGCCCATGAGGATATGGACTGAGGAGGGAGGTTGAGTAGCCAGAATCTTGCTGCACCATCGAGGGTAGTGAGCAGGTAGTTGGCCATCACCTTCTCGTTCCCGCCAGCCGCTCTCATGATAGTAGTGTAGATCTACAGTCATTCAACCAGGTTAATCTTACTAGAGTACTTTTCGATAGGTCTAGGCTTGAACTTGTCCAGCCATCTGACAGCTCGGAGCTCGGGAGCAAAAGCCTGGCATCCTTCGTCGATATCATTGGGCAAAGTCTGCTGTTGGTGATATCTTCTCTATGGTCGAGGACTTTTGGTTCTGACCAGTGAATGGCTGGCCAGTTGGAAGGACTCACTTGGACATCTTTGAGGAGAGAAACTTTCTCTCTCTCATTCTTCGCTGGCTCGTTCTTCCCGTCGATCATGTAGTACGAGGCGCAAGTCTCGCTGATTGTGGGGGATGCGATCTCGGAGATCTTCTGGGCGCTTCGGTAGTTGTTATGTCGAAGCGTCCTGGAAGTATGGTGGCTCGAGGCAGCTGCCTCCGTTCTCGAGTCTGGGCGACTGCGGTATGAGGGTCACGACGTGCGACTCGATGCGTCCTGCTGATGGGTGCGTCCTAGCCTCGAGTTGGTTACTCGAGCAGTTTGGGCCTGCGTAGCACCATGGAGTACTCTCATCTGATCAAGCGCACGGGGGGTCATCGGATTCTCTGGGCCCGATGGAGGGAGTGTTTTTAATAGCATGTGGGCACACTGGATGTTCACTTCAGGGGTGCTGAAGACGTCATTGCCACGATGCTGTTGAAAGGTTGACCCTGCGACACGATCGGACCCGTTAGGGTGGTCGCGTCCTTGTAGGTCCTGTACCCTGTTGGCAATTATCACCCCTGGGCAAGGTGTCGCCAAATTGACCTTATCAAAACGCTTTGTCAGATTGGTCGTCATTCTGGCCGCAGTCATGGCATTGGTGTCTCGTCGATGGTCCGTCGTGCCTTGGACGATGACGTTAGCCGTGAAGGCTACCAGTGGGTCTCTAGGTATTTCCAAAGGAGCTTGGAGTCCTAGATTGCCCACGGCCTCTGCTTGGGTAGTATTTTCTTGAGAGTTTTCCGCAGAGGTGGTGTTGCCATTCCTGGCCACGTACACGTGGCGGTCGACTTGACTACTACTGCCATGGCTGCTGCTTTCCTCGTCGCTACTAGATGTTGGGACCCGAATATGCAAATCCGGACCCTCTGTGTATTCAGCACTAGTCCAGGATCACGCTAGTGCACACAGTCTCAACATCGGTAAATATCACAATCATACACATCGATTGTAATAAAGTACTTTTAATTAAGATAGCCAAACTGGTTGCTCGACCTTATGGTCAAGTTACAAGAATACGCCACACAAGGCGAAAACTTATTAAGGAAATGAATTGCAACTGAATAAAACCATCAACGTGGCGCCATCCAGTATACCACAGGCAACTGACTGGGCTTGCTCCCTAAGTAGACGGCTCCTCCTTAAGTTCCTCCGCCGAGGCTGGCGTCGCTTCTCCTTCAACTGATGTTGTTTGTGGCAAGGGTGAGTACTTGGTACTCAGCAAATCATACACAGAATGCAAACTAATATTCTATATGCATGTATTATTATAGAGGATAGGCTAATAGGTACATTTGTAGTAAAACAGCGGTAAACAAGTAGAATAAGTAGATTCGAAAGCAGTAAAGGTAAAGATTATATCAATAACTTTTCAAGGAGTTAAGTAAACACTTTTCCTTTCCTAATCCACATTTCCATCAACGTCATCATTTAACCCAACCAAACTTTCCAAGTCCAAGTTGTTTTCATGAAAGTCTAACCCTTGACTGTAATCCCCGAGAAATGTCCAGTGCCGCGGATACGGCTATTCGAATAGATTTTACACTCTGCAGAGGTTATGTACTTTACCCACAAGATACAGTCAAACACCACAAAGGCGAGTGATCGTAACAAAGCATTTCAGATACTGCAAACTTTACAAGTGAACCTCTCCGGCTTGTGTCATACACCATCCTTCCCGTAACAGAGGCGAAGTATGGGACCGACATACCATTGGACGGGTACCATGCCATAGCACTGGTACGCTCCCCTTTCAAGCTACACAAAAGGTGTAGTTGACACCCCAAGGTACCACATGCAAGTTATTAGTAACTTACTCAACTAGGTCCGTCCCATTGCGGACATGTGGTTGCACGCTTGACTCAGATCAAAGGCTTGCAAGGTTAAGTCCTTAGGGTGACCAGGGCAAGACTACTCGAAGAACCAAATCAACTTCCCCGGTGCCACAACTGGCCCACCTGATCATTCTTGCCACATGCCCCGGTCTAAATCTATTTATCAAACCCCAATTGATTACCATGCACCACGTGCCATCGATAACCACATCAATAACACATGACACTTTTCAAAAACATGTTCCATATGTCATTAAGTCAATGTTAACATGTAATTATCCAAAATCATGTTCTGACTACGTGGCAGGTCTAAGCAATATACTACAACGGTCTAATTTCCCAATGTTGGCAATTTACTAATGTCCAACTACATATTCCACAACTAGGGTGACAAGGGTTCATGGCACATAATTAAATAGTCAAGGTGTCATACTGCAATTTGGCATTTATCTAAATACCAGAAATAATTTAAACAATTTCTAATTGAATTAGCATGCAATAATTTAAATTAATTTAACTTCAAAAATGGGATCAATATGGTAAAAGCATAACTTGCCTTCAAAAAGTACTTATCTTGGTCTTGAGCGAGCTCCTGGGTCAACACTTCACCTTCGAAGCCCTCGGGTACTTCAATGTCTACTCGTAAAGCGTGCAAATAGCAATAAATAAATAAAACAATACATACACATTGCTCAAAAATTCAAGCAAAGTCCATAAATAGGAAGAGCATAATTTTACAAATTTTTCGAAATTTGAATCGCCCAAAACGGAGTTAAAATGCAAAAGTTATAATCGTTTAAAGTTTAAAGAATCTACTAATTAAATATAAAAAGAGAAAATTTCATATTCACAAATTAATTAAAATTCATATTTAAGTAGATCTCAATTTTATAAAAATTTAGAAATTGGAATCGTTCAAATCGGAGTTAAAACGCAAAAGTTATAAGCGTTTCAAGTTTGAAAATTCAAATAAATCAATAAACCGAATTAATTCACTTATTTTTCTATTGAAAAATACGGATTTACGACCTCAGCATGATGTCAGCACGTGATTTGAATTTCCACCGAACTATTTTTCTATTGAAAAATCGAATTATTGCGTCAACATGACGTTAGCTGGTCCATGGACTAGGTCCACGGTTCGGGTCCGGCTCACCGTGGACCCGGCCCACGGGCACGTGTCACACTGACATGTGGGACCCCTCGGGTGACGTCAGCGCTGACGTCACCGCGCCTCGGCCACGCGGTACTGACACGCGGGCCCCACCGTGACATCACCGTGACGTCACGGATGACGTCATGGAGCCGTTAGCGGCCGACATCGAGGCCGCACGCGGCGCCACGCTGCGTGGCGTCGGCGGCGCGGCTAACCCGCGTGGACCGCGACGGTCCAGCTCCCGCGTACGTGGCACGATCTGGGCCGTTGATTTGAAAATCAACAGTTCCAGATTGGATCCAATGCCGCACGTTGCGGTGCAACGCGGTTAATCTGGGCCGTTCGATTTGGATCGGACGGTCCAGATTCGATCGGGTTTCGCCTCACCGTGGGGTGGTGTGGCATGACCCGGGTGGCAACACGTGGCTCAATCTACGCCGTTCGATTTCGATCGAACGGCCGATAGTGCATCTAACGCTACAACGCAGCTAACCCTAACCGTACGATCTAGATCTAACGGTGAGATCTAATCTAGGCACGGTGCAGTTCATAGCTACGTGGCTCCATCTAAACCGTTGGATCCAGATCCAATAGTTGGGATTAGATCTAGAAACCAAAACGTGAATCGATCAAGGTGACGTGGACGAACCTGAGCCGTGCGATGAAGATCCAACGGTTGAGAAGCTTCGCGGTTCCGGTGATGGCTTGGCGGAGCAGCGGCTGCCGGAGACGAAGACAACGACTTCCCGAACGGCGCTTGAGGCGTGCTCCGGCGAGGTGAGTAGGACTCCTAGGTGCGGCTCGTCGCGACGGTTCCGGATCTGGGCTCAATCACGGCGGAGAATGGCGGAAATGGCGGCAAACGGCGGAAAACCGCGGTGGAGCACAAATCCAACTTCGGCGAGCTCTAGCGGGCGAACGACGGCTGCTCGGGCTCGGTGGGTTAGGGCTACGGGTGCGCACAGAAGAGAGGAACACGATGGCGGCGGCGGCGCATTAAATAGGGGTCTCGGCTTCCGTGATAACCGCGGAAACCGAGGCCCACTCGGTGGCGGCGGCGGAATCCGACTTGGATTCGGATTGGGCGACGTGGCGCAACGCTGGCCGTTGGATCTCGATCCAACGGTCACGCGGCTAGGGCTCGGCTGGCTCGGACGGGCTTGAGTTCGGTTCGAGTCAGACTCGGACTCGGTCGGAGGAACAGTACAAACCCACTCGGCGATTAAATAATTAAAATAATTTCTAGAAATTCAAATAATTCAAGAAAAATAGAAAATTAATTAGAAAAATTCTGGAAAATACTTTGAGACATTTTGGACTCAAATAAAATATTTCCAACAAAATTTTATTTACAACTTTTAATTATTTAATTATTTCAAAAGGGAATAAATTCAAAATAAATCCAAATAAATTCCAGAAAATTCCAAAAATTCACCAAAGTGCAAAATTTCATTTAAATTTATGAAAAGCAAAAATTGGGGTGTTACACTAGAGCTGTCGCTATCCGTTTCAATGCACTTTAGGAGATTGTCTCCCATAGGATTGAAATCGAGAAAGGACACTACTCGGCTTGGATCCCAAGATCGGGACTCGATGAAGCCAAGATGCTCGAGCGTGCCTCCGGGTCCCAACTAATAAAGCATTGTTCCGAACGCAATCTGGGACCCGATGGCGGGAACTTGGTCAATGAAGATGTTGGAGTCGGTGGTGCTACTGACATTGTTGTCGACTCCACGGAACATGCTTGCCATCATCGTGATTGATCTGCAAAATCAGTTGAAGGCCCCTACCTAACGCGCCAACTGTCGAAGTTTAAGAAATCGACGGTGAATTTGTAACGGGTACCTTCAGGTTCGCAGGATCAACAGACACAGACAAGGCAAGATTTAGACAGGTTCGGGCACATGAGGAGAGTAATACCCTACTCCTGTTGTTTTGCACTATCGGATCGACGAACACAAAGTACAAATCTGGGGGTGTCTACTCTCTGGTTACAATGAAGATAGGAAGGCTACGACTAGATCTAATCTGGTTGCTAAGGTCTAGCAGGCGCTCTTATCTGGTTCCTCCTTGCATGTGTACTCCTGATGGCTCTTTCTCCAGGGCTTGGGGGGTCTAGTCCCTCTCCTCCATGCATCTCCTTTCATATTTATAGCTGGGTATCCTCTTCGAGATGTCGCCGGATGAGGACTTCGTATTGTTCCTAATCGGGGATCTTCATTCCAAGATCTTCGTATGGAACTGATTTTCCTTATCTGTTTGACGTACTCGATCTGATCTCCTCGTGGCGGGAACAGGATCGAGTCCTTCCTAATGTAGATATACCTTTCCCGTTAACCATATCTACTGTAGAGATGGGGCTCTTGGCGTCCGGGGTATATGGTATAATTTTTGTCTTTCTGGTACACGTGCATATCCCATATCTAGATATTCGACAGATCTTTAGGTTTGGTTTGATCACTTTGAGGAGCTGGATCAGTAAGGTTTGATGGGGGGTGTCGGCACCCGAATTTGCAAATTCAGACGCTCTGTGTATTCAGCACTAGTCCAGGATCACGCTAGTGCACACAGTCTCAATATTGGTAAATATCACAATCATACTCAACAAAATAGTAAAGTACTTTAATTAAATAGTCAAACTGGTTGCTCGACCTTATGGCCAAGTTACAAAAGTACGCCTCGCAGGGCAAAGTCTAATTGAAAAAAATAACTACAGCGAAAATAAAATATCATCGTGGCGCCACTTAGTATACCACAGGCAACTGACTGGGCTCGCTCCATAAGTAGACGGCTCCTCCTGAAACTCCTCTTCCGTAGCTGGCGTCGCCTCTTCTTTGACTACTGTTGTATATTTGCAAGGGGGTGAGTACTTGGTACTCAGCAAGTCATGCACAGAATGCAAAGCTAATATTCTACATGCATGGCTTATTACAAAGGATAGGCTATAGGTTCATTTGCAGGAAGCCGCATTCATAAATACAGTAATAGATTACAAAGCAGTAAACAATAATAAAGATAATAACTTTCATAATGATTGCACAAGTAGAGTATTTCCCAAGCCTAGGTCCAATTCTCAATTTCATCCCAACTCCGTTTTCCAGACCAAGTTATTTTCATGAAAGTCTAACCCTTGACTGTAATTCCCGAGCAATGTCCAATGCCGCGGACTCGGCTATTCGAATAGATTTTACACTCTGCAGAGGGTATACACTTTACCCACAAGATATAGTCAAACACCACAAAGGCGAGTGCCCGTAACAAAGCCTTTCCGATGCCTATCTAAACCCAGTACTATTCGTTAAGGTTTCAACACTGGTGGGACTGGTTACCACATCCAGGGCCCTCCTCTTGCGCCATGTGAGCCAACCCGTGCGAGGACTGGTTACCACTACCCGGGCTTCACACCACCACAATAGTACTAAAGTTTAGAATCAATCGTGACTTAGCCTTTTGACAAGTAGTGCAGCGGGATACAAACCTCTCAATGTCTCGGCTCATCTTCGGCCAAAAGAAGTGGGCAGACAGCACGGCCTCCGTCTTCTTGGCACCAAAATGACCCATCAACCCTCCTCCATGGGCCTCCTGTATCAAAAGAAAACGAACGGATCCAACTGGAATACATAGGCGGTTAGCTCTAAACACAAATCCATCGTTTATCACATATTTGTCCCATGTTCTTCCCTCTTTGCAATGCAGCAAGACATCTTTAAAGTCATCATCATGAGCATATTGTTCTTTAATTGATTCCAATCCAAATATACGACAATCAAGTTGTTGCAGCTGCCAGAGTCAATGATCACGCGCGCTCGTCGGCTGTTGATGACGAAGAAAATCTGGAACAAGTTGTGGCGCTGCTGCTGCTCGGATTGCTCCATCTGTGCGCTAAGGACACGCTGGACAATGATGGACCTGTACGCAGCAGTATCCTCGGCGCCAAAGGTGGCTTCATCATCAACCTCGTCGTTGTCCACCCTGGTGTCGTCGATTTCGTCCTCAACATCGGAGGCGCTGATGTAACCTCCATCATCGGTGGCGATGTATGCCCGCTGGCTGGGGCATTCTCTCTTGACGTGGCCAATCCCTTGGCACTTGTGGCAGCGAATTCCCGTCGATGTACGGCCTGTGGAAGCGACGGAGGAGCTATTGGCCGGTGTTGGCGGGGTCGACTTCTTCTGCGTCAGCGCGGTGGGTGGTGCCGTCGCTGCCGGTCGTGTGTTCGGCAAAGGTGGCGTTGCCGTTGGTCGAAAGGTGGAAGAAGGCACTGTCTTTGCTTGTCCCATAGTCGTTCGGGGCGTGAAGGTGCTACCGGCATTGCTCCTGCTCTTGGAATGGCATCCCTGCAATTCTTTCTCTGCTAACATTGCGAGTTGAAACAAGCGATTGACAGTTGTATATTCTTTATAATCAACAATATCCTGAATTTCTGGGCGCAACCCATCGTAAAAACGAGCAATTTTATCCTCAGGTTCCTCTAATACCCCACAACGTAACATACCCTTTTGAAGCTCTTGGTAATATTCCCTGCATCATACTACCTTGATCTAATCGTTGCAATCTCTTGCGCATATCACGTTGGTAGGAAGGAGGAACAAATCTATTACGCATAGCATCTTTTAATCTCGCCCAAGAATCAGGTTGTAAGCGGGCATTTACTAGTTCATTCCACCAGATTATAGCAAAATCTTTAAATTCACTAGTGGCTTGTCTAACCCTATGAATCTTGGGAACTAGATGGGAGTTAAATTTCTGCTCAACCGTCATCTCCCAATCTAAGTAAGCATTAGCATCATAAGCTCCAGAAAAGGAAGGGATGGTGAATTTTACCTTAGCGAAAGGATCATCATTGCGGTTCTGGTTATTACCTCCCATACCGTGATGGTTGCGGCGAAGACGGTCATGCAGACGGGCGTCCCGTTGAGCAGCACGCTCCCTGGCGGCACGTTGCTGGTCATCTTCATCTTCCTCAAAATCACCATCCTCATCGTGGTCGTTGTTGTCGTGGTTGGCGCTGTTGTTGACGGTTGCACCTCCATCAATGGTCGCTGGAGGGCGTTTTTCGACGACATCCATCCTCTCGGTGAGGGTGGAAACTCGTCGATCGATGCTCTCAAGGGTTTTGTTCGTCGCCATGGCATGCTCCTTGAACATCATTTTTGTCTCGTCCATCATGGTCGACAATTCTGAATGAAGGACACAGTCTTCGATGGTAACATCGTCATCCTCGTTCCTGCCCTTCTTGCCACCTGCCATGGTTAGCGCAGAAAAGGACAGAAGGAAACACAAACACAAGTGTTATGAGCCCTATGAACTACTAGGTGGGATCTCACGCTCTCAAGCAATCTTACCAAGTTCTTACCCGGTTCTTACCAACAGAGGACGGTGCAACGGTGGTCGGGTTCGTGACACCGTGAGGGTGTGATGAAGCGATTGCAAGGGTCAATAACCTGTGCTGATCAGAAGGATTTATATGTGGAGCTGTAGGAAGGTTATATGGATGGGTGGCACACAATGCAGTAACAGATAGTAATGCTGAATAAATGTCCAAAGTACTTGCCCTAGTTGCTGGTCTAAATGTGGCCTTAGTCTAGCTGCGGCAGAAAATAAGGAATAAGTAGAGACAAGCAACAAGGCATCAGAGTATATGAACAGATATCAAAACCGCATCAAACACTTCTATCAGGCACGGTAAAAACACCTACCTTTGCTCCTACCTTTTTTTAGGCTCTATGCCTCTATGCCTCTTTCACCAATTTTTTTTTTATTTTTCTTTGATTTTTCTGATATTTTTCCTAGGCTCAGGAGCACAAAGGTAGATAGTACACAAATTTTTAGCCTGAACAGATGTAAGATGAAATCGATAAGAAATAAGAAGTGTTTTCCGAAAAGCGTGCTCAAACTTCGACGGCCGAAAACTCAATCTTCCCGAGCGAATTTTGCAAAAATAATTTTGGCGAACCCGACAAAGTGGGGGAGAATCGGATGTAAAATTTTCTGTAGATGTCCGTGAAAAAAAAATCGCCTAATTCCGAGTCCGTATGCGAAAGTTATGGCCGTTTTACGGAAGGACTCCGAATCAGGGTTTTCTAGGCGGCACCTCTCCAAACTCAAGGGCGTATGGAGTGGATATGAACGCGATGATCTGTGGTGGCAGGTTCTGTGATGAGGGGTGTCGATATGGCTAACAGGAGGTGAGGGGGTTAGGGTTTATGAAGGAAAAACCCTAACACAACTAGGACTCCGAAACTGAGGTAAACCACAAAACAAACCGATTCCAACAAGGACTCAAAATGCGATTGGTGACTGGATCGGTGTAGGATATGGGATGCAGCGGAGGTGAAACACGACTAAATTAAGACCACGATCTAAACCAGCAACACGACTCGATTCTGGACACAAACTCAGTACTACGGACTCTGAAACCGAAATTGTGCAAAGGCTAGGCGTGGTTCTAGGTATGGTAGACTATGAACTGCATTTTTTTTTTGCTTTTTCGTGGACTATAGGATGAACGCAAAACTAAATCAAACTACGGGGAGAAGGCGAACCTGACGGTAAACCTGGCTTTGACACCACTTGATGGGGTGTAGGGGGATGCCCGAACTTCCGTCAGGTGGAGGATAAGTCGATAAGGCGGCGCGAGACACACACGATCCGGCTTCTTGATCGACACGATCAAAAACCCCTGCAATCGCAGCACCACGCGTCCTCTGGTTATCAACCGTGCGCTGCCCGGTTGACCTCGCCACGAAGGCTAATCCCTGCCAATGAATCGAGAACACAAGCAAGAACAAGAAAGATGCAACTGAATTTGAAATTGAGGATGAAGCTCACGAGTTGGGGTCTCACAAACCGATGAACGGCAACGCTGTTCAAAGACAGAATTAATCTAAGCAAAACCCCCCCAAAGCAAACCCTAGCGGCGGCTACTGGATATAAAGGCTAGGGGACGTTCTAGAAACCCTAGACGTGTCCGTGATGGACTCCAACACGATACATGGGCCAACGGCCCAAATTGGTGACGCAGCACCCTGGGACAGATTCTGTCCGCCATCTTGCAACATAAATTCCCGTCGACTCCGAAGTCCAAATGACCTGAAACTGGTGCCATTGTAAAGTTTATCTCCTTAGCTTTCTATGCATATGTGGATCATAAAAATCGGAGCCCGTTTGTGGCCTGGGTGACGATTTTAGTGAACGCTGCTCCTGGTGGCCGAGGTAGTCGACTCCGAGATGAATTGAACCTCCAACTTGACTTGGACACCCTCCTTGCCTCCCTCCTGGTCCTTGCTGGTTTCCAAGGCCTTCATGGTCCTCTCCAAAGTTCCTAAGTACAAGATAATCAATAATATCATTATATAGCATACCATCCTCACAAGTATCTGCACGGGCACTTAGGAACGAGCTCACCTGTTGATTCAATTGCCGTGCTCGTGCTCTTGTGATGGGTCCTTGCATCACAACTGGAGGAGGCTCGGTCGTATGCATAGGAGTGATGTCCTCATCACTTCCGCGTCGCCGGAGAAGCCCGCAAACGCCGTAGCCGAGGTCATCTTCCCCGACTCTGGTCAAGCCGCGTCGCCGCACCACAATCGACACCCGTGAGCTATTTCAACCGTCCGATCAAGATCTGATGCGTGAGGTACGTCCACGTAGCCACCACATTACATCCATTGGATCAGATCGTGACTGTAGGATCTGGATCGTGCGGTCTAGAGTAGATCAAGTAGTTTCCTTTAGATCTAATGGCAGCGGTTGGATCTAAATTCTATGGTATGGATTGAGCCACGTAGGTCAGTGCAGTCGTGTATTAGATTGGATCTCAGCCGTTGGATTTAGATCGTACGGTTAGATTCGATCCACGTTGTAGCGTTAGATGCAATCCCAACCGTTTGATCAAGATTGAACGGCGTAGATTGTACCGCGTGTCACACGCCTGGTCATGCGACGTCGCCCCACGATGCGGTGAAATCCGATCGGACTTGACCGTCCGATTCGAATTGTACGGCCCAAATCAACCGCGTTTAAGCCAAACGCGTGAAATTAGATCTGATCCGGACCGTTGGATTTCAAACCGATGACCCAGATCAAGCCATGCGTTCGGGAGGCAAACCGACGCGGTCCACGCTGGTCAGCCGGTCATCACTGACGTCACACGTGATGTCAGCGTGGGGCCCGCGGGTCAGCCAACCGCACCATGACGTCATGGGGGGAGGGGGGCGTGTCAGTACCATTCAGCCAGGCATGATGACATCATCTGAGTGGGTCCCACGTGTCAGCGATACGTGTACCCATGGACCGGGTCCACGGTGGATCGAGCCCGAGCCGTGGACCGAGTCCATGGACCAGATGACGCAATGCTGACGTCATAAATCGATTTTCCTTTAGAAAAATAATTCGGTGGAAATTCAAATTCCTCGCTGACGTTAGCTGACGTCATAATTCAGATTTTTCAATAGAAAAATAAATGAATTAATTCGGTTTATTCTTTTATTTGTTTTTTCAAACTTCAAACGCTTATAACTTTTGCGTTTGTACTCCGATTTGGGTGATTCCAATTTCTAAATTTTTATAAAATTGAGCTCTACGTAATGGTGAATTTTATTGAATTTTTGGACATGACTTTCCTCTATTTATATTTATTTAATTGATTTTTCAAACTTTAAACGATTATAACTTTTGCGTTTTAACTCCGATTTGGACGATTCAAATTTCTAAAAATTTATAAAAATGTGCTCTTTCTGTTTATGAACTTTCATTGAATTTTTGGACACTTTTGTCTACTGTTTAATTATTTATTGCTATTTGCACACGTTACGAGTAGATGTGGAAGTACCCGAAAGCTTGGAAGGTGAAGTTTTGACCCAGGAGCCAGCTCAAGACCAAGAACAAGTACTTTTTGAAGGCAAGTTATGCTTTGATCATATTGTTCCCACTTTTAAAAATTATTTTGATTCAATTTATTGCATCCTAATTTATTTAAAAAATTCTTTAATTATTTCTAGGAATTAGTTAAATGCCAATTCTGCGGTATGCTACCTTGACATAAATAATTGTATGCCATTAACCTTTTGTCACCCTAGTTGTGGATTATTTTGTTGGACATTATTAAATTGCCAACATGAGTAATTAGACCGCTGCAGAATAATGCTTAGCCCTGCCACGTAGTCATGACATGATTTGGATAATCAAATATTAACATTGACTTAATGAGATATGGAACATGATTTGGGAAAGTGTCATGTGTTATTGATGATGACGTTGATGGCACGTGGTGCATGGTAATCAACTGGGGTTTGATAAAATGCTTTAGACTGGGGCAAGTGGCAAGTCTGATCAGGTGGGATGAATATGTCATGCATTAGGAGTTGAATTGTTGGAATGGTACTAGATCCTATTTGTTGCACATACACTCCTTCATACTTGTTGAACACCTCCTTTGGAGCTAGATTATGGGTATTATATTGTGTCCATGCTTAGTTTGCTTAGATGTCGGGTATGGGCCAAGTGGTGGATGGTTCCATCACTTGAGATTTTTTTACTTCACAAATATTAGGCTACAATGGATGTAATTATGTTCTTGAATATTGAATTTGAGACCGGGCGAGAGAGTTGAATCATTTGGGTATGGAGACTCAGGTGTTGTAGTCTCGCCTATGTCAGTTAAGGAGCGATCCGTTGTTTGCCATGTTGATCGAGCACACCTTGTTGATCGCATGCCCGATATAATGGAACGGTAAGCCATTCTTTCGTCGCATACTATTTCGATGGGTCATGCCCTCATGCGGTTGGACGTGGTTGAGGGCGAGGCTTAGGCCGACTCTCGAGGGACAAGCGAGGCTTGGGCCGCTCGAGGGGGTGCTAGGTGCTCGAACCGCATGAAGATGGCTCAACGAATATGTATGGATGGGAGGAGGGTTGACATGAGGTTCTCTTGTGGCACATGTCATGCGATTGATGATCCCCTACAAGGTTGAGAAAACGATTTGAATTGCCGCGCTCTCGGATATGAGCACGCTTGTATCATCCGACATTTCAACGTAGTAATAACTTAAACTTGATGCTAGTTGGTATGTTGATGATTATACTTGTTATACTTGTTCATGTTGATACTTGCTTTACTTTAAATGTTTAATTTCAGATTTCACTCTAGTAATAGGTGTTGTCCATAAATGCTATAAAACCTTTGAATTGAGTAGTGGAATGTAACTATGCAACAAAGTTAAGCTTTTCCGCACTTTTTACATTAAGCTTACTCCTTGCTACATCCAAATGCATATTCTTTCAAGTCGGTCATATATGGACCACGGGTAAGTCTTGCGAGTACCTTTTGTACTCATGCTTCTGCTTTGTGGTTTTCAGGTGAGGATCAGGATGGATGCGAGTTCTGTCCTTCGCCTCTCGGTGTCAAGGCGGGGCACCGAGTAGAGGCTACTGCGACGTTACTGCCTTGGAAGTGTTCGAGCGAGGACACTTAGGAGATGTCATACTTTTAGTTTACTTTGGTGGTTGTGCTTTCATTTTGTTGTATAGATAGCCTTAAGCTATGTCATGTCTAGGCTTGTATACTTGGCTACTTCTGTTGTTGAACCTCGCTGTATTTTGGTGCTCGTATCATGCTTGTATATTGCTCGTATCCATGTCAACTATTATGCTATGTTAATTACTTTTCTACCTGCTGAGTGGATGTCCTCATTTCTAGAGGCATCATGCCGAAATTTTGTAGAATCCTGAGTTTAGGTAGGATCTTAGTTTTGTCTGTTTTGCGGGTTAGAGTCTGTTATAGTGAGTTCTTGCCATGTGTGGTTGTCAAGTTTGTCTTTGTGCTTTGGTTTTAGTCTCTTGTTGTGCTTCTGCGTTGCGTGTCCGGTTGTGGGGTTTTGAGTTCGTTGCCCCCTTTATGCAAATTGAGTTGATATGGCAATGGAAACCGGTATGCGGGGCGATCCTGGGCGAGCTTCAGGTCGCATACCAGGGGAATACCGGGAATGTTATCGAGTTATTCGAATGGTCTCACGGTTGTCTCATTTGGGCTTGGGTGCTAGCATTGCGAGCACCATCGGCGATCTGTTGCTAGCCTCCAAATCCGATGTGGGTGACCGAGCATTCAATAACTCGAGGACGGTCTGGGCGGCTCTTGTCAACTTCTTTCGCTCTGAATGCCTTTTGAATGATCGGAGATTGTCCTGTACAAAGACAAAGCAAAAGAAAACAGAGAAAGCCAAAAAACTTTCTAGTAGTAAAGGACAAGACGAGAGAGAATCTAAAAATGTCGTATTTTATTAGAAAACACGGTTGTTCGTCCCTACTAGCCCCCACTATGAATGATGGTCGTGCACCATTATTGCGAGCACGAGTTCGTTCATAGGAGAGTTAGAAAAGTTCGCACATGCCCTCACGCGCACGACCAAACACCAAATCTCCTTGTTGCGAGCATGGGTTAAGTTGCGAAAGGAACATGTGCGCGGCTTCATCCCCCCACGCGTCTTAACCCATGCCCCTAGATTGCGAGCATAGTTATCGACGTGTTTGGAATAAACGTGCACCATATCGTCGATGGTCGTGGCAACTGGTCACGCGTAAGTCGGACCCGAGCTCTGGACCGTCCAAAGGGTGTCTTGTGCGATTGTTTCATGCAGCGAAGCGCTACTGCAGACCGTGATCGGCTTATGTAGACTTGATCCTCTGGCGGTGAGCTCGGTGACTTGGCGTTTGGTGCACTCACATTGTTGTTGTGTGCACGTTTGCCAACCTTAAGAATAGTGAAACTAGAGCGAATGTTCTTGCTTGTGCATGCCCATGTTGTTATCAAGATTATGAGGAATGGAGTGTGCCCTTTTGTGCGAGACTGGGTTGGATTACCAATGGGCAGGGACATTCTCGAAATCTTGGGAAGGGCGGGGAACGCAGAGGTGAAAGAACCGAATTTTATAGGAAAAACCCGTTAAGGATGCGAAAATGTATGAATGTATTAAACATAGAACTTAAATAATTGATCGATGTTCCAGGTGCTAGTGAGCTCTCGACCATCTTCCATCGCTAGGCGAACCGGGCGTGTTGCTGAAACGACCATGTAAGGACCCTCCCACCTGGGGGTCATCTTGTTGACCTTTGATAAGTTCTGAACTCAACGTAGGACAAGGTCGTCGACTTGCAGGGTCCTTGGCCGTACTGATTTGGCCGCATTCCTACGGAGAGCTTGTAGGTAAACTGCGGATCGGAGCAAGGCCCGTTATCGTGTTGCCTCAGCGAGGTCTAGGTCTATGAGACACTCAATCTCTTGGTCGATGGAATCAACCAAGTGCTTCCTTGGGGACCCAAGCACAATTTCTGCAGGTAGTATGGCATCTGCACCATAGACAAGTTTAAACAGGGTCTCGCCCGTGGCTCGGCTTGTCATTGTATGAACTAACCAGAGGACAGAAGGAAGCTCGTCCACCCAGTCCTGTTTGTGCTGGTTGATGTTCTTAAAGACCCTCTTTTTTATTCCTTGGATGATTTGCTCATTTGCTCGTTCGGCTGCTCCATTGCTCTGTGGATGTGTCACAGAAGCGAAGCAAACCTTTGTCCCGATCTCTTCACAATAAGCTTGGAATAGTTCACTGGTGAACTGGGTTCCGTTGTCTGTGATGAGACGATTGGGGATCCCAAAGCGCGTCACCACGTTGCTCCGGAAGAATCTCTTAGCCGCTTGGGCCGAGATGGTCGATACGGGTTCGGCCTCGATCCACTTTGTGAAAGTGTCTATGGCCACGAGCAAATACTTACAGCCTTTCTACCCTCAAGGGAATGGTCCGAGTATATCGAGCCCCCAAGTCGAGAATGACCACAAAAGTGGGATGGTTTGAAGTGCGTATGCCGGTTGGTGGGCCTTACGAGCATGGAACTGGCAAGCTCGACAAGTAGTCACTATTGACCGGGCATCGCCTATGGCTGTTGGCCAATAATAACCCATTCGAAAGGCTTTGCTCACAAGCATCCTGAACGACGAGTGTGCTCCACACATTACTTCATGGATGTCTTAAAGAAGGTACTGGCCTTTCTCTTGAGAGATGCACTTGGAGAGGACTCCTAGTGCTCCTTTGCGGTATAGGGCACCTTCGATCAATTTGTACTGAGAAGATCACCTTATAAGCCGGGAACGCTCGGCTTCTTCCTCGGGCAGGGTCCTGTGCGTGAGATACTAGACGAATGGCGTCGTCCAACTCGCCCCCTGCTTAAGGAGAGAGACCTGACCGCAAGCCTCAGACGCCTCCTCTACAGAGAGAATGGAGGGCTTGTGTAGGTGCTCGACGAGCACCCCCGTCGGAGTGATGATTTGGGAGGAACTGACCTTGGACAGTTGGTCGGCCAAGGTATTATCCTTCCTGGGGATGTAAAGTACTTCAAAATTCTTGAAGTACTTCTCCATCTTCCTTACTTCGCCCAGGTAAAGCGCCATTGAGGTATCGAACACTGATACTCATTGCTAACCTGGTTCATGACCAACTGTGAATCGCCCTTCACAGTAAACCGTTGGACTCCGAGCACTTTACATGCTCGTAGTCCGGCCAAGAGGCCCTCGTACTTCGCCGCGTTGTTGGTCGCGACGAAGTGCAAATGAACAGAATACTGGAGTTGCTCGCCCTGTGGGGAAACCAACACAACTCTAGCCCCCGAGCGTTCGTATGCAAGGGATCTGTCAAAGTACATGGTCCAACGACCTTCTTCAGACTCGGCGGGCTTGGAGACGGGTGGAGCTGGGTTCGTCCACTCCACCACAAAATCCGCCAAGATCTGGGACTTGATCGCCGTGCGAGCTGAGAATTGGATTTCAAATTCAGCGAGCTCCATGGCCCACTTGGCTATACGACCACCGACGTCTTGATTTCTTAGGATCGCCCTAAGTGGGAAATTAGTTCGAACCATGATCTTATGGGCCTGGAAATAGTATTGTGGTTTTCAGGAAGCCATCAACAGTGAGTATAAAAGTTTTTGGACCTTGGGGTAATGCTCCTTCGGTCCGTGTAATACCTCACTAACGTAGTAGATAGGTCGCTATGCTCCATCCCGTTCCACCGTTAAGACGACGCTCACCACTTGTGGGATTGTTGCTAAGTATAGTAGCAGAGTTTCCCCTGTTTTGGGCGTGGTCAGTACGGGTGATTTGAACAGATACTTTGTTAACTCTTCGAAAGAGCGATTGGCCTCTTCCGACCAAGTGAAGCCATCGTGTTTGCGTAGGGCCTTAAAGAAAGGCAGCCCACGTTCGCCTAACCAGGATATGAAGCGGCTCACGGTAGCCATTCATCCGGTCAAGGCTTGCACCTCTTTCACATTGGTGGGAGGCCTCATATTCTCGATGCCCTCAATTTTCTCCGGATTTGCGCCAACGCCGTGCGGACCAACTATGTAGCCGAGCATTTTGCCCGCCCTTACACCGAAAACACATTTCTCCGGATTCAACTTTATTCGGTGCTTGTTGAGGTTACAGAAGGTTTCCTTAAGGTCGGAGACATGGCTTGAGGCGAGCTTGCTCTTGATGACTATATCATCCACGTAAACTTCTAGATTTCGGCCTATCTGTTCTGAGAAAGTTTTCTGCATGAGGCGCTGGAAGGTTGCTCCGGCGTTCCTCAGACCAAAAGACATGGTCGTGTAGCAGAAAGTCCCAAACGGGGTAATGAAGGAAGTCTTCTCCTCGTCTTCAGGTGATATGCTAATATGGTGATAACCTAAGTAGGCATCCAAGAAGCTCATCACCTGGGACTCCGCCGTTGCGTCGACCAACTGGTCTATGCGAGGCAGCGGGAAATTATCCTTTGGGCATGCGGCGTTCAATCCTGTGTGATCGACACACATGCGCCACTTGCCCCCCTTCTTCTTAGCGATGACTGGATTGGCCAGCCACTCTGAATGCTCGACTTCCCGAATGAAGCCGGCCTTGAGGAGCTTATCGAGTTCCTCCCGGATGATCTGTTGCTTTTCCGGGGAGAAACGTCTGAGCTTTTGCCGCACTGGTTTTTTGTCAGGCTGGACCGCTAGCCTGTGCCCGACCACTTCCCTTGGGACCCTGGGCATGTCAGATGGCTCCCAGGCGAACACATCTGCATTTGCTCGGAGGAAAGTGATGAGCTCGAGTTCCTATTTAGGATCCAAGGAGAACCCTAAATGCACGACCTTGGTCGGTTCTGCTTCGTTTAGCAGAACGTCCTTAGTCTCCCCTCCAGGATGGAGGGTTACATTTGGCCAGGAATGCTTCGGCTCTTGATCGGGACCATATCCAGTGCTCTTTCGTCGCAGTTCAATGCCGACTTATGGCTCCCCCTTATGGTTATTACCCCCATTTGGGCCAGGAACCTTTAAGCACTGGTACGCATGGTGCGTGGCGGTAATGAATTTGGCCAGAGATGGCCTACCGAGAATATCATTGTAGGCTGACTCGAAGTTGACTACCCCGAAGGTGATTATCTCTGTTCGAAAGTTGCTCGGACTCCCGAAGGTTACGGGCAAAACGACCTGGCCAATGGGCTTGACCTAAGTGCCCGGAACAATCCTGTAGAAGGGAACTGCTATGCTTTTGATCTTGGATCAAGGAATCTGCATCTCATCCAGGACCTTTGCTGAGATCAAATCCAAGGAGCTCCCGCTGTCGATGAGCACCCTGGCCAACGTGGTGTTACTGATGGTCGGGCTCACGACCATTGGGAGTTTCTGCGGTTTGGTCATTCCAAGGGGACAATCATCCTTGGAGAAAGTGAGGGACAGCTCGGACCACTTGAGCTGCTGTACGGGCGGCTTACCCTGGGTGACGTGATGAACTTCCCGAGCGGCCTCCTTCAAATCCCTACAGGACCTATAGGCGGATGAGCCCCCGAATATTACTGCGATGTGGTTTTCGGGCTCCTGATACTCCATTTTGTCATCCTCATCAGTGGGTTGTTTGCCCTTGTTGTCCTCGCCCTGCTCCGGGAGCGTTGGCATGGGCCCCTTACCATTGTAGAACTGTTCCAGGCGGAAGGTCCACGTTCGGCAATTTCGCAGGTTGTGCCCGTGCGCCTGATGGAGCGGACAGAACTGGTTGTTTGGTGGGGGTACCTGGTTGTCACGAGCTTGGTCGTTGCAACGTTGAAATGGTCGCCCCCTGCCTCGAGTATTGAACCCTCGACGCTGTGGATGGGATGCCCGAGGCTGCTGTTGCTCGACCGCAGCAACTATATTTGGTGTAGGCTGTTTCTTCTTTTTCTTCTTGATTTTTTTATCCATGGAGTTTGAGGCTCTCTTGCTTGTGGAGGCCTCCAACCCGGGTTGAGGTGGAAGCTTGCCCTCGTCCAGCATCTTCTTCCACTGGACGGCTTCATCGGTGTTCGCATACCGATCAGCCATGAGGAAAAGCTCATAGGCTGTTAGGTCCGGGTGTATCTCCAAGTCCTGCGTGAAGTGAACATCTCGCACCCCAAACTTGAAAGCTCGGATGACAGCCTCGTTCGAGATGTTTGGAATCAAATTTCGAACTTGAATAAATCTCTGAACGGTCTATCGCAGAGTCTCGCCCTCTTTCTGAATCAAGCGCTCGAGATCGCGCTCTTTCCTCGAGCGAATGTAGCAACTCTAAAAGTTTGCTCGGAGTGCAGCGCTGAGTTGCCTCCAGGAGCGGATTGATCCTTTCTTTTGATTAAAAAGCCAAGTCCGTGCAGCCCCATCGAGGACCGTTGGGAGGAAGTTTTCCATGACTCCCTCATCACCTCCTGCTGCCAAGATCGCAGTGGTATAGATCGAGAGAAATCCGTCTGGGTTTTGGGTCCCATTGAATCTCTTGATGTGCCCGGGCTTGAACTTGTTTGGCCATGAGATGTTTCGGAGGGAGCTCGTGAACGCTTGGCATCCGAAAACAAGAGCGTCATAGCAATTTCTCCAGCCGTGATGATCGTCCCGACCATCGCTATTTCACGGGGTAACGCGTGGGCCAAGCCGGGAGAAAACTTCCCTAGGCCGGTGCGTTGAGGAGCGTTCCGTCGCGGAGCACTCAAAATGCTTACGGTTAGGGCGAGCATCCCCGTGGTATCTCGAGGTTGCTCGGGAATTACTCCGAGAGTTCTCGTGATGTAGGTCAATCACCCTACATTCCTTCCGATCGAAACCCCGAGGCTCCTCTCGGTGGGAGCGGATCGGGGTATGCTCCCGGTGTCTCCGGGAAATGCTCCGGGCGCCCTCATCACAGGGTGAATTTGAGATCTTCAGGTCCGCGGCCAATTTCTCCAGATCATTAGCCACGACCGCACCCATTGCCTCTAAGTCTACCTGCTCGAGGAAGTTTCGGAGGTCGCGCATGACCGCCGCTAAGGCCTACAGTTGTTTCCGGTTTCGAAGAACGGGCGGAGGCCAGCTCGGGCATCGTGCGGGTGCATGCTCCGGGGTGCGACTTCCATGAGAATTCCCGTGGGCAGTGACCCCCTGCTTGGAAACCTGTTTCCCACGAACTTTGCGTTGGAGGCTCGCCAAGGTCTTGTCTAAGGATGCTTCCAAGTGGTGTTTGGCCACCTCAAAGTGGTCCTGACGAGCCACCCCGAGGATTCCATCCTGGGGTTGGCGTCGCTTCCCGCCATATTAATGTTGCGGGAGTAAGACGATCATGTGGAGGACATCATGGTGTCTCCCCGTGATGCTGTCTCCTGATCAAGCTCAATATGGTCTGAAATATCCAAACCATCACAGAGCCCATCGTAATCACCATCCTCAGCATCTTCGAGGGCATTGCGCTGAGAGTGAAGAAATCGCTCTCGTGCTGTAGCTACCAGGGAAATGCTCCCGACTTCGGTGTGTCCATTTGGATCAGTCACACCGGCCACACAATTATTGGCGTAGTACATATCGTCGTCTTCGACATCATCGAAGGTACTAAGGTCACGAGTGTCTCTGGAATTCGGCATCTTTAGGGACTCTTCATGGACGGAGTTTGACACAGTCGATCCCCACGGACGGCACCAGCTGTCGACGATTGGGGAACATGCCCCCGTCGAGCTTACTTGTTGAACGAGGGATCAACCGAGGCCCCTTCGCCCGTAAGGGATTAGTGCCAGAAGGATGCTCGAGCAACGGGAGACACAGAGGGGATTATCCTGGTTAGGGCCTCTCGCGGTGGAGATAATAACCCTACTCCAGTGGTATTGAGTATTGATGTGTATGTGATCGAAAGCTTGTCTTTGTATGCGTCTGTCCCCCCTCTCCTTCCGTTCAGGGAGGGGCTAAATAATGAGTGTATTTTGTTACATATGTAACTACCCCCTAAGATCACGCCTATTACCGTTTTTTAAGTGTCCTTGATTCTCGCCGCGCTTGATCTTCTAATATAACTTCCCTGGATTCCGGGCGAACTGGTCGCCACTTTCCTGTTTAGTGGGTTGACCCCATCCTTCGGCCATCGTCGGGCATTCCCTTGGTCCGGTTCGACCAACTGGCGCCTTCCCGAGCAAGGTTGCTCGTACTTCTCTTCGAAGCCCATAGCCGAACATGTTTTTGTTGAGGGTTGGCGAGCATGCTCTTGGTCGAGCATGGGGTCATTCGAGGTCCTTTCTTAGGCACCCCGACCAAGGCTGTTTATGGTCGGTTGGCATCGGCCATCGGGGCAAAAATGTCCTTATGAAAAATACTCCAATCCCCGACATGTCGGCCAGCTCTTTATGGCTTCAATTTTTGCTTCATCAACTTAAATTCCCTATGGAGTAATAACATAGCCAAGAAAAGAGACTCGATTGGTGCAAAAGGCGCACTTCTCAAGGTTACCAAATAGACGTGCATCTCTCAAAGCATTAAAAACAACACACAATTATTCCACATGTTCTTCATGAGACTTGCTATATATCAATATATCATCAAAGTAGACCACCACAAATTTACTAATGAAAGCACGTAAAACTTCGTTCATCAAACGCATGAAAGTGCTAGGTGCATTAGTTAATCCAAAAGGTATGACTAACCACTCATATAAGCCGAACTTAGTCTTAAATGTTGTTTTCCACTCGTCGCCCAGTTTCATTCTAATTTGGTGGTATCCACTACGCAAGTCAATCTTTGAGGAAATAAGAGAACCACTCAATTCATCAAGCATGTCGTTTAACCTAGGGATAGGATGACGATACCTTATTGTAATATTATTAATGGCTCTACAATCCACACACATACGCCAACTACCGTCTTTCTTAGGAACTAAAATAACAGGAACGGCACATGGACTAAGGCTTTGTCGTACGTACCCTCGGTCCAAAAGCTCTTGGACTTGTAGCTGAATTTCCTTAGTCTCCTCCGGATTTGTCCTATATGCAGCACGATTTGGCAAAGTCGCTCCCGGGATCAAGTCAATTTGGTACTCAATACCTCGAATAGGTGGCAGCCCTACGGGTATCTCAGCTGGGAACACATCCTCATACTCCTGCAAAAGGTTAGTGACAGCAGTAGGCAAAGAGCTAGACATATCATGAAATGAAAATAAAGCTTCTTTGCATATCAAAGCATAGCATGGTGCATCATTCTCATTAATTTCAGCAATATCAGATTTTGTAGCAAGCATAACACTACCTTTCAATTTAATTCCCTCGGACCTAGAACTAGGTTCTTTCTTATCTTTCTTAGGTGGGAAAATATTTTTAGCCACTTGCTCATTTTTAGATTCTAGCACACTCTCTTTTCTCTCATTTTCATCTCTCTCTTTGTCACATTGCACAATTTCAGCTGGAGTCATAGGGAGCAAGGTGATTTTCTTCCTTTTGTGCATAAGAGTGTATTTGTTACTTCTACCATGATGAGTTGCATCAGTATCAAATTCCCATGGATGGCCTAATAAAAGTGAACATGCTTGCATAGGCACTACATCAAAATCAGCAAAATCATGGTATGTTCCAATGGAAAATTGCACTCTCGTAGTTTGTATTACCTTCACCTTACCGCTATTATTGAACCATTGAATATGGTAGGGATGAGGGTGTGCACGTATGGTCAAGCAAAGCTTCTTGACCAGATCTGAACTCACCAAGTTATTGCAGCTCCCACCATCAATTATGACACGAACACGACGGTCCTTGACGATGAGATACATCTGAAACAAATTATGGCATTGTAGCTTGTCCGCTTGCTCTATTTGAGCGTTCAACACTCGTTGCACAATGATTATCCTATAATTCTTGGTGGCAGCGGTCCCTAAAATCTCCTCATCATTGTCATCCGTCTCATGGTCATCCTCATCATCTGCAAGGTTAGCTGCAAGAGTATTTTCGTCCTCAACATCACTAGTACTAATGTACCCACCTTCTTCTGTTGCAATGTACGCTCAACAACTTGGGCAATCCTTCATGACATGGCCCATTCCCTTGCATCGGTGGCACACAATTCCAGTTGTACGACCCGTGGAAGCAACCGATGAAGAGCTCTTTGTTGGTGTCTGCACATAGTTAGATTTACTCACCTCGGGTGCACGTGACGGTGATGGTGCTGCTGAACGCACCCTACTCGTGGAGGGGGCAGCAGGCCGAGTGGCAGAAGGTAGGGTTGTTTGGGCTTGCACCGACGTCGATCTTGGCGCCGATACACCACCAAAATTGCTCCTTATCCTTTGCTGTCTTCCCTGTAATTCTTTTTCTTCCAACATAGCAAGTTGGAACAACCTATTGATATCATTATATTCTTTGTATTCAATTATGTCCTCAATTTCACGTCGTAAACCCGCATAAAAACAAGCCATCTTATCTTCTCCATCCTCAAACACCTCACAATGCAACATGCTTATTTTTAGTTCTTGATAGTATTCCTCTACAGATCTATTACCTTGATTCAAGCATTGCAATTTTTTACGTAAATCACGTTTGTAATGAGGAACAAATCTACTATGCATAGCTCGCTTTAATCTATCCCATGTTTCAGGTTGTAAGCCAGGATTTACTACTTCATTCTACCAAATTATAGCAAAGTCTTTGAACTCACTATTAGCTTGTCTAACTATATGTACTTCAGGAACTAAATGGGAGTTAAATTTTTGCTCAACAATTATTTCCCAATTTAAATAAGCTTCAACATCATATGTACCAGAAAAAGATGGTATGGTAAATTTAACTTTAGAAAAAAGATAATCATTTCCATGACCATTGTGGTGATTAAAGTTATTACCTCCCATACCTTGATGATTGTGATTGAGGCATCGTTGTTGTCATACATCTTGTGCAGCGGCGAAGGCATTGTAGTCTTCTCCATCCACATCTTTTCCCGCAACAGACTCTTATTGATCTTCCACTCTGCGAGCTCCATTGAGAGGCGACTGTCTCTCAAGATTCTCCAATCTGGTAAGAAGATTGGTGATGCTTCACTCTATCCTCTCCAATCTTTGGTCATTATCTTGACTGATCCTTGCGATGTTTGCATTCATGTCATTTAGCGTATTGTTAAGCTCGTGCTGAGTAACACACTCATCTCCTTCCACACCTGCCATTGTTATTCGAAATAAAAAGGTGTAGGATCGAAGTATACGAATATAGAAATCAGAGGGGGGTGAATGATTGTGCGGAAGCTAAAACCAAATTCTTGACCTATTAAAAGTTCACCCCAAAACAGAACCAAATAATTGCCTCGTTTTCGACAAAAACAGAATGACAGAGGTTTGGTAAAATGAGAATTCCCGGAGATCCAACCGTAGAAACGATCTGAAATTTTGACACAAGAAACTAGATTCCAATACGAATCGAACTCAAAAAGAATCAGCTCGATCGGACTAACGGATCAAAAGTTATGAGCTTCGCAAGCTTGCTGATCCAGAACTTGACGAGAATCAATCTAATCAAAACTTCAAGATTAAACAAGAACGACAAAAGATTGATCAACTAGACTTTGAGAAACACTAGATCAATACCCTAGAGAGGTTTTTGATGGATCAAATCAAGATAAAACTTGAAGAACAAAAACCAATCTAGAACTAGAACAAGCATGCAAACAAGAACCAAAACGAGAAAATCTTGTAGCGACGTGGTTCTCAGAGCACGCAAAAATCTTGGAAGAATTGATCTTTATTTCTTGTCTAAAATACTCTCATCAAAAGAGTACAAACCCTAAAACCAAGCTCAAAGCTTGATGCGCTCAGCTCTACTTGGTGCCTTTCAACAGAGACCCCACCTATTTAAAGCACCAACCCACAAAGAGTTCTGAATACGATTCCTATTCCCTAGAAGGAATCCGTATCCAACTCAACTCTACTTGGCCCAACCAGGCCGAGTACAACTCTTGCACGCGTATGGCAACCCTACCATACTCACATGACTAACACTTTGCACGCGTATGGCCACCTGCCATACTCACGTGACTAACACTTTGCACGCGAATGACCTCCTGCCATTCTCACGTGACTAACCATTCTTCATGTATACCATTCTCTTAGCCCGAACGTCCCGCATGACATCCTTGACCACCAAGACCTCGGTTCCTCCTGAACCTAGTACCGAACCTCAGTTCCTCCATGAACCTAGTTCCGGTCCCGTCATCGACCACATTCGTCTTCGAGCAATACCTGCACATGAACAAACCACAAAACAAATCCGAGCACAAGTCCACGACTTGACTCAATGTCAATCCATGCAACTACTCACATGAGTATTGCATAAAGTCCACTTCAAAAGAAGCATCATGAAATCATTATAAATTTCAAAGTCACATTCAAAATTCAAATCCAAATCGCTCAAAACCCTAATTGAGCGAAAACGCATTCACGACGGACAAACAAAGTTGGTCCGTTGTATAAGGAAAAGTTTCTGTTCCAAGAAGCCAACCAAACGCGGAAAAACACGTTCACAACGGACAAACAAAGTTGGTCCGTTGTACATGCAAAAATGGCTTCGGTCATGAGCTCAAAACAAGTTCACAGCGGACCCCGGAAGCTTGTCCGCGCAAAGCGTGCCACGCTTCGGTTTCACAAAAGTAAAACCCTAGAAAAAGTCCATTCACGACGGACAAAAAGAATTAGTCCGTTGTACATGTGAAAATCTTGGTTCCAAGAAATTATCCAAACCGAAAAGCGTGTTCACAGCGGACCAAGAAAAAGCGTCAGTTGTACATGTGAAAATGACTTCTGGTCATGGGCTCAAAAACATGTTCTATGAGACCCAAAAACAACGTCTGTCGCAGATGGGAAACTTCTTGTTTCTTGAGAACTTTGTCGGCGCTAATGCGTAACTTCATCGCTTCTTGTCAAATTGTCAAAACACATGAACAAACACATTTTGCAAATTCAAATCTAAGTTAATTTTTCAGTTCAAAGCCAATTTTTCAGCACATGATTTCACAATCTCCCCCTTGATGAAAACATTGGCAACACCACTTAGAATTGATCATTTGGCATTCACTTTACCAAAGATTTTGAAATCCAAAGGATCAAAGACCAAAAAGAGAAAACACAGAATTCCCCCTTTGACCAAAATGCAAAACAAAATCTCCCCCTGAGAAGGAAAATGTGTGTGAATGTGCAATGTGCCCAAACATTCCAAAATTCTCCAAACTTCTCCCAAAATTCTCAAATTTCCAAAAACAACTCCCCAACAACTCCCCCTTTTTCTTCTCCCCCTTTTTCCTTAAACTTTTCAATGATTCCCAAATTTCTCCCCCTTTGACAATGGATTCATCAAGAGTACAAAAGAGAGAACAGGTTCAAAATTTTTCCTGTAGCAAAGATTTCACAAGGAGAAACAAGGGAGTGCCAAGATAGGAAAAGATGAGCTCATTCGATCATATAACCTTATATATCACATAATATGCAAAATACATGATCTTGATGTGATTTTAACAAGTTAGGGAATGACATGTATCTCAACCTCAATTCAGTCAACTATAGCCAAGTACTAAGCAAAACCTTTAGTAGAAAAACAAAGGCTCAAAGTTGAAGCAAATAACAAATCAGGGCGAGCAAGTAGTTTCAACTCCAATCTAGTGGACCAATTTAATCTTTAAACAATAAGTTGCATGTGGCATGCTTGAACCATACTTCTTTTATTTTCTAGGAGTGGCATGCTTGAAGCATACATCTTATCTTTGAGGGAATGGCATGCTGTAACACCCCAAAATTTTGCTTTTCTTAAATTCATGTGTGGTTTGGCACTTTGGTGAATTTTTGGAATTTTCTGGAATTTATTTGGATTTATTTGGAATTTATTTGAATTTATTCCATTTTGAAATAATTAAAGAATTTAATTTTGCAAATAAAATTTTGTTGGAAATATTTTATTTGAGTCCAAAATGATCCAAAGTATTTTCCAGAATTTTTCTGGAATTTTTCTGAGTCATTTGCTATTTTTAATGAATTAAAATGAATTACTGGAAATTTTTTTAAATATTATTTCGCTTGAAATTCAACTCGGGTCGAGTACTGTTCATCCGACCGAGTCTGAACCCGAGTCGGACTCGAGTCCGACCCGAGCCAGTTGACTCGATCAAACCAGCTCAAAACCCTAATCGATCCCAACCGTTGGATCAAGATCCAACGGCTGAGATCCGCCCGTACCGGTTCGAGCCGTATCCGGCCCGGATCCGATCGCCGGCGATCGTGGCCGTTGATCGTGCCACGTGGGCGGTGGCGTCATCGTCTCCGCCGAGTCCGGCCGGACTCCTCCGCCGCGTCGCCGTGTGTAGGATTAGGGTTCGATCCGTGCGCGCATGCCGAGGTATTTAAATCACGGAGGTACCGAGGACCGCCGTGATTCCGCGCCCTTCGCTCTACTTCACCGAGTCTTAGTCGCCAGATTCGCCGGAATCGCTCACCGGAGCTACAAAGACTCTCCGCCGCGGTTTTGCTCGATTCCGCCGCCGTCCGTCGTCTTCCGCCGAGAAGGAGGGATCCGGAATCCGTGACGAGACGCACCCGAAGGAAGGACTCATCTCGCCGGAGCAACCCGAAACGCCCGTCGGGCTCGCTGTCGTTCTCATCTCCGGTGGTCTTGCTCCGCTGCGTCGCCATCGACCTCGCGAAGCTCGTGGACCGTCCGATCTTGATCGTGCGGTTGAGGTGAGTTCACGTGTTCCACACCCGATTAGATCTGGCCCGTTGGATCAAGATCCAGCGGTGCACACTCGCCACGGGCCGTAGTCGTGAGTCTTCTCGGCGTAGATCTGGACCGTCCGAGTCTAGATCGAGCGGCCCACGATCAACGAGTGGATTCAACGCGTTAACCCTGGATCTAATCGCGACCGCCGAATTTCAAATCAGCGGTCGGGATTGCGCCACGTGTCGGGAAGTTGGACCGACGCGTCCGCCGGGCCCACGCTGCGCTGTGCGTGGCGCCGACACGCGGGCCCGCGTGTCGAGGGCCCGTGATGTCGGGCCGACCCAGCCAAGCGCTGACGTCACCCATGACGTCATTGGTGGGTCCCACCTGTCAGCACCGTGGGCTGAGCCCCGCTGACGTCAGCGATGACGTCACCCGAGTGGGCCCACATGTCAGCGACACGTAGAGTCGTGGACCGAGTCCACGGTGGACCCAAGCCGAGCGTGGACCAAGTCCATGGACCGGCTGACGTCAGCCAACCAATCAGAGGCTGCCACGTGTCCATGCTGACGCAATAATTAATTTCCGAAAAAGAAAATGATTTATTAATTCGAAATAATGATTTCAGATTTTGTTTCAAACTTCAAACGCTTATAACTTTTGCGTTTCAACTCCGATTTGAGTGATTCAAATTTCTAAATTTGTATAAAATTGAGATCTACCTAAATATGAATTTTATTTAATTTTTAGACTAAAGTTTTTCTCTGCAAAATTATTTAATTGATTATTTAAACTTTAAATAATCATAACTTTTATGCCTTAACTCCAAATTTGACGATTCCAGTTTCTAAAAATCCATAAAATTATGTTCTTTCTGTTTATGGATTTTATGTGGATGTTTGGACACTTTTTGCCTATTGTTTATTTGGGTACTTGCTATTTGCACGCTTTACGAGTAGACGTTTGAAGTCCAGAAGGATTCGAAGGAGAAGTATTGACTCAGGATCCAACTCAAGACCAAGAGCAAGTACTTTTTGAAGGCAAGTTGTGCTTTGACCATGTTGATCCTATTTCGAAATCTATTTTGATTTAAACTATTGCATGCTAGATCAACTAGAAAGATACTTTGTTTAAACATGGGGATTAGATAAGTACCAATTTGCTGTATGACACCTTGATTATTTAAGTATGTGCCATGACCCTTGTCACCCTAGTTGTGGTTTACTAGTTGGACATAATCAAATTGCCAACATGGGTTTTAGACCGTTGTAGTATACTGCTTAGACCTGCTACGTGCTCATGACATGGTTTTGGACAATCAAATGTTAATATTGACTTAATGATATATTGAACCTGTTTTGGAAAGGTATCATGTGATGTTGATAGCACGTGGTGCTTGGTAATCAAGCGGGGTTTTGATAAATAGTTTTCGGCCAGGGGCATGTGGCAAGAATGATCAGGTGGGCCAGTGTGGCACTGGGGATGTTGATTTGGTTCTTCGGGTAGTCTTGCCCTGGTCACTCTAAGGACTTAACCTTGCAAGCCTTTGAACTGGGTCATACTTGCAACCACATGGCTGGAATGGGACGGCCCTAGTTGACTAAGTCGCTAAGGACTCACTTGTGGAGCCTCAGGGTGTCAATTACACCGTTTGTGTGATTGTACGGGGGAGCGTATCGTGGCCGTGGCCAGATACCCATCTAACGGTGTGTTGGTCCCATACTTCGCCTTGGCTAAGGGAAGGGATGGTGTAGAGCACGAACCGGAGAGGACCACTGTGTTGTTTGAGGCTTAGAAAGGCTTTATTCTGAGGAACTTCGCCTTTGTGGTGTTTGACTGTATCTTGTGGGTAAAGTGCATAACCTCTGCCAGAGTGTAGAATCTATTTAAATAGCCGAGTCCAGTGATTGGACAATGCTCGGGGATTACGATCAAGGGTTAGACTTTACGAAAATAACTTGGATTTGAAAGGTTGGTTTGGTTTAGTAATGAAGATGATAGAAATGTGGTTCAGGATGGGGAAAATGTTTATCAAATTTCTGAAAAGTTATTTATGCTTTACTTATTTCTCTTTGCTTGCGAATCTACTTATATTACTTTTCAAATCTTTGTTTCTGCAAATATACCTTGAGCTATTCCTTTGTACCAAGCCATGCATATAGTATATTAGCACGCATTCTGTGCATGACTTGTCGAGTACCAAGTACTCACCCTTGCCTCAACACAACATCAGTTGAAGAGGAGACTACGCCACGGTGGAGGAGGAACTCGGGAGGATCCGTCTACTTAGGGATGCGAGCCCGATCGGTTGCCTGTGGTATCTTGGATGGCGCCACGGGTTATCTTATTTTCATTGCTACTATTTCTCTCTTAATAAGTTTAGCCTGCAAATCATACATTTGTAACTTGACCTTAAGGTCGAGTAACCAGTTTGACTATTTAAATAAAGTACTTTATTAGTATCGAGTGGTATGATTGTGATATTTACCGATGTTAAGACTGTGTGCACTAGCGCGTTCCTGGACTAGTGCTTGAATACACAGAGGGTCGGATTTGCAAATTCGGGTCCCGACAGAGGTGGTATCGAGCCATACTTATTTGTAGGCTCAAACATAGCTAGAATGGTCTTAGTGACGAAAAAACCTATTTTCTAAAGCTAAAAATTTGTCAATACAAGAAATGAAAACTCGACATAAACCCTTCTCTCATTTCGAGTCTCTTGCTGAAATTTTCCATTACATTGTCACAATTTAAATATTCCGTGTTCTTTCTTATAGAACTCTTGTTACAGATGGTGGTAGTGTTCATCTTCGTTGTTCTGGGAGTTGGTCACGGCTGCAGAACTTTGGCATATGCTCTGGACTCTCGGAGATTTTGAGAAGCCCCAATACCAAGTGGAAGTGATCAGACAAGCGGGATTGATCAAGGCTTGTGACGTGAGGATTGAGGTACTGCTAGGAAAAAGGGCCCAGGCAATCGCTCGATACACCTGACCTTTGCCAGGAGATCTACAATGCGAGATGGGTATCCAAGAAGTATCCACGACGAGCAATGCGGCACATTACCCGTATCTACGCCAGAGAATTGGAGAGTACGGTGTTCGTTACCATCCGCGCAGCGATAACCTTCTTGACCCGGCGATTCAGAAGAGGATGCCACGATTACACGGTTGGCACGATTTGTCGCCGCCTAGGAGGATGTACTAGATAATACAAGCAAGGAGCTACGAAGGCCCGCAAGGAGATCACGACAGAGAAGAACAGATGGCGGGAAGCTCAAGAGTATGTGGCACACTGCTACGAAGGATTGACGAGTTGGAGATGACCTTGTACGGACGGCACTCCAGAGCGATACGAGCTACACGAGCCAGATCGGAGGAGTCGAGATCTCGATGAGGACATCGCTTCTTCGACTACCACAGAGGACACGATTCTTTGGACATGGCGATCGTTCGGCGCCTATGCCACAAAGACCTGCACCGTGCCGTGGAGGTTTTCTCGATGAGTGAGCATAGGTTCTATAGTGAGACTCCTTCACCGAGTCGCGTCATAGAATAAAGAGTCACCCTTTAGGCGTAGACTCCAGAATTAGTTCGATTTGGATTTGCTTTGTTTCTTTGAGTGTGCATTATGTGTTGCAAGGCCCTTAGGCATTGTAAGCAACCATACCAAGTTATTAATATCAATAATAAAGTTGGACCTTAAGGTTACCCTTTCGCCCGAATAAGTTCCATATTACTTGTCTATTCTTGTTTCCCTCTCATCTCTAAACCTGGAGCAAATCGACAGATGGTGAATACCCGTGGAAACTTTGGAAGCAATGGGAGTGGTTCTCGCCCAGCAGAAAACCCCAATGATGGAGCACCAGCACCGCCACTGGATGTGCAGAATTTTGGAGCATTTCTTGCTGCTCAGACTCAGTTGATGCATGCTATGATGCAACAAATGCAGCACGTCACTGCTCAGGCCGCTGCTAATCAAGTTAATCAGGGACAACGCCAGAATACAAGGCTGTCAGAGTTCATGAGAACTCACCCACCCACTTTCTCTGGGAATGCCAATCCATTGGAGGCCGATGATTGGTTAAGATCAATCGAGAGGAAGCTACACATAGCTCAATGCATAGGGAATGAGAAGGTACTCTACGCTTCTCATCAGCTGGAAGGAACATTGCCGAATGGTGGGAGAACTTCGTGCCACGCAAGAGAACCCTCAAGATATCACTTGGGAAGAGTTCACACTGCATTCGACAAGATCACGTGCTGAAGGAATCATGGACCTTAAGAAGGAGGAGTTTAGAGCATCAAGCAAGGTAATCGGCCCGATGGCCGACTACCTAAACAAGTTCACACAGCTAGCACGCTACGCTTTGAGGATGTAGCGACAGGATAAATCCAGGCAGTCTCGTTTTATGAAGGGACTTAACTCAGGATTGCAAGTAGGGTTGATCACCCACACCTTTCCAGATTTCCAAGAATTGGTGAATAAGGCGCTTATTCTTGAGGACAAGCGCAAGGAACCGGATGAGAACAGAAGCGCAGGATGCAACAAAGAAGGATCACGCCATGAACGCATAGCGGCGCTGAGAGTTGCACCAAATCAATTCTTGATTCCAACCACGAGAATGCAACAAGGACACCATCCTCTGCACCAAGACACGCCAATCGAACTACCAAACCCGGCCCCGCTAGAAACACTACTCGAGCGATCGAAGGAACAAGTGAGAGCTGCTACAAGCGCAACGAGCCAGACACTTTGCCAACAGTTGTCCCAAGAAGACAGCAGAGTGACCCGATTCGCTTCAATCTAGGAACCACCCAGCTAGGGCGCCCGGCACAGGAGCCACACCCTGCACCGTGGTGAGAGGCCGAGTCAACCATGTCACCGCAGATGCGCTGCGGAATGCTCTGGACGTCGTCTTGGGTAAGTTACTTGTTAACTCGATACACACTGGATTTTGTTTGACTCACGGAGCTTCGCATTCGTTTGTTTCGCAAGGCTTTGCTACTAGAAATGATTTGAGGATTGCAAGACTTAAGTGCATGCTTTTAGTTCAAACCCTGGTTCCGAACTCCGAACGAAAAGTAGGATGTTCCGGGTGAGAATCTTGATAGGTGGAATAGAGTTCCTAGCAAACCTTATAATTTTAGAGACCCAGACCTTAGACGTCATATTGGGAATGGATTGGTTATCCAAGCACAAGGCCGTATTGGACTGTGGACGAAGGACTATCTCAGTTGAGAGCCCGTGTGGGAAGAAAGTGGAATTTCAAGCCACTGCAGTTAGAGATGGTCAGTTGATGGTTAACAGTACCAAGGCAATCAGCATAGAGGATGTCCCGGTAGTGAATGAGTACACAGATGTCTTTCAGAAGATCTACAGGTATGCCGCCAGACAGGGACATAGAATTTGTAATAGAGCTTGTACTGCACAAAGACCGATAGCAAAGAGACCCTATCGGATGTCCACCGAGGAGTTGGTAGAAATGAAGAAACAGCTAGAAGAGTTAATGGAGAAAGGATTTATCAGACCGAGTTAGTCGCCGTGGGAGCACCAGCTTTTGTTTGTCAAGAAGAAGGGCGGGAGTTTCGGGATGTGCATTGACTACCGTGCACTCAATGAAGTCACCGTGAAGAATAAGTATCCGCTACCAGGATTGATGATTTGTTTGATCGGTTGAGAGGAGCCGGAGTTTTCTCCAAGATTGATCTCGAGATCGGGATACCATCGGTGAAGATCCGATCGGAAGATATTCAAGATCGCATTCTCGTCAAGATATGGACATTACGAGTTCTGATTATGTCCTTTGGGCTGACGAATGCGCCAGCTTATTTCATGAATATGATGAATAAGGTGTTCATGGAATATTTGGACAAGTTTGTCGTTGTGTTCATAGACGATATCCTAATCTACTCCAAGATAGAGGATGAACATGCCGAACACTTAAGGCGAGTTTTGGAAAAGCTGAGGGAACAGCAACTTTTCGCCAAGTTCAGCAAGTGTGATTTTTGGAAGGACAAGGTGGAGTTTCTTGGACATGTAATGACCGCAGAAGGAGTCGCCGTAGATCCAAGCAAAGTAGAAGCTGTGTTACATTGGGAGCAGCCGAAGACTGTGACCCAGATTCGGAGTTTCCTTGGAATGGCAGGATACTACCGCCGTTTCATCGAAGGCTTCTCGACAATTGCGAAACCTCTTACGCAACTGCTGAGGAAGGAAAAGAAGTTTGCATGGACGCCGGAATGTGAGAAAGGATTTCAGGAACTGAAAAAGCGATTGACATCAGCACCGGTGTTAGTTCTACCGGATGTTGCTCAAAGCTTCGATATTTATTGTGACGCATCGCGCCAAGGACTTGGATGTGTCTCGATCTGAGAATGGAAAGGTCGTCGCTTATGCATCAAGGCAGTTGAGGCCGCATGAGGAAAATTATCCGACACATGACCTAGAGTTAGCTGCCGTAGTGCATGCTTTGAAGATATGGCGTCACTATCTGATTGGAAACAGATGTGAAGTATATACGGATCATAAGAGCCTTAAATACATATTCACCCAGTCGGATTTGAACATGAGGCAGAGGAGATGGTTAGAGTTGATCAAGGACTACAATGTTGGAATCCATTACCATCCCGGGAAGGCCAACGTAGTTGCCGATGCCTTGAGTCGGAAAAGCCATACCGTGAGTACGTTGCTAGCCACAAGTCAGGATGAGTTATGCCTGGAATTCCAGAAAATGAAGATTGAGGTAGTACCTAGCGGATTCTTGGCCGCATTAGAAGTAAAGCCTACCCTAGAGGATCAGATCCGAGAAGGACAGAAGGATGATGACAAGATCCGTAGGATTAAGTCCAAAATGGAGGAAGGCAAGGCAAAGGATTTCAAGCTAGATGGGCAGAGCGCGTTATGGATGAAGGATCGGATTTGCGTGCCAAATAAGAAGGAATTAAAGCAACTGATTCTGGAGGAAGCCCATGACTCCAAGTATTCAATTCACCCAGGGGGTGCCAAAATGTATCAGGGATTGAAGGAAAGATTCTGGTGGCCGAGTATGAAACGTGAAGTTGCCGAGCATGTTGCATTGTGCGACGTATGCCAGAGAGTCAAGGCAATGCATCGAGAGACCCAGCAGGATTGCTACAACCGTGAAAATACCTGAGTGGAAGTGGGAGGAAATCGGAATGGATTTCATTACGGTTTGTCGAAGACTCAAGGAGGTTATGACTCCATATGGGTTATAGTGGATCGCTTGACTAAAGTAGCCCATTTTATCCGTGAAGACCACTTACTCGGAGATAAATTAGCGTAATTGTACATGATCGGGATTGTCTGTTTGCACGGAGTGCCCAAGAGGATCAGATCGATGCAGGTACCCAATTTACCTCAAGGTTACGGAATAAGTTGCATGAAGCCATGGGAACCCGTTTGAACTTGATACTGACTTATCATCCATGCAGACGGACAGACCGAAAGAGTCAACCAGATTCGGAGGATATGTTGAGAGCTTGTGCACTAGCTTATGCTACTTCTTGGGATAAGAGTTTACCGTATGCCGAGTTCGATTACAACAATAGTTATCGAGGCTAGTTTACAGATGTCACCTTTTGAGGCCTTTGTATGGTCGACCCTGTCGGACGCCATTGAATTGGAATGAGACCGGCGAGCGCCGTGTCTTTGGGCCTGATATTCTTCAAGAGGCTGAAGAGCAGATCGCCATGATTAGGGAAAGGTTGAAGATAGCCCAATCTCGACAGAAGAGTTATGCTGACAATCGTCGCCGAGACTTGAGTTTTGAACCAGAAGACTTTGTTTACCTCAGAGTTACGCCTCTCAGGGGAGTTAAGAGGTTCCATGCCAAAGGGAAACTCGCACCCCGTTATGTTGGACCATTTAAGATTTTGAGTCGCAGAGGCGAAGTTGCTTATCAGCTGGAGTTGCCACAGTCGTTGGCAGGAGTGCATGATGTATTCCATGTGTCCCAGTTGAAGAAGTGTCTCCGAGTTCCTGAGGAACAGACACCGCTAGAGTTAATTGAGTTGCAAGAGGACTTGACTTATAAGGAGCATCCCGTGAGGATTTTGGACACAATGGATCGAGAAACTAGAAACAAGTCAACCCGTTTCTGTAGAGTTCAGTGGAGCAACCATGAAGAAAGCGAAGCGACTTGGGAGCGCGAAGAGGATTTGAAGAAAGAATTTCCAAACCTATTCCTTTAGTAAGCCCTGAATCTCGGGGACGAGATTCTATTAAGGGGAGGAGGTTTGTAACACCCCAAAATTTTGCTTTTCTTAAATTCATGTGTGGTTTGGCACTTTGGTGAATTTTTGGAATTTTCTGGAATTTATTTGGATTTATTTGGAATTTATTTGAATTTATTCCATTTTGAAATAATTAAAGAATTTAATTTTGCAAATAAAATTTTGTTGGAAATATTTTATTTGAGTCCAAAATGATCCAAAGTATTTTCGAATTTTTGGAATTTTTACGAGTCATTTGCTATTTTTAATGAATTAAATGAATTATCGGAAATTATTTTAAATATTAAATCATTGGAAATTCAACTCGGTCGAGTATCGTTCATCCGATCGAAGTCGAACCAGTCGGACTCGAGTCCGACCTGAGCCAGTTGACTCGATCAAACCAGCTCAAAACCCTAACCGATCCCAACCGTTGGATCAAGATCCAACGGCTGAGATCCGCCCGTACCGGTTCGAGCCGTATCCGGCCCGGATCCGATCGCGCCGTGCGATCGTGGCCGTTGATCGTGCCACGTGGACGGCTGAGCGTCATCGTCTCCGCCGAGTCCGAGCCGGACTCCTCCGCCGCGTCGCCGCCGTGTAGGATTAGGGTTCCGTCCCGTGCACGCATGCCGAGGGTATTTAAGTACCGGGAGGTACCCCGAGGACCGCCGTGATTCCGCGCCCTTTCTGCTCTACTTCACCGAGTCTTAGTCGCCAGATTCGCGGAATCGCTCACCGAGCTGCTGACCTCCTCTCCGGTTTTGCTCGATTCGCGCCGTCCGTCGTCTTCCGCCGAGAAGGAGCCCAGATCCGGAATCCGTGACGAGACGCACCGAAGGGAGGACTCATCTCGCCGAGCAACCTCAAACGCCGTCGGGCTCGTCGTCGTTCTCATCTCCGGTGGTCTTGCTCCGCTGCGTCGCCATCGACCTCGCGAGCTCGTGGACCGTCCGATCTTGATCGTCGCGGTTGAGGTGAGTTCACGTGTTCCAAACCCGATTAGATGCGACCGTTGGATCAAGATCCAACGGTTCACAATCGCCACGTGCCGTAGTAGTGATTATTATAGGATTAGATCTGGACCGTCCGATCTAGATCGAACGGCCCACGATCAACGAGTGGATTCAACGCGTTAACCCTGGATCTAATCGCGACCGTCGAATTTCAATTCCACGGTCGGGAGTGCGCCACGTGTCGGGACGTTGGACCGACGCGGTCGGGGCCCACGCTGGCGTGTAGGGCGCCGACACGCGGGGCCCGCGTGTCAGAGGGCCCGCATGTCAGCGGCTGACCCAGCCAAGCGCTGACGTCACCCATGACGTCATTGGTGGGTCCCACCGCCAAGATCGGCCGTGGTCGAGCCCGACGTCGGCGATGACGCTACCCGAGTGGGCCCACATGTCGGCGACACGTAGAGTCGTGGGCGAGTCCACAGTGGACCCAAGCCGGCGTGGACCAAGTCCATGGACCGGCCGACGTCGACCAACCAATCGAGGTCGCCACGTGTCCATGCTGACGCAATAATTAATTTCCGAAAAAGAAAATGATTTATTAATTCGAAATAATGATTTCAGATTTTGTTTCAAACTTCAAACGCTTATAACTTTTGCGTTTCAACTCCGATTTGAGTGATTCAAATTTCTAAATTTGTATAAAATTGAGATCTACCTAAATATGAATTTTATTTAATTTTTAGACTAAAGTTTTTCTCTGCAAAATTATTTAATTGATTATTTAAACTTTAAATAATCATAACTTTTGCGTCTTAACTCCAAATTTGACGATTCCAGTTTCTAAAAATCCATAAAATTATGTTCTTTCTGTTTATGGATTTTATTTGGATGTTTGGACACTTTTTGCCTATTGTTTATTTGGGTACTTGCTATTTGCACGCTTTACGAGTAGACGTTGAAGTGCCAGAAGGATTCGAAGGAGAAGTATTGACTCAGGATCCAACTCAAGACCAAGAGCAAGTACTTTTTGAAGGCAAGTTGTGCTTTGACCATGTTGATCCTATTTCGAAATCTATTTTGATTTAAACTATTGCATGCTAGATCAACTAGAAAGATACTTTGTTTAAACATGGGGATTAGATAAGTACCAATTTGCTGTATGACACCTTGATTATTTAAGTATGTGCCATGACCCTTGTCACCCTAGTTGTGGTTTACTAGTTGGACATAATCAAATTGCCAACATGGGTTTTAGGCGAATTTGTAGTATACTGCTTAGACCTGCTACGTGCTCATGACATGGTTTTGGACAATCAAATGTTAATATTGACTTAATGATATATTGAACCTGTTTTGGAAAGGTATCATGTGATGTTGATAGCACGTGGTGCTTGGTAATCAACTGGGGTTTTGATAAATAGTTTTCGACCGGGGCATGTGGCAAGAATGATCAGGTGGGCCAGTGTGGCACTGGGGATGTTGATTTGGTTCTTCGGGTAGTCTTGCCCTGGTCACTCTAAGGACTTAACCTTGCAAGCCTTTGAACTGGGTCATACTTGCAACCACATGGCTGGAATGGGACGGCCCTAGTTGACTAAGTCGCTAAGGACTCACTTGTGGAGCCTCGGGGTGTCAATTACACCGTTTGTGTGATTGTGCGGGGAGCGTATCGTGGCGTGGCCGAGATACCCATCTAACGGTGTGTTGGTCCCATACTTCGCCTTGGCTAAGGGAAGGGATGGTGTAGAGCACGAACCGGAGAGGACCACCTGTGTTGTTTGAGGCTTAGAAAGGCTTTGTTACTGAACTCGCCTTTGTGGTGTTTGTTGTATCTTGTGGGTAAAGTGCATAACCTCTGCAGAGTGTAGAATCTATTTAAATAGCCGAGTCCACAGTCTTTGGACAATGCTCGGGATTACTGATCAAGGGTTAGACTTTCTGAAAATAACTTGGATTTGAAAGGTTGGTTTGGTTTAGTAATGAAGATGATAGAAATGTGGTTCAGGATGGGGAAAATGTTTATCAAATTTCCTGAAAAGTTATTTATGCTTTACTTATTTCTACTGCTTGCGAATCTACTTATATTACTTTTCAAATGCTGTTTACTGCAAATATACCTTGAGCTATTCCTTTGTACCAAGCCATGCATATAGTATATTAGCCTGCATTCTGTGCATGACTTGCTGAGTACCAAGTACTCACCCTTGCCTCAACACAACATCAGTTGAAGAGGAGACTACGCCAGCTGTGGAGGAGGAACTCCAGGAGGATCCGTCTACTTAGGGATGCGAGCCCAGTCAGTTGCCTGTGGTATACTGGATGGCGCCACGAAGTTATCTTATTTTCCGCTGCTACTATTTCTCTCTTAATAAGTTTCGCCCTGCGAGGCATACATTTGTAACTTGACCTTAAGGTCGAGTAACCAGTTTGACTATTTAAATAAAGTACTTTATTAGTATCGAGTGGTATGATTGTGATATTTACCGATGTTAAGACTGTGTGCACTAGCGCGTTCCTGGACTAGTGCTGAATACACAGAGGGTCCGGATTTGCAAATTCGGGGTCCCGACACATGCTTGAAGCATACATCTTATCTTTTTAGGGAAAGCAAGCCTGAAGCACATAACTTGAGGTTTTTTGCTTTTAACAACCCTTTTTTATTGATTCCCTTTTCTTTTCATTTTTCTTTGATTATAAACATGCAAAAGTGATTAAAAGGTCTTATGAAAGAGTAAAGTTGAAACCACACTTGCTTCATAGCCCAAATTTGTCAAGAGGATTCAATATCAAGCCTATAAGAGTAAGATATCACAGAGTATTTAGCTATAGGTAATCAGTCCAGGGAATTCCACAATGTCATTTTTAGTTCAAGTGAGACAATTAGATTATCATATATTAGCTCAATTACATAACATATAAAGAAATATGATAAAGTGAGCTCATCAAGTGAAAGAACTTGGCAAAGAAACTCCCCCTCAAAACAATCCCATTGGATGAACAATTCCAAGTTCTCCCCGAATAAAAGCAAAACGAGAAGAAGACAAAGGTTTTGTGAAAATGTCTGCCAATTGATGTTCAGTATCCACATGATGAAGCACAATGTTGCCTTTTTCAACATGATCTCTAAGAAAGTGAAATCTGATGTCAATGTGTTTTGTTCTAGAGTGTTGCACGGCGTTCTTAGCAATGCAAATTGCACTAGTGTTATCACACAAAAGAGGAACACTATCCAAATTAACCCCATAATCTTTAAGTGTAGCTACTATCCAAAGAATTTGAGAACAACAACTAGCAGCTGACCACATATTCAGATTCAGCAGCTTGATTGTGCAAATGAAGATTGCTTTCTAGATGACCATGCAATGAGAGAATTTCCCAAGAAGTGACATGAACCAGAAGTGCTTTTCCTATCAATTCTACATCCTCCAAAATCAGCATCGAAAAAGATCTCAAACTAATGCATGAGGAAGCAGAAAGCCAAATGCCAAAATCTTGAGTTCCATGAAGATACCTGAAAATCCTTTTGACGACTTGTCGATGTGAAGCACGTGGGGAAGCTTGAAAACGAGCACACAAGCATCTGACAAATTGTATATCCGGCCTTGATGCGGTGAGGTACAAAAGTGAACCTATCATGCTTCTATATTCCTTTTGATCAACCGGCTCACCATCTTCATCAGGTCAAGTGCGCAAGTGCTCTCCATGGGTGTCATGATCGACTTCTTTGTTTTCCATTCCAAAGCGATGTAGCAAGTCTTTCGTGTATTTGCTTTGATGTACAAAAGTACCATCCTTCGTTTGCTTGATTTGAAATCCCAAAAAGTATGTCAACTCACCCATCATACTCATCTCAAACTCCTTCCTCATTGTTTCTCGAAAACTTCGGACACTAAAACATGAGATGAACCACTAAAGATAATATCATCAACATAAATACGAGCGAATAGTTGATCATTGCCTTGCTTGAGTAAAAAGAGAGTTTTGTCAACCTTTCCCATTAAAAAGCCATTTTCAAGTAAAAAGGTTTTTAGCCTATCATACCATGCTCTAGGGGCTTGTTTCAAACCATACAAAGCTTTTGTTAGTTTGAACACATGATTTGGAAACTTTAGATTTTCAAAACCAGGTGGTTGCTTGACATAAACCTCCTCATTTATGTAGCCATTAAGAAAAGCACTTTTCACATCCATTTGATACAATTTGAAACCTTTGGATGCAGCAAAAGCTAAAAGGATTCTAATGGCTTCAATTCTAGCAACAGGAGCAAAGGTTTCATCAAAATCTAAGCCTTCAATTTGAGTGTAACCTTGAGCAACCAATCTAGCCTTGTTTCTAACAACAACACCATCCTCACTTTGTTTATTTTTGAAAACCCATCTAGTTCCAATAACATTAAAATCTGGAGGAGGTGAGACAAGTTTCCAAACTTTATTTCGTTCAAAATTCTCTATTTCTTCATGCATGGCATTGATCCAAGATTCGTCAGATAATGCATGAGATATATCTTTGGGTTCAAAAGAAGCAACTAAAGCGGAATGAGCATGAGTGTCAGAATGAATAAACCTGGATTGAGTGACTCTCTCATTTAGGTCTCCAATCATTTGTTCAGATGGATGCATTTTCTGAATGTGCAAGGGAGCATTGGCTTTTGAGACTTCTCCTTCTCCTTCTCCTTCTTCATTTTCAGCATGTACAGATGATGTTGTAGCTTGAGGATGGTTAGCTGTAGGTGATGTAGTAGTAGGTGCCAAAGGTGCTCTGACTTGTTGTGCATTAGAAATAGTCAAGACCTCATCTTCAACATCATCATTATCTTCAAAGATTTTCTCCCCCTGAACATATGCGTCTGTACCTGCATCACTTGGACTAGTGCCTGGACTAGCCTCATCAAAAATAACTTCACAAGTTTCCACAATTTTGTTAGTCTCCAAAACAAGCACACGATAGCCACGAGTATGAGCAGGATATCCAAGGAAAAAGCCATCCATTGATCTAGCTTCAAATTTATCAAGATTTCCATATTTCAAGACAAAGCATTTGCATCCAAAAACCCTAAAGTGAGAAACAGTAGGCCTGTGTCCAAACCGAAGCTCATATGGAGTCTTACCCAATTTTGATCTCAAAAACACACGGTTTGAAACATAACAAGCAGTTGAAATCGCTTCAGCCCAAAAGTTTCTAGGAGTGTGATGTTCATCTAACATGGTTCTAGCCATCTCAACCAACGTTCTATTTTTCCTTTCAACTACACCATTTTGTTGAGGCACTCTAGGAGATGAAAATTGATGATCAATTCCTTTTTCAGTACAAAAGTGATCAAAAGAAGCATTTTTGAATTCAGTTCCATTATCACTTCTAATAGCTTTGAGAGCTCCTGGATGATCAATAGAAAGCCTAAGAACAAGACTTCTAAAATGACTAAAAGCCTCATCCTTAGATGCCATAAAGTATACCCAAGAGTATCTAGAAAAATCATCAACAATCACAAGCACATACCATTTGCCTCCAAAGGATTGGACTCGAGATGGTCCAACTGTATCAAGATGTAGAAGCTGTCCTGGAGCGTTTGTCATCACCATGGTAAGAGGTGGATGTGAACCTGCAATCATCTTACCATGTCTACAAGAAGAACATACTAGATTGCTATCACTCTTAAGCTTAGGCAAGCCACGTATAAGATCTAAACCACTTATACGAGTAAGATGATCAAAACCAACATGACCAAGTCTACGATGCCAAAAGAATAAATCTTTAGAAACATTGGCGATTAGACACCTATGCTTAGAAGAAGGTGATGCATCAAAATCAGCTTTAAAGACTCTTCCAAAACGAGAAATTTTGAACACAAGATCACCTGAAGCATCTAGCACTTTGCATTCATTTTCTTAAAGCTTATCTCAAGATCTTCATCAAGCATTTGTGAGACAGAAAGCAAGTTATATTTCAAATTTTCAACAAGAGCCACATCTTTGAACATAAACTTGTCACTTACCTTTATTGTACCTTTTGCCACAACAGAAGAGGAAGAAGCATCTCCAAAAGTAACACTTTCAAAGACGAGATGCACGAGTGAGGAGGAGAACCAATTCTTATTACCGGACATGTGGCGTGAGCATCCGAATCCACTAGCCATATGTTCTCCTTCCTCGCGAGAAGCCTACATAGCAACAAAACATGTCGAGGTCTCGATCTTGGGGTTAGGAATGAGATTTTTGGGAATCCAAAGATCTTGAGACACACGACGCACAACAAGAGGGCACAACACGATAATTTTTATGCACAAAATCAGATTTGCCTTTTCCCATGTTTGTAGGAACAGAAGGTGTTTTCATCACTCTAGACGCATAAAAATGTGCTTTGCTGAAATTTGACCTAGCCTTAGTTCTTTCCTTCTTTTGTTGTTTGGCTAGTCTAAAGCAAAAATCTACTAAGTGTCCATCTCTACCACAATGAGTGCAAGTGTACTTGACATGATGTTTAGCTTTAACAGTAAAAGCACATTTTGCATTCATCATAGTAGAAGATAAAAAGCAGCAGATTGAAAAGCAATTTTCTTAGGCTCATTAGATAACTCAATTTTGCAAGGAGCCTGAACAACAGTGCGAGGTTTAGTTTCATATGTGGCATAAGGATCAAAACCTAAACCTCTCTTGTTTGTGCTAACCTTAGATTGATCCAAAATCATGTTCAACTTCTTCTTGCCATTAGTGAAACGTTCCAAAGAATTTTGCAAGTAATCAACTTTCTTAGCAAGAGTTAAACAATTATTGCAGGGAACATCTACTTTTCCTTTTTGTTTGCGACAAGTTGAGCATGAGAGAATTTCATGTGAAAGCAAATTATCAATTAATTGAGAAACCCTAGCATTTGCATCTTTCAATTTTAATTCAAGAGTTGAGCATTTAGAACAAGAAGTTGAACTATGCAAATCATCAGTGGAACAGCTAGCATGTACAACATGTTTCTCATTTTTCTCATTTAGATGCAACAAAAGAGCATGTTCTTTCCTAAGCAAGGTGAGCTCATTGTAAATTAAGTCACATGATTTGCAAGTATCATCACTAGGAATCAAAGTCTTAAGTCTAGCAATTTCAGCATTCAATGATTCAATAATGAAATCATGTTTCTTAATTTTCTTATCACGTTTGTCAAGCAATTTTCCAAGACGAGCAACAGCAATAGCTAATTCATCATAAGAGGGATCTACCTCATTGAAGTCGCTGTCGTGGTCGTCCTCGGTAAAGTTATCCTTGCTGCTTGCCATGAGACATAATCCTATCAAATCATGCTTGCTTGGAGTTGCATCATCTTCGCTGCTCTCCGAGTCCACATCGCTCAAATTGACTTGTTCAAGAGCGGAAAGAACTCGGTGAACCACCTTGCGGTTGATGAAGCTCTTCTTCTTCCTATCATTTGACGAGAACCTTTTCTTCTCATTCCTTACAGCCGTTGTCCTTCTCCTCCTTTGATGTTTTTCCTGCAAGCTTAGGACAATTTGTGCGAATATGGTTGAGGTCACCACACTCATAGCATCTTGGAGGACCACCTCTCTTTCTCATTCTCACATTACGCAAAGCTTTGTTAAAGCGAGAAGAGAGTAGTGCCAGATCTTCTTCGGGAAACTCTTCAAGTTGCTCATCTGTTAAAGAAGACATGGAAGACAAGGCAAAGCTAGAAGAAGAATTTGCATTTGACATGTTAGGGTTAGAGATCAAAGCAATTGATTTAATGTTACCCTTCCTGGCAAGAACATCCAACTCATGAGTTTTCAACTTAGAGTAAAGAACATCTAATGTGAGTGTGCTCATGGTAGTAGATTCTTGTATAGATGTTACTTTCATCTCCCACACTGACATGTCCAAAGCACTAAGCAATTGTCGAGCATTTTCAGCATCGGTGTAGCTAACTCCAACAGCACGTAGATTGCTAAGAATTTTATTGAAACGTGCAAAGAAGTCATCTACAGATTCACTAGGTTTCATCTCAAAACGCATGTATTCTTTTTTGTAAATATCTTGGTGAACCTCTTTGTGATGTTAGAACCCTCATGGTAATCACAAAGAGATTTCCATACCTCATATGCGGATCGAAGATGAACCACACGATCAAAGTCGCTGCGTCCCAAGCCTTGGATGATCAAGTTGCGCGCCTTGCTATTTGCTTCAACATGTGTACGATTGGTGTCGTTGACGTTGTCGTTTGCAGGGACTTCATATGGCTTGTAGACCTTCTCCCAAATTGTGAAGCCCTGTGCTTGGATGAACGCCTCCATCTTGGCCTTCCAAAACTGAAAATCAACACCATCGAACACACATGGTTTTGTCGAATAACGATCCATTGATCTAATCACCGGTTAAGATAGATTAGAGAAACCTTGCTCTGATACCACTTGTAGGATCGAAGTATACGAATATAGCAATCAGAGGGGGGTGAATGATTGTGCGGAAGCTAAAACCAAATTCTTGACCTATTAAAAGTTCACTCCAAAACAGAACCAAATAATTGCCTCGTTTTCGACAAAAACAGAATGACAGAGGTTTGGTAAAACGAGAATTCCCGGAGATCCAACCGTCGAAACGATCTGAAATTTGGACACAAGAAACTAGATTCCAATATGAATCAAACCCAAAAAGAATCAGCTCAATCGGACTAACGGATCAAAAGTTATGAGCTTCGCAAGCTTGCTAATCCAGAACTTGACGAGAATCAATCTAATCAAAACTTCAAGATTAAACAAGAACGACAAAAGATTGATCAACTAGACTTTGAGAAACACTAGATCAATACCCTAGAGAGGTTTTTGATGGATCAAATCAAGATAAAACTTGAAGAACAAAAACCAATCTAGAACTAGAACAAGCATGCAAACAAGAACCAAAACAGAAAATACTGTAGCGACGTGGTTATCAGAGCACGCAAAAATCTTGGAAGAATTGATCTTTATTTCTTGTCTAAAATACTCTCATCAAAAGAGTACAAACCCTAAAATCAAGCTCAAAGCTTGATGCGCTCAGCTCTACTTGGTGCCTTTCAACAGAGACCCCCACCTATTTAAAGCACAAACCAACAAAGAGTTATGAATACGATTCCTATTCCCTAGAAGGAATCCGTATCCAACTCAACTCTACTTGGCCCAACCAGGCCGAGTACAACTCTTGCACGCGTATGGCAACCCTACCATACTCACGTGACTAACACTTTGCACGCGTATGGCCACCTGCCATACTCACGTGACTAACACTTTGCACGCGAATGACCTCCTGCCATTCTCACGTGACTAACCATTCTTCATGTGCACCATTCTCTTAGCCCGAACGTCCCGCATGACATCCTTGACCACCAAGACCTCGGTTCCTCCTGAACCTAGTCGAACCTCAGTTCCTCCATGAACCTAGTTCCGGTCCGTCATCGACCACATTCGTCTTCGAGCAATACGCACATGAACAAACCACAAACAAATCCGAGCACAAGTCCACGACTTGACTCAATGTCAATCCATGCAACTACTCACATGAGTATTGCATAAAGTCCACTTCAAAAGAAGCATCATGAAATCATTACAAATTTCAAATTCACATTCAAAATTCAAATCCAAATCGCTCAAAACCCTAATTGAGCGAAAACGCATTCACGACGGACAAACAAAGTTGGTCCGTTGTATAAGGAAAAGTTTCTGTTCCAAGAAGCCAACCAAACGCGGAAAAACACGTTCACAACGGACAAACAAAGTTGGTCCGTTGTACATGCAAAAATGGCTTCGGTCATGAGCTCAAAACAAGTTCACAACGGACCCCAGAAGCTTGTCCGGCGCAAACGTGCCACGCTCAGTTTCACAAAAGTAAAACCCTAGAAAAAGTCCATTCACGACGGACAAAAAGAATTAGTCCGTTGTACATGTGAAAATCTTGGTTCCAAGAAATTATCCAAACCGAAAAAGCGTGTTCACAACGGACCAAGAAAAACTGTCCGTTGTACATGTGAAAATGACTTCGGTCATGGGCTCAAAAACATGTTCACAATAGACCCAAAAACACTGTCCGTCGCAGATGGGAAACTTACTGTTTCTTGAGAACTTTGTCCGGTGCTAATGCGTAACTTACTGTTTCTTGTCAAATTGTCAAAACACATGAACAAACACATTTTGCAAATTCAAATCTAAGTTAATTTTTCAGTTCAAAGCCAATTTTTCAGCACATGATTTCACAAAAGGAAACAAAGATAACACAATAGTATTATCCCTATCAACTACTAGGTGGCGGAAGGTGGATTCACTCACTCTCAAGCGTCTTACCACGCTCTTACAAATGTTCTTACCAATGCAGCAGGAAGGTGCAACCGGTGGGCGGTGGCTGGTACGTGATACCGTGAGCAAGGCGATTGCAAAGTCGGACCTGAACTGATAAGAAGTATGTGGAGCTCAGAAGGCAATATTAGTTAGCAAAGGAATAAGCAATATCGAAAACAAAATAGCAAGGCTGAATAAATGTCCAATGTACTTGTCACAATTGCTGGCGTAACCGTATTCCTAGAACTAGTTCAACCAAGCTAGGACTCAAAGGATATACTGAAGTACAAAGGACTCAAAGGATGCAAGCAATTTGGATTTTCTTCTTCTCTTTCTCTCCTTTTTGCTTCTTCTCTTTCTCCTCCCTGATTTTTTTTTTGCCGGTTCGGCTCATTCTCTTCTCTTATATTTTTTTTTAACTTTTTTCACTTTTTATTTCTATCACAAATGTATACCTCTTAACTCAGAGGAGAAACAAAAATCTCGTGTTTTGGGGCAACAGACGACAGTAAACAGATGCCCGAAAGAATTGACAAAACAGGACAGCAAACTTCTGGGGTCTGAAACTCAGTCTTAGAAGCTTTTTTTGAGGGTCTAAAAATGCACAAGTCTAATGAAGTGTGATATTTTCATGTGCACGTCGTCGTCCCCTTCAAAACAAATAAAGTAGACCCAAATCGGAGTTCGTATGAAATAGTTATGCTCATTTTACTAAACATTGCGCAGATTGGGACTATCTCGGGCTTCAGTTCTTTCTTTTGATTCCAGTTAGGGTTAAGCGATTGATAGGACTACGGCCGAAGATTAAAGGCTAGCGATGCAGGGCAATTGACACAAGGTGGCTCGCGACCTATCTAGGGCTTGCGGTGCGGGATATATATATCTCAAGGTGGCTCGCAGGGGCAAACCGAGTACGACTCGGTTTGGTGTCGGTTATTGGTCGTGGTGGGATGAACTAGGACAGCGGAACAGTGTCAACTAGGGACTAGGTTCACGACTACAACCAGCAACAAGACGATGACTATGGACACAAATTCAATAAAGCAAACTGAAAACGAAAATTGCAATGGCACAAAGGGGGTGTAGGACTGTCGAACGGTGACGGACAGATGATCAATTTTTTTTGTAAGGCTAATATTTTGGACTCTAGGACGATGGAAACAATGATAAAGAGAGGGAAACTAGGGTTACCTATCGGGAAACCATGGCTCTGATACCACTTGATGTGAACAGTGGCCTGATCTTCCGACAGGTAGAGGTAAATCGATTGGTGGAGAACTCGACGTTGACGATCCGGCTTCCAATCAGAACAGACCGAACCCTGCAATCGCTACACCACAGCTCCGTAGGTTATCAACCACGCACAAACACGGTTGACCTCGCCAAGAAGTCTTATCCCTGCAAGCGAATCGAGAACACGAGCAAGAACGCAGAAGAGCAATCTGAAATTGCAAATTGAATTAAGCACACGAAGTTGGGGTTCTACAAACCGATGATCGGCAAAAACTGACAATGTGTCTAGTTCAAATCTAAGCAAAACCCGTGGCCTAAAGTAGCGGCTACTGGATATATGGCAAGGAGAGGCGTGAGGGGAAAGGGCTAGGGTTGTGTGTGGCTGGGAGGGGCACACACAACCTAGGCTTGGCCCCCCACAAGCTTACAAGGCCCAAAATGGCCCAAAACAGTAATTTCATGCATTGTTTTGATGATTTCAGATGACTCATGATGAATCTGGAGCTGAGACAAGATCCATTGGAAAGATCTCGTCATTATCTTTCTAACAAGCACAAGAACTCCTCCATTGGACTTCGTATGAGAAAGTTATGCCCATTTTTGTGAGGTACTGTTCGTTGACTCCGAACTGAACTCGAAGACCGAATTAAGGATGAGTTGGACTTCGGATTGACTTGGCATTCTTATCCCATATTCCTAAGCAGTAAAACATCACAAATATTTAGTAGCATCCCATCCTCAATAATATTATTATGATGAATAGCGAGAAACGAGCTCACCTCATGATTTAATTGACGTGCACGAGCTCTTGTCATAGGACAATGATGTATGCGTGTATCCAAAGGAGTGATGTCCTCATCAGTCTCCCCTTCCTCGCCCCCACCTCCTCCCTCCCCCTCGCTCCGAGGTCTCCGCCCTACCCGTCTCGCCGCTTCCGCCCTTCCCCTCCGCCAGGTTTGTATCCCCTTCCTCGCCCTCGCCTCCTCCCTTCCTCCCCCTCACCCTGACCCAAATGAATTGCTCATGCCTCTGCTCGTGCCTCCGCGTTGCCCTCTCGCCTACTCTGGCAGCCTTTCCCTCACGTGCTCCACCTCTATCGCTCGGCCACGCAAAGGCTTGTCTGCCGCCGAGGTACGTCTCTGTTCCTTGCTCCATTGATTTCCATGTAAAATCTGCACCGTATTTCTTCCATTCTCCCACCAATTTCTCGCACGCTCCGCCCCTCCACTTTCCGATGAGATCATCCTCTGTGGAACTCTCGATGAGCATCTCTGAGGACTCCGCCTTCCCTACCTCACGGCCTCTACCCTTTCCCTACGCCGTCCGTCGCCCCGGTCTTCAACGTGAAGAGAAGAGATGAGCAGAGAAGAGAACACCACAAGATTCTGCGCCCCCATCCGTCTACTTCCTTCATCGTCGCTGTTGTTATCCCGCGATGTCATCATGGGTGCAAAACACGGTGAAAAAGGCCATCGAGGCGGCCAAACCTATCCTGGAGCATGAAGGAGATCCACTTCTTCTTCTGCCAACCAGCGCCCCCGCCTAGTAACAACCACTGAGCCGTCTTCCCCTCTTTTTCTATTCTCTAGCCGATCCTTCATTGTCTCATCTCATGCGGTGATGGTTGCTGGATTTGTGATGTGATTGTCCTGTTACCTGATGCTTTCATTTTACTGCATATTGATAGTGAGGCAGAATTGCTAGAAGAGGAGCTCCTTGATTTACTTCCTCATCTTACAACATATCAACTTCATGCAGCAAATTGGATGGTTCAACGCGAAAACGGAAGTACAATGGTTTCAGTACCTAATCAAGAACATGTTCATTGTCTGTCGTATTGTGTTCCAGTAGATTTCATTCGCAAGAACTCCGTATTGTGTTTCAGTAGATTTGATTCGCCGGAACTCCAGTACATTCTACAATCCTTTCAGGTAAGACTTACATGCCTATCGCTTATACTTCTCCTGATGTTTCTATGTTTTCCTTCAATGCAGATAATACTTACCATTTGTGAGTTGCTGTATTTTTCGTCCCTCTTCATGCTTAATTTGTTGCAATGATTGACATGCTTGACCATAGTGCTATATTAATAATGCTTAAGCTTCTGTCACTATTAAGGATGCAAGGAAAATAGTCTATAGTTCAGTTCCATGTGTTACGATGTTGGGTACTGTTGTCTGTAAGGAAAAAGACTTTCTGCTTCGCGTCAAGGTTTTGTATGTTTAGGATTTCATTAACACTTAACTCCTGCGTCCTATCAAGATATGGCATTGAAAACATCTTAAATGACTAACCATATTATTATTTGTTTCCAGATTTGTTGTTTTACTTGTGCGCTTTTGTTAAATGAGCTAATTATCTGCATTTCTAAAACTCTATAGATTTTTTGTTTTACTCGTGCACTTTCGTTAAATGAGCTAATTATCTACATTTCTGAAACTCTATAGCAGATATGTGATTTACAAGGAACACTGTTTTACCATATGTTGTTGGAAATGCAGGCTCCATTATGTTATTATTACCTTGCGCTAGATATGGCTATATTGCTATAGTCGTAAAGAGGCTATGAAACCCCATACGGAAAAAAACACATCTTTAGAAAGTTTTTCTCTAAGGTACTCTGTGGCACGGACTGATTCAAATTAGTGGAAGAAATTTTCTGTATTATATAGTCCTCATCTCATTGTTATATTTATTTGTTCTTAAATCATGTCCCTTCAAATGATAGTTGTGTTTTTACGGAATATTCTTTTTGATCTCAGTAAGTGGATAATGACATGTTACTAAAAAAATTTGTAGAAACACGGCACATGTTGATGCTCAACTTTTGTCCAAAATTTTATAACCAGCTATCTTACCTTTTTGTACAGACATTTAGTTTGTGTGTATTAGCCTTCGTGTAGAACAAATTACTGTTTTTTTTTTGTTCTTCCTTCTTCATCTATCTATTGTTCGAGCTTTAGAGATTTTTTTTCTCAACTGAAAATTGCATTACTGATCTTTATCTTATTATCCATCGTCTTCATTCCATCTATCCCCGCAAATTGTGTTCCCTCCTTTTAGCCTTTGCTTTATTTTATGTGGAATGGTTTACCAATCTGGTGGTTAGACATGGCGTTTTTTGACATAAGAATGTTGATTAACTAGCTGCTGCTTCCTAACTGAAATAGGTCGGAACCTTCCTTACATAACTTATAACTCTAGTTCTTCTCTATCAATTGATGGTGTTATTTGACATAAAGCTAATTTGAGTTTTATTGATGCAGAAATTCTGACATAACGATGCTGGTTAGCTAACTGGTGCTTCCTAGCTGAACTAAGTTGGAACCTTCCTTGCACAACTTACAACTATGGTTCTTCTATATCAATCGATGGCTTTATTTGATAGAAAGCTTATTTGGGTTTTATTGATATAAGAACAAACTAGGCTTGTTTTTTATATCATTTCCTTGGAAACTTAGGTTGGAGCTCCTGGCCGCCTTTGGGACCATTTCACAAATACAAAGAGTTTTGGTCTTAACAAATTGAAGTACTTGGTATGTATTACTTGAATTTTTTATTACCATTTGGCTCTTTGTTATTGGGTATATTATGTTGAATATCATGATAATTTGCCTTTCTTACCGACTAATTTATATTTCAACATTTAAAAGTTTCTTTTATCGGTCTTCAGTACCATTGTTCATGTCAATTATGCTCATTTTTAATGTGTCAATTATTTTGTTATGCATTTATGCTTACACCATTCTAATTCTTATATATTGGGTATAGGTTTTGTTTCTTAAGGAGCTGTTTTGAATCTTTGAATTTTAGCAAAACGAGATTTTGAGAGGGTAGATTTCATCTCTTACCTACCGATAATCATATTTTGTGCACTGCAGTCCGTCCTGTACTAAAAAACATATTTTGGCCTGTTCATTAATTGTAAGACTAAGCTTTAGTCACTATACTGTGTGTTACTACCCATAAATATGTTCTGGATTCACTCTTTGGTACCTGCTCTGTCAGCTATTCCCTAACATCCTGGGAGCATGCCTCCATAATTTGTTTAAATTATATCATCTTGCTTACATTTAGATGCTTTTATTTTGATGTTTGCTCTATCTTTTAGTTTGCTAGGTGTTGAACAAAGCTTATAAATTACTTAATTTGGAATTTAAAAAAAAACATCGCTGAAGTTTTGAAGGGTATTCCTAAAGAACGAAGAGCTTTCCTTTTTTTGTCCACAATGACCAAAAGGGTTGGTGGAGACCAAGGTATGGTTCAAAAGATATATATGATCAGAAATTATGAGAAACACTTATTCATATAGTTACACATATAGAACTATAAGAATACAGTCTACAGTTGTACATAATAAGTAGATATCATGTTCGTATACCACCAACAAGTATGTATTGCTTCTTTTGTTGATCTTCGTGTAAATGCTTTCCAAACTTACTGGTTTCTGCATGTGGTATGTTTGTTGATTGCCTTAGCCTCTAGCATCTAGCAGTTACATATGCATTATCCATATAGACCAAGATAGCATGATAGTATCCTTGATTAAAGTTCTCAATGCAATTGTCGTCTCATTATGAAACCCTATGTTAGTGCTGTTGGGTCTCAACAATTACAAACGGTTGAAACCAAAGAAGAAAAATATAGGCTTAGCAAATTCTGTTGGATGTATGCGTTCAAAATTCTAGATTGACATGTTATAGCCAACTGTAAAATACAGATTTTTACTATTTATGTACCATATTTGATTTTCGCTGCTGTGTAGTTGATGAGGCTTGTGGTTCCATAAAATTGGCGATGTAGTTCAGGAAATTTCAATCCAAATCCAAACCGAGCCCTTCCGAAAAAAAATCTGATCACGAAATTTCCGCAATAGTGCCCAACAGTTTTCTGAAACCTTGTTTTCGTTCTCCATTTTTGCAAAGCGACCCCTCACAAATTGTAAAATTTAGCTTATTTTAGTTTCCCTTAGTTTTTCGGCAACGAGAAACTTGTGCACACTATTGGAGTGATTGAGCTTGGTTTTGCCATCTGAGCATTTTATCGAAAATCACCCCACGCAACAATCTTTCTACCGTATTAAAACTTTCAGCTTTACCCTAAAAGGACTCTAATGAAACAAGAAATTGATACAATTGCGGCGGGGCTAAGACCACATCAAGTAAGTTAATCTTCATACCCTCTTGCAAAATAAATTGCCATTCGTGATATTCTTGTCTTCAGTCTTCTATTGTCCAACAGAAAGCTTTGTTACGAGATAAATCTACTGTGTTTCACTGAGGGGTGATTATTTTCCCTAAATGAAGCCCCATGTGCTTGTTTTATTTTTTCATGAAGCTATCGTTTTTTTTTGTGCACACCAAATGCTTGATGGATTGCCGGTAATAGGTTGGGTGAAATATATTTTTAGCTGATAGTTTAAAGAATCTCCCTTCATCTCAGTGAGCTGGTAACATGCTATGGTAAATAAACTAGGATTCAATTTATTGATATTGTGATTTTGCTTCGCTGCAAAGTTGTATAACTATAGCTATTGTTAGTTGTCACTGCCCATTCTATGTGTATACATGCAACAATTACTTATGCTATTTTTTTTACTTCTGTTTGGTATGGAGTAAGATGAACAGGCTCCTCTGTAAATTAGACAGTGTGGGGTTGGTAGCCTTCTGCCGATAACAACACATACATAGGACTTACTGGTATTTTGAAGCGAACAAATTACATACTCATATAGAGATAAGCTCTAGAAGGCTAGCAGCATAACAATTCTTAGAAGTTTATGAATTAGTATATTCATTGAAATATGAAGATAGACAATGTCAAAAATAGCATTTGACGTTATCTCCAAGCCACATGAGCTTTCAAGTTCATATATAAATGACGAATTTATTATGCCAATATTGCAATGAGTATTAAGCTTTACCGTGCTAATGGGTTTAGTACTTACCGACAATGTTTAAGAACTAATTTATGTGCCATATTTTTTGGTGGATGTACGGGAGGGGGCTGGTGCTGCAAAGTTTGTAGTCTATTCGAACATCGCTTTGTGTAGCCAGTGAATACCAGGTGATGCTTCTAACATTGAGCTACCAATTTCTCTGTTTTAAATTGGAGATGATTGGCATATAATTCCAAAAAATGCTTTGACTAGATGTGTTTAATAATTTTTAATTTGGGCATTTTACCGGATAGGAAATGTATACTTCCACTGGACATAGCCACGTTATAACATTTAGCGGAGTATTCATGCTTTCAACCTAATCCTTACACTTTGTAAACTAAAAGTTGAGACAAGAGAGAAAACAAATATTGTGGCCTTTTTGGGTGATTTAGAAAGGTGGGGATTTTAGGAATTTTGTAGTTTTATCCAGCAAGCTCTGTTTTATCTTACTTTTAGGACTTCTGTAGTTTTATTCAGCAAGCTCTGTTTTATCTTACTTTTAGAAACCTTTTGCTCCTAAGAGGTACTATTCCATTGACCATGTTTTCCACGATGAAGCTATGGACCGAACTCATCTTGTGGACTTCCATAGGATATAAGGTAATTGTTTCCCTCATTCTTGCCTATGAGGTGTTTCATTCATTGATATTTGGCCCATGTTCTACATGACATACAATATCCTTCTGACAAAGAGGCTAATTATAATGCTTCTTATTTCAAGTCTTATTTCTGATTATGATTTCGCTTTTGGTAATCTGATTGGTGTACTAGAGAATTTCTTTTCGAATCTAGCTTCCATAACTTAACTTTGTCATAATATTTATGAACATTGCACTTAGTTTCATAAAAATTGTACTATAACATCGTATTCAGTTATTCTGTCAGTTTTGGCATTGCATGCTCATCTATACTAGATTCAGCTTGCATGATGACTCATTGAAAAGGATACCTACATTACCTGCATATGTTAGTGCATGATTAACACCCGCTCTGCCTTTCTGTGGATGCCTTATAACAATGCCATAAAAGTGAATATTATTGTGGCCTCCTACGTAAACTATGTGCTACCTTAGGGAAAAATGTCTTTACATATGATTATGTAAAAACTATGATAGCACAGTATGATAATATTGTTTTCTACTATGTAGTTAAGCAATGACCATCCAATATGGTATGACTGAAGAAGACACCAATCCTACTATAAGAAGACTAATGTCTGTTACTTCTCAATGATAGTTGCACATCATCCCAACCTGTTGTTGTATTTTGTGCATTTTTCTCTCTCTGTGTGTTTGTTGTAGTTTGTGTTGTTTGTTTACGCAGTGCCCACCCGAAACCTATTTTTGCCTCCACGTTGAATCTTAAGCCTCTTGTTCATCAAGCAAGTAGCAAGGACCTCATGGATGATGACAACACTAAAGTTGCTATTCCCAGCTTCCATTTTTCTTATTCCCATTACTGTTTGTGCCCATTTTACCACCTTCTTCCATTTACTACGCTATGAAATTCCATGATGGACTACCAGCTGATTGCCCTATGCACAATTTTCTATTTTGGTGATTTCAGATATTAGCCATGCACTATTCATCATGCAATCGCTTTAGTAGTTCAGCCTGCTATTACTTAATGGTGTGTTACATTCCTTAATGTCTTATTTAAGGAGACCCATTGATATTTATACACCATTTCTTTTAGTATTTCATTTAATGTGTGCGTCATTGAAATATGTTTCTATTAGTGCTTTTGTTTTGTTCATCATGTTTAGATTATGAGAATATGGAATATAGGAGTGCAGGTTCAAAGATAAATATGCTTGTACAGTAAAATACCGAAGATGAATATCATATGATGCTTATTTTTCTTCCCCCTCTGCCCGCCAATTCCTTTTCTTGCAGACCCATGCATGAGACCACTTTTACATCTAATGACAAGCCAAAGGGTCTTGCCCAAGTAAATTTTATACTTTTCCTTATTCTAACTTCTGAAAGAGTATAACAAGGTGTTTCTTTTGTGACATGAGGATTAATTACGCTGCAAAGACGTATAATTAATGCCAAAGGCAAATTTAGCATACTAAATAAGAAAACAAGCAGCTTTAAAATAGCTAGAAATAAATTGTTCTATGTCGCGCTATTTGCCATTTCATTTGTTCACCATATTACATTATTTTTTACCAGCTTTCTAATACTATTGGTAACATATTATTCCAGTTGTCTTCACATTTAGGCAAGCTCAATCTCCATATCAACAAACTACATGCACTTTTTCATTGTGCTCACTTGGAATCACAAGGTAACCTTCGCCCAATTTCTCTAGCAACAAAACATACAATTTGAAACTATTTATCATTTAGATGCTTATGCTGCTACATGTAAGAACATATAAATTCCCATGCCCAAACTATTGTAGTCTTTATACATGCTTTTACCGTTCTTAGATGAATCGCTAAGAGTTCAACAGAGTTGTCGTGCTACAAGCATTGCCCTACTTATGTCTCGCTTACAGATCTATTAACGAGGCCGATGTCAAACTTTCTTAGTAAGGCTTTTAGGAGTGAAATGAGGAAATTCTATAAGTATCTTTGTAAAACACAATGTTAGTAAAATACAGTTGTGTAAATGTCCAAAGAGACTTCGAATCAACATTGAACCAGTATATTTTGTCTATGCTACTTAATCTAAAAGCTCATGACTGCTTGCCATGTTTAGAATCCTGTCTGTTCATGAAGTGGTCAATAAAAATTGAATACATTACATTATCTGTTACCTTCAAAAGACGTTTTTAACTACCTGGTAAAGGTTCACAGTAAAAATTTGTTCACATCTACTTGCATGTTATTGGATTGAATATAAATTCTTTGGCAAAGAACAAACATTTTTAATAAAATTCGGAATGATAAAGCCTGAAATCTTTATTGTTCCCTTCTAGCAATATACAACTATTTTGAGCAAAGCTGACAAAAAAGCAAGGAAATTTCCATATTGTCCAGCTCATTTAACTTAACAACAATTCATGCCCTTTGCTGAATTCAGCAAAAGCTTAGTCTATTTCCTATAAAGTTTTTTAGGACACATTATCCTTCAATATATTATTATTCTAACTAATTATCTTAATTTGTATATTACTATATTATTCGTGGACGACGCGGCGTGCAGCCACGTGCACATTTCTAGTGAATCCCTATCCCCGTCCACTTCCTCTGCAAGCAACGAAGCGAACGAACCAACGAATATTAAGGGCCTATTTGGGAGAGCTCCACTCTAAAAAAATCAGCTCCACTTCATCAACTCCACCGTTGAGTAGCTCCACCATAGAGTTGAAGTAGGGAAGGAAGGTGTTTGGCTTGCAAATTAGATCCAGCTTCAAGAATAAATGGTTTTGGTGTGGATATCCATTTATGCCCTTGGGTGTTGATGTAACCAGTGGCAAAGGTGGGTAATTACCTCATATGTGTAACCAGTGGCAAAGGTGGGTAATTACCTAGCAACTTCACGAGTGGGTATGAAACGGTGTTTCTTGGAGTACCCCTTAAGGAGCTCCACAAAAACTATGGAGCAGCCCCCTAGATTCGCATTTTTCCTGGAGTTAGAGTTCTATAGAGCTGAGGTGTTTGGCTACACGAATTTGGAGTGGAGCTAAAAATTGAGGAGCAGAGCTCTCCCAAACAGGCCCTAAACGCAAATCCCCATACCCCATCACCTTCCACACGCGATTCTATCTTCTTGCACCCAATGACACGCGGGCCTTACGCAAAGCACTTGGAAAAAAATATTACGAAAAGAACCCCAAGCAGAAGAGAAGGCCACCACTCGGCTCGCCTCCCTTCGCGGCGCGCACCTTCTCCGCATCAGGCAATCATCAATCCCAAACACCACTGTATCTGTACGCACGCGAGCGCGCGCACACACAACTCGACCTCGCGAGGCAGCGGCGGCGGAGGAGGTGGGCGGCGCGCCATGGCGTTCCTGTTCGGCGCCTTCCTGGGGCTGGTGCTCGCCGTCGCCGTCGTCATGGTGTTTGCGCGCCTCGAGAACTCCCGCGCCAAGCAGCGCCGAGAGCTGGTACGCGCCACGGAACCGACGGTTCCGTCATCCCTCCCTTCGTTTCCAATTCATCCCGGTGCGCATTGATTTGGATTCGATCGGCCGCTGGGTGGGCGTCTGTGGGTGATGCGGCGTCGGATCTGTGGACCGTGGAGGTGATCGAAATCAGGAGCTGCTAGGTTTTGGACTTTAGAGCGCTGTTGATTCTGGAGTAGAGTGAGGTGTGGATTGGAAATGAGGAGGTGTTGGTGTTGAGTGATGTGGAAGCCCGTGTGCTGTATTTATATGCGACGTAATTGCTAGGCTTCAATCTGCTTGTTGTTTACAATTGGAATGTTTTTATTTGCGGACATGGTGGAATCGGCTGCTTTTTGGGGGGTAGAGTGGTCCTTCATAGGCTCTTTGTTTGGCGGAGTTTGGTAATGATTGGTTCTAATACGTTGATTGGTCTTGCAGCTCGGTGTGACTCTGACCCTGATGCTGTGACTAGTTGCGTGTTCGCTGGTTTGGCCAATAGGGAGGGTTGGTGCGCCGATAAGATTGAAAGAGTGATGGATGTGATGTGATTTTGGTTTTAGTTTGGATTATTTGAGTGAAGAAAGGACAATTTGTTTAGTTTTAGGAAACTATTGTAGACGGTATATGCCACTGCCAAATTTCAAACTATGAAAACTTGGCAGTGGCATGGACAAACTTGAAAGTATTACAAGAACAATGTCTAGTCCAAACTAAATGCCGTTTTAGTAAGTTGGTTTTGGTTCGCAACTACTTATACTTTTGTTTTTCCTAAGCAACATCGTCCACCAAATAACCCTATCAACTATTTATTGGTAGTGATGTTAGAACGATTAACATACCATTGATAGGGTAACATATGTCAAAAAAAAAGATTTTATTCCTTCCTTGTAATGCGTGCATGGAGCTAAAACAACAGCTAAATCTAACCGGAGAAAGTACATGGTGGTGGTAATGTTTCTTCTTAGTGACTGGAAATATGCATTCATGCAATTCATCATGCTATTTTTTTTTTTTAAAAAGAATTCGTCATGCTAATCATAGAATATTGGCAGCTGGACATGCTTGGGTTACTGTCTTATGAATATCTAGCTTATGGAAGTCAATGGTGTTTAGAAACTAGTATTGGGGCCTTATAATATTGACACAATTGTAACATCTAGAATCTAATTCTCTACTGTTTCCAAAACGCAAGAAGCGCCATGGAAGAGCTACTGATGCTCTGTTTAAATCATAGCTTAGCATTCGGAACTGATTGCATTTGCAATATGTTTGGATATCCTGATTGGGTGTGGTAGGAAATGGCCATATCTGTGGAACACGTTAGATTTAAGGAAGTGGATTCGATATTTCTGATTGGCACAAGATCTGCACATTTGCAAATTTGTGAATAAATGGAACATGACAAAAACTTAGTAAAGAAATTTATATGTTCCTTTTTGCTTTTGGTCAATTTCGTATGATAAGGCTTTGAAAAAATTCATATGATAAAGGGTGAAATGGGTTGAACCTTGTCGAGTTAGTGTTTGCAAACACACATGAGATTTGATCCTGAACTGTATACACTGTGCCAGCTTGACATGTTAGTATCCACAAAACAAATTCCACTGTTCAACCCGTTGCCTGGGCGACCGGGGTTTTTGGCCTACATGTAAATTATGTTGTCACGGCGTCGCCTAGGCATCCTGGCGACCGGAGGGGGACTCCAGGACCGGTCGCCTCGATTGGAGGGCGTACCTGAGGCGGCCGCAGAGGCAGTCGCCGCCACTCCTTTGCTCTGCTTCGCTGACGACGCCGCTCCTCTGCGCGAGGGGAGGGGGGAGCTTGATGGGGGAGGGGGAAGATCGATTGGGGGGAGGCGACGGAGGAGGGGAGCTCAGGCGGAGGCGTCGGGGTCGGGAAAGAAGAACCCCCGTAGGGCTCGGGCCGAGCCGACTGCATCCAGGGCGGAGGCATCGGGGGCGGTGTCGGGCTCAGGGAGGGGGTCGGGGGCGAAGGCTTCGGGCTCGGGCTCAAGAGGAGGCGTCGGCGTCAGGGTCAGCGTCGGGCTCAGGCGGCGCTGGGGGCGGAGGCGTCGGGCTCGAGGAGGGGGTCGGGGGCGGAGCCGTTGGCGTCGGGCTCGAGGTGTGGGAAATCGGGCGAGGCTTAGTAGTAGTGCTACAGTATTAGTAGTACATGTAGAAGTACTGCGAAGTAGTAGTGCTGTAGTAGTAGTACATGTAGTAGTACTATAGAAGCGGTGGTAGTACAGGTAGTTGTACTGCAGTAGTAGTACTTAGTAATACAGTACTTAATAGTAGTACAGAGTAGTAGAAGTAAAATTCTGGATCTCTCTACTACTGCTAGTTGTATCTTTCGTTATCCTATTTGGAACTACTTATTTGCTTTCTTGTCTTCTCTATTTTTCTTCCATATGAGGTATATTTAGTTAATTCTATGTCATATGAGATATTATTTATTATTTTTATCGTCTAATCATCGCCTAGGCGTCCAGGCGCTCCGCGCTCGCCGCGCCTAGTTGGACCGTCGTGACAGCTATGCATGTAAATTGAAATTGAGCAATTTACATCTGGAAGTTCATTGTTAATGCTGCATCTTGTGGTTGTGTGTACTGGCCTAAGAAAATGCTTTAATGTTAAATGTGTCCTCATTGGGACATTAGGGTTAGCTAGAAATTTAATAATCATATTAATTGCTGCAATTGGATAGTATGCATGCCAATTAGTTCACGGCTCATGGATTCTGAATAGCTCAATTAGTTTCCCTGTAGGAAAAGAATATATAGTTAAAAAAGGTGCTTGCCAACTGCAAATTCAATTGTGCATTGCTGGATGATCCATTTCTAGCTTCTAGATGCTACAATGTTGCTATGGAAATTAGGACATGCAGACCAGACAGGCAATTAAATCATTTGAAATTTATATTGTAATTCCAAAGTTTATATATATATACGTATATATATATACATACGTATATATATATACGTATATATATATACGTATATATATATATACGTATGTATATATATATACGTATATATATATATACTGTTATAACAATATATTTGTTAACAGGAATATCTTCCTAAAACAACACTAATTTAGGGATGGAGTATTTCAATTGTGACCACTCATCTTTTGTGATTTGATCAATGTTACCTATGCCTAACTTAATCTGTGTCTGCAGGCTGCTACAGTTTCATCGTTCTCAAAGTTGACTGTACAAGATTTGAGGAAACTTATTCCTCCTGAGTTCTATCCATCATGGGTTTCTTTCACACAAAAGCAAAAGTTGAGTTTTTATTTTCTTAATGTTTGCCTGGAATTTGTACTTGGTGTTGTCCAATATTGTACCCTATTTTCTTTAATTTGTACAGCTTAAATGGCTGAATCATGAATTGGTAAAAATCTGGCCATTTGTCAATGAGGTGCTAATATTTCTTGTATCATTCTAGTATTCCATCTTTTTGATGCAAGATACTGAATCCTCTTACTGCGCTTCTTGAATGAATTAGTTATGGATTGTGGAAATTACTTAGGAAGACAAGTGTGCTTATTGTAGGCTGCATCAGAGCTGATAAGAACTTCTGTGGAGCCTATTTTTGAGCAGTACAAGTCATTCATTTTGGCTTCCATACATTTCTCAAAGTTGACACTTGGTACTGTTGCCCCTCAGTTTACAGGTAGGACCTCTTTACAGACATCTATATGTTTCGATTGATTTGTCACTTAATCAATGGCTTTTCTTATTATACTCAGATAGTATCTGTGGTATATAGTATATACTGATATACTTTGCATATATGTCATTTTATCTTTTTGCACAATCATAGTCATCTCTCAAAAACATAATTAATTTTCTCCCACATTTCCCAGTCGCCATGTAAATATTAACTGCAAGTTTGCAACAGTTACAATGTTGCTCATGTTAAGGGTGCCGTTTTGCCATGGCTCGTCGATATTGAGCTCTGTGGTGTCCCTGCCCATGCCTAGGAGCTCGCAACGGCAGTGCAGTTGCTCAACAACTTCTGCTGGATTCGCGAGCTTCACCCAGATACAGCCGCCGGCTTGGATTTCAGTTCGTTCAGGTTAACCGCTTGGTGCAGCCGGCCGGATCTCATTCCTGCCGCCATGGACCTTTTCATCACCGAGCCATTAGTTGCTGTGGAGTCCCTGCCGGTGAAACGTGGCCTCACGTACCCTATTGAGATCCGTGTCCTCGCCATTCTAGCCGTCGACGGTACAGGCTCCCCCGCCTCCTCCTCCCGTAGACAGCGGCCATGATGAAAACCAAGGCAGGGGGCGGCGCCGGCGTTTTTCTCCTCCTAGCGCTGAGCGGCGTTTCTCGGCGGCTAGCTCGTCAGCAGGGGGCGGCGCCGCCCATCCTTCGGTGCATGCGCTGGTGGGCTCCCATCCTCCCAATGGCTGCCACGTGGCTTCTTGCACAAGGCCCAGCCCTGCGCACCAGGTCTCCAACCTGCCCAAGAAAAGATCTGCTTCCTTAGTCCCAACGAGGGTCGCTTCGCCCAAAGCGTCGCGTAGCGCATCATTACTCGCTTCGCCCCAAGCGTCGTGCAGTGGAAACCCGACGCCTCCACTTCCACCTAGTAATGGACTGTTTCAAGTTGGGTTTCATTCTGTATCGATTCAGCTTGGACCTGTCAAGAGTGTCGAGACCCAAGTCGTCACAAGATCTGCCCTGGTTGCTCTCGAGCCCCCTTCTCCTGCTTTGGACCTTCTGCGACCGGTTGAGGAACCTACTCCAGGGAGCCTCTCGGATGCTGGGCTAGGCGCTGACGCTGATGGTCTTGGGCAGTTGACTCCAGCACCTTTTCCTTCGTCGCCAAATGCTGCTCCGATCTGTGTTGCTGTGGAAGATTTGCTGCCAGGCGCCGCCCCCCTCTGTTCTCCAACGGGTGTTTCATGGCTAGCTTCTGACCCTCCGCACTCTCCGGCTAACAGACAACAGCCAACTGATTCCGCAAGCAAGCCCTCTGCTACTCCTGTCTGCTCTTCTGTGGGAATGCTGCAGCTGTCCTTGGCAAACCCGCCTCAAGGGGGGGTGTGGCTCTCCAGTCCATGACAGCGAGCTCTTCACGGCCTCTTCAAGTCTACTCCCGACGGCGCCGCCGCTCCATCAACCTCGCCACAACACCGGCAGTGTCAGATGGCCAGCATCTTTTTTTCGAGGGCGTCACCAAGCCGGTCAAGCACCAACTGCCCCGGCCGGTCATTCATAAGAGAAGACCCAAGGCGCCTCCACCAAGCTCGGCTCCTCGGCGCAGTAGGCGTGTGGCCGGAGCTGACCCCTGTTTACCGGGCCCAATTGTTACAGATGCGTAAAAACGTGTTATTAGGAGCCTTGGTCTCGCCGCTAACTCCGAGAAGTTTGGTCGCAAAGCGCCAAAGCTCAAGAGATTTATTTCAAGCTTTTTGACAAGCCACTCTCAGAGGTGCACCTTGCTGCTTTGGTGGCCATTTTTGGTTGGACAGTGCAAGGGGGAGCAGGTTTGCTCATCTTTTTTGACTGGACAGTAACCTTTTAGCTCTGTGTCTGGTCGTTGCCCTTCACACCTTATGAACCCTTCTATTTTGATTTGGAATGCGTGCGGTCTTAATAGTCAGGATCGGCGTAATTCTGTTCGAGATGTCATTCTTTCCTCCAATGCAGAGTTTGTTTGTGTTACAAGCCGGCACAGATGGATGTACCTGCTCGTAAGCTCGAGTTCCCGGCCGAAGACCGGGTCGCAGGCTTGACGAAGAAGAATTCGACATCGCCGCCGGCGCCTTGGGTAGGGCTGTTGTCGGAGCCACCGCCTTATTCCTTGGAAGAATCAAAATGCCAAAAGTCCCTCCTCTCCAGCGCCTCTGCCCTTTTATTCACCTCCCAACCGCATGCATGCATGTAACTAACCGCTCCTTTATTGCAGATCCTATTTTATTGCTTCCTTTCCTAACTAACCGCTCCTTTATTGCAGATCCTATTTTATTGCTCCCTTTCCTAACTAACCGCAGGCTGCTAATTTTATTAACACCAATTAGGCAGCCCGCCCCCAAACAGCCATCTATGGATTAGGCCCCTGGCGCCGCCTGACAAAGACCCTGTCAAGGCCGGCCCTAACATCACTCCCCCCTTCGAAATTCAGCTTGTCCTCAAGCTGACATTCAGGAAAAGAACGCCTGAGAGCAACCGCGTCCATCCAAGTTGCCTCTTCCGCCGATTCGCCCGTCCAATGCACCAAAAACTGACGGTGGCCCTCCACGAACCGCTGACCCAGCAGCTCATATGGTTCTGGCTGGTCCACGCCTGCCGTAGGAAGGAGATCATCCGGAAGATTCACCATCTCCACCGGTGGACTGCCCTTAAAGCGTTTAAGCAAGGAGACATGGAAAACATTATGGATTTGGACTGTTCCGGAAGCTGAAGTTTATAAGCGACTGCGCCAATCCGCTGAAGAACCTGGAAGGGCCTTGGTTCAAGACGAAGAGCCACGAGCTAAGCGCTGCCGGTGACGCTGGAGCTTCAACCAGACCCATGATCCCACCTCAAACGACTCATCGCGATGCTTGCCATCATAATATTGTTTCATCCGGTTCTGAGCTTGGAGCAACTGAAACTTGGCCTGTTGGAGAAGGGCATCGCGGTCCACTAGCGCACAATCCACTGAATCGATAGAAGTGGCGCCTTGATGGTATGGCAGGAGAGGTGGTGGTGATCTTCCATAAACCAGTTCAAAAGGTGTGAGGTGATGGGCAAAATGGAAGGACGTGTTATAGCAATACTCTGCCCAAGGAACCCACTGAGCCCAGGAAGATGGATTAGACGCGGCCAAGCATCGCAAATACATTTCAATAGTTCTGTTGACAACCTCTGTTTGGCAATCGGTTTGGGGGTGATACGCCGTGGAAAGCAGTAAGGTTGTCCCGCTCCGCTTAAACAATCCTTGCCAAAAGGCACTAAGGAACACCGGATCTCGATCGGAAATAATGGATTCCGGGATGCCATGCAACCTCACAATCTGGTCGAAGAAGAGTTTAGCCACGGCAGAAGCTGTCGCCGGTCGAGTGAGAGGCAAGAAATGGGCGTATTTAGATAGCCGATCAACGACAACCAACAATGCAGTTTTACCCTGCGACTTCGGAAGGTCGGTGATAAAAACCATGGAGATATCGGCCCAAATTTGGTGCGGAATGTTCAAGGGCTGTAACAGGCCGGCCGGAGCTTGGGTATTGGCTTTGTGTTGTTGACAAATTGCACACTTGGCCACAATTTCACGCACGAACGCTCTCTGATTCTCCCACCAGTACATTGCGCGGAGTCGATGAAGGGTTTTCTCACTGCCCTCATGTGTCAAATCATGCACAGCTGCGACCATCTTCTCGATTAAAGGTGACGAGCGGGGCACCCAGAGCTTACCATCCCGGTAAATTAGCCCCTCCCTCGACTCCCATTGCACACTTGGTGGCGTCTGATCCGCACTGGACTCCCCCACCTGACTGCCAAGTTGCGCCACCTTTTGTTGCACCTCCGGATTGTGCTTCAATATCTCCAACCACTGCTTACGAGTGACCTCCTGTCCAACCGACAAGGCGACACATATCCCATGTCCCTCCGGAGTCCGGGACAAGGCATCTGCTGCTTAATTATGCTTGCCTGGCTTGTACTCCACACGGAAGTCAAAACCCATCAGCTTAACCAATGTTGTTGCGGGGGTGTGATTAGTGCTTGTTCCAGTAAAAATTTGAGGCTCCCATGATCCGTGCGAACTGTGAATTCCTTGCCCCATAAGTACGGTCGCCAATGACGTACGGCCTTGGATAATCCGATCAGTTCTCGCTCATACGTTGCGAGCTTCCGGTGGCGCTCAGCCAGTTTTCTGCTAACATAAGCAATCGGATGGCCTTGTTGCTGGAGAACTGCCCCGATGCCAGTTCCCGAAGCATCACATTCCACTTCAAACGACAATGAGAAGTTCGGCATCTGTAAGACAGGAGCTGAAGTCAGGGCTGCCTTCAGCCGGCCAAAAGCCTCCTCTGCTGCTGTATTCCACACAAAGCTATTCTTCTTCAACAACGCTATCAATGGATCTGCAATGGTAGCATAGTCCTTGATAAATCTCCTGTAATACCCTGCCAACCCCAAAAAACCACGCAGCTCTGTGACCGTCACTGGACGAGCCCACTCCTCTACTGCCCTGATTTTGGTGGGATCCGCTGCCACTCCCGCGTGTGAGATGAGATGTCCCAGGTAACCAATCTGCTCTTGCGCAAAAGCACACTTAGACTTCTTCAGATACAACTGATTTTCCCTGAGCTGCTCCAACACCGCTCTCACATGTTCCCTGTGCTCCTGGAGTGTCCTGCTGTATATTAATATATCATCAAAGAAAACCAACACGAACTTACGCAGACAGTCCTGAAGCACTTCGTTCATCAAGGCCTGGAAGGTGGAAGGCGCATTGGTCAGGCCAAACGGCATCACGAGGAACTCATAGTGTCCGTGATGCGTCTGAAAAGCCGTCTTCTGAATGTCGGCCTCATTCATACGAACTTGATGGTAACTAGACCTCAAGTCCAATTTAGAGAAATAGCGGGCGCCCCCCAATTCATCCAGAAGCTCTTCTATTATCGGTATCGGAAATTTGTCCTTGATGGTCTTCGCATTCAGAGCCCGGTAGTCCACACAAAATCACCACGTTCCATCCGCTTTTTTCACTAGTAAGACAGGTGACGAGAATGGCGATTGGCTTGGCCTGATAATGCCCTGCTGTATCATCTGTTCACATTGCCGTTCTATCTCATCCTTCTGTCTGTAAGGGTACCGATATGGTCTCACGGCCACTGGATCTGTCCCTATTTCCAATGGTATGCGGTGGTCACAAGCTCGGGCAGGCGGAAGCCCTTGCGGTTCCTCAAAAACGTCCCTAAAATAGTCCAGGAGAGATTCAAAAATTTGTGCTTCCTCGCCACTGATCTGCATCACACCCGCCCCCCTCTTCTTGCGCAAACCCTGCAGTTTGACCTCTTCTCCTTGGTCTTCAAACTCCATGGTTAACTCCCCAAAGTCCCACCTCAAGCTACCGAGCGTTTTCAACCACTGGACCCCTAAGATCAAATCAAAAGTGTCCACTGGCAGCACCGTGAATGGAGCTGAGAACCGCCTCTTTTGAATGGTGAAATCCACCTCCAGGTGCCCCAGACAAGGCAAATGCCATCCATCCGCCACCTTGACCCGCTGGTTTCCCTGCATGCCAGTCCTCTCCTTCCCCTTCACTTCTAACTGCCGAGCAGCGTAAGCACTAATGAAGTTGTGCGTACTTCCGCTGTCAATCAGTCCCAACCACTTCTTTCCTTCCATCTCAATCTCTACTTGCATTGTCTCCCCTTGTTTTGGTCCCACCGCTGCAATCATTGACAGTGCTGCCTCAACTGCGACCTCGGGATCTAATTCTTCCTCCACATTCTTCTCTTCCACCTCTTCTTCCACCTCCAAATGAAACAACCGTTTGCATTTGTGGCCGCGGGTATAGACTTCATCGCAGTTGTAACAAAGTCCTTTCGCCCTCCTCTCAGCCAAGCCCGATCCGTGACAGCAGAAGTCGGTGGGGAGCCGATCCCGCCGTACTACGTGTCTTGGCTGAGATGGGGGCGCCTACAAGCGCCCAAACATCCTCCTCCTGCTGACATTCCCCTGTTGGTCGAAGTTGAGCCACCCTGGTTTCTACTGTCTGACGGAACAAACCCTCCAGGTGCTGTTCTGGATCCTCCCCCAAGCATCGACGTTCCACCCGCCATGGGCGCACTATTCATCGGAGCATTCCCGGGACGGGGTGTCAGGTCTCTCCCGCGCCCTGTTTGCGTCCAGCTTCGCATGGCCTCTGCGATCCAAGCCTCCTTCCTCGCTTCCGCCTCCCTGGCAGCCCCAACAGCTTCCGCTAGGTCACGTGGGCGCTCCCTCCGAACCTCCGCTCCTATAGCTCGGGTCAACCCAGCCATAAATAGCTCAATCTGATCTGTCCTCCGCATTCCGGGAACCCTCGCCAAAAGCCTCTGGAACTCTCTAGCATACTCATCCACACTCTGATTTTCCTGTTTGAAATTTGCTAGATCCCCTAACGGACCAACACTAGCTTGGCGCGTAAATCTCTGTATGAAAGCCTCATAAAAATCCTCCCAAGCAATCCATGGTTCTTCTTCTTGCTAATTGTCCAGCATATCCTGCGCCTCCCCAGTTAGATGCAACCCGGCAATCTCTACCCATTCCTCCTCCTTGATCTTGTGAACACGGAAATAGCGCTCACAACGACGCAGCCAACTCAATGGGTCTACTTGGCCATCGTATTCTAGTAGATCAAGCCGAGGTAGACGGGGGGTCCATCGCCGATCCTCCTCTTCTTCTTCCCGACCATGGCTTCCCCTCCGTGCTGGCGTCCTTTCACCCCGCCGACGTCCTCCTGCCACTCTGCTCCCTCCTCCATGCGCCTGATACACCTCCTGGACGCCCTTCTCTGTCATTACCTTGGGATCTGTCATCCTAGGGTCAGTAACCAGCGGCGCCCTCTCCTGCTCTTCCGCAACCTTGCCCTTCCAAGCCCTCATCACCTCCCCAAACATCTCCTTCAACTCTTTGATGTCTGCCTTCACTTCCTTCATTTCTCCTTCAAGGCCGGTCATCCTCCCCTCCATCTGGATCGATCCGCCACGCCGCTTCGACGTGTCTGGCTCTGATACCAAATTGTTACAAGCCGGCACAGATGGATGTACCTGCTCGTAAGCTCGAGTTCCCGGCCGAAGACCGGGTCGCAGGCTTGACGAAGAAGAATTCGACGTCACCGCCGGCGCCTTGGGTAGGGCTGTTGTCGGAGCCACCGCCTTATTCCTTGGAAGAATCAAAATGCCAAAAGTCCCTCCTCTCCAGTGCCTCTGCCCTTTTATTCACCTCCCAGCCGCATGCATGCATGCAGATCCTCCTTTATTGCAGATCCTATTTTATTGCTTCCTTTCCTAACTAACCGCTCCTTTATTGCAGTTCCTATTTTATTGCTTCCTTTCCTAACTAACCGCAGGCTGCTAATTTTATTAACACCAATTAGGCAGCCCGCCCCCAAACAGCCATCTATGGATTAGGCCCCTGGCGCCGCCTGACAAAGACCCTGTCAAGGCCGGCCCTAATAGTTTGCTTACAAGAAACAAAAGTTGCAGTCGTCACACAGTGGTTATTCCTGTCAGTGTTTGGCTCCAATTTTGATAATTTTGTGGCCCTGCCAGCTACTAGCACTTGTGGTGGTATTTTGATAGCCTGGAAGAGCTCGGTCGGTCAAGTTTTAGCCTCTCGTTTGGATTCCTTTTCTGTGTTAGTCCAGTTCTGCGAGCAAGAAGGGCGAAGCTAGTGGTTCACAGGGGTCTATGGTCCTCAGGAAGATGATGACAAAATTCTTTTCCTGCAAGAACTGCGAGTTGTCCGTGCCCCTCTGTTCAGGGCCTTGGTTGGTCCCTGGTGGTTTCAATCTCATTTACCAAGCGACAGATAAGAACAATGATAATCTGAACCGGGCAATGATGGGAAGATTTCGGCTTTTCCTCGATGACAATGAGCTCAAAGAGATCCCACTCCTAGGGCGTAAATTTACTTGGTCAAATGAACGTGCTTCACCAACTTTGGTCCAGCTTGATCGTGCTTTCTGTTGTGTGGATTGGGAGGATATTTTCCCTGATTCTCTTTTGCAAAGCTCTGCCTCTGGAATTTCTGATCATTGCCCTCTCCTTTTGGGTTTGCAAGTGAAAACCCAAGCTAAACGTCGCTTCCATTTCTCGAGTTTTTGGACCAACCTTCCGGGTTTCTCCGAAATAGTGCAACAAAATTGGGATGCCCCCCCGTCTTGGCTTTATGTCTGGTGGAGCGTTTTTTCCTAAAGCTGCTTCGTCTCAGTAAGGATTACAAAAGGAGCCAACAGAAGGTTGGCAATGTCAAGATTCAGCTTAGCATTGCCAAAGAGATCCTTCACCGAATTGAGATTGCTAAGGACTTTCGAGCCCTTTCCTTCAGTGAAGACTGGTTAAGGAAAAAACTCAAGTCGCTTTGTCTTGGTTTGGCTTCTCTTGAGCGAACCATCGCCCGGCTACGCTCCCGGATACTCTATCTTAGGGAAGGGGATGCAAACACTTCTTTCTTCCATCAGCATCCTGTTTTCGCAAGAAGAAGAATTTTATTGCAATACTACAGGTGAAAGACCATGTTTTTTCTGCTCAGTCTGAGAAGCAGGATGTTGTTCTGGATTTCTTTGACAATCTCCTCGGGTCAGCGGAGCACAGGGATTTTTCTCTTGATTTCTCAAATCTGAATATTCAGCAGCATGATCTTTCTTCCTTGGAGGAGCTTTTTTCTGAGCAAGAAGTTTGGGCAACCGTTAAGGACATGCCGCTGGACAAAGCTCCTGGGCCGGATGGTTTCACAGGACGTTTCTATAAGTCCTGTTGGGAAATTATCAAAGGGGATGTGATGAATGCTTTGGCAGCTGTGCAGCAAGGTCATGTGTCCAATTTTAAGCTTCTTAACATAGCTTTCATTACTCTTTTGCCCAAGAAATTGGATGCCATTCAAGTAAAAGATTACTGGCCCATAAGCCTTATTCACAGTTTTGCTAAGTTGGTTGCTAAACTCTTGGCCAATCGGTTGGCTCCTCTACTGCCCAGCATGGTCTCAATTAATCAAAGTGCCTTTGTCAAAGGAAGGAGTATTCAAGACAATTTCCTGCTTGTCCAGCAAATGGCTAGGTGTTTGTACAATAAGCGGGAGCCTCACTTAATTCTCAAGCTTGACATTTCAAAAGCTTTTAACTCGGTCTCTTGGTCCTTTGTTATTGAGCTGCTCCAGTACTTGGGCTTTGGAAGGCGTTGGTGTAATTTAATTTGTCTGCTGCTCGCAACCTCTTCCACAAGGGTCTTGGTTAATGGTGAACCGGGGCGGGTGTTCTACCATCATCGGGGCCTCAGGCAAGGCGATCCCTTGTCTCCAATGCTTTTCATTTTAGTTATAGACATCCTGAATGCACTTGTGGTTAAAGCTGAAGGAGGACATCTGCTCCAACCCCTTGCTGTCCAACAAGCGCAGCATCGGATTTCTCTTTATGCTGATGACGTAATTTTGTTCCTCAAGCCCACTCGAGATGATATCTCCCTTGTCAAGCGGATCCTAGACATTTTTGGCCATGCTACTGGTCTCAAAACCATATCTTGAAAAGTCCAGTCACTCCTATTCAATGCTCTGATGAAGATTTGGAGATTGTCTCAGATTTGTTATCCTGTGAGATAAAGGGTTTCCCTTGCGCTTACCTTGGTCACCCTCTCACGATTCGCAAGCCTTCCAAGATTGACCTGCTGCCATTAATTGACAAGGTTGCTGACAGCCTTCCGAGTTGGAAAGCCTTGCTTTTGAACCGCGTTGGTCGCCTTGTGTTGGTTCGAGCAGTGCTGACTGCTATCCCTATATACCTTATGATGGCAATGGACCTACCCAAATGGGTAATCAAAGCTATTGATAAAAGACGAAGGGGTTTTCTTTGGAAAGGTCAGGAAAATGCAAATGGTGGCAGCTGCATGGTTGCTTGGGATCGAGTTTGCTGGCCACTTCATTATGGAGGTTTAGGCATTCACAACCTCGAGTTTTTAGGTTGGGCTCTTTGCTTTCGGTGGTTGTTCAAGTGCCTCAAAATGCACATGCTTTGTTCAATATAGCGGTGGAGACTCTGATTAGCAATGGGGAGAGTACCAAATTCTGGATTGACCGGTGGTTACACGGCATAACTGTTGCTGAATGGGCTCCCAACCTTTCATCACTAATTCCCAAAAGAATTAAGAAACATTGCACAGTGGCGCAGGCCTTAAACAATAGAAGGTGGGTGTTTGATATTAGGGGTGACTTGACTGTTCAGGTGATAGTAGATTATTTACAGATTTGGAGTTTGGTTGACGGAATAGCCCTGCAACAGGCTGTGCCCGATCTGAATAGGTGGAAACTCTCAAAATCTGGCTCTTATTCCAGTAGATTAGCTTATAACACTTATTTCCTCGGCTCAATCAGTTTTGCGCCGTGGAAGAGAATTTGGAAAAGCTGGGCACCGCTGCATTGCAAATTCTTTATATGGTTAGCTGTCCAAAATCGTTGTTGGACAGCCGACCGCCTTGCCATACGTGGACTATCCCATCCAGTTGTCTGCCCTTTTTGTGATCAAGAGGAGGAAACTATCCAGCATGTGTTGATCTCCTGTGTTTTTGCTCGGCAAGTGTGGACTCTCATTTTGCAGAATTTGGGGATGCTTGCGATGGCGCCACAATCTTCAGTGATCAATTTCTCAAGCTGGTGGGGTCAAGCCATCAAAGGCGTGCCTAAACACTTATGGAAGGGCCTGAGTTCTTTGATCATTCTTGTAGCTTGGGAGTTATGGAAACACCGGAATGATTGCGTTTTGAATGGTGCTAGTCCGAATGTTTCTAGGTTACTGCAGACAATTGAGAATGAGAGTAACCTTTCGCACTCTGCCGGAGCTCGTGCGCTCCAAGAACTCCGGATGTCTACCCCAGACGTGTAGTTCCATGTTAGTGGGGTGGGTGTGTGTGCGCGTGTTTGTGGTTGTGTGGGGGTGTGCGTGCGCGCGTGTTTATGTTTGTCTCTGTTATCCTTTCTTATTTGAAATGAAATGCAGTGCTCCTGCGTTTTCGAGAAAAAAACATTTATTAAACAAGCGTATAATAGGAAGGAGTGAAATATGCCTTGTAGAATGACTTGTATTTTTAGAGAAAAGTTCACATGTCTAAAACGAACTATGTTTACAATCGAGGACGTGTAAGCTATTTCTTTCTGCCTATCCCATGGCTTTCATTGATTTTCAGACTTGAGTACTGTTATGATGCGTTTGGTTATGAAGCATTTGGCGTCTGTAGCTACAGCTGGGCCGGCAGCAAGGAGGTTCAAACAGGATATCAACAACCAGCTTCCAATTATTTTATTTGTTGTATCACAAACAGTTAGGTGTGGTTAAGTTGTTAGAATAATAACAATAAATTAGCAAGCATGAGTGCATGACTATTAAAGTTTCCTTGGAACCCTTGACCTTAAGAAAGAAAAGTTATTAGTCTTCCCCTATTTTCTCTATCTCATCTTAGGGCTTAGGCTGGCTGAGCCAGCATGGCGGGATGAGGGGCATCTTGCGTGAAGGGTGCAGGCAGTTGCTTACTCCTTATAGTTATAATCTACGCTCCTATACCCAGGCAGGCAGGCACATGACAGACCATTCCTTTCAATAGGAACATGTGTTTGCACCTGATGTATTTTCTTGGCTTACTGCTTCTGTAGAATTTCCATTGCCGTGTAAACAATGACTGCAGAGCCCTTTTCCTCTTTTAGCTAATACTTGCATTTATATCATATACTTTCTACGAAAAGGTTTGTTCTGTTTCCAATGTAACTGTGTCACAACTTACAAGGACATGCATGTCCATTAAAAGAAGTTATCTGTGTATGTGTGTCAAGTTCATGGAGGCACAGCAGTGGATGGGGTTGCTGCTGGAAATGTTGGAACAGGAAGGAATAAGTGGAATGGTGGCATTAACTTGTACAGAGTAGGGAGATGGGGCTTGAGGTGAAACTGTTGGAGATATTCCCTAGAGGCAATTATATTGATGATTATATTTCCTTATGATCATGATTTATTATCTTGTTCCTTGAATAATGTCATTATTATTTATAATCAAGTATATAACTTGTTTGTGAAACTCTATATATGACTTTGTGATGATTATTTTAAAGTGATCGCTATTCGATAAACATATGAGGATACATATGAATAGACTAGCATATGTATTGGTTGATGATCATGTTTCACGGGTTATAGGTATGGATATATCAAACCAATAATATGGACACATGTTAGAAACATGGAGTTGGATCGACCCACCTTGAGACCATGGTTATTAGAACGTCGTTTAAACGACGTTTAAACGACGTTTAAACGAGAGAACGAGCCCCAGGCCTGGAACGTCCGAGCGTTCTGCCGATGCAGTCTAGAATGTTCTGGAATGTCCGGGAAACGTCGCGAAAACATCTAGAACGTGCGTTTCGGACGAAACGGGCGTTCTAGGTCGTTTTGGCGTCTGAAATTAGTGATGGGCCTGAGCGCGTGGGGTACTTGGAGAAGGGGGGAAAAACCGAATCGGGAGTTCGGGACAAACCCTAGCCATCAATGGAGGTCGGGGGAACCAGTGGAGGCGGAGAGAGAGGGGTTAACCTAACCCTAGCGCGCCGCGCGTCACCATAGCGCCGCGAGCCGCCGTCGCTGCGCCGCAAGGTCGCCGCCGCGTCGCTAAGCGTCGCGGGCCGGCGTCGCCTGCGCCCGCAAGGTCGCCTGCCGCGTCTCCCGCTCCTACCGTCGTCGCCCGCGCCCGCCGTTGTCGCCTGCAAGGTCGCCGTCTCTTGATCTCTTCGCTCCCCTTCTCTGTGACGCGAATGGAAGGAGTGAAGTGAATGGGAGAGTGAACGAATGGGAGGAGTGAAGTGAATGGGAGAGTTTGAAGTGGTTGACTTGCGTTGGTTCTTACCCCTTTACCAAGCTGCCAAATGACCTTACCCTCGGCCTTTACTGGTTATGCAAGGGATACATGGGAGAGATGCATAGCATATGGCCTCAAATTATATGGAAAAAGACTACAAAATAAGGTACATATGTGATATATCTTTGCTCTCATATTCGTTTTACAATGGTGCCTAAAACTACGTTCCAACGTCCGTTTAAACGTTTAAAAGTTAAAAAGGGGGTAGGTCGTTTCGTTCTCGTTTTACATTTTAATAACCTTGCTTGAGACACTGCGATAACGTTGTAATCTTACTTGTCATCAGTTGGTCTCATTAATGTGTGCGCTATATTCTTAGACTTGGGGTTGACGCATGTACTCGAGATGTGTAATGACTTACTCAGGGGTTGCCAAACGCTACTTCGTAACTGGGAGTTATAAAGGTGGCTTTTGGGTTTGTCGTGAAGCATGTTGCGAGGCATGGTCGATCAAGATAGGATTTCCCCTCCATACAACGGGAGAGATATCTCTAAGCCTCTCAAGTGGTCGGATTTTGGAAATGCATGTCCATGCTACTCGCGGTTAAAAGTTAACCGTAGCGGGGATTCTGAGTCACGTAATGAAGAAAGAGTGGTCAAGCTAACTAAACAAGGATGGCACATACTCGCCATGAGTTTAATCGATATCATGAGGCAAAGTGAAATGCCTGTGCTTCGTCGCCTCGCCTGGACGCCCCAGGCAAGGCCAGGCGGCGTGACTAGGGCTGGCTTGGGGGGGGGTGTCTAATAACCTAGCAACTAGACTTGGCAGCGCCCAACTTCAGTGCTGGCTGCGGAGGCTTGGTGTGGAGAGGGAGAACTGGAGAAGCAGATCCGTCGTCGCGTGATACAAACCAACGCGGGATGCGCCTGTTCGTATGCACGTGCCCGGCCGGAGACCGGATCACAAGCTACCCGACGAAGAGCTCGTCGCAGCGGCTAGCGCCCGAGTATTGGCTGTTTTCAGAGCCACCGTCTGAGATTAGTTTTGCGGCATCAAAAGCATGCCTTTTCTTTCCTTCCTTTCTTATTTATAATCGCAAAGACAACTCACGCCACACCTAGCCGTTTATAGCTAGCAATACTTCCGAAACTCACGCACCCAATTTGATCCTAAGTAACCTCCCAGATTTTAATCCTGATTAATCTCCTCTCAACGCGGCTACCCACCTGCATGGATTTTCCGGCGGCCAGCGCGTCTTGATTCCCGGTTGTTGCAATATCCTCTCGTGCATTGCTATCCTTTCCTGTGCGAGATGTCTTTGGTGGCGCCTGTGCCGATTCGATGCTGCGTTGGCGCCTGAAGTACACCCGATCCAACGTGTGGCCCATATCATCGCGCCACCACCTCCAACGGCCGGCGAGGACAGGTGGCGCGGCTAGGGTGCTGAGCTTGGCGCAGGGAGGGATAAGGAGATCCGCCGTCGTCACCAATCGCCTCCACCGCAGCTCCAGCCGACCAGCCGTCGCCCCACGCCGTGCTCTGCTCTAGCCGCCGCTCTGCCTTGCGCGTGGGGCGACGGTTGGTCGGATGGAGCTTGCTCTGATGTTGATCTGTTGCTCTGAGCCTCTGATGTTGCTTTAATGTTGATGCTTGAAGCCTTGAATGCTTGATGCTGTGAAATATCTGAGGCATGGAGTAGAGCACAGATGTTGCTCTGATGTTGATGCTTGAATGCTTGATGCTGTGAATGATTTAGGCATGGAGCAGAGTGCTTGATGCTTGAATGCTTGATGTTGTATGCTTGTATGAAATCATTGAGATGTGAATGACTGATCTCTGATGCTTGCTGTGAATCTGTGATGCTGTGAAATGTGAAGGCTTGGCTTGCTTGATGCTGTGAAAGTGAATGAATGATGCTAGCTATGATGGCTTGATGGCTGATGCTTACTATTGCTTTGTGCTTGATGATTGATGCTGCTGCTGTGCTGTGATGCTTCATGCTATTGTTGTGAACTTGTGATTCTTGCTGTGCTTGCTGTGATGCTTCATGCTATTGTTGCTTTGTGCGTGATGATTGATGCTATGGCTTTGTACAGGTGCATGGCTGATCAAACTCCAAGTGCCGCTATTGTCGAGGGGGGGTGATGCTAGCCAAGAGGAGGCATACGATCCATCCAAGGATCTAAGGCGGAAGGCGAAGTCGAAGGATCCTGGGTGGAAGTATGGATTTTGGCTGCAATGTATAATGTGCTGAAAGCAAATGCATTCGGGCATCAAGAGGTTGAAGTAGCACCTTGCCACGGAAAGCAAATGCATTCCAGTACCCCCTATTATGTGAGTTTTCTTCTTTGCACTTCCTAGTTAATATTTTACTAACTGGTTAAAGGCTATACCTGCAAACTAGTTCAAGCTCCAATGGTCGCCTAACTAGCGCCTAGGCGTCAAGGCGCCACGGAGGCAACTCGCCTCACTGTGGCGCCGTGATAACCATGAAGTCAGCATGTCTTGCTAGAGACCGCTACTGATTAATGGTCGAGTAAAAGTACTCGAGCCATGTTCAAGTATACGTGAACCTATAGGGTCACACGTATAAAGGGTTGGGACCTAATTCGGATGGTAATCCGTATTCTGATGAGTCACAAGTTCCTAATGGGCCTCTAATGTACCCATTATGGGGCATCTATATAAAGGGAGGGGGTGGTGGCTTTATGGTTATGAGACACCATAGGAATTCGGAATTCTCGAAACCCTAGCCACCACACCTCATGCGCCTAGAACCGTGCAGTCGATGCTAGCACTTCGGCACGTGGTGTTCCTGCCCTGTACGTGTGGATACCTTGGAGGTGTCGTTGCGAGGCAATGCTAGGACAATCCGCAACCTGTGACGGTCACGAGGATGATCCATAATCTGTGACGGTCAGGAGGAGCTATTGGAGGAGGCACGAGGTTAGTACGACTACAACCACACCAGCGCGCTACATCGACTCCTTTCGCTACGGGTTTGCGCATCTAGTGGTAATTCCGTGATCTATAACTTGCAGTGGTTTCTTGGTTACGTGGTAGAAAATTTTGATTTTATTTTAGAGTAGCATACCCGTTCTCCATTTGGAACAATAAGGAATGGCTTGTTGGTGGTGTAAGATATGTGAAGTGATGTTGTGAGAATTTGTAAGGCCCTGTTTGGTACGGTTCCAGATTCTAGTAGAAACGGAAATGGTTCCAGATTCTTGGTAGAAACGTTTCAGGTTGGATTATGTGAATCGGGTGGAACGGGGTTGAGACCGATTCGGCCACAGAGTGGAAAAAGAAGAAACAATCCGAGGAGAATCGTTCCGAGCTTTAGCCCGTTTGGTTGGGTTTCTTCCAGAATCTAGTAGAAACAGCCCGGTTCCAAGTTGCCAAATGGAGCCTAAGAAGAGGCAGAGGTCGACCTAGACTAACATGGGAAGTAGTAGTTAAAGGAGACTTGAGGGATTGGAACGTTTCCAAAGATTTACCATTGGATAGGAGTGGATGGAAGTTAGCGATCCACATACTCGAACCGAAGGTTTAGGGGTTTTATTGACTTTGATTGGGTTTATTTTCTAGCCTACCCCAACTTGTTTGGGACAAACGACTTGGTTGTTGTTGATGTTTTGAGAATGAGATGGTGTGACCAATTATGATTATGAATTTAACAAAAAAAAATAGGCCACTCTTGTCATGTTGCATAAGGCAATAAGGATTTTTGAGTGTTTTTTCTTTCCAAAGAAAAGGCATGATAAGATATTGCAATAAACATTTTGCAATAACAGCTGGTGAGCTTTACATCCACCCTGGACCAAATTTCTGTACTTAGCTTTTGCACATGACCATGTCAGAACACCCTGTCTGCTATTGCATCATGTGCCAAGGATATATATTTTTTTAAAAAAGAACTGAAGTATCCTGATGTTTGTTTCAAATCATTTCAGGTAATGAACAAGGAACAAATATTTCTTTTCTGTCGATGATTTCCGCTCTCTATCAAAATATATTATGATTGTTTGAAGTTCTCTTATAATGAATCATCCTTTTTATTTGTTGATTATTTTAACAAACAATCTTTTCAGGAGTTTCGATCCTTGATAGTGATAGTTCTGGTGTCACTTTGGAGCTTGAGTTGCAGTGGGATGGTAATCCCAACATAGTACTTGACATCCAAACAACACTTGGAATTTCACTTCCTGTACAGGTAATTCACAATTGTTGCAATATAAAATTAAAACAAATAAGGGTATATAGAACACTGCAGCATAAAACATAATGCTAAGTGGTCCACTAAGGAGCATACTTGTTTTTTGTCAAGTACAAAACATGTAGCAGTTATACTTGTGCCTAGCAAATGCAATTTTAAGAATTTCAATTTTCTTATAATTAGAATTGAATGTACACACTATTTTTGGTTTCAATTTGTGAACTGGAGAAGGAAATACATTGTCACAATTGACTGAGCTGCATTATTGAGGCTTTATTCACTAAACTGTGTTATGCTACACTAATCTTGTCATATAAGTAGTTTTTTAGATCATGGTATAACCTTATATAAAGCAATTAGTATCTTTTTCTGAGCTTTTCCATCTTTAGGTGAAAAATATTGGATTCACAGGAGTACTTCGGCTAGTCTTTAAGCCTCTGATTGCTGAATTCCCCTGTATTGGAGCTATTTGTTGCTCTTTGAGAGAGAAGGTACCACAGTTCCTTTTGATCTTTTGTTCATGGAAATGATCATAGTAGATTGCATGATTGTCATTAATTTGACTGTAGAGCAAGGTGGATTTTACCCTCAAGGTTATTGGTGGTGAAATGACAGCAATTCCTGGAATTTCTGATGCAATTGAGGTTTGCAAACCCCTACATTGTCATCTAATACTTTAATATATATACTTCTGCGAAAAATTCATTTTTTAAAACAATTCAGGGAACTATACGAGATACCATTGAGGATACACTTACATGGCCTAATCGCATAGTTGTTCCCATTGTGCCAGGAGATTATAGGTATTTAATAGCTTTGATGATTTGCGAGTATAATTGAATGTCTTGTCTTGGGAGTAGTGACAGTATGCCTTCTATTTTCAGTGACTTGGAGCTGAAACCGGTAGGATTATTAGAAGTAAAACTTGTGGAAGCTAGGAACTTGACAAACAAGGACCTTGTTGGAAAGTCTGACCCTTTTGCTGTTCTATACATACGCCCATTGCGTGAGAAAACGAAGAAAAGCAAAACATTAGTAAGTGAGATGCATTCACCTGATCAAGACAGTTAAACTACATCCTTTACGTCAAAAAAAAAACTACATCCTCACATTTACTCTGCTGCAGAACAATGATTTGAACCCAATCTGGAATGAGCACTACGAATTTGTGGTCGAGGACACATCTACCCAGCATCTGACTGTGAAAATTTATGACGACGAAGGGATTCAGCCTTCAGAGATCATTGGTTGTGCTCGAGTAGACTTAGCAGACCTTCAGCCCGGAAAGGTGAAAGATATTTGGTTGGACCTCGTGAAAGACCTGGAAATTCAGCGGGATAGGAAACCTCGTGGTCAGGTCAGTTGGTGCACTTTTGAGCATAACTTCTCTATTCCAGGTACATGTTATTAATATATGTGTTAAAACCATAGAATTGGCCCTGTAATCTGCACCATTATGGTTTCATGGCATTTGTTTTGACGGGGATTTCATGGCATTTGCTATTTACCATTATGAATGTAATGTTGAGAACTGTGTAAGACTTGCTAAGTAACATTACTTCCACTTTTGCAATTAATGTTTTCTTTAAAAAAATTAGTGAAAAGATTTTATGTGAGATATTAATAATAACCAAGTCTACTCAAGGCGTCTACCATGTGTGCCGTCAGCTTACTTGATTAGGAAACTGACACTGTACACCATCACCTTACTTAATTAGAAAATCCAAAGCGTGTGGAGCCACCTTATTGACATTCTCACCTTCCAACGATGCCTCACCTTATTGACATTCTCACAGTCCCTCTTTGTCACCATGCTACCACCAATCTTATCCTTGATTCCCTTGACCCCTCTCTGACTGGTGCCTTGGAAGATAGCTGTTGAATGAGAGGAGAGGTGGGGCAGATAAGACTAGAGAAAATTCCTCCTATGCCACTGAGAGTTAAACTAATCCCATATTTGCCACTGAAAAAATGTGCTTCCTTCCATGCCACCGAGTTCGTCATTTGTGTTGTTCCATGCCACTACCATCAGTCTACCATGAGGATGCTGTTAAGTGCGTCGTGAAAAGGTGCTTCTACCCTTCTTATTCATCCTCCCCTTCCTCTTTTTCTTCTTCTATTGCTCCTCTTTCTTCTCTCTTCCTAACACCACATTGCTGGTGAGCACGAAGCTCGGCCACCACCGGCTCTCCTGCACAGCCTTCCATGCCTGCTCTTCCTGTGGGCACTTGGAAACATGGATCGGCCCTCATTTGTGCGTTGGATTAGAAGTAACACTCATACTCCACTTAAGTGTATGCTCACTGCCACTAATAATCTCGTGCACGGAATGTTAACCAGATGGCCCTCACTCAAACAAATACGAACCACTTGATTATCATCGTACACACTTACGCATCCAAGAGTTCCGATTCTTTTCTGAAGAACCATGCCAAGGTCCGGGCGTAGCACATGCCGGTCGCCTCAAAACCTTGGTACCGCCCACACCCAACGAGGGGTGTGCGTTGCAGTAGACAAGGAATGACGGTCGCTCATGTCCACTCGCGTCGGATGGTTGAGGACAGTTTCGAGTACCCGGATGTGTCCAGCGCGAGTTCCCAAGATCAAAGCCTAGCGCCCACATATCCCGCATTCGAGATGATTCATTACACACACATGTAATTGACATAGCATAAAAGTAGACTAGAAGCTATTGCATCTACTTAATATTACAAGTTCATGGCCGACCGGCCAAATATAACACATAAGAGAAATGCAACGAAAATAAAGTGTAAACCAAAAGCGGGACAACGGTATGCCCATCCATAACCCAGAGGCAACCGACTGGAGAGAAACCCCAGTTTATCCGTCAAAGTAGTCGTCTGTCCCCGGTGCGAAGTATCATCGGGAACCTTTTCATTACCTTCGTCTAAACATTTTAAATTGAGCAAACGGTGAGTACACGTATGTACTCGTAAGACTTTAGTGTATGAAAATAAATATACTTACATGATTAATCCAAAGGAATCAAGCTTCTACACTAGGTTTATTTTCAGTATAAGGCAAATTTTATTTGCATGTGAGCAGTTTAACAAACGGTAATAGAAATGTAAAGAGCATTTGATATGTAACTTATAACAGTAAGTAGAGCATATTTACAACGTTTCTATGACCCTCCATGGCCACGAACAACGGGATAATCACAGCCAAAATAACTTAAACAATAAGCCAACCCGTTACAACACATTTTTCCAAAATCTTTGTAGAAACAACGCTATACTTGGCATTATTTCCCCAAGTTGCTCTTGACCGTGAGCACGGCTAATTAATTAGATTTAAATCTCTGCAGAGAGTGTACACTTTACCCACATGACTTATTCTAGCAATCATGTCAACTATGCAACTCTATACTTGTCGTACCCGTTTACTAGATTGTGATGAAACCGTTCAATTCGTTAGAGCCTAGCCTTGCACTAGCTTCGGTGATGTCTAACCCTTGCTACGGTAGTGGAAATTCCGACCCGTACGTACAGTACTAACAATGGTATATACCCCATCGAGTCCTATGAAAATCCAAACCCGTACACACAGTACTAATGATGGTTTACGCTCTATCGTGTTCTTTACCCCATAGTAAGGCACGCACTGTTGTATTGGAATGTTTTGGTCCCAACGCCTCGGTGAAGGGAGCACCTACAAACAATACCGTACACCCGGTTCATCCTCACTACTTCGGCCTACCAAAATGCAAGGCTAAACCCTAACCACTTTACTAAGTTAAGGCTATCCCATACTAGCGTATGTGGTTGCACAAATTGACTCAGGTGAAAATATCAAGTTCGGTGCTTAGGTTGACTCGAGCGAGGATCTCCCCCTTCTACTTGCAAGCATATCCCTTGCACAACTAGTTATAATATATCTCGCCCATGTCCAAATCATAAGTTTTATTTTCATTTTTAGTAGAATATCAACGGCCTTTGATCATGTCCAAAATATTTTAAAATTGACCAACTAGCATATCCATCCTTTCAACTTCTATAGCATGACTAAGCAAATGCAGTTATTACTCGGTTATACCCATTTAACATTTCATAGAATGACTAAGCCTACCTTAGGGTTTAACAAGATTCTCATATCAATATAATTAAGGAAATCCCACAACGTTAGGTATGCAACTACCGATTCCCACAATACTGCAACTTTACAGAAGTTACAAGCATGCATAATAATTTGATAAATCAACATAGACACTGTAAAATATGGGATCAAAAAATGATCAAAAGAGGGTGCTTGCCTTGCTTCTCGTTGTCAAGTGTGTAATCGGGATCGGTGGCGGGATCATCGTCAATGAACTCTGATTCATTGGTAGCTACACGTTGCTCGAGAAGAAGTATAACGAAACAACAAAATGATCGGCTTTAAAATGGAGCAGAAAGTAATCAGGTGTAAAAATCAATTGAAACTTACTAAAAGTAATGTGTGTGGCCTTAAGATTGTAGGGTTATCATATTGTGCATGTTAACTCAATTAGTCCTCTAATTCGCGGATTGATCATTTTTATACTATGAAGCCAAAAGGGAAGCTAGGGTTACTCCTAGGGCATGGGTTCTTGACTTTTATGTTTATGTTATTCTTATTTCTCGAATTCAAGAATCTAAGATTACAATTATATTTAAGATTAACTACAAATTCAAGAGGCTAAAATTATTTGGGTTCATTTAAAACGTAGTACCGGTTATCTTGTAGTGGTATACATGTATAAAACATAATTCATGGGTTCATGCATAAAGAAGAGTGTTAAGGCAACTTAGATCTAATGTTTAAGCTACTGTTATAGGACCTTGATTTTGTGATTTTACATTAAACTAAGCTTTATTTTAAAGGTTTTAAGGTCTATTTGCATTAATGGTTTATATTTCGCATTTTTCAATGTTGCTTGAATCTTTCCAAGTCCTAAACATATATAATAGAGCATAAGTTCAAATTATTTTTGCATACACAGTAAGAGCAACATCTTGAAAAGCCCTAGGAATTGGTTTCACTCAATTTGAACTTTATTTGCACAAGTTATAAACATTTAAACTTTTCCATGTATTGAAATTCAACTATTTTAGCATTTGTTACAAATTAAGTCCATATTCAAATATTTTTACATATTTGGAGAGCTTATGACCTCAGGATTGTGATAAAATTTATCTCATCAAATTTTGAGTTGATTTGTGAAATTTTATATGGAGCACATTTTCGGCCTATAGTTTAATCTTGAGCTCATTTACTGTACAGTGACCAAAACTAAAATATTTTTACATATTCAGATTCCTCATGATTTTACATGAATTTAGAGACTTGTCTGACAGAATTTGGAGTTTCCTAGCAATAGTTATTCAAGTTTGAATGCATTCGGTTTTGAAAAATCCAGGAAAAATGGAAAATATGTTTTCCAATTTTAAAACCGTATTTTGCTTTTTCAGGGGATTTCAAATCTCGCCGCGCCGACTGATAAGTGGCCCCACTTGTCAGTGTGCGCGTGAGCGCGGCTAGTGACGGGCCGGGCTCGTGTGTTGGTGGCACGAAGCTGATGCGCTTGGAGGTGAGCTCGCTAGCAGCGAAGGGCCACCAGAGGCGGCCGATCGGCTGCTCGGTGAGCATGAGGAGGGTGTGACGAACATAGGGGAACGGTTGACTGGGGTCGAACGGCGGCGAGGTCCCGTTGCGGAGAAGGGCGGATCACGACGGAGGGAACTGCCGTAGAAGAAAAGGGAGGGTGCTTAGTCTCGGAGGAGTGGGGGATTAGCACAAGGGGGTGGAGGTGAGTCAAACGGCGTACCTCGGAGCGGCGGAGATGGGCTGAGGAGGTCTGGCCGCGTGCGGCCGGAGTGGAGGAAGACGAGGCAGTCGTGGTGGCGCTACGGGCTCTGAGAGCTGGAAATGAGCAAGGGAAGATGATTAGCAAGAGCTCAAGGTGCTACGGCTCTGTTGAATTGAAGTAAGACTCCACCAATACGCCTAATTGGGCTTTGCCCCTTTTTGGGAGTTCACCGGCGAAATGGGGAATGGTGGCATGGTGGGCTTCGGCTCGGGGCAGAGGGGAGCTAGAGCATGCGGTGAAGCTCTGGCGCGGCCTATAAGTGAGGCACGGGCGGAGTTGACTAGACAGTAAAGTGGGTGAAGCGCGACTGGTCGTAGTCGCGTGGCCTGGCCGCATCCTGTCGTGGGTATGAGCAAAGAGAGGAGGAAGAGGGTGACGGCGTGAGGGTCTCGAGCAACAGCGTGGCAGTCTAGGCAAGGCCAGGGCGACGACGTGGTTGTGACAACGTAGACGGTGTTCGTGGCATTCCGTCGAGCACCTTGTGTGCACTATAGCTTTGCCAATTAATTCGGTTTGGCTGTTTGCATATGTCCTTTCAGGGCTCTAAGTGATTCAAAAATTTCTTGTAAAATTTGTGTAGGTAGCCCGGAGACTAAGACTTCAAATGCCCTTGGTTTCTCTCAGTTTGCTTGAGTAGATTTCAAATTAAAATTCTTGAAATTTTTCTATTTCTGAGTTGTATTTGAATTTTTAAGGCATTTGCATGTTGTGCAAAAATCATGAAAAATTCATATTTACTCATCCCATGTGTTCTAGTATTTTTTACAATTATTTCCTATATTGGGTTGTTTGGGATTTTTACGGGTTCCTTTTGAATGGTCACATTTGGGTGAAATTGTTTTAATTAGGGAATTTTAGTCTTTATTCAAATAAATTTAGAGGAAAAATTCAAAATGCACCAAAAAGCATAATGAGTCACCTTGTTCCATTTTACATTTCTCAAGGTGTTCAGTTCCACCCCACCAGCTTCTGCTGCCCCCCATACGTAGGATGCAGGCAGCGCAGACGCAGGAGGTGCCGATCTCCTCCCCTCCTCTCGCACGCTGAAGCTGTTGCATCCCCACCTCCAACTAGCATCCTCCCTCCCATCGGCCTCCTCCCCTACTCTCGCATGCCGATGCCACCGCATCTTCTCACCAGCTGCCTCCCCTCCTCCCACCAGCACCACAACTTGGCTCTCGTAAGGCAGATCTGGACGGATTTGGAGACAGTGTGGTGGCGAAATAAGAGAAGAGAGATGGCAACAACAGTGTAGTGATGGTGCTTTCCGGCGGAGAGGACCCAGCCATGGCGGAAAGAGGAGAGGGAAGGGAAGAGGAACACATGAACGGCGGTGGTCTGATGGCCATCCTTGCACTACTTTGCTTCCACCACATTGGCATTGCCGTGTTCTCCATCAACTCCGACGAGTAGCATGGAGTAGAAAAGGTAATAAAAAGAGAGGGGGCAAGATGCACATTTCTCAAAAAAAACTAAGGGTTTAGGGGCTCTAATGGTCTACGTTGCCCAGATACGCCGATATGTATCGGATACGCGATACGTTGATACCGTGATATAACATTTTCTTAAAAATACCGATACGGAGATACATGTACATATAGATATAATAATAATAGTAAATAGAAAAAATAGAAAATTAATGAATTCTTGTAAGGAAATGATAAACTGAGAATACCTTAATAATAGACTAAGCAAACTTGGACCAATCACAGTAGGTTCAAACAACAGCCGTTCTTCTCAAACATCATGATTGCAGTATGGCACTACAATGTTTACTCAAAAACATCTTAGGGACCATCATGCAAGTAGGAAATTATTCACATATCATGCCCTGTTGTTTGCCATTTCATTAACAGCTAATAGCAGTCAAAAAACACTAGCTGAGCCAAAGGAAGCAAGGATGCTTAGCATCTCATACCTTGATGCAGTTTGAACAACCGCCTGCAGGCCATGCACGTAGATGGCTAGATCGGGGGAGGGAGATGGCCAAATTGGGGAGGATGTTGACTGGAGTGCGCAGATGGCCGGACCGGGGAGCGTGCAAATGGCCTGACCAGGGAGGGAGATGGCGAGGGCGTCGATTGGAGTACGCAGATGGCCGGACCGGGGAGGTAGATGGCAAGACCGGGGGGGTGTCGCAGATGGCCGGATCGGGGAGGGCGAGGGTGGCGGCGGCAGCGTGAGGGATGGGGACACTGGAGCCTGTCGGCTATGTTGAGACTAGAAGTATCGGGACTGTGGAGCCTAGCTTACACATGTTGAGAAGGGGATTGTGTTTAGGGATACATGTATTGGAAAAGTATCCGAGAAGTATCTGAGAAGTATCCGATTTTCTTTTCTTTTTTTGAAAAATCGGAAATAAACGAACACTTACAGGATACGTATCGAACAGTATCCGATACGTTTCAGATACGGGTATGCCAAGTTTCCCAGGTGGTGCAACGTAGCTAATGGTGCCTTGGTTTAACAGAGGCTACGGTAGTGGCATGGAAGGACAAATTAGAAACCCAGTGGCATTAAAGTAAGCACATTTTTTTCAATCGCAAATTCGGAATCGGGTTAAGTTTCAATGGCACAGGAGGATTTTTCCCATAGGACTAGGTGTAGTTTGGCCATTTTGGGTGTAACCACATCCTATATTTTGAATATTTCTTGTTTCATGCTTGAACTGCCCTGAATGGTACATAGGAAAATGAACATCTGTACATAATGGCAAATGGCACTTTGTCAATATGTTGTCGTTATATTTCTGTCCAAAGAAAATTTCCTACGAAATTAGAATGATTCTTAAAATAGGAATGGCCATTAGAGCTTAATTATTGCTCACATTATTTTTTTTTTGCTACAATTGTTTCCTTGTTAGTTTTTTTTTTAAACATAGTATTCCAGTGAATAAAGCAGCTCAGGCACTTCTCGTGAATCTTGTAATTATGAGAGCACTATTCTCATATAATAAGTTAATAACAACAGAGTCAGATAGTAGTTATAAATCTTTGGCTTTACTTATCTAGCCAATCAATGGTGATCTCATAGTACCAGGCGTTTGCTATTGAGCTCGCATATGCATTTCCCCATGCTGGGAGATAAGCCGCTGAACTGTGGTTTCAAAGAGTGGATCATTTAATTACTTTATCCTGTGATTATATGATGATGGGAATGTTTCTGTTACTGTTCCTTTATTATGTTTCATCGATTATTGAAGAAAACTGAGATTTGACATCACTTAGGGTATGTCATGGCACTGGTGGTCTTCAATTTCATATAGAGACTAACGATTTGTTCACTCCTCAGGTCCATCTGGAGCTCCTTTACTACCCTTTTGGTAAACATGAAGGGGTCTCCAATCCCTTTGCAAATCAGATCCAGTTAACTTCTTTGGAGAAGGTCCTCAAGGCCGAGTCTAATGGGTTTGATGTTACCCAGAGGAAAAATATTATTATGAGAGGAGTCCTTTCAGTTACTGTTATATCCGCAGAGGACTTGCCACCAATGGATGTGATGGGGAAGGCTGACCCCTTTGTCGTCCTGTACCTGAAGAAGGGAGAAACCAAAAAAAAGACAAGGGTTACTCTATGTGTCCCATCTTTTTGCTCAGAAAACTGTGTTTCCATCTGGAGTTCTGTTTCACTATTTTCTTTTTACACACTCATGATTCAGTACATTTGCAGGTTGTGACTGAGACGCTGAATCCAATATGGAACCAGACATTTGATTTTGTAGTAGAAGATGCCCTGCATGATTTGCTCATGGTGGAAGTATGGGACCATGATACATTTGGAAAGGTGCTTTTTTTTTTCTTCTTTTGCCCACTCTTTCTTCTAAACTCACTGTTTTGATTGTGTTTGGCTTTGAGATTGTTCCACTCTTGTTACCAGTGTGTTTATGGTCGATTTCAGCATTGAACATTATAGCTTTAGATTTTGATGGTCTAGATCAGATACGTTTGATTGTTCACATGCATTAATAGTACACATAATGTTCATCGCCATAGCACCTGTTGTAGCATTGGTTGTGACCTTGATTATTTGATAAAATCATAAAATTGCATTTTATACTGAGATCAAAAGTATTAAAAAACTGTGGGATAAGCTATTGTATATATTCGTAACTGTGTATGTGCGTTTTTGATCTGTAACTATCCTCCCTTGTCATCTTAGTCTGAACTATGGAAGAATTCTTTGTAAATATGCAGTAGTGACCAGGCAAGGTTCAAAAATCCGGATGAAAATTCGGAAATTTCGTCCGAGTTCGGATTTTGGTCGGGGATGAGATCCTAAATTCTAGCTAAATAAAAAAATTGAACAAAATTCAAATTACTACAGTGATTTTGGAAATTTTGGCGAAATTTTGCTGAAATCTAGGGGTTTTTTTTACTAGAGAAAGTCATCTTTCATGAAAATATGTTGAAAAACCGAAATTTTGAAACATTTAAAATTTTGGCAGAAACACTGTTAGATTCTGCTCTGAAAAATTTATGGTACTATCTTTAGCAGTGTAGAATCATACAGAAAAATTTCAAAAGAATTGAACTTCATTTGTTATCTTTAAAATATCAAAAACAGAATGAACAAAAATGAGATAGTAACCTTATCAGAACTTTATAAATTTTCTCGAGTGTGATCATGATTCAAAAATTTTATGAGAGCTTAAGAATTGCCTCAGTACCATTCTCTATAATTTTCAAAAAAATTGAACTTTTTTTATTTGCTCAATCGAATGAAGCATTGAACTTCATTTGTTACATTTCAAAAATCAAAAACAAAAAGAACATTAATGGTACAGTGCCCTTGTAAGAATTTTATAAATTCATTGGAATGTGATCATGATCCAAAATTTTTATGAGAGCTTAAGCATTTCCTTAACACCCTTCTGTAAAAGTTTCAAAAATTTTCAACCTTTTTTTGTTTTTACAAGTAAATCTATGTATTGATCATTAGGCTTTTATCAGGACGTAGTAGTCAGAATTTTTGAAACTTCTTGAAGCTTGATCATCATATGAAAATTTTATGGAAACATTTATAATTCTTCAGGACCATACAAATTTTTTTTTCAAAATTTTCTAATATGGTTAGAACCATTTTTCATTCAGCCTTTGGTAGCATTGTCTGAATTTTGAAAAATTCCTCAAGCTTGATCATCATCTGAAATTTTTATGGGAACATTATTGATGTGTTAAGACCATCCACCAAAAGTTTCAAAATTTTCTAGCATGTTTTGCATCATTTTCTATTCGGTTGATATTTATCGGTTAGCCTTTTATCAGGATAGTAACGCTGTCAGAATTTTTAAAAATTCCTCAGGCTTGATCATCATCTAAAATTTTTATAGGAACATTAGTGATGGATCAAAACCATCCACAAAAAAATTCAAAATTTTTTAACATCGTTTGAATCATTTTTTTTTTGTTCGGTTGAAATTTGATGAGATTTCGGCAATTTCGGATGAAATTTGGTTTTTTTGACTGAAATCTTGGTCCAAAAAATTATGGATTCGAATTTTTCTTTTTGGATTTTGTTCGGACTTCATCTGAAATAACGAGATTTCGTCGAAATTTCGGATTTCGGAGTGTTGAGATGTGAACCTAAAACAAAATTTGAAATCTTGGTAAACGGCCGTTAAAGTGGTATAGTCTCCTACCCGTTACGTATATGGACATTTCAAAGTTTGTCCGTTTTATTATACCGTTTATTTTGTTTAATGGCCGTTAATGTTTAACAGGCCCGTTTTCTCATATCGTTTATTTGGGTAAAGTTGCAAGACTGCCATATAACATGGAACATTGTGATATACATGAGATAAATGCTAGCTTTGCTTTTCATTGCCACTTGAGTTGTTCATTCATTTAATTATGATTCTTTAATTACGTCATGTCATCTTTTTTCTTCCTGTCATTCTGTATGCATGAAAGGATGAATTATATGCTTATTTTCTTACTGCAAATACATGTATATGTTTCATTAACTTTTAAGTAGTAAAACCGTTTACAAAGCCGCTTCCCGTATAAACACTAAAAGGTGGGGTGACTGTTCCGTTAACATTTTACCATTACTTAGAACATTGGATTTATTGATGGTGATATCTTAGCACTTTTGCTTGTAAATTTTGTTCCAATCAGCGCAACATTGAGAGATTTTTGACCCAACTAGTATAGTTTCTTTGACAGAATATCTAGTATGCTTTAAAAGAAGCTCAAACCTGGTGTCTGGTTTTTGTGCACCGACTTTATCTATTCAAATTTCAGGATTACATAGGGAGATGCATCTTGACACTTACAAAAGTAATACTTGAAGGTGAGTTCCAAGATTCATTTGCCTTGCAAGGTGCTAAATCTGGAAAGCTTAACTTGTACTTCAAGTGGACGCCACAGCCAATTTACCGTGACCGTGATCGGGACCAGTGAATGCCAGGATAGATACTTGACGACAAGCAGATAAATTGCTTCTTCCCCTATGATGCTTGTACATTAGGGCTTCTGTATACGAATCCGCATATCTTCTAGCCACACGATGCAACAAAATAAAAGGACAATTTCTATAGTTTCTTCTTGTGATGGAAATGCAATGCCCTGTTGTTACAGAAGTATGGGTGATAGCACGGGAGAGACTTGGGGTTGTTAAAGTACGGGAAATATCAAATTCATATCTTGAAAGCACATATTTGCAATGAAGTAGGACTATAGCACATTTGGTACCGCATGTGATGTGTCATCGAGCCTTAGTGAAGCCTCAGCAACAATTTCGTGAAATTTGTATACCTGCGAGTCCTGTGACCTTCGTGGATGCATGAAATGAAAGAAAACCAGAAAACAACGCAGCTGTAACATATGTTACTATTCTTATAGCAGGAGGAATCCCCAGCTTCCCAGCGTGTCTACGTCCCTGGTGTTGCGACCGAACCAGAGTGCACCTACTTCCCCCCCAACGATATCCAAAATAGTGGCCGAATCAGAGTGCGGATAGGCTAAGGGTCTGTTTGGCAACAAAGTATTTTTATAGTTTCTAGTCAAAACCATGGTTTTAGAGAATACTATAGTATTTTTGACCATAAGGTGTTTAGAAGCAACCAAAAAAACTCTTGAAAACTCCACTCAGTGGAGTTTTGAGCTTTTGACATCACTTCATCATGCAAAAGACTTTGCTTCCAAATAGTTTCCATGCCATGGTTTTGTAATACCATGTTATTTATGCCAAAACAATTTCCATGCCATGGTTTTGTAATACCATGATATTGAAAAACTTTGCTTCCAAACAGGGCCTAAGACTCTTCGGTCGCCTCTTTTTGTAGAAAACCCCTCTTATTTTCGGAATTTGCATTCCGATCCTACACGCTTGTGGCCATTCGATCTAGCGATCCTGCCATGCGCCTGTGTGCGCCATAAGGTTGGTGTGAAAAACCATATCTGTCCTAGCCTTGAGCCACATGCACTGTAACATCCTAATTTTTACATCTTTAAAATTCTTTTTAAGTATTTTAGCCCTCCAAAAATTTTCATAATTTTTTTATTGCCAATTAAAGCTTAATTTGGAATTTTCTTAATTGAAAAAAGTATTTAATATGATTAATGCTCAAGCAAACAATCGTTAAAATTATTTTTATTTGGGTTCTATATGCTCTAAAATATTTGACATAATTTGTTTGGAATTTTCTGAGTCTATTTGCTATTTATCTGAAGTTTATTTACTTTTTCTGCATTTTTTAAAATGAAAAATCATATAAAAATGCTAAATAGTGTTCGGGTCCCCAGCTAGCCCAAATTCGTATTGCGCAGCCCAGCAAACCCGCGCGTGTGCCTGCCCATTCAGCGCCACAGCCCTGCCTGGTTTGCGCACACGTGTTGCTGATAGGCGGGGCCACCTGTCAACCTCATCCTCTCTGTGCGCGAGATGGGACTTCATCTCTATGTTGTGGCCGCCATGGGCAACACCTTGAATCGAATGCTACACGAACGCTAAGGCGGGTTTAAAGGGAGCAGCAAGCTTCTCATCCAAAGCCCCAACCCTAGAAGTCGCAAGCCACTTGCCGTTTTGCCGGATTTTTGATGTTTCCCGAGCTTGCCGCAGTTGAAGTTCTCACCGGGATTGTGTCGCCGTTGGTGAGTCCCCGTTCCCTTGGTCTTCGCCATGAGGTTCCTTGCGTCGAGTTCTACCCCGTGCGCATGTCATCTTCCCTGGAGTGTCACCGTGGCTCACTGTCACTAAGAAGGTCATCGTTGCTGCCGCTTCCACCGTGCCGCCAGCCGCCACTGATCGTCATTTCCCACTACGTGCACGTTAGTAGGATTGCCTTGCGATGCTCTTGTCTGTGGCATGACATAGAGGTCACCAGAGCCGCCCCAGCGCTCGTCACTGTTGACCCTAGTTTCACGAGCCTTGTCGCCGTGGCATCCTGTTTGCACCAAAATTCGATGCGTGTTGGAATCGGTCTAAGACAGAGAAGATATGGAAAAGAAATCGGTAAACAAATCAGAGAAGGAAACCGTTTCTAAAAGGGAAGGAAATCAGATAAGAGGCCGATACGGATAAAAGCACCGTATCCGTACACAACTCGGATCGGTCAGACGTGTTATAAAAGGAGGAGGGCGTCAAGCACAACAAGGACACAATCAAATCCAACAACACACATCTACTTTTTACAAGCTTTTCTTTTACATTGTTTTAGCCTCATAGATCTCTCTGCAAATCGACGGAATCAACATAGTTGCGCATCGCCGATTGTTGATTTCAAACGATTTCACCAGGTTTGATTTGCTTCGTTTTGTTGCGCATCGCCTTCCCGGCCGATTTTACCTTTGTATCCGGATCAATCAGAATCCGGTTGATCTAGTTATCTCCTAATCGGTTCTTGCCGACTAGCGAAAAGCCGATAGATCCTTGTTTATCGGCTTCGGTCAAATTACAAATTCTACCTTGTCGATTTCAGGTCAAATCGACTGGCACGCTCTGCAAACCCGGTGTTTGTCTTGTGTGTTCGAGGCCTAAAACCCCCTTCACGTTTTTGGCGCGAACACATCCATGTGGTGCCAAGTCAGTAGCCATGGAAGCCAGTTCAGATCTAGGTAGACCTAGTTCTCCATGAACCGTGTCTCTAACGTTTGGGGTTTGCATGTCAGTGAGTTAAGATGTGAGTCGAGTCCACCGTGGACCAGGCATAATGTTCATGGACTTGGTCCATAGACCAATGGCTCACTTGCCAGCCTCTAGTTAATTAATTAGAAAATGTAAAATGAGCCCAGGCCCGATTCTCGTTTCTCTCTTTTTTCAGGATTTAATTATCCAAAAATCTTTTGAGTGATCATTCTCCCACATGCGAACTTTGATTGAATCTGTTCATATTTCTAAATTCATTTAAAATCAAGCCCTACACTCTAGTATATTTTATTTATTTTTTGGAGTTAGTTTTGTCTCTATTTTGTATTTATTTTGTTTTTCACCATTAGTTTTACTTAGACATTGAAGTACCGGGAGTGTTCAAAGGTGAAGAGTTGATTTAAGTGCAAGGTCTAGATCAAGATTAAAATTTATTATAAGGCAAGTTGTGCTTTGATCATATTGAACTAAGTTTTACAAATGCTATTTTGTTTTAACCTATCGCATGTTATTTTAAATTATAACTATTTTGGGAATTAGTTATTCAATCCATAATTTGTCACCCTAGGATGGAAATTTATTAGTTGGTTGCTAATATAATACCAATGTCGGTTGGTTAGAATGTGCTGAGTATGCTTAGCTATGCCATAAATAAATGGTATCTTTTGAAAGTGCAAATTCAAACTTGGCTAATAGTCTATGGAATATCTTTTGAAAAAAGACATGTCATGTGTTGTCACACAATGATATTGATATTGTTGATGGCATGTGTTGCAAAATAATAAACTAGAGTGGTAAATTATTTAGATTGAGGCAAGTGGCAAGGAGCTATGTACCATAATGGTTGGTATGTTTGGCATTCAGTTGGAGATTCTCTATGAATCAATTGATTTGGTTACTCAATACAATTGGGACTTGGTCATTAAGGACTTAACCTTGTAAGCCATTGCACTGGGCTAAATCATACAACTATATGTCTGGAATGGGACAGACCTAACTTAGTATGTTGCCGAGTCTTGACATATGATATCTTAGGTGGATAACCAAGCTATGGAGTGGGTTTTAGAAGGTGTTTGTGTGTGTTGCAGTGGCTCCACATTTTAAACAGCGATTGTTCTTGGTCCAACGATGAGACCCACTTATTCTTCTGCTTTGTATGAGGGAGGAATAGTGAGACTAGGCTTACTGGGAGTGTCTATATTCGGATAGAGTTTCTGAAAGGTTTTGTTATAATCTTCTTGTCATTCGCCTAAGGAAGCATGCCAATTGCATGACAGTAAGAAATTGATCATATCATATGCATAAAGTGTATAACCTCTACAGGGTGAACAACCTATTGGGATGTCGTGTCCCCGGTTATAGACAATGCTCGGGAATTACACACAAGGGTTAGATTTTATAAAAATAAACTTGAGAAGAGAGGCTATGTGTGTAACATCTCTAAGTCTTGTTTCCAGTTTTGGATTCTTTTTCTCGTCTGGGTATTTGGAGGACCAATCTTATGATCTGTAGGATTATCAAATTGGACCTTGTGTGGGAGAGAAAAGTTTTCAACCTCTTAGTTACCCACTTCTTTCGACCTAATCACCTCCACTTATTTCCTCCCAACCGGCTGCCCTTTTCTTGTGCTCCAACCGAATGCCTCACATTGGAAACTCCTCCACCTCTTGGCTAATCTCCCTCTTTGCGTGAGCAACCAGCAGCAAGACCACCTTAGAGACCTCCTCCTCCTCCCCTTGAAGCTCTCCTCCAAGTCCAGCAGCAACCTTGGTGGGCGCCTCCCTCCTTGCTGCCCTTCCTTGGCCGGCGCCTTGTTGGGACCCGAATTTGCAAATCCGGACCCTCTGTGTATTCAGCACTAATCCAGGAACGCGCTAGTGCACACAGTCTTAACATCGGTAAATATCACAATCATACCACTCGATACTAATAAAGTACTTTAATTAAATAGTCAAACTGGTTGCTCGACCTTATGGTCAAGTCACAAATATACGCCACGCAGGGCGAAACTTATTAAGAGAGAAATAATAGCAGCGGAAAATAAGATAACTTCGTGGCGCCATCCAGTATACCACAGGCAACTGACTGGGCTCGCTCCCTAAGTAGACGGCTCCTCTTGGAGCACCTCCTCCAAAGCTGGTGTAGATTCTTCTTCAACTGGTGTTGTATTGCGGCAAGGGTGAGTACTTGGTACTCAGCAAGTCATGCACAGAATGCAACTAATATACTACATGCATGGCTTGATACAAAGGAGTGGCTCAAGGTATATTTGCAGTAAGAGCATTTAACAAGTATCATAAGTAGATTCGAAAGCAGTAGAAACAAGTAAAGCATAAATAACTTTTCAAGGAGTTTAGTAAACATCTTTCCCATCCTAATCCACATTTCCATCAACATCATTATTAATCCAACCCAACCTTTCAAGTCCAAGTTATTTTTGAGAAAATCTAACCCTTGACTGTAATTCCCGAGCGATGTCCAATACCGCGGACACGGCTATTCGAATAGATTTTACACTCTGCAGAGGTTATGCACTTTACCCACAAGATACAGTCAAACACCACAAAGGCGAGTTCCCGTAACAAAGTCTTTCGGAAACTTCTAACAGTACAAGTGGTCCTCCCCGGTTGTTGCACACTAACCCTTCCCTTAGCTAAGGCGAAGTTTAGGCCAACCAACCGTTAGATGGGTACCTGGCCGCAGACCCAGACGCCTCCCCGTACAACATACACAAAGGGTGTAGTTGACACCCAGAGGTCCCACAGGTACGTTATTAGCAACTTAATCAACTAGGTCCGTCCCATTGCAGATATGTGGTTGCAAGATTGACTCAGTTCAAAGGCTTGCAAGGTGAAGTCCTTAGGGTGACCAGGGCAAGACTACCCGAAGAACCAAAACAACAATTCCAGTGCCACAACTGGCCCACCTGATCATTCTTGCCACATGCCCCGGTCAAAAGCTATTTATCAAACCCCAGTTGGTTACCATGCACCACGTGTCATCAACATCACATGATACCTTTCCAAAACAGGTTCAATATGTCATTAAGTCAATATTAACGTTTGATTGTCCAAAATCATGTCATGAGCACGTAGCAGGTCTAAGCCATATACTACAACGATCTACAAACCCATGTTGGCAATTTAGTAATGTCCAACTAATAATCCACAACTAGGGTGACAAGGGGTCATGGCACATATTTAAGTAATCAAGGTGTCATACAGCAATTAGGCATTTATCTAATTACCCATAATTAAGTAAAGCATTTTCTAATTTAAACTAGCATGCAATAATTTGAACCAAAATAGGTTTCAAAATGGGATCAACATGGTCAAAGCATAACTTGCCTTCAAAAAGTACTTGTTCTTGGTCCTGAGCTGGCTTCTAGGTCAACACTTCTCCTTCGAATCCTTCCGGCACTTCAACGTCTACTCGTAAAGCGTGCAAATAGCAATACACGAATAAACAATAGGCAAAAAGTGTCCAAACATCCAAATAAAATCCATAAACAGAGAGAACATAATTTTATGAATTTTTAGGAACTGGAATCGCTCAAATCGGAGTTAAAACACAAAAGTTATAAGCGTTTGAAGTTTTGAAATTCAAATCAATTATTAAACCGAATTATTAAATCATTTTCTTTTTCGGAAATTATTTATTGTATCAGCAGTGACACGTGGCAGCCTCTGATTGGGCGGCTGACGTCAGCCGGCTCATGGGCTCGACCACGGCAGCAGTCCACCGTGGACTCGGTCCCACGGCTCCACGTGTCGCTACGGTGGCCCCCTCGGGTGACGTCATTCTTGGCGTCGGCGGCTCTGCCACGGCGGGTGGGAGCCCGCGGTGGCGTCATCGGCCGACGCCATTTGCACGCAGCTGGGTGGCGGCGACGGCGTCTGGCGCCATGACGTCATCGTGGCGTCATGGTGCGGTTTGGTCGGCGTCGGCCGACACGCCGCCCGGCGGCGTGTCGGCGTCACTGCGAGTGCGCGTCAGCGGTCAAGCTCCCCGTCACGTGGCGCAATCTCGGCCGTTGATTTGAAAATCAACGGCCCAGATTAGATCTGGACTCACGCGTTTGGGTTAACGCGTTTGATCTGGACCGTTGGATCTAGATCCAACGGTCGAGATTGGATCTAGATCCAACGGTCGAGATTGGATCTGGGATTTTGGAACGGGATCTCACCGACGGTGACATGGCGCAATCTGGACCGCTTGATGAAGATCCGACGGCTGGCAGAGCTCGAAGTCCGGCGATGGCGAGCGGCGGCGCTGGGTCACCGGCGCAAGGGACGACGACCTAGCCGACGGTGTTTCGGGCGCGCTCCGGTGAGGTGAGTTGGACTCCCGGACGCGTCTTGACCTCCCGGTCCCGGATCTGGGGTCAACGGCGACGGAGGACGGCGGACGGCGGCGGGATTCGACGAAAACCGCGGCGGCTCCTTCTCCTTACTCCGGCGAGCTCTAGCGGCGCAACCACGGCGGCTCAGGCGAGGTGAGTTAGGGCTACGGGTGCGCAATGAAGTGGCGGTGCAATAAATAGGGCCCTCGGCGTCCGTGAAACGCACGGAAACCGAGGCCCACTCCGTTGCGGCGGCGGAGTCCGGCGGCGACTCGGATTGGGTGACGTGGCTCAACCACAGCCGTTGGATCAAGATCCAATGGTGCGGGGGTTTGGGCTCGGGTCTGGCTCGGGCGAGTTGGCTGGCTCGGTCGGGCTAGGGCTCGGGTGACGTGGCTCAATCGTGGCCATTGGATCTGAATCCAACGGTCACGCGGTTAGGGCTCGGCCGAGTGGGTTCGGGTTCGACTCAGTCGGATGAACAGTACTTGACCCGACTCGATTTTCCAGCGATTTAATATTTAAAATAATTTCCAGTAATTCATTTAATTCAAGAAAAATAGCAAAATACTCAGAAAAATTCCAGAAAAATTCTGGAAAATATTTTAGGGCATTTGGGACTCAAATAAATTATTTCCAACAAAACTTTATTTGAAAATTTAATTTCTTTAATTATTTCAATATGGAATAAATTCAAATTAAATCCAAATAAATCCAAATAAATTCCAGAAAATTCCAAAAATTCACAAATGTGCAAAATAATATTTAATTTCATGAAAAGCAAAAATTGGGGTGTTACAAACCTCCCCCCTTAATAGAATCTCGTCCCCGAGATTTAAGGCTAACTAAGGAATAGGTTCGGAAACTCTTTCCTCAAATCCTCTTCGCGTTCCCAAGTCGCTTCGCTTTCTTCATGGTTGCTCCACTGAACTCTACAGAAACGGGTTGACTTATTTCTAGTCTCTCGGTCCATAGTATCCAAAATCTTCACGGGATGCTCCTTATAAGTCAGATCCTCTTGCAGTTCAATCGACTCCAAGGGCGTTTGCTCATCTGCACTCGAAGACACTTCTTTAGTGGGACACATGGAACACGTCATGTACTCACGCTAACGATCGTGGCAACTCGGTGGTAAGCAACTTCGCCTCTGCGGCTCAAAATCTTAAATGGTCCAACATAACGGGGTGCAAGTTTCCCTTTGGCATGGAACCTCTTAACTCCCCTGAGAGGCGTAACTCTGAGGTATACAAAGTCTTCTGGTTCAAAACTCAAATCCCGGCGATGATTGTCAGCATAACTCTTCTGTCGTGATTGGGCTATCTTCAACCTTTCCCTAATCATGGCAATCGCTTCTTGACTTCTTGAAGAATATCAGGCCGAAGACACGGCGCTCGCCGGTCTCATTCCAGCTTTAATGGCGCCCAAGAGGTCGACCATACAAAGGCCTCAAAAGGTGACATCGTAAACTAGCCTGGTAACTATTATTGTAACTGAACTCGGCATACGGCAAACTCTTATCCCAAGAGGTAGCATAAGCCAATGCACACGCTCTTAGCATATCTTCCGTAATCGATTGACTCTTTCGGTGCATCCATCCGTCTGTGGATGATAGGTCATCTTGAAGTTCAAACGGGTTCCCATGGCTTCATGCAACTTATTCCAGAACCTTGAGGTAAATTGGGTACCTCTGTCCGATACAATCCTCTTTGGCACTTCGTGCAAACAGACGATCCTGATCATATACAACTCTGCTAACTTATCCCCTGAGTAAGTGGTCTTCACAGGGATAAAATGGGCGACCTTGGTCAAGCGATCCACTATAACCCATATGGAGTCATAACCTCCTTGAGTCTTAGGCAAACCGGTAATGAAATCCATTCCGATTTCCTCCCACTTCCACTCAGGTATTTTCAGCGGCTGCAACAATCCTGCTGGTCTCTGATGCATTGCCTTGACTCTTTGGCATACGTCGCACAATGCAACATGCTCGGCAACTTCACGCTTCATGCTCGGCCACCAGAATCTCTCCTTCAAATCCTGATACATCTTGGCACTTCCTGGGTGAATTGAATACTTGGAGTCATGGGCTTCCTCCAAAATCAGCTGTTTTAATTCCTTCTTGTTGGGCACACAAATCCGATCCTTCATCCATAACGTGCCCTGCTCATCTAGCTTGAAGTCCTTTGCCTTGCCTTCCTCCATTTTGGACTTAATCCTGCGGATCTTGTCATCATCCTTCTGTCCTTCCCGAATCTGATCTTCCAGGGTAGGCTTTACTTCCAATGCGGCCAAGAATCCACTAGGTACCACCTCAATCTTCATTCTCTGAAATTCCTGGCATAGCTCATCCTGATTCGTGGCTATCAACATATTCACGGTATGGCTTTTCCGACTCAAGGCATCAGCCACCACATTAGCCTTTCCGGGATGATAATGGATTCCGACATTGTAATCCTTAATCAACTCTAACCATCTCCTTTGTCTCATGTTTAGGTCTGATTGGGTGAAGATGTACTTCAGACTCTTATGGTCCGTGTATACCTCACATCTGTTTCCAATCAAATAGTGACGCCATAACTTCAAAGCATGCACTACGGCAGCTAGCTCTAGGTCATGCGTTGGATAATTCTCCTCGTGCGGCCTCAACTGCCTCGATGAATAAGCAACAACCTTTCTGTTCTGCATCAGCACACATCCAAGTCCTTGACGCGATGCATCACAATATATATCAAAGCTTTGATTAACATCCGGTAGGACTAACACTGGTGCTGATGTCAATCTCGTCTTCAGTTCTTGAAATCCTTTCTCGCACTCTGGCGTCCATGTAAACTTCTTCTCCTTTTTCAGCAATTGCGTAAGAGGTCTCGCAATTGTCGAAAAGCCTTCAATGAAATGGCAGTAGTAACCTGCCATTCCAAGGAAACTCCGGATCTGGGTCATAGTCTTCGGCTGCTCCCAATGTAACATAGCTTCTACCTTTCTTGGGTCTACAGCGACTCCTTCTGCGGTCATTACATGTTCGAGGAATTCCACCTTGTCCTTCCAAAAATCACACTTACTGAACTTGGCGAAGAGTTGCTGTTCCCTCAGCCTTTCCAAAACTCGCCTCAAGTGCTCTGCATGTTCATCCTCTGTCTTGGAGTAGATTAGGATATCATCTATGAACACAACAACAAACTTGTCCAAATATTCCATGAACACCTTATTCATCATATTCATGAAATATGCTGGCGCATTCGTCAGACCAAAGGACATAACTGTAAACTCGTAATGTCCATATCTTGACGAGAATGCGGTCTTCGGAATATCCTCTGATCGGATCTTCAACTGATGGTATCCCGATCTCAGATCAATCTTGGAGAAAACTCCGGCTCCTCTCAGCTGGTCAAACAAATCATCAATCCTGGGTAGCGGATACTTATTCTTCACGGTGACTTCATTAAGTGCACGGTAGTCAATGCACATCCTGAAACTCTCATCCTTCTTCTTGACAAACAGAACTGGCGCTCCCCACGGCGACGAACTCGGTCTGATAAATCCTTTCTCCAATAACTCTTCAAGCTGCTTCTTCATCTCTACCAATTCCTCGGTGGACATCCGGTAAGGTCTCTTTGCTATCGGTGCTGTACCAGGTATAAGCTCTATAACAAACTCTATGTCCCTGTCTGGTGGCATACCAGGTAGATCTTCAGGAAAAACATCTGGGTACTCATTCACTACTGAGACATCTTCTATGCTGAGTGCCTTGGTGCTGTTAACCATCAACTATCCATCTCTAACGGCGGTAGCTTGAAATTCCACTTTCTTTCCACACGGGCTCTCAACTGAGATAGTCCTCCGTCCACAATCCAACATGGCCTTGTGCTTGGATAACCAATCCATTCCCAAAATGACATCTAAGGTCTGGGTCTCCAAAATAATAAGGTTCGCTAGGAACTCTATCCCATCTATTAGTATTCTCACCCCAGAACATCCTACTTTCGTTCGGAGTTCGGAACCAGGGGTTTGAACTAAAAGCATGCATTTAACTGAGTCTGAGCAGCAAGAAAAGCTCCGAAATTCTGCATATCAACTGGCGCGGTGCTGGTGCTCCATCATTGGGGTTTTCTGCTGGGCGAGAATGTAACACCCCGGCATTTAATATGCCCGAATGCTACCAAACATAAGCTAAACAACAACTAAATACCACATTTAAACATAAATTCCAGCAAAGGTACATATGCTAAAAAAAACCGATATTTCGGCAGCATCTCCTTTGTTTTTCCATGAATTAACACAATATCAATATCATGGCAAGATATATCATAGCACACGACATCTAGAACATCAACATAAATGGACATATCATCGAATTACGCCATTAATACCACGCTCAACCACTTCATAATCTATAACGAAGCAAATAAGGAATCGCAAGCATGCTAAATTAAACCATACATTAAGTTTAAGGCACAACTCTTAAAATCATGTCTCCAAGTGATTAATTATGGACTATGATGGTTGAGCTACGTGTAGAAGTGTAGCTAAACCCCTTTTTCCCACATGCCGATCTCAAAGTACCTAAAAACAACATAAAACACAAGCTTGAGTTCGAAAACTCAGCAAGCATATTGTAATGGACAACAAGATCATTTACAAGACAATAATACCTTACATCACATATAACATCTCATAATTGAGCACATAACAACATCATCATCATTAAATATGTATTGCAATGCAATGCAATGTTATGCTCATATCTCCTTGGAAACTCATACCGGTATGGTTGAGTACACACCCGTCGGTGTGCACCCTCTCCCCCCTTCCATCCCGAAGATGGAGGGTGCCTACTCCTCGCTTCCATTCACCACATGAATGGAATCACGATGTAGGTCTTACTCAATGGCGTTCCGGACTAGTCATAACTTTCTCACCGGCCTTTCCCGGATTAGTTAATGACTTTCTCACCACCCTCGCCCCATCTCATGTCATGCATGCAACTATGCCAATTATCATATTTCACATGTACATCAACATATGGCATCTCATCATGACAAATATTAACACATGGCATCGAATCATGATAATCATACTCAATATATCATTGGAAAACAGTATGCATGGCAAGTAATCATAGCATGTAATCAGACTTTCATCTAATCTCACAAGCAATCTACGATCCGTTATTCATTACAACACACTTGCCTCAACCGTGGGCGACGGAATTGTGGGAAGTAGAGGGCACTCCCGGTGTCACACCACCTGCACAACGGCATCACACACACTCAATAATGCCCACAAAACAGTACACAAAACCTAAAAACAGAGGTTCTGTCCCGGCGGGACAGCAGCCTTGCAAAGGCCATAACTTGAGTTCTGGGACTCCAAATCGAATAAATGAGTACACCGTCGCGAAGCTTAGGAAATTTCCCAACTTTTTATAGTTATAGGTAAAGACTGATTCGGAATATAATGTTGTTTAATCTAACGTTGAACACAAACTGTCTCAATCTCGTCACAGATTTGACAGCGCTCGGTAAAACAGCCATAACTTCCAAACGGCTAGGCGGAATTTCAATTTCTTTATATGAACTGAAAGTTAATGAAATTATCTACAACTTCCTAGAAGTCCGTACGGCCATATTCCAAATCTAAATTGGCAAAAACACGAACCCTAGCTCGACTGCTTAATCTGCCCGAAAACAGAAACGTGGCAACATCTAGATCTAACCCAAATTACTCAAATCCAGCGCCTCCAATTGATCAAAAAACTTGATAAACTCCCTAATAACAGTACCTAGCTCATCCCCGAGGAGCCCCATGATCATACCTTTGCCCGACGCACGAAAACTCCAATCGATCTCCTCGCTCCTCGCTCCTCGCACCTCGCTCCTTGCTCCTCGGATGGACCCATGAGGATGCAGAGGTGGGGAGGTCACCCTAGGGCATCAAGGGTGGTAGAGGAGAGGTGGTGTGCAATGGGGAGCAATGGGGGCGCCATGGGGGCAAGAGATGGGGCGGCTAGGAGGTGGAGGGAGGAGGAAGGGTGGCGGCTAGGGTTAGGGGCGCATGGGGCAGGGGTGGACGCCCCATGGGCTGGTGGGGAGCCCTTTTACCAGCCCCCACACCCAAACCTAGTCCGTTACGGAGACCTACTCCATCCCACCAAAGCCCACCAAGGTCCAAACTCCCCTGGGAAGGCCCAAAATCGCGGAAACGGCCCGGAAATGGCCCGGAAAAGCTATTAACCTCCATATCCTATAGTTTTAACCTTAATTCCACATCTCATAATGTTATTAACCTTATCATGCACGTTAAATAAGGTTATGACACTCCGTGGTGTCACAACACTTCAAAAGGCCCAAAAACGCGAGTAAACCTCTAGCCGTAAGATTTTCTTCTCTAATTTCACAATCTGTAATGTCACACCAAAACGTAGTGTCACATTCTTCCCCCCTTCAACTGGATTCGACCTCGAATCCGAAGGACACCAAAAACAACTACCAAGTCCCCAAGGGACAAAAGGCTTCTCAGCCGCAAAGGCTCCATCAACCCAAAACGCTCGAATCCTCACGACAAATATTTCGCACTTCTATCACAACCAACCTGACTACCACACTCCATCAAACTCAATCATGACACATAATCCCATCTCTTCCAATTATTTGACCCTTTTCACAAAGAATCAAAATTAACTAACGTCAGCTACGTACATAGCCTTCATCGACAAAACTTTTCTTTTCTTCCACAAACCACGCTACACTTTCATTCTACCCCCTCCCAGGCATAACACACACCCAGGGACAACTAGCTACGACAAAGTTCACGACAGATCACTATATTTCAAATTATCATCACTTTTTAACAATCCAACCATATTCTCAACAAGGTTTGGACCGACAACACCAACTTCCAACATGAGCACCCTTCGAACCACAACCAAAGTTCTACGCCTAGCCCAAGGTAGAGCTGTAAATTATTACCAAACCTCAACTGGTTCTTTTCCTATGAGGGTCTCGCCCTCACACTTTCTCACTCAAAAACTACCAAACCCATGAGTATAATCCTCCATTATGCTCAACAACTCCATAGACATTTCTATTCACATCTCAAACGAGAATGCCAACAAAGAGCAACTCCCTTAGTCGGATGAACCACATTCATCAACTCGAACCCAAAACACAACAAATCACTTGGAACAAAGGTTTGACAACCTCGAAAGATCACTCGATCTGTTTTCCTAAGTCAAGTCGCAAAGGAAAAACTCCAATCTCAAATCAATGCGATACATCTCGCATCGGAGACCACTCAAACAAAAAGAGAGACTCCACACAATTCTTTGTCAGAAATTCTCAACAATCAATGACAACTCGACTCACTTTCACCACAGCCAAGCATCTCATAAAAACAACATTGTGGAAGAGAAAACCGATTCTCAAATCAATCGAAAGAATCCACAACCGCCATAATAACTCTCAAGGAAACAAGGAAACCCAATCCTCTTACAACAAAGCCAAATGCCAGGAACTCTTCACTCTTTCTTTTCATGCTAAAGAGCAAATGGAAATCTAGATTCATGATATGAAACCAAGCTTTTCGAGAGCACACCGGATTAGTCATATTTCCCTATATGACTTACTCACTGACCTGGCTCAACGACTCTTTTATCAATAGACATCTATAAATGATGTCATGTTTCCTTTTCACCATTCATTCATCATGTACAACGCTACCAAATAGTCATTCACAAGACAACTTCTTCCTCTGCATCACATGATTAAAACTTGGATAGCATCGATGATTGCGCCTAATCATAAAACTATGAGGGGAACACCATTAACAGGAAGACACCACGTCATACATAACCCGTCGACAATTGAAAGCCAAATTTGTAAAGCATCGCGTTTTAACCAGAATCAACATTTTGAAATAGAACATCAATTCTCAAAGAGAAATGGGAGACTCATTTTCCCAAAATGAGAACACTTCACCAACCCGAATCACTTATAAACATTCATAAAATCCATCCTTTTGAAACACTCGCAAACACCACATGACCTTTTCCAAATAAATCCAGTTCCAATCAAATAGAATTACAAATTAAATCTCAAGAATTTTCAACACAGCCCACTATGTCCATCGGCTTCCTTTTTAAGATTTACTCCAAGTATGCTTCAGTGCGAACGCGAAGGAGCGCGATCCACTCAAAGGCTTTTGGGTGCAAAATCAAACTCATAGCATAAACTGAACAACTTAGCCAAAACCAAAGATGGGCACCAACCTCTACGAGTTTTAGGGAAACTCAAAAATGCAACATAAAGAACACCTTGACCAAAAAAAACATTTAACCAAGATAGCAAACCACCAACCTGCACCAAAAGGTTTTATACACAAGCTCGGCATGAGACTCACCATAACCAGTGTCCCACTATCCTTAACATTTAAGCATTCCATAATCACTATTTACTTATCGAGAAAACCCATCTTAAATCAATCCATACTACCTCCTCAAGAACCCCACAAACCAACACATCATAAAACAACGTATTCTATATTTCAAACGTAGTACTTCAACAGATACTTAAGCATAATCATCCTATCAATTTTTATACCATAAATACGTCAACATCTTGACAATCAAAACTTATTCCATTAACAAATGACTTCAACATACAAATAGTATCTCCATAAGACAAAGTCGAAAATTATGATTCTAAGATATACCTTCTTTAGGATACAATTCTATATCATGCTAAAATATCCATGGTTCACTTCATCGCCACATGTTATAATAACCTCTATTTTACAATGGCTTCCAAAAAGTAATCCAAACAATTACCACCACTACTAAATCATCAATATCCATAAATAGGCATAATAATAAAAACAACTACATTGTTTTTAGTTACACTATCCATATACCATAACAAATTGTCACTAGTCAACACGATTAAATCTCTCTATTAATCCATTAGATTAGAACATCTTTAGATAACCAGCAAAGTTTCTTTAACAATATCGGCAGTCTACATCATCTTAATGTTTTAACTATGCATTAGGGTTTAAAACTTTAAACATATTCGAGGGTCATAAGCACTTTCAAAGCAAGGCAACAGATTCTAAGCATGTACATTAACATATTTATTCATTCTCATTATAGGGTAATCTGCAACACTAGAAGTTCATTTAATCTTAAGCTAAGCACAAATATTACTTTTAACTGATTCAACTCACCAATTAACTTAAGAACAAATCTTTTCCAATAACCACATTGTTACATACTACATGACATGCTGAACAACCATTTTCACTTTTGACAAACAGGATGCAACTCCACTTTTAAGGACAACCACAACTCAAGAACCAGAACGAACACCGATAGACAATTTCTCCTTTTTCCAGGCAAGGAAGAAAACAAAATTCTAACAGAAATGCAGGAGAGTTCCACTCTCAAGTTCCCAAATTTGCCCACAAAACTCTTCAAGAAATCTCAAGATCCATACTTCCAAGAAGGAAGAAGGATGCACTAGGGAAAACAAAATGTTCAACCAAACCTTTTCCGATAAAGTTACAAAACTTAGCTCCACCCAACCTAAGGTCGGCACTAGGAGAACTTCAACTCTTTTCTCAGATAGGGAGGACAACAACCACATATGTTTCCTCCCTAAGACAATCCACAATAACCAGCAAAACCGGGTGTCAAAGCAAAGGCGACTAAAAAGGCGCAACACTAAACTCTTCTTCTTCGTTTCCAACCAAGGAAGACTAAAAAAACCACAAATCACATACGGAATGATCCGCGAAAAATCCAATACCATACATTTTTCTTTTAGTTTCCATCAACTAAAACCAAGAAAACCAACCAAAACCAACCGTCAGAACGGTGAAGAACATACGAAGGAACCCACCACCAAACTCTTCTATTTGACTCCCGTCAACTACCCGATCTACGACAGAAAGGGTAAGCACTCTTCTCCTACAGGGGTTAATAGTTCTTCGGTGATGGCGCTAACCGGCCACACCGTCACACTTCACCCTTAGAATGAATAAAGAGAGGTGACCGAAACCCTTCGGCACCACAACCCCACTTTAACATAATAACATGAACAATTCAATTCAATTCTTTCATAAACATAGCAACATACATAAACAAATGTAGCATTCAACATCAAGGCTCAAATACAACATTTAAGCGTAACGCAACGATTCCCATACCCTTTCCTACTGTGCGTCCATGTGTGTCAAATTTTAAATTAGTTATACCACTTTTGCAAGTTTTAATGTTACTATCCTATAACAAAGTTTTAGTTAAGACCTAAGCCATGTTTCTAAGTTATTCCACATCACATTTTAGTTGTACCCTATAGCATGATACTAAAAATTCACATTCCAAGGACCTACAGCCCGCTCTGATACCAACTGTAACACCCCGGCATTTAATATGCCCGAATGCTACCAAACATAAGCTAAACAACAACTAAATACCACATTTAAACATAAATTCCAGCAAAGGTACATATGCTAAAAAAAACCGATATTTCGGCAGCATCTCCTTTGTTTTTCCATGAATTAACACAATATCAATATCATGGCAAGATATATCATAGCACACGACATCTAGAACATCAACATAAATGGACATATCATCGAATTACGCCATTAATACCACACTCAACCACTTCATAATCTATAACGAAGCAAATAAGGAATCGCAAGCATGCTAAATTAAACCATACATTAAGTCTAAGGCACAACTCTTAAAATCATGTCTCCAAGTGATTAATTATGGACTATGATGGTGGAGCTACGTGTAGAAGTGTAGCTAAACCCCTTTTTCCCGCATGCCGATCTCAAAGTACCTAAAAACAACATAAAACACAAGCGTGAGTTCGAAAACTCAGCAAGCATATTGTAATGGACAACAAGATCATTTACAAGACAATAATACCTTACATCACATATAACATCTCATACTTGAGCACATAACAACATCATCATCATTAAATATGTATTGCAATGCAATGCAATGTTATGCTCATATCTCCTTGGAAACTCATACCGGTATGGTTGAGTACACACCCGTCGGTGTGCACCCTCTCCCCCCTTCCATCCCGAAGATGGAGGGTGCTTACTCCTCGCTTCCATTCACCACGTGAATGGAATCACGATGTAGGTCTTACTCAATGGCGTTCCGGACTAGTCATAACTTTCTCACCGGCCTTTCCCGGATTAGTTAATGACTTTCTCACCGCCCTCGCCCCATCTCATGTCATGCATGCAACTATGCCAATTATCATATTTCACATGTACATCAACATATGGCATCTCATCATGACAAATATTAACACATGGCATCGAATCATGATAATCATACTCAATATATCATTGGAAAACAGTATGCATGGCAAGTAATCATAGCATGTAATCAGACTTTCATCTAATCTCACAAGCAATCTACGATCCGTTATTCATTACAACACACTTGTCTCAACCTTGGGCGACGGAATTGTGGAAAGTAGAGGGCACTCCCGGTGTCACACCACCTGCACAATGGCATCACACACTCTCAATAATGCCCACAAAACAGTACACAAAACCCCATCTCACCCGACATTGCCCACTACTCGCAAAACCTAAAAACAGAGGTTCTGTCCCGGCGGGACAGCAGCCTTGCAAAGGCCATAACTTGAGTTCTGGGACTCCAAATAGAATAAACGAGTACACCGTCGCGAAGCTTAGGAAATTTCCCAACTTTTTATAGTTATAGGTAAAGACTGATTCGGAATCTAATGTTGTTTAATCTAACGTTGAGCACGAACTGTCTCAATCTCGTCACAGATTTGACAGCGCTCGGTAAAACAGCCATAACTTCCAAACGGCTGGGCGGAATTTCAATTTCTTTATATGCACTGAAAGGTAATGAAATTATCTACAACTTCCTAGAAGTCCATACGGCCATATTCCAAATCTAAATTGGCGAAAACGCGAACCCTAGCTCGATTGCTTAATCTGCCCGAAAACAGAAACGTGGCAACATCTAGATCTAACCCAAATTACTCAAATCCAGCGCCTCCAATTGATTAAAAAACTTGATAAACTCCCTAATAACAGTACCTAGCTCATCCCCGAGGAGCCCCATGATCATACCTTTGCCCGACACACGAAAACTCCAATCGATCTCCTCGCTCCTCGCTCCTCGCTCCTCGCACCTCACTCCTCGCTCCTCGCTCCTCGCTCCTCGCTCCTCGCTCCTCGCTCCTCGGATGGACCCATGAGGATGCAGAGGTGGGGAGGTCACCCTAGGGCAGCAAGGGGGGTGGAGGAGAGGTGGTGTGCAATGGGGAGCAATGGGGGCGCCATGGGGGCAAGAGATGGGGCGGCTAGGAGGTGGAGGGAGGAGGAAGGGTGGCGGCTAGGGTTAGGGGCGGATGGGGCAGGGGTGGACGCCCCAAGGGCTGGTGGGGAGCCCTTTTACCAGCCCCCACACCCAAACCTAGTCCGTTACGGAGACCTACTCCATCCCACCAAAGCCCACCAAGGCCCAAACTCCCCCGGGAAGGCCCAAAACCCCGGAAACGGCCCGGAAAAGCTATTAACCTCCATATCCTATAGTTTTAACCTTAATTCCACATTTCATAATGTTATTAACCTTATCATGCACGTTAAATAAGGTTACGACACTCCGTGGTGTCACAACACTTCAAAAGGCCCAAAAACGCGAGTAAACCTCTAGCCGTAAGATTTTCTTCTCTAATTTCACAATCTGTAATGTCACACCAAATCGTAGTGTCACAGAGAACCACTTCCATTGCCTCCAAGGTTTCCACGAGTGTTCACCATCTGTGGTTTGCTCTAGGTTTTAGAGATGAGAGGGAAACAAGAATAGACAAGTAGTATGGAACTTATGCGGGGCGAAAGGTGTAACTTAAAGTCCAACATTATTATTTTAATCATTAGTAACTTGTATGGTTGCTTACAATGCATAGGGGCCTTGCAACACATACTGCACACTCAGCAAGCAATGAAAATCCAAATCGAACTAACACTGGAGTCTAACGCCTAAAGGGTGACTCTTTATTCTATGACGTGACTCGGCGAAGGAGTCTCACTATAGAACCTACGCTCACTCATCGAGAAAACCTCCACGGCCTGGGTACGGACGCTGCGGCATAGGCGCGAAACGATCGCCATGTCCAGCAACTGTGTCATCTGTGGTAGTCGAAGAAGCAGTGTCCTCCTCAAGCTCCGGCTCCTCCGGGTCTGGTTTGTGTAGTTCGAGTATTGGCTCCGGCTCTGGTGCGTACAATGCCGTCTCTAACTCTCCAATCCTTTGCAGAAGGTGAGACACATACTCTTGAGCTTCCCGCCATCTGTTCTTCTCTGCCGTGATTTCCTTGCGGGCCTTCTGTAGCTCCTTGCTTGTATCATCGAGTACATCCTCCTGGGCGACAACAAGTTGTGCCAACTGTGTAACCATGGCATTCTCATCCTGAATCGTCTTCGGGTCAAGAAGGTTATTGCTGCGCGGATGATATCGGAACACCGTGCTCTCCAATTCTCTGGCGTAGATACGGGTAATGTGCCGCATTGCTCGTCGTGACGCCTCTTGGATACCCATCTGCATTGTAGACCTCCGGCGGTCACGGTGTCTGCAGGCGATTGCACAGGCCCTTCTTCCTAGCAGGTACCACAATCTTCACGTCACAAGCCTTGATCAATCCTGCTTGTCTGATCACGTCCACTTGGTATTGCGGCTTTTCAAAATCTTCGAGAGTCTGTAGCATACGCCAAAGTTCCGCGGCGTGACCAACCTCCAGATCGACGTAGTTGAACTCTCCCTCCATCTGTCACAAGAGTGCTCACGTAAGAACTCGAAATTTTTAAATCGTGATAAGGTAAGGAAAAATTCAGCAAGAGACAAGAAAAGAGAGAAGGGAATAAGTCGAGATGTCATTTCTTATCTTGACAAACTTTTAACCTTTAGAAAATAGGTTTTATCCTCACTACGACCATTCTATCTATGGGTGAGCCTATAGTCAGTATGGCTCTGATACCACCTCTGTCGGGACCCGAATTTGCAAATCCGGACCCCCTGTGTATTCAGCACTAGTCCAGGAACACGCTAGTGCACACAGTCTTAACATCGGTAAATATCACAATCATACCACTCGATACTAATAAAGTACTTTAATTAAATAGTCAAACTGGTTGCTCGACCTTATGGTCAAGTCACAAATATACGCCACGCAGGGCGAAACTTATTAAGAGAGAAATAATAGCAGCGGAAAATAAGATAACTTCGTGGCGCCATCCAGTATACCACAGGCAACTGACTGGGCTCGCTCCCTAAGTAGACGGTTCCTCTTGGAGCTCCTCCTCCAAAGCTGGTGTAGATTCTTCTTCAACTGGTGTTATATTGCGGCTAGGGTGAGTACTTGGTACTCAGCAAGTCATGCACAGAATGCAACTAATATACTACATGCATGGCTTGATACAAAGGAGTGGCTCAAGGTATATTTGCAGTAAGAGCATTTAACAAGTATCATAAGTAGATTCGAAAGCAGTAGAAACAAGTAAAGCATAAATAACTTTTCAAGGAGTTTAGTAAACATCTTTCCCATCCTAATCCACATTTCCATCAACATCATTATTAATCCAACCCAACCTTTCAAGTCCAAGTTATTTTTGAGAAAATCTAACCCTTGACTGTAATTCCCGAGCGATGTCCAATACCGCGGACACGGCTATTCGAATAGATTTTACACTCTGCAGAGGTTATGCACTTTACCCACAAGATACAGTCAAACACCACAAAGGCGAGTTCCCGTAACAAAGTCTTTCGGAAACTTCTAACAGTACAAGTGGTCCTCCCCGGTTGTTGCACACTAACCCTTCCCTTAGCTAAGGTGAAGTTTAGGCCAACCAACCGTTAGATGGGTACCTGGCCGCAGCCCCAGTACGCTCCCCCATACAACATACACAAAGGGTGTAGTTGACACCCAGAGGTCCCACAGGTACGTTATTAGAAACTTAATCAACTAGGTCCGTCCCATTACAGACATGTGGTTGCAAGATTGACTCAGTTCAAAGGCTTGCAAGGTGAAGTCCTTAGGGTGACCAGGGCAAGACTACCCGAAGAACCAAAACAACATTCCCAGTGCCACAACTGGCCCACCTGATCATTCTTGCCACATGCCCCGGTCAAAAGCTATTTATCAAACCCCAGTTGGTTACCATGCACCACGTGTCATCAACATCACATGATACCTTTCTAAAACAGGTTCAATATGTCATTAAGTCAATATTAACGTTTGATTGTCCAAAATCATGTCATGAGCACGTAGCAGGTCTAAGCCATATACTACAACGATCTACAAACCCATGTTGGCAATTTAGTAATGTCCAACTAATAATCCACAACTAGGGTGACAAGGTGTCATGGCACATATTTAAGTAATCAAGGTGTCATACAGCAATTAGGCATTTATCTAATTACCCATAATTAAGTAAAGCATTTTCTAATTTAAACTAGCATGCAATAATTTGAACCAAAATAGGTTTCAAAATGGGATCAACATGGTCAAAGCATAACTTGCCTTCAAAAAGTACTTGTTCTTGGTCCGGAGCTGGCTCCTGGGTCAACACTTCTCCTTCGAATCCTTCCGGCACTTCAACGTCTACTCGTAAAGCATGCAAATAGCAATACACGAATAAACAATAGGCAAAAAGTGTCCAAACATCCAAATAAAATCCATAAACAGAGAGAACATAATTTTATGAATTTTTAGGAACTGGAATCGCTCAAATCGGAGTTAAAACACAAAAGTTATAAGCGTTTGAAGTTTTGAAATTCAAATCAATTATTAAACCGAATTATTAAATCATTTTCTTTTTCGGAAATTATTTATTGCATCAGCAGTGACACGTGGCAGCCTCTGATTGGGCGGTGGCGTCGGTAGCTCATGGGCTCAGCCCACGGCTTGGCTTGGTCCACCGTGGACTCGGTCCACGGCTCCACGTGTCGCTTACAGGTGGCCCCCTCGGGTGACGTCATTGTTGACGTCAGCGGGGCTCACCACGGTCGATGTGAGGACCCCCTTCCTATACCATATCAGACGCCGTCTCATCAGAGCGTATAGCACCGTATAGCAACAGGAAGCCTTGACAGGAGATCTGAATCTAAAAATTCGATCGACGGATCGAACTCCTTAACCGGACGGTGCTCAGACGCATCGATCATCGATCCCTGGATCAAGAGCCCGATATCGCGTACCAACAACACGCAGTATCAATGCACGGAAGGATAAACTACGATAATTTACATAACTGGGTGTAAATCTTACACGAGTACATTACGTAATCCAAAAGAAGTAAAGCGGCAGTGAAACAAAAGAAAGACAACCAGCCTTGGCCCGACCACCCCACAAAGCATCGATCGGAGGGAGGGACTACGGCCGCAACACTCGCGAAAAGGGGCTCGCCATCATCCGAAATCATCATTACCTTCCTCTGTGGAAAAAGGGTTAGCGACAACGATGAGTACACGTATGTACTCGCAAGACTTTAGTGTATGGAAATATGAATAAATGCAGGTGATTCAACAGGATAAAGCTTCTACATCGGGTTAATTGCAGAAAATTTGGATTTAAAACAGTTCATCGAAAAGTAATACATAATTTGAAAGGCAGCAGTTTGAATAAAACATATTTACATTATATTTAACAACTGAGCTCCACAGCTGCCACCATCCATGGTCGCAGCTGGGATACGAATCGACATCCATACATAATCCCATCGAGAATCATATACACATATCCACAATTCCATCAAGTACCATTCCACCACATACTTTATACCGACTCCGAAATAGAATTTCATTTTCAAAACCAAACCAAATCTCTATACTTGATATGATTAGAGAAGATTGCTCATAACCGTGAGCACGGCTAATCGATTAGAATTATTTGATACTCTGCAGAGTTTGCGCACTTTACCCAAACACAACTCAGACTTGCATCCCTGTCATCCAGGGTACACGCGATACACGAGGTATCCGATATACAAGAATGATCTATTCTTTCCCATCGTTGAGGTTATAGCCACACCTCAAAGACCGGTGACGACAAATCCACTACTATGGCGATAAGAGGCCAACCACCACTCGGCGGCCCACGGAATACTCATCGTGACGACGGCGAATTGTTGGCCGCGGCATTACCCCATAGCAAGGCGTACACCGTTGTATCAACAAACATGAATGGAGCGATTCCTCGCTGCAAAAGTACAAGCGCACACACGAAGGCGCATACGGCGGGTCGTGAGGACACACACACCGCGCTTGATTTGCTCAACACAGGAAAAGGTCCACTCTTGGCCTACCAACAGGCATGGCTATCCCCTCACACTTCAAGTACTAGAATAGGCTGCCCCATCCCAGCATTGCGCGGTTGCACGGTGTTCAATTCAAAACCGTCACAAGTTCGGTCCTTATATTTTTGCCTAGTGACTCAAGCGGGAACTCCACTTAACTCGCCAACCAATCGCCACCATGTTTAACTAGCACATATTATACCTCCCGCCAAGTCTAATTACCAACTAGACACTTCACATTTTTACCAATATACCTTTACGATTCACATTTCCAAAACTTTTCCAAAACCAATTACATTTATCATAATTTTGAGCATTTGGTAAGGACTGACTTTGCTCACCTCTATTGCAGTGTCTAAGCGTATGCAATTACTAAATCGTTTATACCCAAGTGACATTTTATTAAATTGTCTAACCCTACTAAGGTTATCAATGATCTCAGGGAATTAAATTGAGGGAAACCACCAAATCAGGGTATATCTACCATTCCCACAAACTAGCAATTTGCTGAATATAAACAATGCATATAGTTTGAGAAATCAAAGTAGACATCGTGAAATATAGGTTTCAAGATGGTCAAAGGAGGTGCTTGCCTTGTTGTTGCACTTCGGTGATGTCCGGGATGATGCTCGGGTTGTTCGAGGCGGCCCGACTCGCTAGCCTCTAATCGGTCAAAGCAACAAAAGCAGCGATAAAGAATTACAACTTAGCAAAAGAAAGTTTTAAATGCACCATGAAGTGCATGCAATACACAAGAATGAAGTACAACCAAGAAACCCTGAAGAAACGACGCACTCGGACAACACAACACGACCGGACAGAACAGCCTAACCGGACGGTCGGGTTTTGCATCCGACAGTCGGATAGGCGGACACTCGGACCGTTTCGTCCGGATACTCCGGTCCTAGGGCGTGTGGTCCAACTCGACGAGGAGACGGAGACCTTACCACTTCCTACAACTTCACCGCGACCCGATCTACGACTTTCGTACACCTAGCGAACCGGAAGGAGCTCCGAGCTAGCCGATTCTACGAGAAAACGTCGCTAACCCGCCAAACCTCTAACTCACACTAACAACTCCTTAAATCGACATTACTACTACCCGATCTACCACTCTAGCATACCACATTCACTAATCCAAATCCCATTTTCAACCCTAGAACCACTACACCCAAAACCCTAGAATCCAAGTTCAACCCTAGCCTCCCAAATCCAAACCTAAGTCCTAAACCCACCATGAACGACTCTAGAACCCAAGAATCCCGCGAATCAAACCCTAAGAGAAAAGCTTACCTCCAAGGAAGATGGAGGAGGAGCAACGCCGGGTGGAGGATGGGGAATGACGGCTTGGGGAGGAGCACACCGAGATGGAGGAGTCACCGGGGAGGGTCACCGGCCGGTGGCTCGCCGGAGAGGAGCTCAGGGTGGTGGAGAGAACACCAAGGAAGTGGGGAAACCAAGTAGAAGAAGAAAGAATGGAAGGGAGCCACGAAATGGGACTTTTATACAAAACCCCACGCCAATACCGGACTCTCCGGACTCAACCCGGAGACTCCGGGTTGGGGTCTTCGGTAACACTAACCCGGACACTCCGGACATTGGTCGGACACTCCGGTTGGAGCTTCGCCAGCCAATCCGGATACTCAGTGTGGATCCGGATACTCGGACATCGAACTTTTGAACTTGGGCCTTGACGGCTAAAGCTTCCAGGTTGATTACTAATTGTCCCAAAGTATTTTGGAAGTTAATAGGTCACAGGCACTTGCCCAATCCTAATTCGAATTTACTTATGAGCGAAATTACTTAAGTTGAAGGGTTCTTCGATCCCAAGCAAGTATGTTCACTCAAGATACGGAAATACACAAGCACGTTGTATTATTGAACAGCGTTTGAGTACAAATGTACTGATGGCTTGAGTATAGAAATACTCGGGATATTACGGTGACGGGTGGGACCGCTGGTAGCGTCATCGCCGACGTCACTACACTACCGGGTTGGCTGGCGACGCAGGGCCCGCCATGGCGTCATCGTGGACGTCATGGTGCGGTTTGGTCGGCGTCGGCCGACACGCGGGCGGCGTGTCGGCGTCACATGCACGGTGCGGCCGCATGGCGGTCAAGCTCCCGTCACGTGGCGCAATCTCGGCCGTTGATTTGAAAATCAACGGCCCAGCATTAGATCTGGACTCACGCGCGTTTGGGTTAACGCGTTTGATCTCGACCGTTGGATCTAGATCCAACGGCCGAGATTGGATCTGGGATTTTGAACGGATCTCACCAGCGGTGACGTGGCGCAATCTGGACCGCTTGATGAAGATGCGACTACCGGCGAGCTCAAGTCCGGCGATGGCGAAGCGGCGGCGCTGGGTCACCGGCGCAGGGCACGACCTAGCCGACGGCAGAGCCGGGCGCGCCCGGCGAGGTGAGTTGGACTCGACGCTGCGTCTTGACCCGGTCCCGATTCGGGTCAACGGCGACAGCGGACGGCGACGGCGGCGGATTCGATTTAAACCGCGGCGGCTCCTTCTCCTTACTCCGGCGAGCTCTAGCGGCGCAACCACGGCGGCTCAGGCGAGGTGAGTTAGGGCTACGGGTGCGTAATGAAGTGGCGGTCCCGACACGGGTAGCGGCGCAATAAATAGGGCCCTCGGCGTCCGTGAAACGCACGGAAACCGAGGCCCACTCTGTTGCGGCGGCGGAGTCCGGCGGCGACTAGTATTGGGTGACGTGGCTCAACCACAGCCGTTGGATCAAGATCCAACGGTGCAGGGGTTTGGGCTCGGGTCTGGCTCGGGTGAGCTGGCTGGCTCGGTCGGGCTCGGGCTCGGGTGACGTGGCTCAATCGTGGCCGTTGGATCTGAATCCAACGGTCACGCGGTTAGGGCTCGGCCGAGTGGGTTCGGTCGAGTCATGTGGCTCGGGTCGGACTCGAGTTCGACTCGGGTTCGACTCGGTCGGATGAACAGTACTTGACCCGACTCGATTTTCCAGCGATTTAATATTTAAAATAATTTCCAGTAATTCATTTAATTCAAGAAAAATAGCAAAATACTCAGAAAAATTCCAGAAAAATTCTGGAAAATATTTTAGGGCATTTGGGACTCAAATAAAATATTTCCAACAAAACTTTATTTGAAAATTTAATTTCTTTAATTATTTCAATATGGAATAAATTCAAATTAAATCCAAATAAATCCAAATAAATTCCAGAAAATTCCAAAAATTCACAAATGTGCAAAATAATATTTAATTTCATGAAAAGCAAAAATTGGGGTGTTACACGCCTCTCCTCCAAGCTAGCAGCAGCTCCCCCTCCTTCCCCTCCTCTAGGTGAGTGCTCCACTTCTTATTTCTTGCTTAGAGCTCAGATCTAGGGACCCATGGCTGGTTGGTCGAGTTTTAGGGTTGCTAGATGTGAAATTTTTGGAGGGAAACTTGTTCCAATGGAGGGAAAGTTGTTTTCTATTTTCAAGATGATTTTCAGTCTGCCTTGCATCTCGGTTTTGGGGTACCTAAGTTGGTCAAATGAGTTTTTGGCTCTAGACATTGTTGTAGATCTTGTTCTTATGTTTCAATAGAGTACAAGAACTCGAAAATCCATTAAGCCAATTAAAAGTTATGCCACTTTTAGTGCTTGCTGTCCCAAGTAGGTTGTTCTGCGAGCTGTAATGTTCAACTGCTGTTTTGAGCTTCTTACAAACCGATTCAGCTCTTCCACTTGCCTAGAGAAATGTAGAAAATTTTCTGTAGTTTAATAAAATGTATTTGTTTTCTTGATTTGGAGTTAGGAATCAAAAGTTATTGTAGAACAAATTTGCTGTCTAGAAGTGGGTTCTTGCTGAAATATTCAGAGTTGGTCTATAGTTCAGAGTTCAATTTGAGGACTTTAAATTCAGATTGTGAGCAAATGTATGTGGGTTAATTGTAGCCCATCCTCTTGTGCTCGTTTAGAGTCCAATAACTTGAATTTTGGTTGAACCATTAAAAAGTTATGCAAGTTTTACCTTGTTGCTGTCCAAATTGCGACTAGTAGAAGATTCAATCTTGTTCTATGAATTAGAGCAAGTTGGAGGCCAAATTGGATTTTAAAATTGCCTAGATATAGATAGGAAATTCTGAGTAGATGTTTAAAATGTCTTTGTTTGCTCAATTTGAAGTTGTATAGCAATAATTATGCAGTGGCGAAGTAGGCTATCCAAGCTAGTTTGTATGAAATTCAGAATGTGGGCTGTTTTGTGGCAAAGTTTGTTGTAATAAGTGAAAGTAGTTGTTTGTTGGTGGCTATAGATTGTATGAAATCGAATTCGCGGTGTTTATTTCAGGAGGTGTGGCTTCAATCTCGCGCCACATTGCTTTACGAGGTTAAAAGGCAAGTGTATCATATCGATTAAACGCTAAAAGTAATTACGCATGCTTTGCTTTGTGATTTTGATCATGTTGATAATTATGATGATAAAAATGCTAAGTTCATAGATATATAGGTATGTCGTATGTGTGTGAATCGATTAAATGATTATGAATTTTAAGTATTGTATGTGAGTATGGTTGATGATCATGTCTTTAAATTTGGCTATGTGGAATGATAGAAATGATTGTAGATGCAATTTAAGTGTGTTAATTGCATTTGTGCATTCATAATGGAAGAGGCGACCCATTCTGATGCGGGCCTCTGTGTTCACATATAGTGAACACGAAAGTCCTACCTCGTAGTTCCATTTATCGAGGTGAATGGGTGCGAGACAGTAAGAGTAGGCAAATTCCACGGGATGGAAGAGATATGAGGGTGCACACCGACGGGTGTGCACTTGGCAGTACCGGTGCGTGCATCGAAAAAAGCATTCATGTCGCATTGCATCACTAACAATGAGTTTTGTGTGTGTAATGGTAATGTAAGGAGTTGGGATTGAGTCGTGGACTCATCCGAAGGAGGTTGAATGAGGTATGTGTGTGAAATAAGTAATGAGGTAAATGATAGCGTTATAATTGTTTTATGTATTGGCTGAGTCTTGCAAGAATTTGATTTTGTTGTGATTTGAAAATATTAATTAGTTAATCCTGTTGATTTGATGCACTTTGCTGAGTCTTGGACTCACGCTTGTTTGTTTAATGTTTTTAGGTACTCTGAGGTCAGCTCGCCGGGTCGGGAAATAACATCACATCACTTACATTTTGCCTTGCTCAAATAGCAAATTGGAGGAATGTTCACTTGTTAACTAGTTGAATTAATTGTGTAATCGTGTTGTAGTTAAGTTTAATTGATGTTGAATGATATTATGCTTAGTTGTTTATACTCATATGTCATGATGGTTGATTGATTCCATAACATGTTGATTATGTTGCTATTATGTTAATTGTCTTCTCTTTGCCTGCTGAGTGGATGTTCATTTAGCAGGGGAGATCTTGCCGTTTAAAAAAAAATTTGGATAGGTTTTGGTAGCACTTCGGGCACGTGAGGTGCCGGGGTGTTACAGTTGGTATTAGAGTGGGCTTTAGATCCGTGGAATATGAATGTAGTAATTTACTCTAGAGTAAATTAAAATGTGACTTGGAAAAGTAGAAACATGGCGTAAGTGTCTACTTGTTAAAACTTGGCCTTAGGGCAATAACCTTAAAAGTTGAAGTAGAATTGTTAACTAAATTAAAACCTGACACACTCTGATGCACAGTAGGAAAGGGTATGGGTATCGTTTTTTTACGCTTAAATGTTGTACTTAAGCTTTAATGTTGAATGCTACATTTGATAATGTACGGTGCTATGTTTATGAAAGAATTGATTGAGTTGCTATATTTGTGATTAAGTGAAGTTGTGGTGACGAAGGGTTTCGGTCACCTTTTGTTGTTCATAGTTAGGTTGTGGGTTGTCGGTGTGGCCGGTTAGAGCCATCACCGAAGGACTAATAACCTCCCGTGGGGGGAGAGTGCTTGTCCTTTCTGTCGTAGATCGGGAAATTGGTTGGAGTCGAATAGAAGAGTTGGTGGTGGATTATTTTGGATTTGTTTTACCATTCTGTCGATCGGTTTGGTTGGTTTCCTTGGTCTTAGTTGGTTGGAATAAATGGAGAAGTGTTTGGTAATGAGTATTCGCTGATTGTTCTTTCGGCGGTTTTTGGTTTTTGCCTTCCTTGGTTGAAGACAAAGAAGAAGAGTTTTGTAACACTCCGGCATCTCGTATGCCCTGGATGTCACTAAACATAGAAGAAAAAGCAACTAAATACCACAAATAAGAACAAATTTCAGCAAGAGCGCAAATGCTTTAACCAAAATTTCGGCAGCATCTCCTTTGCAATTCCATGGGTTGAAGCAACAGTAATAATACCACAAGCAATATCATAATGGACGACTTCTAAAACAGCAATAACATGAGGTATAGCAACAATATAAGACCAATAATGAATTCAAACGTTTCATGAACTAAAACGAAATGAACGATAGAACGAAGTACACATTAAGGCATAATCCAAGTTTTAGCGCAATAAAATTATTCATCACAACTACGCATGATAAAGTGTAGTTATCTAGGTGAATGAAGCTACGTGAAGATGTGCCGTTAATCCCCTTTCCCGCATGCCGGTTTCATGGTACCTAAAAACATCACAAACAACAAGCGTGAGTTCATCACTTAGCAAAGTGTATTGCAATGGAACAAGCAAAACAGTTTTCAATACCATCATCACTACATCCCATATTCAACATCATAAGCATCTCATAACTCATCAAATATACATCTCATTAACATCATCATATATGCAATGCAATGCACATGTCTCTTTGTTAGCACATACCAGTATTGCCGAGTGCACACCCGTCGGTGTGCACCCTCTTCCCCCTTCCATCCCGTAGATGGAGGGTGCCTACTCTTACTGACTCGCTCCCATACACAACCGTGGATGGGAATATGAGGTAGGTCTTTCGTGTTCACTACGTGTGAACACAGAGGCCCGCATCAGAATGGGTCGCCTCTTCCATTATGAATGCACATATGCCACATCATGATATAACTTGCATAAAGGAAGCTCAGTATAACAACGGTATATCCGTAAAAGAAACATGAACATCATAACACATGCAAGGAACAACATGGAAACATAGAGCATCATTTAGTATCATAGCAAAACTACATAACTAGTTAGTCACCCAAAACCCCAAATCCATCCCAATACACTTGCCTTCAACCGTGAGGGACAGAGTGGCGAGATGTTGAGGGCACTCCCGGGGTCACACCACCTGTACATAGGTACAATTCACTCAAAACATACCCACAAAGCAATACAAGATCTATCATCTACATCTACTTCGCAACCCACTCCCAAAACTCAAAAAACAGAGAATCTATCCAACGGGACAGCGGGCTTCCAACTAGCATAACTTGAGTTCTAAAACTTCGAATAAGATAAACGATTACATTTTCTCAAAGCTTAGGAAATTTCCAAACTTTTTCTAAGTATTCGTGAAGACTGAATCGGCCTTCAATATCTTCTAATCTACAGTTGAACACAATCTGTCCCAATCACGTCACAGATTGGACAGCGTTCGGTAAAAGAGCCATAATTTTTAAACGGATGGACATAACTTAACGTTCTTGATGTCAAACTAAAGGTAATTGAATTACCTACAACTTTCATAACAGCTGGCCGACCAAATTCCGATTCTAAAATTCTCTAATTCGCGTCCAAAGACCGACGACCTAATCTGTCCGAGAACAAAACGTGAGACAGAGTTGCAATTACTCTAATCCCATCTAGAAACAACACATATACACCAATTTTAACCATGATTTTACCCATCTATCCAGCACCAAATCTCTACCCACAAGATCCCCCAAGGCATACCTCTTCTCGGCGGATCACCTGGTCGACGAACGCCTCCTCACGGCCTGATCTCCTCTCCGCTCGTCGGAATCGCCGGTTCCCCGTGGATGGAGAGCTCTCAAACAGCGAGATCGCGTGGAGGGAGAGGACCTAGGGCTAGCTAGAGGTGGGGAGGTGTGTGGGGGGCGGCTAGGGGAGCAAGGGGGGGCGCACCACAAGGGGGCCGGCGGCTATGGGGGGAATTCGGGGGGGGGTGGGCGCACCACTTGGGGGGGGGGGATGGGGCGCATGGAGGAACCCTAGGGGGGTCTTTGGCAGGATTTCCCCCCCACAAGGCCTAGAACTCCCCCACCAACGACCCATTAGCTTCCCCCAAGGCCCATTCTACCTCCCACAAGGCCCAAACTCCCCCGGAGAGGCCCGAACACCCAGAAACGGCCCAAAACATGGTACAAAAGTTGTACCGTAATGCCAAAATTGATAATGTCACATTCCGTAATGTCACAAGTTTAGTGTTGCGTCTCTTTTGGTTGCCATTTCAGCTTGACGCTCGGTTTTGTTGGTTGCTTTATGGAGAAAGCTTTCGATTTATTCTTGTGTTTGTCTTTCTCCGGGGTGAAAAGAGTTATTGTGGTGTTGTGCTAGACCTAGTTGTGAGGGCTGAAGTTCCGTGACTTTGTAAGAGTAATGTGACACTATGGGATGTCGAGATACCGTAAAAGGTGAAATTAGAGAATGTGACTTTATAAAAAAATGAATTTGGAGATTTAAACTTTGCGCTATGAAGTTTAATCGCGTTTACGGGCCGATTTCGGGAGTTTGGGCCTTTCCGGAGCGAGTTGGGCCTTGGGGGGAAACCACGTGGGACAAAAGTGGGATCTCTTGGCCCATGAGGGGGAGGAGGGCAGCAAGGTGCGCCCCCCCGTTGGAGCCCTAGCCGCCCCCCACTTCTCCACCTCTCCTTGCCTCCACCCCTCCAGCCGCCCCTAGCCACCTCTCTTTGCGCCCCTCCCTTCCCTCCCCTCTCCACCTCCATTGCTTCCCTAGGGTAGCTCCCCACCACGCCACCTCCCTGTCCCCTCCATCGGGAAGCCCCACGACGAGGAGATCCGGCTGTTCCGGCGCGAGGAGGACGATCGGGGAGCCCGGGAGGAAGGATTTCGGCGTTCGTCATTCGTCGGGAAGAGGTATGGAATGAGTAGTTCTTGGGGTTGATCTAGGTGCTGTGCTAGAGCGTATTTTAATGTTTTTAGATCAAGTGGTGGTGCTATGATTGGGTAGATTAGATAAAAACTAGAGTTTGCCACGTTCTCTGCTTCGGGCAGATTGTGCTGTCGACCTAGGGTTTGAGTTTTCGCAACCTTAGACTCGGATTTAGGTCGGCCGCCTGTTGAGAAAGTTGTAGGTAACTTCAATACCTTTCAGTGGAAATAAAGAAGGTCCAATTCTGCCCAGCCGTTTGAAAGTTATGCTCGATTTACCGAACGTGTTTAAATCTATGATGTAGCTGGGACAGAACGTAGTGTTTTGTAGATTAAACAACTTTAGAACCCTAATCAGCTTTTCCATATACTTAGAAAAAGTTAGGAAATTTCCTAAGGTACACGAGGATGTACTCTTTTAATCGATTCGGAGTCCTAGAACTAAAGCTATGCTAGATCGAAGTCTGCTGTCCCGGGGGGGGGACAGATTCTCCGTTTTTCGTTTTCGGGAGTAGTTTGCGAAATCGGGGTAGATGGGCGAGGGCGTAATGTTTTGTGGGCACGTTGTGATTGTGTGGCATCTATGTGCAGGTGGTGTGACCCCGGGAGTGCCCTCCTCATCCCACCAATCCGTCACCCGAGGTTAAGGCAAGTGTATTGGGATGGGTAGCATGTGGTTTATTTGCTTGTCTTGACTAGATGCAATTGTTTCCTTGTTATGCTATCTTTCCATGCTTAGTTTTTTCCATGATATGATAAAAAAGGAATGTTAAGATGCTATGCAATGGTTTATGGTTAATGATTATGGCGTATGTTGCATACATGGCATGAAACTTGGCCCGGTCGGTGAGAACGTCATAACTATTCCGGTAAGGTCGGTGAGAAAGTTATGACTAATCCGGAGCGCCATGGATGTAAGACCTACCTCATGATTCCACCCACGCGGTGAGTGGAAGCGAGGAGTAGGCACCCTCCATCTACGGGATGGAAGGGGGACGTGGGTGCACGCCGACGGGTGTGCACTCGGCAATACCGGTATTTGTGTCGAGGAGACATGTGCATTGCATTGCATTCATGATGATGATGATGAAATGATCTCAATGAGGTTGAGACATGAATATGATGTTGCATATGAAGTATGACTTGATCATGATGTTAAGTTGTTATGTAGAGATGATAATAATTGAATTGTTCTGTATGACCCATTGCAATATACTTGCTGAGTGATGAACTCACGCTTGTGTTTTATGTTGTTTTAGGTACCATGACACTGGCGTGTGGGAAGGGGCAATAGCTACACATCTTCACGTAGTTCCAGTCACATTTACCAATTTGAGTCATGATCATAATAAGTGCCATGAACTTGGTGTATGGAATAATTTTAGTGTGCTTGTGATCCTTATTAGCTTAGCTATAGATTATGGAGTGGTTGGATTTGGTTTTATTGGTTTACGTTGATGCTTTATCTATTTATATTGCTGCTTTAGATGTCTTATGTTATGATATATCTTGCCATGTCGTTGCTATTGCTTCATTACATGATAAAACAAAGGAGATGCTGCCGAAATTTTGGTTTTAGCATTTGTGTCTTTGCTGTAATTTATCTTTATTTATGGTATTTAGGTGTTGTTTAGTCTATGTTTGGTAGCATTCGGGCATACTAGATGCCGGGGTGTTACAGTTGGTATCAGAGCGGACTGTAGGTCCTTGGAACATGTATTCTAGTGAAATACCATAGGGTCAACTAAAATGTGATGTGGAATAACTTAGAAACATGGCTTAGGTTTTAACTAAAATTTTGTCATAGGATAGCAACATTAAAACTTGCAAAAGTGGAATAACTAATCTAAAATTTGACACACATGGATGCACAGTAGGAAAAGGTATGGGTATCGTTGCTTTACGCTTAAATGTTATATTTAAGCCTAGATGTTGAATGTTTTATTTGATATAGTATGTTGCTATGTCTATGAGATAAATGATTGAATTGTTATTATTATCGTGATAAAGTGGGGTTGTTGTGCCGAAGGGTTTCGGTCACCTTTTTGTTTATAGTAAGGGTGTGGTTTGATGCTGTGGCCGGTTAGCGCCATCGCCGAAGAACTGTTAACCCCTGTGGGAGTATAGTGCTTACCCTTTCTGTCGTAGATCGGGTAGTTGACTAGAGTTAAATAGAAGAGTTTGGTGGTGGATTCCTTCGATTGTTCTTTTCCGTTCTGACGGTCGGTTTTGGTTGGTTTTCTTGGTATTTTGTTGGTTAGGAACCAAAGAAAGGTGTTTGGTTTTGAGTACTCGATAATTGTCCTTTTGGTGATTTGTGGTTTGTTTGTCTTCTTTGGGTGAAGACAAAGAAGAAGAGTTTGTGTTGCGCGTCTTTTGGTCGCCTTTTGGTTTTGACATCGGTTTTGTTGGTTGCCTGCAAAGAAAGGTATAGTTTTGGTTCTTGTGTGTCTTATTATGAGTTTAAAAGAAGTTATTGAAGTGTGTGCAAAAAGTTAAGTTGTGTCAATTTATGACTTGTGCCTTGACAGAAAAGGATTACTTGATCGCTTGGTTCCCTCCTGTGAGAGCCTTTAAGATCGAAATGTGTTTTGGAGATCTTTTGCATGATCAAGTGTGAGTCATGTCCCATTGCAATTTTTGTGAGTCAAGTTTTTTTGTGAATTTTGGTTGAGTTTTAAAAGAAAATGCTGTAAATATAGTAAGCAGTCATTTGACTGAAATTATTTGTCAATAGTGAGAATTGTTGTTTAGCATGTTATGTAGTATGTAACAATGTGGTTTATGGAAATGATGTACTCCTAAGTTAATTTGTGAGTTGAATTAGTTCAATGTGATTGTTATCTTTAGCTTGAGAATAAATAGATTACTAGTGTTGTAGAGTAGTCTATGGCGAGAATGATTAAATGTGTTAATGTATATGCTTAGAATCTGTTGCTTTGCTTTAAAAGTGCTTATGACCCTCGTTACTGTTTAAAGTTTTAAACCCTGAAGCATAGTTAGAACATTAAGATGATGTAGACTGCTGATATTGTTAAAGAAACTTTGCTGGTTGTTAAAGATGTTCTAATTTTACATGTTAATAGAGAGATTTAATCGTGTTAGTGACTTTAACTTGGAAGTTGATTAGAGTTGTTATTTATGATGTTGCAAATTATTAGTATATTTGGAAGCTTGCATATGTGTTCATATAATGTTAGTACCGATGTCAGTTGGGAAGACATAGGTTTTGTGGTTGTGGTAAGAGCTTTGTGATGGTCCAACTCATTCAATTTGTTTTAAATAGTTGGAGCATGTTGAGTAGTGACAATTTGCTATAGCCTTTGGATAGGGTAACTAAAAGTAATGTTACAGTTTTTTTTTAAAAAAAATTATGCAAATAATTGATATTGATGACTTGGTAGTGTTGTTAATTGTTAGAAACCATTGATCCAATAGAGAAATGTGTAAAACTGTGGAAATATGTCGAGTACATGTTGTGATGGGATGAACAATGGATAACAATCATGATGTAAGATTTTAACCTTAATGAATGCATATCTTAGAATCCTATTTACGAATTTTATCTTGTAGAGATAATACTTATTTGTTGAAGTCATTTTATTGATTGAACAAGTTTTAATTGTCAAGATGTTGATGTATGGCTGGTATAAAATTGATACGTTGATCATGCTTAAGTATCTGTTGAAGTACTATGTTTGAGATATAGAATACGTTGTTATATGATGTGTTGGTCTGTGGGGATCATGATGAGGTAGTATAGAATGGAAGACGTTTTGTTAATCATCATAAACTGTATTTATAAATGTTGGGAAAGGTAACTAGAGAAAGAATTGGTTATGTAGCTTTTAGTTGAATTATAATGAGGCTTCTCGATGAGTAAATAGTGTATATTGAATGCTTAAATGGTAAGTATAGTGGAATACTAGATATGGTGGGTTTCATCCTGAGCTTGTGTCTAAAACCTTTTGGACTGGTTTGGTTGGTTGCTATTTTGGTTGAATACTTTTGGTCAAAGTGTTTCTTCTGTTTTGTTTCAGAGTTTCCCTAAACTCGTAGTGATTGGTGCCAATATTTGGTTTTGGCTAATTTGCTTAGTTTATGCTATGGGTATGGTTTTACACCCAAAAGTCTTTGAGTGGATCGCGCCCTTCGCGTTCGCACTGAATTATCTTTGGAATAAATTGTAAAGGAAGCAGATGGACATAGCGGGTTGTGTTGGAGATTCTTGAGATTTAATTTGCACCTCTATTTGGCTAGAGTTGGACTTATTTTTTTGAAATTGTGTGTGGTGTTTGCAAGTGTTTCACAAGGTGGATTTTATGAATGTTTTATAAGTGATGTTGTTAGGGAAGTGTTCCCTTTTTGAAATGAGTTTCCATTTCTCTTTCAAAAAAATTTGTGGCGGTTGCGTGTGCAGATGTTTAACTTTGGAGTCGATGTTCTCTTCCAAAATTTTGCTTTTGGGTAAAGTGCGATGTTTATCATAAAAGATGTGATGAGCCAGGTCGGTGAGAAAGTCATATATGAATATATGACTAATCAGGAGTGCTCCTGAAAAGATTGCATTCATGTCGGGCATCGAAATTTCCTGTGCTTTCAGCATGAAAATGAAGAATGGATAAATGCTGGAATTTTGGTTATGTTACAGATTTGAGTTTCCCTCTCTCTTTGAGAGATACTATGATGGTTGTGGACTCTTGTGTGTGATTTGAGAAACGGTTCCCTTTCAAAACATTGATTTTGGTGAAAATGAGAAGTTTGGCTTTGGTGAAAGCGAGTTGAGATGTTTTGGTTGTTGAGAACTTCTGTCAAAGAATTGTGTGGAGTCTCTCTTTTGTTTCAAGTGCTCCCCGATGCGAAATGTAACGCATTGATTTGAGATTTGAGTTTCGTTTTTTTTAGGAAAAAAAAGGAGTGCTCTTTGGATGTTGCCGAATTCTTGCCAAAGTGGTTCAGCGCTTTGGGGTTCGAGTTGTTGTATGTGGATCAATGGGGTTCATGGTTCATAGTTGAGCTCACTCAAGGATTTTGCTCTTGTTTTGGTCCTTTGAGTGGAAGATTGTAAGGGCGAGGTCTTCTTAGAAAGAGGATTCTAGTGTGGTTGTTAATGATCTAAGCTTTAGATGTTGCTAGTAGTTGATCGTAAACAGTTTAAAAGTGAAGAGTGAAGGAAGGTTGTGTATGACTCAATCCAAACGTTCTGGGAGAATTGTGTCATTGATGTGTTCCTAGGTGGGGTTGATTAAATTATTAGTGGACCATTGGGTGGTTGCTAGTAATTGTTTTTTTCTTTTCAGAGTGTATTGGATCTTTCTGTCGCTGAGGTTGAGCGAGGCTGTGTCAACCATAGCGAATTTGTTCGGTTGTTACTGTTTCTTGCGGGTTTAAGGACCCTGGTTGCAAAGTAGGTTTTCCCTTTCGGTGGTAGTGTTGGGTATTGGTCTTTTGTAAAAGATCAATCTTTTGCAAGGTTTTAACCTCATTTGTTCAAATGGTTGGTGGTCTTGGAGTGTACGTCTCACCTGGTTCGTCGTCGTCTTGAATACGACGAACCACAGTAGAGAGGTTGAGGTGTGAAAACACGTTCGTGCATAGGAGATGAAGAGGGTCCTAGAGGCTGGTACCGTGTTCTTCTGGAGAGTAGTTTCAATTAAAGGGATCGGGCACGTTAATCGAAGGAATGTATGGAATGAGGAGTGTGAGACCGTTTTCTTTCGTGGTATATTTGGGAATTGAAGTGAAGGTGGAACCGTGAGAGGTTGCACTCTGTTGAGATAAATCAACATTTTCTCGCCAAGTGTTGGTTTTGAGAACTCGCTTGTCATTTGTTCCGGTTTAAGTCTTTTGTCCCTCGGGGACTTTGTTGTTGATTTTGGCGTTCTTTGGATTCGAGGTCGAATCCTGTTTAAGGGGGGGGAGAATGTGACACTACGGGATGTCGAGATACCGTAAAAGGTGAAATTAGAGAATGTGACTTCATAAAAAAATGAATTTGAAGATTTAAACTTTGCACTATGAAGTTTAATCGCGTTTCCGGGCCGATTTCGGGAGTTTGGGCCTTTCCAGAGCGTGTTGGGCCTTGAGGGAAAACCACGTGGGCCAAAAGTGGGATCTCCTAGCCCATGAGGGGGAGGAGGGCAGCAAGGTGCGCCCCCCAATTGGAGCCCTAGCCGCCCCTACTTCTCCACCTCTCCTTGCCTCCACCCCTCCTAGCCGCCCCTAGCCACCTCTCCTTGCGCCCCTCCCTTCCCTCCCCTCTCCACCTCCATTGCTGCCCTAGGGGAGCTCCCCACCACGCTACCTCGCTGTCCCCTCCATCGGGAAACCCCACAACGAGGAGATCCGGCAGTTCCAGCGCGAGGAGGACGATCGGGGAGCCCGGGAGGAAGGATTTTGGCGTTCGTCGTTCGTCGGGAAGAGGTATGGAATGGGTAGTTCTTGGGGTTGATCTAGGTGCTGTGCTAGAGGGTATTTGGATGTTTTCAGATCAAGTGGTTGTGCTCTGATTGGGTAGATTAGATGAAAACTAAAGTTTGCCATGTTCTCTGCTTCGGGCAGATTGTGCATTCGACCTAGGGTTTGAGTTTTCGGGCCGTTTTCGGGAAATTGGGCCTTCTCGGGGCGAGTTAGGCCTTAGGGGGGACCCCACATGGGCCGAAGGTGGAGTTTTCCGGCCCATGTGGGGGAGGGGGGCAGCAAAACCCCTGCTATGCGCCCCCACCTCCCTTGTGCGCCACCCCCACCCCTCCTCAACCCTAGCCGCCAACCCCCTAGCCCCATGGCACCTCCAACTCTCCCCCTTGTTCCTCCTTCCTCCCCAACACCTCTAGCCGGCCCTAGGCGAGCTCCACCCCCACCCCTTGCTGCCACGCTCTTCCATGCCATTACCCTCGCCATTGGGGAGCTCCACGACGAGTGGATCCAGCGGGATTGGCGCGTGGAGGAAGATCGGGCGATCGGGAGGAGTGTTCGTCGGTTCTTCGTTCGTCGGGCTAAGTTATGGTGATGGAAAACCTTTGGGGTGGATTAGGGGTTGTAGTAATGGAGGTTTTCATGCTATTAGTTCAAAAGGTGGTGCTGCCATTGGTTAGATTTGATGAAAACTAGAGGTGTCATGGCGTTCTGTTTCGGGCAGATTGGGCGGCCGACCTAGGGCTTAAGATTTCGTAATTTTAGAAGCATTTTCTGGTAAGCCGTATGTTTAGAAAGTTGTAGATAATTTATATACCTTTCTGTGGACACAAAAAACGCATAATTCCGATCAGCCGTTTGAAAGTTATGGCTGTTTTACCGAACATGTTCAAAACTGTGACGCGATTGGGACAGATCGGGTGGATCTGTAGATTAGGCAATTTTAGATGCCGAATCAGTTTTTCCCAATACTTAGAAAAAGCTAGTAAATTTCCTAAGATACGAGAAAATGTACTCGTTTACTTAATTTGAAGTCCTAGAACTCAGGTTATGCTAGTTGGAAGCCCGCTGTCCCGTAGGGATAGATTCTTTGTTTTCGAGTTTTAGGGGTTGATTGCGAAGTCGGGGTAGGGGGTCATTTTTGTATTGTTTTGAGGGCACGTTTTGAGTGTGTGGTACCTATGTGCAGGTGGTGTGACCCCGGGAGTGCCCTCATCCTCTCGCCAATCTGCCGCCCGCGGTTGAAGGCAAGTGTATTGTAGTGGTTGCGGCTTAGGGAGCCGTGATAATGGGATGGTTTACACATGTTTTATGATATGATGCCATGATTGACTTTTGCTTGCGACATGTTGAAAATGGTTTATTATGGGGCTATGCAATGACTAGTTGAGTTTATGTGCAAATTGTTTATGTTTATGTCATATTTGCATACTTGTCATGAGAACTGGCCAGGTCGGTGAGAAAGTCATAATTAGTCCGGTAAGGTCGGTGAGAAAGTTATGACTAATCCAGAGCGCCATTGAATAAGACCTACCTAGTGATTCCATCCACAGTTGTGAATGGAAGCGAGGAGTAGGCACCCTCCATCTACGGGATGGAAGGGGAAAGAGGGTGCACGCCGACGGGTGTGCACTCGGCAATACCGGTATGTGCTTCGAGGAGACATGTGCATTGCATTACATATATGCATGAGTTTATGAGATGTTGATGAGACAAAAGTTTAATGATGATGGTTGTGAAATATTGATGAACATGTTATGTAATTTATGATGATGTCTGTGAGACGTTGATGAGAGTGTTAATGTGTAATGTTGTTGTTTATTCCATTATAATACACTTTGCTGAGTGCTGAACTCATGCTTGTTGTTTGATGTTGTTTTTGGTACCTTGACCTCGACACACGGGAATGGGAGTTAGCATCACGTCGTCACCTAACAGCACACAATTAGACATTTTATTATACCCATCATTATTTGATGTTGCTTCGGAGTATTCCTTAATTGGTTTAAGGTTTAGTCTTTGCGATGTTATGTGCTTTGCTTCATGGGTGCCATCATTTAAGTCATGAAACGTTAAGTTTATATATTGTGGTTTGGATTGTTGCAATGTTTCCTGTTATACATGATTTAGATGCTCTTATATCATGATAATGTGCTATACTGCTATTGTGATTGTTCCAAATCTTAAAGAAACAAAGGAGATGTTGCCGGATTTTTGTACTCATTATTACGGTAGGTGCTGTAATTTGGTGTTAATTATGTGCTTAAACTGTTGTCAGTAGTCTTTGTGGTGACATTCGCGGCATACTAGATGCTGGGGTGTTACAGTTGGTATTAGAGCGGGCTTCAGGTCCGTGGTGTATGAATTTAGGGTGCGTTTGGTTGCATGTACCAAGTGGTACATGTATGAGATGGTTCAAGAAAAAAACTATCCATGCGTTTGGTTACTTGAATGGAACCATCCCGTCCTGGATCAAGTGGTACAAATTTAAGGAATATTCCCTCTAGATGCTGAACCATCTCATTCACCCAAAATAATGGAACCAAATGGTACAGGACCATCCCATCCCATTCAACCTCATCCCATGAACCAAACGCACCCTTAGTGAATTGTCATAGGTTCAACTAAAATTTTGATGTATGATAACCTAGAAACATGGCTTAGGTTGTACTTAAAATTTTGTCATAAGATAGCAACATTAAAACTTGTGTATCTCTTAGGGCCTTTTCAGATGCAGACTTTGCTGGCTGTAGGATAGACAGGAATAGCACATCTGGCACTTGCTAATTCATTGGCACTTCTCTTGTCTCTTGGTCATCTAGGAAGCAGTTCGGGGTTGTAAAGTCTACCACCGAGGTCGAGTATGTTGCTGCAACCAGTTACTATAGCCAGGTACTCTGGATGAGATCAACCTTGCAGGACTATGGGTTAGCAGCAGAGTGTGTTCCACTATTCTGTGATAACACATCTACTGTTCACATTACTAAGAACCCAGTGCAACATTCTTGGACTAAGCATATTGATATTCATTATCACTTCCTTAGAGACCATGTGGAGAAGGGAGACATAGTGCTCTAGTTTGTCGAAAGCGACCACTAGTTGGCTAATGTTTTCACCAAGCCTTTGGATAGCCCTAGGTTTGTTTCCTTAAGGGGGGAGCTTGGGATTATGAGCCCATATTGCATATCTTGCATCTTGAGGGGGAGTTGGTTTGTACTATTTGTATCATGTGCTTTTATTTTTGCATTTTCTGGGTGTCTTTGGGCTGGTTGTTAGCTTTAGAGTCCACTTTACTTATACTTCTGGCTTGCTTTGACATGGACCTCTCATGTTAAGCTATAGATTGCCATCATGCACAATTAGCTATCTCTCTTCTCTTTTGGTTGACTTCCCTCACAAACTTGTAGGTCTAGCGGGTGTTGGTCCCTTGGGTAGATAGGGTCTATGTGTACTCCCTAGTTAGGGTTTGTTGAGTTAACTTTCCTATGTAAGTCATATGGGGAAGGTGAGAGTGAGTCTGAGCTGTAGTGTTCTCTATGATCTCTTCTATGCTCTTAGATCACCTAGCGGTTAGTTTCTTGTCTCCTTCTCACTACTGTCTTTCTAGTTTTAGTTGAGTTCATTCTTATGTCTTGTATTAAAACTGTTAATAACTTAACCTAAATTTGACTTGTGCTTAAAATTGACTAACTTGTTGAGGGGGAGTTTGGAACTGACTTTCTTGCATTGCATATAGACTTGTTTCTATTTTCGAGCTTTGTCTTTTATGCAATTAATAAAATTATGATAGTTGCACCTAGCTACTTTTCTGAAGATTTTTGCTAGCCTAGGTCATATCTAAATTGGTATTCATGTTAGGCTAATCTACATTTAAAGTTGAACTTTCATGAATAACTTGATGAAACTTAGCTTCTACTTGCTTTATTACTTGACTAGGTGTTTATGCCATGATTAGTGATATTTTGGGTTTCTACTAGAGTCCCTAGAGCAACTTGAGTTAACTATATTGTTTCATTCTAGAATCTTCAACATGCTCACGAATCTAAGTGCTAAAATGACAAAAATTGACTTGTTTGTGCTAAAAGTGAACTCAACATTTTACTGTAACACCCCGGCATTTAATATGCCTGAATGTTACCAAACATAAGCTAAACAACATCTAAATACCATAATTTACCATAAATTCCAGCAAAGGTACATATGCTAAAAACCGAGATTTCGGCAGCATCTCCTTTGTTTTAACATGAACTAAAGGAGCAACAACAGTATAGCAATAAGGCCCAAATGAGAGACATCTAAAATAGCAATAATTAGAGTCTTAACGACAATATAAGACTATCATCAAGCACTTAATGTCTCCAAGTGTCAAACGAACAATAAAACTCTTATAAAGCAAAGCTAAGCCTTAAATCAATGAGCATCACACGCAATTTATTATCAAACTAATAGAATGACTTGTGGAATCAATATGGTGAAGCTACGTGTGGGCGTGTGACTATTTCCCTTCCCCGCATGCCGTTCTCATGGTACCTAAAACAACAAGAAAACACAAGCGTGAGTTCGAAACTCATCAAGCATATTGCAATGGACAACAAGAACAATATCATGGCAATAACGTCTCCCATCATGTATATCATCTCATTCATGAACACTTAACAATATCATCATCATTATGTATGCAATGTAATGCAATGCTCATGTCTGCTTGGAAACTCATACCGGTATGGTTGAGTACACACCCGTCGGTGTGCACCCTCTCCCCCCTTCCATCCCGAAGATGGAGGGTGCCTACTCCTCGCTTCCGTTCACCGCGGTGAATGGAATCACGATGTAGGACTTACTCATTGGCTCTCCGGATTAGTCATATCTTTCTCACCGACCTTCCCGGATTAGTTATGACTTTCTCACCGCCCGGGCCATATAACATGTCATGTATGCAATTATGCCAACATCATGTTTAACTCACATATTAACACATGGCATCATAACATAATAAACATGCTCATAATATCATTGGCAATCATAAAAGCATGGCAAGTGATCATATATCATGTAGTCAATCGCATCTATTCTCAACATGCAACCTACAAGTCGCTATCCATTACAACACACTTGCCTCAACCACGGGCAACGAATTGGCGGGAAGTAGAAGGCACTCCCGGGGTCGCACCACCTGCACATAGGCATCACACACTCACAATCATGTCCACAAAACAGTACGCAAACCCTCATCTACCCCGACATTGCCAACTACTCGCAAAACCTAAAAACAGAGGTTCTGTCCCGTCGGGACAGCAGCCTTGCAAAAGGCATAACTTGAGTTCTGGGACTCCGAATCAATTAAACGAGTACATCCTCGCGTAGCTTAGGAAATTTCCCAACTTTATCTAGGTATAAGGAAAGACTGATTTGGAATCTAAAGTTGTTTAATCTACAGATTACCGTGATCTGTTCCAATTACATCACAGATTTTAACACGCTCGGTAAAACAGCCATAACTTTCAAACGGCTGGGCGGAATTTAACTTTCTTTATAACCACTGAAAGGTATTGAAATTATCTACAACTTCTTCAACATCCGTACGACAAGATTCGGATTCTAAATTGACGAAAACGCAAACCCTAGGTCGACTGCTCATGCTGTCCCAAAACAGAAACTTGGCAACATCTAGATCTAATCCAAATTACTCAAATACAGCACCACCAATTGATCTAAAAACTTGATAAACACCCTAAGAACAGTACCTAGATCAACCCCAAGGATCCCCATGATCATACATTTGCCCGACGCATGAAAACTCCAATAGATCTCCTCGCTCCACGCTCCTCGCTCCTCGCTCCTCGGACGGATCCACGAGGATGCAGGGGTGGGGAGGCCACCCTTGGGCAGCAAGGGGGTGGAGGATAGGTGGTGGAGAGGTGGAGAGCAATGGGGGCAAAGGGGGCGCAAGGAAGAGGAGGAGGTGGGGAGGTGTGGGAGGCGGCTAGGGCACTTGGGGGCGCAAGGGGCAGGGGGAGGACACCCAAAAGGGCAGGAGGAGGCCCCCCAAATAGGACTCCTACCCTAAATGGACTCGAACACCATCCCACCAAAGCCCACGGACCTTTCCCTTAGGCCCAAACTCCCCCGGAAAGGCCCAAAACCCCTGAAACGGCCTGGAAACGGCCCGGAAACACTATTAACCTCCATACCTTCTGGTTTTAACCTCCCATACCATATTTCATAAAGTTTTTGACCTTAACATGCACCATTTAAAAGGTTACGACACTCCGTGGTGACACATCACTTCAAAAGGCCCAAAAACGCGAGTAAACCTCAAGTCGAAAGGTTTTATTCTTTGATTTCACATTCTATAATGTCACACCATACCGTAGTGTCACATTTACATTCTTGAGATTGCTTCCCATAGCACTTGGGATGAACTTGGAATGTGTTGTGTATGACTAAGACCACTCTTTTAAGCTTCTTTCTTGAGATGGTTGATTATGGCTTGAGTCAACAAAATTATAAAATACAAAACACAATTGAGGAAGAGAGTGAATCCTAGGGGACTTTTGTCGATGGCTCCTAGTCGAAGATATGTTTAACTAGATAAACTCTCTAAACCTCAAAGTATGCAGAGGAGAGTGAAGTTTAGGAAGACTTTGTCGATGGCTCCTAGTTGAGGATGTGCTTCACTAGGATAAACTCTCCAAACCGCAATGTGCTTTAATTTCAAAATTTTGCATTTTATAGATGATTGAGCATCAGGCTTCACTTATGGACTTGTAGCTTCCCAAAGTGTTAACTAGGTTGAACTCTAGTATATCCATTTAATCCTATTTTGGCTTTGCTTCTAGTCTTAAAATTGTGCTAAGTGATGCTAATGTTGAAATCATGCAAAATTTGTATACTTTCTTTTTGAGCTAGCTAGCAAAATTTGCAATATACCTTTGAATATGACTTAGCTGGTGTCATACTTTGTCTAAAGGGTCACTTGCATAATCTTCATAGCTATTTTAGGTTGCATTTCATCCATAATTGCTCTCTTGATGCCTATATTGCCAATAGGGGGAGAAAATTAAAAAAAAGGCAAAGAGGGAGATTAAAATTAAAAAAATGTTTTCTCATGATCTTATTGAAAAATTATCCTTGCATTTTGATCATGAGCAAAATTTGACTTATTTGGAGCTTTTGAGAGAATTCTAGGTTTTTGGAGTTTTTGCGAAAAAAATTGTTCTTTCTTGTGTTGATCTCTAAAATTCTTCTCCTCTACTTAGTCATGAACCTTCTTTCTCTTTTAAAAAGACCAAGTATGAATTTCCTTCCTAATTGCTTTCTTTCTCTTATTTTCAAACTGAAATGTATGCCTTTTTGTGGATTTGTCAATATACTTATCAAGGGGGAGATTGAAGGACCATGTAGAGGTCCATCCATGTTTATGATGAGTATTTGACTTTATTTGAGCTTGGATTGCTCTGGTTTGAGTTTGGATTTTAAATAGATTTGCAATTTGAGCAGTTTTAGCCAAATGCGGCACTACCGACAGTCATGGGGTGGTAGTACCACCCTTGCGGTACTATCGGCTGTATACTGGCGGTAGTGCCGACCTCAACTGCAAGGCACCCAGTTTTTTATGCAAATTTCCTCGGATGAATCATTATTGTGCATAACTTGTTGGGAAATGCTATGTGATGGGTTTCGTTATATTTGTTGATTGCAGAGCTTTAATTTGTGGTCATGGAGAGGCGAAGTATGGCCGGGACTAGGAGAGGGAAGCCGGAAGTCCAGGTAACTGAGGATCGCTGGAAGATGGCTGGAGATGAAGCCGGGGCAAGTCAAAAAGTCAAGGGAACCTTGGAGACTCTAGCTTGGCACTGCTCGGATCAAGGAGGACCGTTGGATCGCAGTTCTAGAGGATAGAGTATTGTTAAGTCTACTTTACTTTGAGAAGAGTTCAAAACCCGTTATGTTATTGGGTTTCAGGTTAACTCAATGGGTAAGTGTGTGGGATCAAATCTTGGTCTTTGGTGGGTAGTTTAGGATAGAAGCAACTCATCCAAGGGTGTTGGATGACTCATGGGCACTATAAATATAGGAGTAGCGGTAGCCTCCCTAATTGAAGGTTTTGTATGCTCCTTTGAGCTTTGCCCACTTGTTGTGAGGCTTTGTAAACAATCCCTTCAGAAATACAAAGAATTTCTTAACTTTACTTGTGAATTTAAATTCCACATTTACATTATGTCTTTACTTTATGCAATTTAAATTCAGTATTTACTTTCAAACATTTAAATTCCGCACATTTGCATCCCCTCCTTCAAATGCTTGTGGTTCCTGAGCCAAGAATGAATGATTGATGGATGAATCTTCTTAGATCATATCCCAATCATCTAGACTTCACTTCTTTCAATTTCTCTCTCAAACTTGTTCTGTGTTCAATCATTGAGAAATCTTAAAGGCTGTGTACTTGAAGTTTCTTTCTGTATTTCTTTCTCAAGTCTATTATTTCTGTGCAGTTCTCCTTGTTTATTTTATAGAAAAAATATATTATTTGATATTAGGGTGATTCTTGTTGTAAAAGTTGCGTGACTTTCATACCTATTATCCCTCCAAGTGGGAAGTACATATTAATTATGGTTTTGGAGCCATGAGGTTTTTAACGAGCCAAAAAATTCTGCCTGAATTCTTTGTGTGGTATAGCTTGTTATTTTCATCATAATTTTATTATTCTTAATCTAGAACTGATTTTTGGTGGGTAGCTTTGCGACTCCATTGTATCATAATATAAAAATTTTGAAATTCAAATGAGTCACAGATTTGAAGAAATGACCTATAGACTAAGTTACTTTCGTGTGTTGGAAATTCACATCTGCTTTTCAAAAGCAGCAGATCTTGTTTTATTTATCCCTTTTTTTATAAAGATGATTTTGTGACACTACGGAATGTCGTGACTTTATAAAATGTGAAATTGGAGATTAAAACTTTACGGTATGAGGATTAATCGCGTTTCCGGGCCGATTCCGGTTGTTTGGGCCCTTCCGTGGGAGTTTAGGCCTTGGGGGAACAAATTGGGCCGTTGGGGGAGGCTATTGGGCCATGTGGGTAAGATGGGGGGGCAGCATAGCCTGCCCATGCGCCCCCCAAACCCTAGGGTGCCCCCCACCTCCTCCTCCTACTCCTAGCCGCCACCCCTCCTTGCGCCTCCACCCCTTCCCCCTTCCTCCCCCACCTCCCCACCTCCTCTAGCCGGCCATAGGAGAGATCCACCCCCATCCCTTTCTGCCACACCCTTCCATACCATTGTCCTCTCCATCGGGAAGCTCCGCGACGAGGAGATCCGGCGGTTCCGGCGCGAGGAAGAAGATCGGGGAACCGGGAGGAGAAGTTTTGGCGTTCGTCGTTCGTCGGGCAAAGGTATGGCTATGGGTGATCCTTGGGGATGGTCTAGGTGTTGTGCTAGAGGGTGTTTTGATGCTTTTAGATCAATAGGTGGTGCTGTGATTTGGTAGATTGGATGAAGACTAGATATTTCATAGTTCTCTATTTCGGGCAGATTGGGCACACGACCTAGGGTTTGCGTTTTCGCAATTTTAGATTCGTAATTTGGTCATCCACCTGTTGTGAAAGTTGTAGATAACTTCAATACATTTAATTGGACACCAAGAACGTCCAATTCTGCCCAGCCGTTTGAAAGTTATGATCATTTTACCGAGCGTGTTCAAATCTGTAATGTAATTGGGACAGAACGTAATGTGTAGATTAGGCAATTTTAGAGGGCGAATCAGCTTTTCCCAATACTTAGAAAAAGCTAGGAAATTTCCTAATCTTCGCGATGATGTACTCGTTTACTTGATTTGGAGTCCTAGAACTCAAGTTATGCTAGTTTGAAGCCTGCTGTCCCGTCGGGACAGATTCTCTGTTTTTCGGTTTTGGGAGTAGTTTGCGAAGTCGGGGTAGATGAGCGATTGCGTACTTTTTTGTGGGCACGTTTTGAGTATGTGTGCAGGTGGTGTGACCCCGGGAGTGCCCTCATCATCTCGCCAATCCGTCGCCCGCGGTTAAGGCAAGTGTATTGGAATGGTGAATGTGTTGTATGTTTGCTAGTCCTGATTAAGTGCAAATTGTTTACATAATGTGCTATCTTGCCATGATTAGTGTTTGCCCATGATGTGATGAAAATGGTACGCTATGATTCTATGCAATGATTAGTTGTTTATGTTTATGGCATATGTTGCATACATGGCATGAAAACTGGCCCGGTCAGTGAGAAAGTCATAACTAGTCCGGTAAGGTCGGTGAGAAAGTTATGACTAATCCAGAGCGCCATTGAGTAAGTCCTACCTCGTGATTCCATCCACGATTGTGAATGGAAGCGAGGAGTAGGCACCCTCCATCTACGGGATGGAAGGCGAAAGAGGGTGCACGCCGACAGGTGTGCACTCGGCAATACCGGTATGTGCTTCAAGGAGACATGTGCATTGCATTGCATTGCATTATATGATGATGTTATATGATGAGGTCCATGAGATGCATACAATGTGAATATGAGATGATTATGATGTTGAATATGAAAAGTAGTGATGAAGGTATTGGAATGTGTTTTCTTGTTCCATTGCAATACACTTTACTGAGTGATGAACTCACGCTTGTGTTTTATGTTGTTTTTAGGTACCATGAAATCGGCATGCGGGAAAGGGGCTTAGTGACACATCTTCACAAAGTTTCACTCATTAAGACATACGCAATTTTGCCATTCGTTTACTGTGATTATAAGTTAATGCATTGAGAACTTGGAGTATGCCTTATTTGTGTGCTTGGTCATATTATTTACTTCGTTTTAGATCATGGAGTGGTTAAATTCATTATGCTAGACTTAAATAGTTGGTACGTCACCTGTTATTGCTGCTTTAGATGCTTCCCATTATGATATATTTTGTGATATTATTATTGATGCTCCGTACCATGGAAAAACAAAGGAGATGCTGCCAAAATTTTTGGTTTTTGCATTTACTCCCTTGCTGTAATTTACCTTTAGATGTGGTATTTAGATGTTGTTTAGTCTATTTTTGGTGACATCCAGGGCATACTAGATGCCGGGGTGTTACAGTTGGTATCAGAGCGGGCTTCAGGTCCGTGGAATGTGAATGTAGTAATTTACTATAGAGTAAACTAACAGATTGACTTGGAAAAGTAGAAACATGGCATAGGTTTACTTGTCAAAATTTGGCCTTAGGGCAATAATCTTAAAATCTGAAATAGTTTGGTTAACTAATTTAAAACTTGACACACTCTGATGCACAGTAGGAAGGGTATGGGTATCGATGCTATCCGCTTAAATATTGTATTTATGCTCTGATGTTAAACGTTGCATTTTGATGAAGTATGATGTTATATTTATGAAAGTATTGATTGAGATGCTATATGTTTGATAAAGTGGGGTTGTGGTGCCGAAGGGTTTCGGTCACCTCTTTTTTCATAGTAAGGGTGTGGTTTGACGGTGTGGCCGGTTAACGCCACCACCGAAGAATTTTAAACCTCCTGTAGGGAGAGTGCTTATCCTTTCTGTTGTAGTTCGTGTAGTTGGTTGGAGTCAAATGGATGAGTTGATGGTGGATCCTTTTGGATTTCTTTTACCGTTCTAACGATCGGTTTGGGTTGGTTTCTGTGGTTTTTAGTGATTGAAAATCAAGGAAGGGTGCTTAGTGTTGAGTTTTCGCTGATGGTATTTCGACGGTTATTTTTGGTTTTGCCTTCTTTGGTTGAAGACAAAGAAGAAGAGTTTAGTGCTATGCCTTTTTCGGATTGCCATTTCAGTTTTGGCGTCCGGTTTTGTTGAATGCTCTACAGAGAAAGCTCTCGATTTATTCTTGTGTTTGTCTTTCTCCGGGATTAGCAGAGTTTGTGGTGTTGTGCCAGACCTGGTGGTCAGGGCTGAAGTATGTGTCTTTCTTAGAGTAAGGGGATGTTTGATCTCATCATTTGACTTGATTGGGAGATGATCCTTGAAAACCCGTTTGTTTCGTGGAAGTTTGGAGTTTGGTGTTAAGGCTTTATCTGAAAAGGATTTGGTTGATCGTTTGGTTCTCCCTCGTGCATCCATCTTCTTTCGTGGAAGTTGTTGATCTCGAGATTTGTGGAGTAGCTGCATGTCAGCATTTGGGAATTTAAACAATTGACTTTTCTTGTGTTTTATGGTTGAGTTTTCTGGAAATAAAGGTGTTTTGGGGTGTTCTTTTCTTGAGAAACTGTGGTTTTCTTAAGAGTGGAGTGCGTGACCCACGTAGATGTTCAAGAATTTAAGTGTATGTCGAGGAGTTAGAGTTTTCAGATGATGTGGGTTATTGATTCTGTTGAAGTGATTGTGTTGGTTGTTAAAGACAACCTAAACTATTGTGTTGATAGAGATGATGAACCGAGATGATAGGTCACCCAAATTGAAAGTTGATTAGTGTTTTATGCAGAGTGTTGTGAGTTGTGGAGTTATCGGAAGTTAGAGATTAGTAAGTGTTGTTTACGGTTCAGAAGGTCTAGAATTTTTCTGGGTGACAAATTAGTATAGTGGGGTTATAGTGTAAAGACTTGAGGATTGTCGGGTTTGTTGTTTAGGGGTCGAGTAAGCGGTGAATCGACAAAATGAATTAATTGATAGGTAATCAAAGGATAGGGATATGGAATGATTGTAGGAAAGGTTTAAATTGTCCTTGACAGATGTCTGTCTGGGATCCGTAGTTATGAAAGATGTCTAATGAAGATTGTATTGAGTGGTTAGAATTATTCATTGGTTGAATGAATTAGGGATATTGAGTAAGTACCTTATGGTTTGTGCGAGAGGCATTTGTTGTTTATGCCAAAAATAAGTGATGAAGAGATGTGTTTTAAGCTTGGGATAAACAGTTATATGAATGATGAATCATAGTGGTTGGTAGACCAAAAGAAGAAGTTGACGTGAGTCTTATGTTGAGGTAACTAGTAGGTTCGTTGTGCCGAAGTTGTGAGAACGTGGTTCTCCTTGTTGATTGCTATAAGATAGACATGGATAGAGTTTGATGATCTTATGACCGGTGGTGGGTACAAGATTAGTAGGAAGAGTTTTTATCAAAGCTTAGATGTTGTAACTTGTGTTCAACAGTGTTGGACTTCTCAGGATTTGGTGATTATAAAATCCTTAATGGCTAAGAGTATTGGAATGCGAAAAATGGTGGGATTCGAGTCGAATCTTCTTTTAAAGGTTTACGGATTTAAATGAATGTATAAACTTTCTGGGAGTGTCTACCCTTTCGGTTAGGGCGTCTTGATTAGTGTGCAATAGGTCTCCCTGAGTAAGTGGCATCTTGTCAAGTTACGGATTTGACTTTGATGACTGGAAATATGGATGAAAGAGTAGTTTTGGAAGTAACCGGCTGATGGATTCCGGAATATTGTATGTTATTGAATCATGCCAAGCTTTGGTTTGGCAAATTTGTTTAGCTTAGGCTATGAGTATGGATTTTCACCCAAAAATTTGGACTGGATCGCGCTCTTTCGCGTTCAACTGAATTATCTTTAGAAACCATACGTAAAGGAAGTAAATGGACATGGTGGGTTGTGTTGGAAACCCTGGAGTTAAACACTTAACTTATAACTCTATTGTGTTAGAGTTGATTTTATTTGAAAAATGTGTGCGGTGTTTGCAAGTGCTTTAAAAAGTGGATGTTATGAATGTTCCATGAGTGATTTTGCTGGTGAAGTGTTTTCTTTTGGGAATGAGCCTCCCTTTCTTTTTGAGAGAATTTGTAACGGTTGTGGGTGTAGTTGTTTGATTTGAGAATTGATGTTCTCTTCTGAAAAGAATTTTTTTTTTAATTTGGTTAAAATGCGATGTTTATCATAAAAGAGATGATGAGCCAGGTCGGTGAGAAAGTCATATATGGATATATGACTAATCCGGAGTACTCTTGAAAAAAAATTGTATTCATGTCAGGCATCGAGATTTCCCTTGCTTTTTAGCATGGAAATAAAGAATGGATAATTGTTGGAATTTTGGTTATGTTACAGATTTGAATTTCCTTTCTCCTTGAGAGATACTGAGATGGTTGTGGGTTCTTGTGTGTGATTTGAGAAATGGTTTCTTTCCAAAATGTTGATTTTGCTGAAAATGAGAGGTTTGGCTTTGGTGAAAGCGAGTTGAGATATTTTGGATGTCGAGAACTTCTGTCAAAGAATTGTGTGGAGTCTCTCTTTGTTTGAGTGCTCCCCGATGCAAAATGTATCACATTGATTTGAGATTTGAGTTTTTCCTTTGCGGCTTGACTTAGGAAAAGAAAAAAAAAGAGTGGTCTTTGGATGTTGTCGAATCTTTGTTCCAAAGTGATTTGTAGCGCTTTGGGTTCAAGTTAATGAATGTGGTTCATCCGGCTAAAGGGAGTTACTCTTTGTTGGCATTCTCGTTTGAGATATGAACAGAAATGCTTATGAAGTTGTTGAGTATAATGGAAGATTATACTCATGGGCTTGGTAGTATTTGAGTGAGGAAATGTGAGGGCAAGACCCTCATAGAAAAAAAAATCAGTTGTGGTTTGGTAAGAATCTACAGCCCTAGCTTGGGCTAGGCATAGAACTTGGTTGTGGTTCAAAAGGTGGTTATGATGGAAGCTGGTGATGTCGGTTCAAATTTTGTTGAGATTATGGTTGGTTGTTAAAAAGGTGATGATAATTTGAAATAAAGTGTTCTGTCGTGAACATTGCCTTAGCTAGTTGTCCTTGGGTGTGTATTATGTCTTGGAGAGGATAGAATGAAGGTGTATCGTGGTTTGTGCTCAAAAGAAAAGTATTGTCGATGAAGGCTATGTGCGTAGATGTCATTAGTTAATTTTGATTCTTTGTGAAAAAGGTCAAATAATTGGAAGAGATGGGATTTTGTGTAATTGATTCTTTGGGGGTTCTCGTTTAGAACCCCAGTTATTAATAAGACACCGTTGGTGATTTGTTGATAGAGAGGCTGTTAAAAGAGATGTGATTCGCTTTGATTGGGTCATCTTGAGATTAATAAGTTGTGGTAGACAGGTTGAGGAATGAAATTAAGGTTTCGTGAATGAAGTTGAAAAGAGAAGTTGTTCTGAGTTCATCACGTTGGTTGTGATAGTAGTATGAAGGGTTTGACGTGAGGATTTGGGCGTAAAAATTTGATTAAGCCTTTTAGTGGGTGAAATCGAGGACTTTGGTTGACTTCTGTATTATTATTGGGAATTCAAGTGAAGGTGGAACCGTGAGAGGTTACACTTTGTTGAGCTAAATCAACACTTTCTCGCTAAGTGTTGGTTTTGAGAACTTGCTTGTCGTTTGTTCCAATTTGAGTCTTTGTGTGAATGTTTTGTGTTGCAAAGAAGTCTTTTGTCCATTGGGGACTTTGTTGTTGTTTTTGGCGTTCTTCGGATTCGAGGTCGAATCCTATTTAAGGGGGGACAATGTGACACTACGGAATGTCGCGACTTTATAAAAAGTGAAATTGGAGATTAAAACTTTACGGTATGAGGATTAATCGCGTTTCCAGGCCGATTCCGGGTGTTTGGGCCCTTCTGGGGGAGTTTAGGCCTTGGGTGTAACACCCGGCATCTTGTATGCCCGAATGCTACCAAATATAGACTAAATATCACCTAAATACCACCAACTAAAATAAATTACAGCAAAGGCGCAAATGCTAAAACCGAAATTTCGGCAGCATCTCCTTTATTTTATCATGAATTGGAGCAATAGAAATCACATAGCAAGTTATATCATAGCATAAGACATCTAAAACATCAATATAAATGGATAAAGCATCAACATAAACCAATAAAACCGAATCCAACCACTCCATAATCTATAGCTAAGCAAATAAGGATCACAAGCACACTAAACTATTCCATACACCAAGTTCATGGCACTTATTATGATCATGACTCAAATTGTTAAATGTGACTGGAACTACGTAAAGATGTGTAGCTAATGCCCCTTCCCACATGCCAGTGTCATGGTACCTAAAACAACATAAAACACAAGCGTGAGTTCATCACTCAGCAAGTATATTGCAATGGGTCATACAGAACAATTCAATATTATCATCACTACATAACAAACTTAACATCATGATTAAGTCATACATCATATGCAACATCATATTCATATCTCAACCTCATTGAAATCATTTCATCATCATCATCATCATGTATGCAATGCAATGCAATGCACATGTCTCCTCGACGCAAATACCGGTATTGCCGAGTGCACACCCGTCGGCGTGCACCCACGTCCCCCTTCCATCCCGTAGATGGAGGGTGCCTACTCCTCGCTTCCACTCACCGCGTGGGTGGAATCACGAGGTATGTCTTACATCCATGGTGTTCCGGATTAGTCATAACTTTCTCACCGACCTTACCGGAATAGTTATGATGGTCTCACCGACTGGGCCAAGTTTCATGCCGTGTATGCATCATATGCCATAATCATTAACCATAAACCATTGCATAGAATCTTAACATACCCTTTTTATTATATCATGGCAAACACTAAGCATGGCAAGATAGCATAACATGGAAACAATTGCATCTAGTCAAGACAAGCAAATGAACCACATGTTACCCATCCCAATACACTTGCCTTAACCTCGGGCGACGGATTGGCAGGATGAGGAGGGCACTCCCGGGGTCACACCACCTGCACAAAGATGCCCCACAATCACAACATGCCCACAAAACAGTACGCCATTGCCCATCTACCACGATGTCGCTAACTACTCCCGAAAACGAAAAACAGAGAATCTGTCCCCCCGGGACAGCAGATTTCAAACTATCATAACTTTAGATCTAGGACTCCGATTCGATTAAACGAGTACATCCTCGCATAGCTTAGGAAATTTCCTAACTTTTGCTAAGTATATGGAAAAGCTGATTCGGAATCTAAAGTTGTTTAATCTATAAAACACTACGTTCTGTCCCAGCTACGTCACATATTTGAACACGTTTGGTAAATCGAGCATAACTTTCAAACGGCTGGGCGGAATTTAACATTCTTTATGTCCACAGAAAGGTATTGAAGTTACCTACAACTTTCTCAACAGGCGGCCGACCAAAATCCGAATCTAAGGTCGCGAAAACTTAAACCCTAGGTCGACTGCATAATCTGCCCGAAGCAGAGAACGTGGCAACCTCTAGTTTTCATCTAATCTACCCAATCACAGCACCACCACTTGATCTAAAAGCATCCAAATACCCTCTAGCACAGCCCCTAGACAAACCCCAAGGATTCCCCATGCCATATCTTCGCCCGGCGAACGAAGAACGCCGAAATCCTTCCTCCCGGGCCTTCCGATGGAGAGATCAACGGGATGGCGACGTGGGGACTGCTCTAGGGCAGCAAGGGGGGTGGAGAAGGGAGGGGAGAGGTGGTGGCGCCATGGGGGAAGATGGAGAGGAAGGGGAAGGGTGGAGGCGCTTGGGGGGCTAGAGGGTGGCCGCTAGGGTTGGGAAAGGGAGTGAGGGGCGCACCAAGGGGTGGGGCCAGATTTGGCTGCCCAAAAGTCCCCCCTTGGGCCCAAACCCTTCCACCGGAGGCCCAACTCAACCTCCAAGGCCCAAAGTCCCCCAGAGAGGCCCAAACACCCGAAAACGGCCCAAAAACACGCTATAAAGTCGTACCAAAATGCCGAATTCTAAAATGTCATATTCTGGGGTGACACATTCTCTCCCCCTTCACAGTATTCGACCCCGAATCCGAGACACACCACTTCGCAACCAACCAAATCGAAGGGAGCTAAGGTTCACTTCTCTGAACCTGCTTAGAAACCCCTACGATTTGCACTAGCCCGGACTCAAAAGCAAGGAGCTAAAGCTCGAAGATTGATGGCTCTAACGATAACTCTCAATTAAAACTTGCCAGAATCTTACTCAACATTGAAACACAATGCACTCACATACGGCCTCAGCACGACCCAAGCGGTAGGATAAATCAGACCATAAAAGAAAACGATCTCACACTCCTCATTTCATACATTCCTTGGCACTAGAGTGCCCGATCCCTTTAACCAACGCTACTCTCCAGAAGAACACAGTACCAACCTCTAACTCCAACTCTAGATCCCCCTTCAGCTCTCACGTGCAAAAATGCTTTCACACCTCAACCTCTCTACTGTGGTTCGTCATAAATAAGACGACGTGAACCAAGCGGGACACATCATTCCAAGACTACCAATTGCTTGAACAAACGGGGTTAAAACCTTGCAAAAGATTGATCTTTTAGAACTATGCCAACACCCACCGTTACCATCGAAGGAAAAGCCTACTTTATAACCAGGGTCCTTAAAACCCGCAGAAACATTATCAACCGAGCAATCCACATCGGTCGACACAACTCGCTCAGTGATCGGCGACAAAAGATCCAATACACTTCCAAAAGGAAAAACAATTACTAGCAACCACCAAGTGGTCCACTAAAAATTTAATCAGCCCCCCCGAGGAACACATCGATGATACAATTCTCCCAAGAAGGTTTGAATTGGGACATAGACAACCTTCCTTTACTCTTCACTTCTACACCATTTACGATCAACTACTGGCCACACCAGGTTCCTCTTACTAAGAAAGTCTTGCCCTCACATCCTTCCACTTAAAGGACCAGGACAAAGAGTACCATTATTGAGTAAGCTCAACCGTAAAACATGAACCCAATTGGTCCACATACAACAACTCAAACCCAAAGCGCTAAAAACCACTTTGGAAATGATCCGGCAACATCCAAAGAGCACACATTTTATTTTTCTAAGCCAAATCGCAAAGAAAACTCAAATCTCTAACACCACAGCCAAAATACCATAATTTATTCATTCTTTCTTTTCATACTAGGAAGAAATGGAAATCTCGATACATGACAAGAATGCACACTTTTCAAGAGCACTCCGGATTAGTCATATATCCATATATGACTTTCTCACCGACCTAGCTCACCGACTCATTTATCATTGAACATTTATAAACGATGCCATGCTTCGTTTTCACCATTCGCTCATCATGTAACAACAATACCGAAAGTCATTCACCAAAAGACTTCTTCCTCGGTATCACATGATTGAAACACACATAACATTGACGGTTGCGCTACATCATATAGACTATGACTGCAACACCGTTAGCAGGAACACACCATGTCACGTCAGAACCCACCATTTCTCGAAAGCTAAACTTGCAAAACCTCACATTTTAACCAAAATCAGCATTTTGGAAAAGAACATCAACTCCAAAGTCAAACATCTGCACACACAACCGCCACAAATTTTCTCAACGAGAAAGAGAAACTCATTTCCAAAAAGAGAACACTTCACTAACAAAATCACTGATGAAACATTCATAAAATCCACCTTTTGAAGTACTTGCAAACACCACACACATTTTCCAAATAACTCCAACTCTAGCCAAAAAGAGTTACAAATTAAATCTCAAGAGTTTCCAACACAACCCACTATGTCCATCTGCTTCCTTTAAAATTAATTCCAAAGATAATTCAGTGCGAACGCGAAGGGGCGTGATCCACTCAAAAGCTTTTGGGGTGTAAATCCATACTCATAGCACCAACTAAACAAATTAGCCAAAACCAAATATTTGCACCAATTTCTACGAGTTTTAGGGAAACTCTGAAACACAGCATATGGAACACCTTGACCGAAAACCCCTCAACCAAAATGGCAAACAACCAAACCAGTCCGAAAGGTTTTAGACACAAGCTCCGCATGAAACCCTATACTTACCTTTTAAACATTAAATGTTCACTATTTACTCATCGAGAAACCCCATCATAAATCAACCAAAAGCTACATAACCAATCTTCCTCTAGTTGCCTTTCCCAACACTTATAAATAAAGTTTATGACGATTACCAAAAGACAACTAACCAATACTACCTCATAATGATCCCTACAGACCAACACATCATATAGCAACGTATTCTCTATTTCAAACATGGTACTTCAACAGATACTTAAGCATGATCAACCTATCAATTTTATACCATCCATACGCCAACATCTTGACAATTGGAACCTGTTCAATCAATAAATGACTTCAACAAGTAAATATTATCTCTACAAGGCAAAGCTCGTAACTATGATTCTAAGACATACATTCATTAAGGATAAAATTCTACATCATGTTAATTATCCATGGTCCACTCCATCACAACATGATACAGTAACCTCCATTTTAACAAGGATTTTCAACAATTAATCTGTCGGGGATTGATTATTCACTAAAAATGACCATTTTACCCCTAGGGGTCCAAGAGCACCGACCACGCGGTCCCTCACGGAAGAAGCCCAGGAAACTTGCCTGGGCAGCCAAGGCGCCCGAGCTTGCGTGCTCGGGAACTCACCCGCGACCATGCAAAGGATTACGCTCGTGTGTACTACACAGATGGTCGGGGGACTTGGTCAAACCATTGAAAGGAAGGTAGCAACCAATCCGCCAGAGATCAAGGGAAGACGCGCCCGAAATTCAAATAAGGCGCAGATCAAGGGCGTCGGATCATGGGCGCTACGGTTATGGAAGTACTGCGTAAATCTAGGGGGTAGTTACCTTCTATGTATCTTCAGCTTCTGTATTTAAACCCCCCAAGAGCATCTGCAAAAGGGGGACTTCTTTTTACCAATCATAAACACAATATACTGGAGTAGGGCTATTATCTCGGCGGTGAGAGGCCCGAACCAGGATAAACACTACGTGTCTTTATCCCGAACTCGCGTTGCTCGAACGAACACCCCAGCTCACACGAAGGGGCCCTGTTGATCCCTCGTTCAACAAGTAAGCTCGGCGGGAGCCCGTTCTCCAATCGTCGACAGCTGGCGCCGTCCGTGGGGAGAGACAGTGTGATTCCCGTGCGAACTGGAATCCTCGAGAATGTCAAATTCGGGAGACACTAGGAGCCTGTGTGCCTTCAACGATGTTGATGATGATGGTACGTACTAAGCCGGCGACGGTGTAGCCGGTGTGACCGACCCCGCTGGCCACACCGAGTCCGGGAGCTTTTCCCCGGAGTCTGGGACGCGAGGACGGGTCCCCCGTCCCCCGCACATTACCCTCGCTGACGACGAGGACGACTATGACGGGCTCTATGATGGTTTGGACATACCGGATCATTTTGAGTTTGATCGTGAGACGGCGTCCCAAGGAGATACGATGATGTCCCTGTCACGCTCGTCTCGTTCTCGCCACATCAATATGGCCGGAAGCCGTATCGAGCCCGAGGTACAATCCTCGGGGGCTGCTAAGCGGGATCGCTACGAAGCGGCCAGGCACCACCTGGAGGCGTCTTTGGGAAAGACCCTGGCGAGCATACGCCGCCAAGCAAGAGAGAAGCGGGTTTCCAGGGAGAGGAATTCCTCCCAGGGAAACTCTCACGATCGTCGTACCCCCGACCACGTCCCAGAATGCCATCGGAGCTCCCCGCCACCCGTTCGCCAAAACCGAAAACGGTTACAGGCTCTGGCGGTGGTCGTGCGCGACCTTCGCAGCTTCCCCGATCAACTGGACTTAGAGGCCGTAGGCATGGTCATGGCCGAGGATCTGGAGAAGCTTGCTGCTGATCTAAAGGTCCCGGATCCTCCTCGCGATCTGAGTACCCGGAATATTTCCCGGGACCGCCGAGGGCATACACCCGTCCGCTCACATAGGGATGAATCCCGGAGCTATGCTCGGAGAATGCCTCCGACTGCTAACCTGGCCCGTGAGAAGCCTCGGGGTAATTCCCGAGCAACCTCAGAGCGACATGCTCACATCCACCCGGATTACGAGCATTCCGAACGCTCCACGACCGAACGGTCGTCGGCACACCGTCCTCGAGAGGTCTTCTCTCGGCTTGGCCCATGTGTGGGGCGATGGGCGGGTGATGCTCGCAGAGACCATTATGGCCAAGGGTTCCATCGTGAAACCCCGAGCTTCGGTTGCCAGGCATTCACGAGCTCTCTTCGGAATGTAAGGTGGCCGACCAAGTTCAAGCCCGGACATATTGAGAGATTCAACGGGACTCAGAACCCGAATGAGTTTCTCTCAATCTATACCACCACCATCCTGGCTGCCGGGGGCGATGAGGGGGTGATGGCAAACTATCTCCCAACGGTCTTGGATGGGGCCGCTCGTACATGGCTCTTCAACCAAAAGGAGGGGTCCATACGATCTTGGGGACAGCTCATCACAGCGCTCCGAGCAAATTTCCAGAGCTGCTACACCCGCCTAGGAAGGGAACGCGACCTCGAGCACCTGATTCAGATGGAGAATGAAACTCTGCGACAGTTTGTCCAGAGGTTCATCCAAGTCCAAAACTCGATCCCGAACATATCGGACGAGGCCGTCGTCCGGGCTTTCAAGTTCGGTGTGTGAGACGTCAGTTTTATGCAGGACCTGGAGATCCATCCAGACCTAACGGCGAACAAGCTCATAGGTACGCCAATGCCGATGAGGCCGTCCAGTGGAAGAAAATGCTGGACGAAGGGAAGCCACCACCGCATCCCGGGTTGGAAACCTCCGCCAGCAAAAAGGGCTCGAACTCTGTGGACAAGAAGATCAATAAGAAGAAGAAAAAGCAACCCTCGCCAGGCATAGTCGCTGCGGTAGAGCACCAACAGCACCGAGCATCCCAGCTGTAGTGTTGGGGGTTTAATGCTCAGGGAAGGGGGCAGCAGAACAGGCCCCATTATCGAGGCGACCAAGCAGACCGACGGGGCGGCCTCTACTGTCCACTTCATCAGGCGTACGGCCATGATCTACAGAATTGCCGAACATGGACCTACCGCCTAGAGCAATTTTACAGCGGCAAGGGTCCCATGCCGTCGCTCCCGGAGCAGGGCGAGAATAGCAAAGGCAAACAGCCCATTCTCCAATCGTCGACAGCTGGCGCCGTCCGTGGGGACGCCATTCTTCGAAGTGACCGCTCCCCTTTGGGCACCATCCACGCCTCATGGATTTATGAAACGTCAGTACGGCAAACCAAATAGTATGGTCAATGGGGATCTTGGAAGAGAATGAGGAAAAAATGACAGAGGGAAAAAGAGCCGGTTTGCCAAAGGCAGTGTTGCGGGCGCAAAATAGAGATACACGCCTAAACGTAGAACTTACACAGTTGGTCAATGTTCCAGGTGCTGGCGAGCTCCCGACCGTCCTCCATCACTAGGCGAACAGCCCCCGGGCGTGTTACGGATACGACCGTGTAAGGGCCTTCCCATCTTGGGGTTAGCTTGTTGGCTTTCGACAGGTCCTGAACTCTTCGTAAGTCCATGTCGCCAACTTGCAAGGTCCTTGGTCGAACCGACTTGGCTGCGTGCCTACGAAGGGCTTGTAGGTAAACCGCGGACCAGAGCAACGCCCATTCTCGTGTTGCCTCTACGAGGTCTAGGTCGACGAGCCATTCGATTTCCTGGTCGACGGAATCGACTAGTTGCACCCTTGGGGAACCTAGCACAATTTCGTTGGTGAATTGAGTTCTGTTGTCCGTGATGAGACGATTGGGTATCCCAAACCTCATCACCACGTTGCTTTGGAGGAATCTCTTGGCTGCTTGGGCCGAGATGGTTGACACGGGTTCGGCCTCGATCCACTTGGTGAAAGTGTCGACGGCCACGAGCAGGTACTTGCAGCCTTTTCGACCTTGAGGGAAAGGTCCGAGGATATTGAGCCCCCAAGTCGAGAACGGCCATGAGAGTGGTATAGTTTGCAGCGTATATGCCGGTTGATGGACTTTGCGAGCATGAAACTGGCATGCTTGACAGGTCGTCACGATCGTCCGTGCATCCGCCAAGGCCGTAGGCCAATAGTAACCCAATCGGAAGGCTTTGCTCACAAGTGTCCTCAATGACGAGTGAGCTCCGCACATTCCTTCATGGATGTCACGAAGAAGATACTGGCCTTCCTCCTGAGAGATGCATTTGGAGAGGATTCCTAATGCACCTTTTCGGTATAGGTTGCCTTTGATCAGCTTGTATTAAGAAGATCGCCTTGTTAGCCGGGAACGCTCGGCTTCTTCCTCGGGCAATGTCCCATGCGCAAGGTATTGGATGAATGGCGTCATCCAACTTGCGCTTTGCTCAAGGAAGGAGACCCTACCGACGGCCTCTGGTGCCTCCTTTTCAGAGGGGATGGAGGGCTTGTATAGGTGCTCGACGAGCATCCCCGCCGGGGCAGTAATTTGAGAGGAACCGACCTTGGACAAATGGTCGGCCAAGGCATTATCCTTCCTTGGGATGTAGAGTACTTCGAAGTTCTTGAAGTACTTCTCCATCTTCCTTACTTCGGCCAGGTAAAGCGCCATTGAGGTATCGGAACACTGATACTCCTTGTTGACCTGGTTCACGACCAATTGTGAATCGCCCATCACAGTTAGCCGTTGGACTCCTAGCGATTTGCATGCCCGTAGTCCGGCCAAGAGGCCTTCATACTCTGCCATGTTGTTGGTTGCGGCAAAGTGCAATTGCACAGCATACTGGAGTCGTTCTCCATCCGGGGAGACCAACACGACTCCAGCCCCCGAGCGCTCGTATGCTCGAGATCCGTCAAAATACATGGTCTAGTGGTTTTCCCTCGATCTGGCGGGCTCGCTTGCTGGCGGAGCTAGAGCCGACCATTCTGCCACGAAGTCGGCCAGAACCTAGGACTTGATCGCCGTGCGAGCCGAGAACATTATCTCGAATTCGACCAGCTCCATGGCCCACTTAGCTATGCGTCCACTGGCGTCCTGGTTTTTCAAGATTTATCTGAGCGGGAAATTGGTCGGTATCACGATCTTGTGCGCTTGGAAGTAATGGCTTAGCTTTCTGGAAGCCATCAGTAGTGAATACAAGAGTTTTTGGACCTCAGGGTAACGCTCCTTCGGTCCGTGTAGTACTTCACTAACATAATAGATAGGTCGTTGGACACCATCCCTTTCCACCGTCAGTACTGCACTCACGGCCTGTGGGGTCGCCGCTAGATATAGCAACAATTCTTCCCCGTTTTAGGTGTGACCAAGATGGGCGGTTTAGACAGGTATTGCTTTAGCTCTTCAAAGGAGCGATTGGCTTCCTCTGTCCATATAAAACCGACGTGCTTTCGAAGGGCTTTGAAGAAAGGTAGCCCTCGCTCACCCAGTCGGTAAATAAAGCGGCTCAAGGCGGCCATTTGTCCGATCAGGGCTTGTACTTCCTTCACACATGTGAGCGGCTGTAACACCCCAAAATTTTGCTTTTCTTAAATTCATGTGTGATTTGGCACTTTGGTGAATTTTTGGAATTTTCTGGAATTTATTTGGATTTATTTGGAATTTATTTGAATTTATTCCATTTTGAAATAATTAAAGAATTTAATTTTGCAAATAAAATTTTGTTGGAAATATTTTATTTGAGTCCAAAATAATTCAAAGTATTTTCCAGAATTTTTCCGAATTTTTCAGTCATTTGCTATTTTTCATGAATTAAATAAATTACTGGGAATTATTTTAAATATTAAATCGCTGGAAATTCAACTCGGGTCAAGTACTGTTCATCCGACCGAGTCGGAACCCGAGTCGGACTCGAGTCCGACCCGAGCCAGTTGACTCGATCAAACCAGCTCAAAACCCTAATCAATCCCAACCGTTGGATCAAGATCCAACGGCTGAGATCCGCCTGCACGGTTCGAGCCGTATCCGGCCCGGATCCGATCGCGCCCGCGTGATCGTGGCCGTTGATCGTGCCACGTGGACGGCTGAGCATCGTCGTCTCCGCCGAGTCCGAGCCGGACTCCGCCGCCGCGCCCGCCGCCGTGTAGAGTTAGGTTTCCGTCTCGGGCACGAACGCCGAGGCTATTTAAAGCGTGAGACGTCCCCCGAGGTTGCCCTCATCCTTGCGCACCCGTTCCCCCGAGCCATCTCGCCTGAGCCGTCGCCGTTATTCGCGTGCGAGCTCGCCAGAGTTGGAGGAAGTGACCGCCGCGGTTTTTGCTCGATTCCGCCGCCGTCCGTCGTCTTCCGCCGAAGGAGCCAGATCCGGAACCACCGTGACGCAGACGCACCGAAGGAAGGATTCATCTCGCCGAGCAACCCCAACGCCGTCCGGGTTCGCTGTCGTTCGCCTCTCGGTGCCCAAGCCTCGCCGCGCCATCGCCGGACTTCGCGAAGCTCGGTGAACCGCCGATCCAGATCGGACGGTTGAGGTGAGTTCACGTGTCCCCAACCCGATTAGATGCAACCGCTGGATCAAGATCCAACGGCCCACGATCGCCACGCGTCCGTAGTAGTGATATTATAGGATTAGATCTGGACCGTCCGATCTAGATCGAACGCCCACGATCATCGAGTAGATTCAACGCGTGTTAACCCCGGATCTAATCCGCGCCGCTGATTTTCAAACCAACGGCCGTGATTGCGCCACGTGTCGGGAAGTTGGACCGACGCGGTCGGCCAGACGCTGGCTGGCAGTGGCCACCGACACGCTGGGCCCGCGTGTCGGCCGATCGCACCGTGACGCCATCCATGACGTCATCGGTGGACCCACCTGTCGCCACCGTGGCCGAGCCCCTGGCCGACGCCGATGACGCTATCCGAGTGGTCCCACATGTCAGCGACACGTAGAGTCGTGGACCGAGTCCACGGTAGACCCGAGCCGAGCATGGACCGAGTCCATGGACCGGCTGACGTCAGCCAACCAATCAGAGGCTGCCACGTGTCCATGCTGACGCAATAATTAATTTCCGAAAAAGAAAATGATTTATTAATTCGAAATATTGATTCAAATTTAGATTCAAACTTCAAACGCTTATAACTTTTGCGTTTCAACTCCGATTTGAGTGATTCAAATTTCTAAATTTGTATAAAATTGAGATCTACCTAAATATGAATTTTATTTAATTTTTGGACTAAAGTTTTTCTCTGCAAAATTTTTTAAATGATTATTTAAACTTTAAATAATCATAACTTTTATGCCTTAACTCCAAATTTGATTTATTCCAGTTTCTAAAAATCCAGAAAATTATGTTCTCTCTGTTTATGGATTTTATTTGGAGTTTTGGGATCTTTTTGCCTATTGTTTATTTGTGTATTTGCTATTTGCACGCTTTACGAGTAGACGTTGAAGTGCCGGAAGGATTCGAAGGAGAAGTATTGACTCAGGATCCAACTCAAGACCAAGAGTAAGTACTTTTTGAAGGCAAGTTGTGCTTTGACCATGTTGATCCTATTTCGAAATCTATTTTGATTTAACCTATTGCATGCTAGTTCAATTAGAAAAATACTTTATTTAAATATGGGGGATTAGATAAATACCAATTTGCTGTATGACACCTTGATTATTTAAGTATGTGCCATGACCCTTGTCACCCTAGTTGTGGATTACTAGTTGGACATTATTAACTTGCCAACATGGGTTTAGACCGTTGTAGTATACTGCTTAGACCTGCTACGTGCTCATAACATGATTTTGGATAATCAAATGCTAATATTGACTTAATGATATATTGAACCTGTTTTGGAAAGGTATCATGTGATGTTGATGGCACGTGGTGCATGGTAATCAACTGGGGTTTGATAAACAGTTTTCGACCGGGGCATGTGGCAAGAGTAATCGTGGGCCGCTTGTGGCATTGGGGATGTTGATTTGGTTCTTCGGGTAGTCTTGCCCTGGTCACCCTAAGGACTTAACCTTGCAAGCCTTTGAACTGGGTCTAACGTGCAACCACATGTCTGTAATGGGACGGACCTAGTTGACTAAGTTGCTAATAACGCACCTGTGGGACCTCAGGAGGTCAACTACACCCTTTGTGTAAGTTGTACGGGGGAGCGTACCGGGGCTGAGGCCAGGTACCCATCTAACGGTTGATTGGCCTAGACTTCGCCTTAGCGAAGGGAAGGGTTAGTGCGCAATAACCGGGGAGGACCACTTGTATTGTTAGAGGTTTCCGAAAGACTTTGTTACGGGAACTCGCCTTTGTGGTGTTTGACTGTATCTTGTGGGTAAAGTGCATAACCTCTGCAGAGTTTAGAATCTATTCGAATAGCCGTGTCCGCGGTATTGGACATCGCTCGGGAATTACAGTCAAGGGTTAGATTTTCTCAAAAATAACTTTGGTTTGAAAGGTTGGGCTGGTTTAATAATGAAGTTGATGGAAATGTGGTTTAGGATGGGGAAGATGTTTACTAAACTTCTTGAAAAGTTATTTATGCTTTACTTATTTTTCTCGCTGAATCTACTTATATTACGTGTCAAATGCTGTTTCTTGCAAATATACCTTGAGCTATTCCTTTGTACCAAGCCATGCATATAGTATATTAGCTTGCATTCATGCATGACTTGCCGAGTACCAAGTACTCACCCTTGCCTCAACACAACACCGCTTGAAGAGGAGACTACGCCACCGGAGGAGGAATTCCAAGAGGATCCGTCTACTTAGGGATGCGAGCCGATCGGTTGTGTGGTATACTGGATGGCGCCACGATGTTACCTTCGTTGTTTTTCCGCTGCTATTACTATTTTTCCCTGAATAAGTTTCGCCTTGAGAGGCATATATTTGTAACTTGGCCATAAGGTCGAGTAACCACTTTGGTTATTTAAATAAAGTACTTTATTGGTATCGAGTGGTATGATTGTGATATTTACCAATGTTAAGACTGTGTGCACTAGCGCGTTCCTGGACTAGTGCTGAATACACAGAGGGTCCGGATTTGCAAATTCGGGGTCCCGACAGCGGCCTCATGTTCTCGATGGCTTTGATCTTCTCTGGATTTGCTCCCACGCCTTGCGGATCGACCATGTAGCCGAGCACCTTGCCGGCCTTTACACCAAAGATGCATTTTTCTGGATTCAGTTTTATTCGATGCTTGTTGAGATTACAAAATGTTTCTTCTAAGTCAGCGACGTGACTTGAGGCGAGCTTGCTTTTGACAACTATATCGTTGACATAAACTTCCAAGTTCCGACCTACTTGATCCGTAAAGGTTTTCTGCATGAGGCGCTGAAAAGTTGCTCCAGCGTTTCTCAGACCGAAAGACATGGTCGTGTAGCAGAACGTACCGAACGGGGTGATGAAGGAGGTCTTCTCTTCATCTTCGTGCGATATGCTGATCTGATGATATCTCGAATAAGCATCCAGGAAGCTCATGACCTGTGACTCTGTCGTCGCATCGACCAACTGGTCTATGCGAGGCAGCTGGTAGTTGTCCTTTGGGCATGCTGCGTTTAATCCCGTGTGGTCGACGCACATGCGCCACTTACCTCCTTTCTTTCTGACTATGACCAGATTGGCCAGCCATTCCGAGTGCTCGACCTCCCTGATGAAGCTGGCCTTAAGGAGCTTGTCGAGTTCTTCCCGGATGATCGCTTGTTTTTTCGGGGAGAACCGCCTGAGTTTTTGTCGCATTGGTTTTTTGTTAGGCCGAACCGCTAGCCTGTGCTCAATCACCCCCCTTGGGATCCCGGGCATGTCGGATGGTTCCCAGGCGAACGCATCCGAGTTTGCTCGGAGGAAGGTGATGAGCTCGAGTTCCTATTTGGGATCTAGGGAAGATCCCAAATGCACGACCTTGGCAGGTTCCGACTCGTTGAATGGAACGGCCTTGGTCTCTCCTCCAGGTTGGAGGGCAACTTTGGGCCGGGAGTGCTTCGGCTCCTGGTCGGCCCGCAAGGCGTGGGAACAAATCCAGAGAAGATCGAAGTCATCGAGAACATGAGGCCGCCAGCTCCCATCACCCATTCTTCGAAGATCACCCATTCCCTTCTCATGTCCATGAGGGGGTTGAGTGGAAGACCGTCCAGAGAAGAAGGCGTGGGAGTGGGAAGCTTTATGAAACGCCAGTACGGCAAATGAGCTTAGCCGACAACACGTGTGTACCATCCCCTTTGGGCACCGGCTGGGTGTTCGCCCGCGCCGATCACCGTCCGCAGTAGCTCTTCGCTGCATGAACGGTCGTGCGCAGACATCCTCTAGCCCAGTACAAACTCAGTCCCTACTTGGGTTCGATAACTCTACGTATTATCGGACCAAGCCCGTCTGTCCTACACGCGTGACCATGTTCGCACGCGTCCCTCTCTCGACCTGAGCGGCATATCCGATAATTTACAACACGGTACGCTTAAGGATTCTTTCAACTCTCCTATGAACAAACTCGTGCCCGCAACTTTAGGGGCACAACCTTTGTCCATAGCGGGGGCTCCATACAGTAGGGGCTAATCGTTCTTTTCAGTTTTACTCTTGATCGGAATCTGTGCTCGCAATACCTTGCCTTTGTGCGGGAAACAAGTTTATACCCTTGCTCTCTCCTGCGGTTGTTTTTCTCTGCAGGGTGAGCTTCGAGCAAACATAACTACATCTAGAACAAGGTCGGGAAAAAGATGGCAAAGTTCTAATTCTTATATTCTTGTTCTTTAACGAAAAGTTTTCTACAGGTCAACACAAGCAAAAGGGAAAAGAAAAGAAAAGACTAAGTCCTACGCTCGGCATGGAGGGCAGCAAGCTCCTCCTTAAGGGAATCTACCTCGGCCTCGAGGTCCAAGACCTTCCGCCAGGCCACACAACCGTCGGCCGCGCTTTCCCGAAGGCGTTGCACCTCCTTGAGCTGGGCCTCCTCGCGCTCCCGAGCTCCTTGGGCAGCGCGGAGCAGGTCGGGGACCTCCTGCCATAGCCTCCCCAACTCCTCCTCAAGCTCAGCACACCTTCGCTCTGAGGTGGTCTTCGCCGTTTCACTCTGGAGGAGTTGGTCCTGAAGCTCGGCGACAATGCCCTTCACCGACTCCAGCTCCTGCCGGTCGGAGGTTTGCACCTTGGAGATCCGACGCTCAAGATCGGCGATCTTGGCGTCTTGCTCGCTGTGGTACCTCCAGTACTCTTCCATGGCCTTGGCAGCAAACTATGAGCAAAGAAGAAGAAGGGTTAAAGATGCCTTAAAAAGTTTTTTATACAGAAGAAAGGGGCGAAGTACTCACCAGTAGAGCCCGGCTGACCAGCTTGTCCTGGAGCCGCTGGCGATCGGTCACGCCAGCTCGAAAAAAAGGATTGACCCACACGGGATCATCCTGGCCCCGAGCGGGCATGTCAAGGTCTTGCCCCTCCTGGGCACTCGGTGCACCCAAGAGGGCAGCAGCGGCCTCTTCCTCGGCCAACTCCTGGTCGCCCCGAGGTTGGTCTTCCCCGAGGGCTTGCAGCTTGTGGCTGCCTTCCCCCTACACAGCCGCCATGCTCGGGGGCTGGACTCCAACCGCAGCCGCATCTGCTCCTTGGTCTGCGGCCGGGGGTGACTGGTCGACGACAACCAATTCCACCGCTCCCTGGTCCCGGGCCGGAGACAACTGGTTGAGGACGACCAACTCATGGCCTTCGGAGCCCGCCGCCTAGGCCTCCCCCGTGCTTGGCACCGCGACCGTCCCTTCACAAGGGACCAAGGCCACGGCCCCTTGGTCCTCGGCCCCTTGTGGGTCTTGCTCGTCCGCAGCTGGAGCGGGCTCGACGTTTGCTGGGCGAAGCTCGGGTTCCTCCGGAAGGGCGACCCGTGGCGTCTCCTCCTCATCCTCTGCCATCACTTGGTCGAGGATACGGTCAAGCTCGGCGCCAACTGCAGAGTCGAGAATCCTCTCAGCCATTTGCTGGAAATCCAAGGATAGCAGCCGAGCTATCACGCCCACACCAAGCGGAGTGGGGTTAGCCCAGAAAATGGCAAACAAGAACAAAAGACTCAGCGAAGAGACTACGCGAGGATTACCTTCCAACAGGCGAGCAGCATCCTCATCCTCGACTTCCTCACCCTGAACCACGGGCGCCCTGCCCGCGGCGGCCTCGTAGGCCTCGGTGATAGCCTCGGTGCGTTCCGCAGCGGCGTCACTAGCCCGTGCCATTGCCGGGTCGACCTCGTCCATGTCGACCCCCTCCAGCACCAAGGTTGTTGGAGGCGACGACGTTCTGCTCCTCCTGACCAGGGCGAAGGCGCTTTCCTCCTCTTCCTCCTCCTCGGGGTCCTCGACCACCTGAGCAAGTTGGTCTTGGAGGGCCTTGATTTGCCTCTCCAGCTGCTCCTTGCTCGCCGTAGACTTGGCCGCCTCCTCGGCCTTCTTCGCCTCCTTGGCCAGCTGTTGCAGTCGACCCATCAGCTCCGGCTTCTTCCGCTTGAAATTAGCAAGCCATTTTCGGAGCCCTCTTACCTCCTTCCGGTTGGCGTACTCCAGGTGCTGCGCGGTCGGGACCCTGGCCGAAGCTTGGCGCTTCGAGCGCTTGGCACGAGGAGGCGGCGTGGGTGGTCGGCGGCTTCGGTCCGCCGTCTTCTTGCGAGGACCCCTGGTTGGAGGATCTCCTTGCAGCAGCGGCTCCACACTCGACACGGCGAGCTCAAGGGCGAACCTCTCCTGCAACCAGAAATCAGATTAGATAGGATCGGAATGAGGTCTTCGTGCGAGAACAAGCACGGGTACTTACCGCGTCGCTACGGTCGAAAATGTTCTTCGGGAACTGACGGTTGGCCTTCAGTTCCTTCTCCTTTGGGGCGCCGAACATCTCGGCGACCCTCTCCTCGACCCAGTCCATCCCTGGAGCTGCGATTCAAGCAAAAAAGAGCACGAGATCAAACCCATGCTCGGCCAAAGATGAAAACCAAGGAATGGACTAAAATACTTACACGCATTGTCCTCACGGGTGATGTCTTGCCACCCGGTCACTTCGAAGAATGGGTGCTCCTGACACCGCAGCGGGGACACCCGGTTGAAGACCAGTGAGCCCCATCTGGGTGAGCTCGTTGATGGTCCTAAGGATGCGCTCCTCCTCGGGCTGGACGAGCGGGCGCGCAGTGTCGGCCGCTGGGGCGACCTCCCCGGTGAAGGATCGTTTTTTTTGATCCATTTGATTTTGATGATGAGTATTTGAAAAAGATTTGAAACCAGTTTGATATTTCGACAAGCTTTATTTTTTGGTTTCTTTATTTGAAAAGATCTGAAATCAGTTTGATTATTTGAAAAGCTTTTTGATTTTTGCAAAGGTTTTGGTTCGTGTTTTGAAATCGTGTTCTTAGAATATTTAATGCAATGCACTCCTGTGAGTGGTTGCATGGTTTAATGTGAGTCAAGTCGCGAATTTGTGCTCGGAATCGTTTTGTGGTTTGTTCATGTGCAGGTATTGCTCGAGGGCGAATGTGGTCGATGACGGTACCAGAACTAGGTTCATGGAGGAACTGAGGTTCGGGACTAGGTTCAGGGGGAACTGAGGTCTTGGTGGTCAAGGATGTCATGCGGGACGTTTGGGCTAAGAGAATGGTGCACATGAAGAATGGTTAGTCACGTGAGAATGGCAGGAGGTCATTCGCGTGCAAAGTGTTAGTCACGTGAGTATGGTAGGGTTGCCATACGCGTGCAAGAGTTGTACTCGGCCAGGTTGGGCCAAGAGGAGTTGTGTTGAATACATACTCTTTCTAGGATTAGGAGTGGGACTCCTTCTAGGATTAGGAGTGGGACTCCTTCTAGGATTAGGAGTAGGAATTGTATTCATGACTCCTTGTGTTTTGCTCCTTTAAATAGGAGGGGTTGTCTCCTGTTGAAGGGCATCAAGCTTTGAGCAAGCTTTAGGGTTGTACTCTTTTGTTTGGAGTACTTTAGACAAAAGAAAGGAGAAATAAAGACCAAGTTCTTCAAATCTTTCGGCGAGCTACAATTCTAGTTAGATCTATTCTCGTCATCTTCTGTCACAGCAAGCTTGCGAGGTTCATAACTTTTGATCCGTAGGTCCGATTGAGCTGATTTTTGGGTTCGATTCGTATTGGAATCTAGTTTCTTGTGTCCAAATTTCAGATCGTTCCGACAGTTGGATCTCCAAGAATTCATATTTTACCAAACCTCTGTCATTCTGTTTTTGTCGAATACGAGGCAATTATTTGGTTCTGTTTTGGGGTGAACTTTTAGTAGATCAAGAATTTGGTTTTAGCTTCCGCACAATCATTCACCCCCCCTCTGATTGCTATATTCGTGTCTTTCGATCCTACAAGTGGTATCAGAGCTTGGCTCTACTAATCCATCTTAACAGGTGATTAGTAAACGGTAAGTTATGGCAACAGAGAAATACTCGAAAAAGCCGCCAATCTTCAATGGCACAGACTTTCCCCACTGGCGGATTTGGATGACTGCATACCTTCAAGCTCAAGGTAACGCTATTTGACGCAAGGTAAAGATTCCATACGAGCTTCCTTCAAATGATGATATTGATAAAATTGAGTTTGAAAAAGATGTTGAAAACAATAATATAGCTAGAAACATATTGCTTCAAGGACTTGCTAGAAAAGAATTCGATAGAGTTCGCTATTTACTCATCGCTCATGAAATTTGGAAATCTCTTCAAGATTATCATGAGGGCAATCGACTCTGTAAAAGAAGTTAGGCAAGATCAATTTAAAAGGAATACACTAGATTTGAAATGAACTCGAGAATCTCTAGATGATTGTTTTGCTCACTTTAATGTAATCTTAAACAATCTTAGAGTTTGTAGATGTAAAGTACACTGACTTTGAAAATGCTAGACATTTCCTATCATCTCTTGATCTTAAAATCTGGCAAATGAAAGTGACTGCTTTTAGGGAAGCTCACAAGATGAGTGAAATGACTTTGGATAAACTATATTCTAGTCTCAAGACTTTTGAGATAGACATTGTTTCAAGAACATCCAATGATAACTCTATGGCTCTTAATGCTAATTCCTCTTCATATGATAATGCTACTAGTTCTTCATCACCATATTCCATTACTGCTTTGAGTGCTCTTAGTGATGAACAGCTAGATCAAATACCAGAAGATACACTTGCTCTTCTTTCCAAGCGTGTCAATGCAAGTTACATGAGATCAAGGGAGAGAAGAGGAGCTTCCATCCACTGCTACAACTGCGGCAAGGCAGGGCACATCCATGCTAACTGTTTCAAGAACAAAGATAGAGAGGAGAAGGAGCAAAGCAACTCCTCCAAGTCCTTCCGGCCAAGAGAGAGCAAGGATAAAAATAAGCAACGGACGAAGAAGATGCTCAACAAATTCTTCGCGGCAATTGGTCGCTTAGACTTAAGCGACATTGATGACTCAACTGAAGATGAGAAGGAAGCGAAGCAAACGAAGCTGAATGAGAAGGATTTCACCGGACTGTGCTTCATGGCAAAAGGGAACACTAGTGATTCTAGTGACAACGACAAAGACCTCCAAATGACGGTGATGAGGTAATGCCTTCGTATGATGAGCTTTGTGAAGTTTTAGTCATATTGAGAAATCTTTAAGAAAATCTTCAATCAAAAATAAAAACTTAGAAAAAGATCTATCCATGCTAAAATCTGAAAACTTTGATCTTAGAAATTCAAATTCTGAAAATATTTGTGATACTTGCTTAGATCTCAAATTTGAAATTAAGTCTCTAAAAGAGGAACATGTGATTAAACTAGAACAAGTTTATGCCGAATAATTGAAAAATGAAAAACTTGTGAAAATATTGGTTGCTCTACTGATAGTTTACATGATCAAATTGCTTGCTCTAAATGTTCAATTCTTGAGTTTAAATTAAAAGATGCAAATTGTAGAGTTACCCAATTAACAAATGACATGTTCACTCATGAAATTAACTCGTGTTCAAATTGCCAGAAACAGAAAGCTAAAATTGACACTCCTTGTGATAATTGTTTAAATCTTGCTAAAAAGGTTGACTACTTGCAAGATTCTCTTTCTAGGTTCACTAAAGGAAAGAAAAATTTGAACATGATTTTAAATCAATCTAAAGTGAGCTGTCGGGACCCGAATTTGCAAATTCGGACCCTTTGTGTATTCAGCACTAGTCCAGGAACGCGCTAGTGCACACAGTCTCAACATCGGTAAATATCACAATCATACTCAACGAAATAATAAAGTACCTTAAGTAGTTAACCAAACGGGTTGCTCGACCTTAGGGTCAAGTTACAAATATATACCACGCAGGGTGAAAACTCAATAAAAGAGAAATAACTGCAGCGGAAAATAAGATAACTTCGTGGCGCCATACAATATACCACAGGCAACTGACTGGGCTCGCTCCCTAGTTAGACGGTTCATCTTGGAGCTCCTCCTCCAAAGCTGGTGTAGATTCTCCTTCAACTGGTGTTGTATTGTGGCAAGGGTGAGTACTTGGTACTCAGCAAGTCATGCACAGAATGCAGCTAATATACTACATGCATGGCTTAGTACAAGGGGGTAGCTCAGGGTATAATTGTAGTAAAACAGCATTTGACAAGTAGCATAAGTAGATTCGAAAGCAGTGAATACAAGTATAAGATCAATAATCTTTCCAGAATTTAAATAAACATCTTTTCCAAACCTAATCTACATTTCCATCAACATCATTATTAAACCAGACCAAACATTTCAAGTCCAAGTTATTTTCCAAAGAATCTAACCCTTGACTGTAATTCTCGAGCGATGTCCAATACCACGGACACGGCTATTTGAATAGATTTTACACTCTGCAGAGGTTATGCACTTTACCCACAAGATACAGCCAAACACCACAAAGGCGAGTGTCCATAACAAAGTCTTTCGGAAACTTCTAACAGCACAAGTGAGCCTCCCCGGTTATTGCACACTAACCCTTCCCTTAGCGAAGGCGAAGTTTAGGCCAATCAACCGTTAGATGGGTACCTGGACGTAGCCCCGGTACGCTCCCCCATACAACTACATAAAGGGTGTAGTTGACATCCTGAGGTCCCACAGGTACGTTATTAGCAACTTAATCAACTAGGTCCGTCCCATTACAGACATGTGGTGGCACGTTTGACTCAGTTCAAAGGCTTGCAAGGTTAAGTCCTTAGGGTGACCAGGGCAAGACTACCCGAAGAACCAAAACAACGTTCCCGGTGCCACAACTGGCCCACCCGATCATTCTTGCCACATGCCCCGGTCAAAAACAATTTATCAAACCCCTAGTTGGTTACCCTGCACCACGTGCCATCAACATCACAACACATGTTACCTTTGCAAAACAGGTTCCATATATCATTAAGTCAATGTTAACATTTGATTGTCCAAAATCATGTCATGAGCATGTAGCAGGTCTAAGCAATATACTACAACGATCTAAATTCCCAAGGTGGCAATTTAATAATGTCCAACTATTTAATCCTCAACTAGGATAACAAGGGTTCATGGCACATATGTAATTAACCAAGGTGTCATATAGCAATTTGGCATATATCTAATTCCCGGAATTAGATAAAGTATTTTCTAATTAAACTAGCATGCAATAATTTAAACCAATTTAATTTGAAAATGGGATCAACTTGGTCAAAGCACAACTTGCCTTCAAAGAGTACTTGGTCTTGGTCTTGAACTGGCTCCTAGGTCAACACTACACCTTCGAAGCCTTCGGGCACTTAAACGTCTACTCGTAAAGCGTGCAAATAGCAATAGATAAATAAACAGTAGACAAAAAGTATCCAAAACTTCAAATAAAGTTCACAAACAAAGAGAGCATAATTTTATGAATTTTTAGAAACTGGAATCGTCAAATTCGGAGTTTAAATGCAAAAGTTATAATCGTTTAAAGTTTAAAGAAAGCATTAATTAAATAAAAACTGAGAAATATTCATAAACAAAAATTAATTAAAATTCATATTTGAGTAGGTCTCATTTTTATGAAGATTTATAAATTTGAATCACTCAAATCGGAGTTGAAGCACAAAAGTTATAAGCGTTTGAAATTTGAATCCATTTTTGAAATCAATAAACCGAATTAATAAATAATTTTCTTTTTTGGAAATCAATTTATTGCGTCAGCATGACACATGGACCAATCGGGAGCCACCACGTCGCCTTGGGTCCATGGACCCGGCGCGGCTTGGTCCACGGCGCATGTGTCACTGACACGCGGGACCCATACTGACGTCAGCGGTGACGTTAGCACGACTCGACCGAGGACGGCTGACACGCGGGCCCCACCGTGACGTCAGCGGTGATGTCATGGTGCGGTTGGCTGGGTCGCTGACACGCAGGCCCCACACTGACATCACACGTACATCAGGACCTGGAAGAGACCTTCTCTCGCCTCAGAAAATACTGTCTGAAGTTGAATCCCGAGAAGTGCGTGTTTGGTGTCTCGTCTGGGAAGCTACTCGATTCTGGTCTCATCGTGGGATCGAGGTCAACCCAGAGAAGATAGAAGCGATTGAGCGGATGTAGCCGCCCACCCGGCTCAAACAACTGCAGTGCTTGACCGGCCGGCTGGCCTCCCTTGGCCGGTTCATAGCCCGGCTGGGGGAGAAAAGCCTGCCGCTGTTCAAGCCATCAAGAAGACCAACTTCGTTTGAGTGGACCCCGAAGCAATGGGGCGTTTGAAGACCTGAAGGAGTACCTCTCCTCCCCAAGATTAGTCGCCTCGAGCCGGCGAGCCGTTCTTGTTATGCGTGGCGGCTAGCCCCTCCGTGGTGAGTGCAAAGACTGTGGCGGAGCGGGAAGGGTTCGGCCGGTCTACTATATCAGCAAGGTGCTGCACGACGCGGAAACAAGGTACCCTCAGGCTCAGAAGATAGTGTATGCCGTGCTGATAGCGTCGAGGAAGCTACGCCACTACTTTTAGGGGAGAGAAATCACAGTGGTCTCCTCCTACCCCCTGCGCGAGATCCTCCACAACCGGGAAGCAGAAGGCCGCATCGCAAAGTGGTCCGTCGAGCTGGGGGAGTTCGGCATCAAGTTTGCCCCTCGTACTGCAATAAAAAGTCAAAGACTAGCGGACTTCGTCGTCGAATGGACTCCAGCCGAGTCCGAAACTGAAGAGGACCCCGCGCCCTCCCCTTGGACACTCTTCTTCGACGGGTCCTTCAGGCTGGAAGGCACGGGGGCTGGGTTCCTCCTGGTTTCTCTGACCGGGGACCCCCTCAAATACGTGGTCGCCCTCGACTTCAAGGCTACTAATAACGTCGCCGAGTACGAGGGCTTGCTGGCTGGGCTCCGGGCCGCCGCAGCCATCGGTGTCCGACGCCTGCAGGTGAAGGGTGACTCCCTATTGGTCAACAATCAAGCAAGGAAGGATTACTCCTGCCCTGACCCCGTCATGGCGGCGTACCTGACGGAGGTCAGGAAATTGGAGCGGCACTTCGAAGGGTTGGGATATACCCACATCCCACGACGCGACAACCACCTGGCAGACGAGCTCGCCCAGCTCGCCTCAACCAGATCTCCTGTACCGGTCGGGGTCTTTGAAGAAAGGCTTCCGCGACCGTCCATCGCAGCCCCCGTTTCCGGAGGGGACGATGGTGATGCCGCTTCAGCCCTCGCCTCTGGAGGGAAAGTGGATCCGGCGGAAACGCCAGGCCAGGCGGAGTACCCGAACGACCACTTCGTGGTCGCTGTACTTGATCGGGAAGGCACATGGATGGATCCGATCCTGGCCTACCTGCGGGATCAAGTGTGCCCCGATATGATGCGTCAGCAGAGAAGGTAGCACGAAAGGCCAAGTGCTATACCCTGGTGGGCGGGGACCTGTACCGCCGGGGTAAGAACGGAATTCTTCTGAAGTGCATCACTCGGGAAGAGGGGAGCAGTTTGCTCTCTGATATCCATGGAGGCGTGTGCGGGAGCCATGTGTCCGGACGAACGATGGCGGGAAAAGCTTTCCGTCAAGGGTTCTATTGGCCGACCGCCCTCCAGGATGCTTGCGAGCTGGTGAGGAGATGTGAAGCGTGCCAGTTCCACGCCAAGCAGATCTACCAACCAGCCCAAGCTCTGCAAACTATCCCGCTCTCTTGGCCCTTCGTGGTCTGGGGGCTGGACATCCTGGGCCCGTTCCCGCGGGCCACAGGGGGCTACACCCACCTGTTCGTCGCCATCGACAAATTCACTAAATGGGTGGAAGCCGAGGCAGTGAGGTCCATCACCGCCGCAGCTGCGGTCAAGTTCATGCAAGGGATATTCGCCCGCTTCGGGGTCGCCAACCGCATTATCACCGACAATGGCACACAGTTCACCAGCACTGCCTTCTTCGACTTCTGTGAAGAGATGGGCACCAAGGTCTGTTTTGCCTCGGTCGCCCACCCAAGAGCAACGGCCAGGTCGAGCGGGCCAACGCGCTGGTACTGAAGGGCCTCAAGACCCGAGCGTTCGACCGACTCCACAAGCGTGGCGCCCGATGGACCGAAGAGCTCCCGGCTGTGTTGTGGTCACTTCGGACCACTCCTAGCCGGGCTACCGGGGAAACTCCTTTCTTCCTGGTCTACGGCGCAGAAGCTGTTCTCCCTTCGGAATTGGAACTGGGATCACCCCGTGTTGCTGCATTCACGGAAGAAGACCAGGAGGGTCTGCGCCGAGACGACGTCAACCTCCTGGATGAGGCGCGGGATCGAGTGGCTCTGCGTGCCGCAAGGTACCAGCAAAGTCTCAGGCGGTACCACGCCTCCCGGGTCAATGAGAGAACACTGGCAGTGGGCGACCTGGTCTTGCGAAGAATCCAGTCGCATGCCGGGTCGCATAAACTGTCTCCCCAGTGGGAGGGACCCTTCAAAGTGGTCTCAGTCTCTCGTCCCGGGGCGGTCAGGCTGGCCACTGAAGACGGCGAGGAGCTGGCGAGCTCCCAGAATATAGAAAACCTGCGCAAGTTCTACCCTTGACCGGTTGTAAGTCCCTGGCTCCGTCCCCCGACCGGCCGGAGGGTGTCTTCCTCTCCACTGCTGGTTGGGGGAGGCCTTCTGTTTGAAATTAATATTCGCCTTCTGTTATCCGGAATGGTTGTTCTTGTTGCCCCTTTTTTCTCGGCCTCTTTCTCGCTGTTGGGCAGCGCCAGGGCGCTTGCTCGCGGAGCCCTACTGCCTTGCAAAAACCTGGTGGCAAAGATGGAGCCACTAAGTGAGAGCGTCGTGCAGGAATGGGCGATTGAATGGCTAGCTTCAAGACGACCCCTCAAAGACGGTCATGACACTCCGGGTGTCCCCGTGGGGGTTGGCGACTTGAGCACCATTGTCGAAAACCCAGGTCTTGTCGCGACTCACTGAGTGCCTGCTCCCTAGAGGCCGTCGGGGAACAAAATTTTGCTAAGGCAAGGGATCCAAGGAAAAAGATTCCCTGGTGCAAAACCCTGAGTCTTTAAGCGATCACATGCTCATTCACGTGTAACCAAAAAATTGAAGTAAAAAGCGGTCTCTGAACGGCATAGCGGGAAGCCGGTGCTCCTGCTTCATTTAAAGCGTCTTGCATTTAAAGTCTTTTACAGGCACGACCGAGAAAGAAAAAAGAAAAGAAGAAAAGCTACTGAGGGGGGCTGGAGGGTCCTCCGCGTCATCCGCCGCCTCCTCGGCTGCCGCTGCGTCTTCAGCAGGAAGGTCCACGTCCAGTTGCAGCGCCACGTCTTCCGCCGCCGCCTCCATCTGGGGGTTCTCCATCGCCAACAGAGCAGCGACCTGCTCGGAGGCGTCATGAACCCGCTCCTCCGACCGCGCCCAGTCACCCTCAATCCCTTGAACAGTGGCCGCGGGATCGAAATTGGCGTCGCGGCTGACACAGCAGGCCAGTACATACTTCGCCGTGGCCGCAGCAACTGCGCGCCCCTCCTGGGCGGACCTAGCGGTGAGGGCGGCGGGCAGGTGCGTGAGGAAGTCCGCGGTCTGGCAGAGGCAGAAGGCGTAGTGCCGTGGCCTCTCCTCCCGCGGGCCCGGCTGCTCCAACCCCAATGGAGCAAGGCTGGCCACCGTTCGGTTGAAGGCATGGCGCAGCATCCGCAGAGTGTCCACCTCTGACTGGGCCCGATCGGCCCTCTCCGTCTCCAGCTCCGCAGAGAGCCTCTCGGCGCGGCGGGTGCTTCGTTCCTGCTGCTCTCGCTCCCGCCGCAGCTGCAGCTCCAGTCCCACCCCCCGATCGCGCAGATCTTCCACCTCCTTGCGGAGACGGTTGATCTCAGCTCCCGCCTCCGTCAACCGCTCCCTGCTCGTCACTAGACGGTTGCTTGTGCTGGAGTAAAGCTCGCTGAGAGCTGCCAGCAGAGCATCTGCGTCTGCCGAGGGAACGGAGGCGGTGGGGGGATCCGGGGTAGGGGCGGGGCCGAACGGACCTCGGCCCTGAGCGACGGCAACAGCAGCCGCCGCATGGGATTCGCCCGCCTGCGCCTGCCCGTCCTGGCGCTCGGCGACCCCGGCTAGCACTGCCCCGGCAGCCGCGGCGCCTTGGCCGTCCCCGGCACGGGCAGCTGGGATGTCCGGAGCAGGAACCCTGGAAAAAGGAAGAAACAAGGGTAAGGATCAGTCCTAAAACATTTCTTGAACTTCTATATTGCATGTGCGCTTTCTGGTGAGTACCTAGGCGCTGGCCTCGGGAAGCGGGGCACGCTCGGAACAAGGACCAGCCCCCCGCGCGGCGCTGCCAGCGCCGGTGGCGGAGGAGGATCCCCCCTGCTGGTGGCGGCGGCGGAGGCGGGGGCAGATCCCCCGCTGCTGGTGGCGGCGGAAGCGAGTGCGCCATCGCCGACGGCGGTGGCGGAGGCGGAGGCAGGTCCGCCACTGCTGACGGCGGTGGCGGAGGTGGAGGCAGGTCCGCCATTACTGACGACGGTGGCGGAGGTGGAGGAAGATCCACCGCTGCTGGTGGCGGTGGCGGTACGAAAGGAACCGGCAGCGAAGGGTCCATCGTCGCGCCCCCGGCAGGGGCAAGGGTGGACGAGCCCCCACCGGTCGACGAGCCCCCCGCCACCATGGAGGAACCCATTACCGCGGCCGAAGAAGCCCCCGCAGCCGACCTGGAAGTCCCCGCCCCAGCTGAACCCAGGAAGCGGGGCCGCTGGGAAGGATTGGCGGAGTCGTCGTCATCGTCCGGGCACCTGCGCCTCACTCGGTCGCCCCTCCCCTGACCACCAGTGGGAGGAGGATCCCGGATTGTTAAGGTCGCCTGGCGTATCACGACGGGCGTGCCCATGGCGTCCATCGAGAGCAGGGCGCGGATTATCGCCGCGCGTTCCCCGGGTGACAACCGGCAAAGTGGGAGCGCGCCCGCCGGAAACGGCGGGACGGGGCCGGATAGGCCCAGCTGCAACATCCACCTGTCGATCACGTCGTCAGCCAAGTTCCCGGCGGCTGTCAGCGCAAAAAGAAAAAGGGATTGCAGGAGGATAGAAGCACTGTCAGCATCGGGTTTTGGCAGAAAAAAGTGAGAAAGGACAAGGAATGATGCAGGGTGAAGCGGGTTACCTCCGGGGATACTCCGGGTCCCATCGCCCTGGCCCATGTACTGCCAGGCCGGGCGGACGCGACGGCGCAGGGGGCACAGTCTCCGGGCAATAAAATCCCGGATCACCATGGCCCCTGTCAGGCCCGCCGCCCGTAGCTGGTCGACGCGGGCTACCATCGCCTGGAGCTCTGCGTCGCCCACGTGAGCCCCAGTTGGGGTTCTTGTCGACCGCCGGCGAAAGCTCCAACACTTTGATGCCGCTGTCGTCTTCGACGTACAGCCACTCTTCCCCCCAATCTCTCCAGTTGGACCGGCAGTCCAGTGGAATGTAGCGCGACACGATCCCGTCGCGGAGCCGCAGGTGGCAGCTCCCGGCGACCTGCGGGAGGCCACCCGCGGTGCGAAGAGTGTAGAAGAAACGAAAAAGGAGAAGATTGGGCAGCACTCCTACGAACATTTCGCAGAAGTGGGCAAAGGCAGAAAGGAGGATAACGGAGTTGGGGGGAAGGTGGATGTGGTGAATGGCGTAGAAGTTAAGAACAGAGAGATAAAAGTCAGAGACCGGCGGCAGCAGGCCGGCGAGGAGCTGCCACCCGAAGAAAATTACTTCCCCGGGTCGACAGCGGGGCTCAACAGTCCCGGCACGGAGGCGGAGGGTGCCTCCGGTGATGGTCTGGGAAAACCTGCTGGCCCTCTCCTCCTCGATGGACGAAGAGGGGAGAACCGGAGCCATCGGAAGGAGAAGAAGCGAGAAGCTCTAAGGCGGCAAGAAAAAGCGGAGTGGGGGGAGTTGAAAGGAGGAAGAACCACTCCCCCCCTCAGTCGGCCTCTTATAAGGCTGCGGAAGAAGGACCGGCGGGAAAGCCGAAAGGGCGCTGCGGTTCGAAAAAAAGGGGAAGTTAAAAAGCCTCATAAAGGGGGGCGCGTCCCAAGGAATGTGCGACGGTTACGAAGAGGAGGCAACCGCGCAAACCGCCTTGGGAATCGAAGAAGCCGGGAGATCTTTTTGCGGGGCACATGGGCATTTAAAGGGCCCCACCCGGGAGCCTAAGCGGTTCTCAAAAGGCCAACTAAAAAAGAGAGAAGAACGGAAGACCAAAAAGTGCTCCTGGGTGGGCCCGGGGGCTACTGTCGGCGTATTCTACACCAAGGTACCCGCTCCCCCGCACTAAAAAGGGTCAACTGATGGTCAGGGCATGCCTGGGCCCTCCGCCATGGCAAGAGAAAGAGCCCAAAGGTGGACGCCCAGGGGACACGTGGCGTGCAGGCCCGGCCACTGGGCGCCCAGCGAGGTGGTCGCCAATGGACGCATGGCGTCTGAGCAGCCGCTGGCGCCAGCGAGGTGGTCGCCAATGACACGTGGCGTATAAACGGCCACCGGCGCCAATGAGGTGGTCGCCAGCAGACGCATGGCGTCTGAGCGAGCAGCTGGCGCTTCAGCGAGGTGGTCGCCAGCGGACACATGGCGTCTGAGCAGGCAGCTGGCGCTTCACAGGTGGTCGCCAGCCGACACGTGGCGTCTGAGCCAGGCAGCTGGCGCTCAGCAAGGTGGTCGCCAAGAGGACACGTGGCGTCTGAGCCCTACGCTGGCGCCCAGCAAGGTGGTCGCCCAGTGGACACGTGGCATACTGTCCTAGCCACTGGCGCACCATCCCCAGGATGGTCCTGACGAGATCAAGGGTGTTTAATGCGAATCGTGCGCATTAAATGCCGAAGCGTAGAGGCCGTAGTGTGGCGGCGTGCCTTCCCCAGGCGCATCATAATTGCATGAGACATCACGGTGGCACCTCATCCCCTGACGAAACGAGCGGTGTTGGTGGGCGTGGAAGCCGAGGCAGGAGTGTAAACGGCTACGGCCAACATTTATTGAGGCGTCAGGACAGTGACAGGGGCATTAAATGCGCCCGTGATAGTGTAATGAGTATATGGCTTGCAGTGTAAGCCTCCCATGCGCCCCCAGCAGCCCAAGTATAAAAGGGAGCCGGGGTGCATGGGAGAGGGGGTTCGGAAGGCTGTAAGGTTTTCATTCTCTCCAGCAAGAACACTAGCAATACCAAGAAAGGCAGGACTAGGGCTATTACTCTTAGGAGGGCCTGAACCTGGGTAAAGGTCCCACGCCCCCTTACTCCCTTGAGCTTTACGGTGCTCCGGTCATCTCCTCCCGTCTCCGGCGATCGCCCCGAAAGCCCCCCCGTTTGAACCTAATAAGAACCCAATTCGGAGGTGCCTGTTAGCTAGTACGCTGACAGTGGGAAAGATGGTCATTTGGTGAATTTCTGTTTTAGACTAGCCAAACAACAGAGAAAGGAAAATTCAAAGGCTAAATCTAACTGTAGACAAACACGTATCATTTCTCAACATGTTCCCCTAGTGAAAGCAAACAAAATTCCTCGTAATTCATCTCCTTTGCATTCACAAGCTTTTGTTCGATCACCTCCTCGTCGAATGATTCAGTGCTGGATACCTAAAGCATATTTCTCTAACCCCAGCGCTGAATCCTCGGCATCTTTTGTTCATGACATGTAGGTGGTACGAGAAGGGAAGGAGCTGGGTTGTTGATTCAGGATGCTGCCAACACATGACAGGCAACCCAAGTTGGTTCTCCTCCCTAACAAAAGCATCTGGGAACGAAACGATCACTTTTGGAGATGCTACTACTGGACGCGTTATTGTAAAAGATACAGTGAAGGTAAATGAGCACTTTACTTTAAAGAATGTCTCTTTGGTGTCTAAACTGAAATTCAACCTTCTGTCTGTATCTCAATTGTTGGATGAAAACTTTGAAGTAAATTTTAAACCGAATGCATGTAGGGTACTCGATGCTTCTAGAAACCTGATTCTTGAGATATCTAGACTTGGAAAAATTTTCATAGCAAATTTTAGCAATGCTTCAAGTTCACATTGTTTTATTGCTTTAGAATCTAGAAATCTCAATTTTTGGCATCGTCGGTTAGGTCACATGGGCTTTGATCTGTTATCTAGATTGAGTGGTCTAGATTTAATTCGTGGCTTGCCGAAATTAAAATCTTGCAAAGACATTGTTTGTGCTTCCTGTTGACATGGTAAGATGGCTGGAGCTCCTCATGCTCCTGTCTCAACTGTGATGACCACCGGCCCCGGTCAACTTCTTCACATGGATACAGTAGGACCATCTCGAATCCAATCGGCCGGAGGTAAGTGGTACTTTCTAGTAATTGTTGATGATTATTCGAGATACTCTTGGTTGCATTTTCTCTCTTCGAAAGATGAGATCTTTGGACTCTTTCATGTTTTCATTAAAAGATTGATAAATGAATTGCCCAACACATTGAAAACCATAAGAACTGATAATGATACGGAATTCAAAAATGCTTTGTTCAAATCTTTTTTGTGAAACTAATGGAATTGAACATCAATTTTCCTCGCCATATGCTCCCTCACAGAATGGTGTTGTAGAAAGGAAAAATAGAACTTTGATTCAAATGGCTAGAACTATGCTAGATGAATACAACACTTCAAGAAAATTCTGGGCTAAAGCAATTTCTTCTGCTTGCTATATATCAAATAGGATCTATCTTAGAGCTTTACTTGGTAAAACATCTTATGAACTGAGATTTGATCGTAAACTGTCTGTTTCTCACTTACGAGTGTTTGGTTGCAAATGTTTTATCCTTAAACATGGAAATCTAGATAAATTCGAAGCTCGTAGTACAGATGGTATTTTCCTTGGTTATTCGTTGCACTCTCGTGGATATCGTGTACTTAATTTATCAACTAACAAATTGTTGAAGACATGCGATGTTACTTTTGATGAGGCTAGCCCTGGAGCTAGACCTGACATTTCAGGTTCACGAGAAGATTTAGAGCCAATCTTTTTGGATAAAAGATTCGAAGAAAGTGATGAAGATAATGATGATGATGAGCTCATACCTACAGAACGGGAAGATGTTCTTGAACCAATTGATGTGACTACTACTTCAGATTTTCCTACACCTCCCATGACGACTGAAACAACTGGACCTCCCCTTGCTGTTCTGAAGAACCATCCTCCTGAACAAATTATTGGAAGTCTTCATGAAAGGGTGACACATTCTAATTCATCTCAAACTCTTTTATGCATGCATTCTGCTTTTGTTGCAAATTTTGAACCAAAGAATATTACACATGCTTTAACTGATAGTTCTTGGGTTGATGCGATGCATGAGGAGTTAGAGAATTTTGAACAAAATAAAGTTTGGTCTTTAGTGGAACCTCCTAAAGGTCAAAACATTATTGGAACAAAATGGGTTTTTAAGAACAAGCTAAATGAAGTTGGAATAATTGTTAGAAACAAAGCTAGGCTTGTAGCTCAAGGTTTCTCCCAACTTGAAGGAATTGATTTTGATGAAACATTTGCTCCTGTTGCTCGTTTAGAAGCTATTCACATTCTTTTGGCGTTTGCAGCTTCAAAAGGTTTTAAGTTATTTCAAATGGATGTGAAAAGTGCTTTTCTAAACGGTTTTATAGAAGAAGTTTTTGTGAAACAACCCCCTGGCTTTGAAATTTCGTAATCATGTGTATCGTTTATTAAAAGCTCTTTATGGATTAAAACAAGCCCCTCGTGCTTGGTATGATAGATTAAAAGGCTTCTTGCTTCAACATAATTTTGAGATGGGAAAAGTTGATAAAACTCTGTTTACTCAAAATTCAAATGATCAATTCCTTGTGGTGCAAATTTATGTGGATGATATTATCTTTGGAGGATCCTCCCACTCTCTTTTGTTGCATTTTTCTGAGCTCATGTCCAGGGAATTCGAGATGAGTATGATGGGAGAGTTGACATACTTCCTTGGATTTCAAATCAAGCAAGCGAAAGAAGGGATCTTCTTTCACCAATCCAAGTATACAAAGGAGCTACTAAAGAAATTCGACATGGGAGAAGGAAAGTCAGTATCTACTCCAATGAGCACAACAACAATTTTGGATCCTGACGAGAATGGTGTCGAGATGGACCAAAAAGAATACAGAAGCATGATTGGATCACTTGTATTTGATCGCTTTGAGGCCTGACATACATTTTGCAGTATGTTTGTGCGCTCGATTTCAAGCCTCTCCTCAAGAATCACATCGACAAGCAATTAAAAGAATTTTCAGGTATCTTCGCTCACTTCTGAATTTGGCATTTGGTATTCTTGTTCTTCTTCTCTTACACTCCTATGATATTTTGATGCTGATTTTGTGGGGTGTAGATTAGATAGAAAGAGTACTTATGGCACTTGTCATTTTCTTGGCACTTCACTTGTTTCATGGTCTTCTAAGAAATAGTCCTCTGTTGCACAATCTACTGCCGAAGCTGAATATGTTGCAGCTGCTAGTTGTTGTTCACAAATTCTTTGGATCACTTCAACTCTTAAAGATTATGGCATTAACTTTAATAGTGTTCCACTTCTTTGTGATAATACTAGTGCAATTCACATTGCTAAAAATCCTGTTCAACATTCAAGGACTAAACATATTGATGTTCGATATCATTTTCTTAGAGATCATGTTGAAAAAGGAGCTATTGAACTGAAATTTGTTGATTCGGGTGCTCAACTTGCTGATATTTTCACTAAACCGCTTGATTCTTCTCGTTTTGCTTTCTTACACGGTGAACTTGGGATCATTCATCCCCATGGGTTGATTTGATGGGGAGTCTTGAGTTTATCTCTTTTTGGGTTACTTGACTTTGGTGCCTACAAGTGATTTTTTTTATAAGTGGTATTTTGACTTTACACCTCAGGTAAAATCCCCTGTTTACATTGCATCATGTAGTACAAAGCTTTGGTGATTATTCTTGTGTATATAGCCAAGTTAATGCTCAATGCTTTACTTATCACTAAAAGGCTAAAATAATTCAATTTGAGATGCTTTTCGAGAATATTTTGGCTCTTGCTCATTATGGTATTGCATTTGTGAAATAGGCTTAAAAGTTTCTTGTCATCTGTTGAAAGGCTAGAGCTGATTAGAAACTATGTGTGAGCTTTTTGTTGGACTTCAAATGATCATTATGAGTCTCAAGCAAAATCAGTGTTTTAATGTTAAAAGCAAGTTGAAAAAGATGCAAGCAAAAGCTACTTGGCTAAACACAAGTTTAGTACAATGTGCAGCTTCCTTGCCAGGGATTTAAATGCAAAAGATGCAAGAAAAGGCTACTTGTCTAAACAAAAGTTCAGAACAATGTGAAGCCACTTGCCAATTTAAACTGATAGAGATACAAGAAAGAACTACCTGCTCATACACAAGTATGGGCTAGTGTGCAGTTACTTGTCATCCCTGTTGATCACAAAGCAAAATTGTCAAACTTGCTAAAAGAGAAAAAGGAAATTCAAATGGTTGAAAAAGGCTTGAGACAAATATTAGTGAATTTGAAAGTCTCTCTATGCTCATGATAGATTTCTTTTTCGCTTTGGCAAAATCAGTTTATGATATTTTACTTGTTTGCTCTAATTTTCTTATGCAATAACTATTCTATGTGTTAGAGCCTCCATATTCTCACAATTTGCTTTCTCATTGGATAAATTGATACAAAATGATAAAGTTCTCCTACAAACTCTCCAAATGCTTTACTTTGATTATATACCTTGAATATACTTCAAAGCTTGAGATACTGCATTCATTAAGGGGGAGTTTTGACATCTTGATGACTATTTTGTCAAAAAGGGGGAGAACAAGTCAAGGAGGTTTTTGAATTGGGATTTTTTGATCTTTTGGTTCTTGCTCAATCTCTTGTCAAATCTTATATTGTGTTTTGTCAAATTACTCATCAAGGGGGAGATTGAAGGATCGTTATTTTTGATCCATTTGATTTTGATGATGAGTATTTGAAAAAGATTTGAAACCAGTTTGATATTTCGACAAGATTTCTTTTTTGATTTCTTTATTTGAAAAGATCTAAAATCAGTTTGATTATTTGAAAAGCTTTTTGATTTTTGCAAAGGTTTTGGTTCGTGTTTTGAAATCGTGTTCTTAGAATATTTAATGCAATGCACTCCTGTGAGTGGTTGCATGGTTTAATGTGAGTCAAGTCGCGGATTTGTGCTCGGAATCGTTTTGTGGTTTGTTCATGTGCAGGTATTGCTCGAGGGCGAATGTGGTCGATGACGGGACCGGAACTAGGTTCATGGAGGAACTGAGGTTCGGGACTAGGTTCAGGGGGAACTGAGGTCTTGGTGGTCAAGGATGTCATGCGGGACGTTCGGGCTAAGAGAATGGTGCACATGAAGAATGGTTAGTCACGTGAGAATGGCATGAGGTCATTCGCGTGCAAAGTGTTAGTCACGTGAGTATGGTAGGGTTGCCATACGCGTGCAAGAGTTGTACTCGGCCAGGTTGGGCCAAGAGGAGTTGTGTTGAATACATACTCTTTCTAGGATTAGGAGTGGGACTCCTTCTAGGATTAGGAGTGGGACTCCTTCTAGGATTAGGAGTAGGAATTGTATTCATGACTCCTTGTGTTTTGCTCCTTTAAATAGGAGGGGTTGTCTCCTGTTGAAGGGCATTAAGCTTTGAGCAAGCTTTAGGGTTGTACTCTTTTGTTTGGAGTACTTTAGACAAAAGAAAGGAGAAATAAAGATCAAGTTCTTCAAATCTTTCGGCGAGCTACAATTCTAGTTAGATCTATTCTCGTCATCTTCTGTCACAGCAACCTTGCGAGGTTCATAACTTTTTATTCGTTGGTCCGATCGAGCTGATTCTTTTTGGGTTCGATTCGTATTGGAATCTAGTTTCCTGTGTCCAAATTTCAGATCGTTCCAACGGTTGGATCTCCAGGAAGTCGCATTTTACCAAACCGCTGTCATTCTGTTTTTGTCGAATACGAGGTAATTATTTGGTTCTGTTTTGGGGTGAACTTTTAGTACATCAAGAATTTGGTTTTAGCTTCCGCACAATCATTCACCCCCCTCTGATTGCTATATTCGTGTCTTTCGATCCTACACCCGGTATATACCAGTTGGCTCCCTTCGGACTTCTGCTGGTAGAACCAAAGGTCGGCCCAACCCGACACCGAGTCCTTCAAGGAAAGGAGAGGGTACTCGTATGGGCAGTTGGGCCGGAGACGAAGATAGATGCAACCGGCGGGGGTATTCCCGCCGGTGCGGAAAGGAGAATAGAAGTGAAAGAAGAGGCTGGCCGTGGGCGCTACGCCCACGTACGCCTCACAAAGGTGGGCGAAGATCGTGAGAGCAAGGATAGAATTGGGGTTTAGGTTAGAAATCTTGCACCCGTAGAAGGCGAGCATGGAGACGAGAAACTCACTTTCGGGCAAATGGAGCCTATTGACGGCATAGAGCTCGCAGGAGATGATCTCTCCCTCCCGCGGCGCCGGCGCCTCTTCACGGCCGGGCGCTCGGGCGGTGTTAGGGTCGACGTGACCGTCGTCCACGAGTGCCTGGAGTCTCCTCCAGTTCATCTGGCTGACTCCGAAGCGCGCCATTGCTATGGAGTGGCAAGGAGTAAAGGTCGTAGAGGAGCAGAAGGTGATGAGGAGAAAAGGGCACCAAGGGCGCTAAGGGCTTGGAAAAAGGTTTAAGCAAAGTGCCGAGAAAAGCACGAAGTGACCTCATCTGAGCAGTGTTTGGGGTTAAAAAGGCTGCGAAAGGGCGCATTAAATGCCACCACGACCTTTCGCGAAACAGCACCTGTCCGTTACGGCAGAAACGGCCCAGTAAAGGCACGCTTTCCGAGAAACTGCTTTACCGTTACAGAGAGGCTTCTCAGAGAAGGAATCAAAATAACCAAACGTCGCCCCCCACGGCATGAACGTGTGACCAGCAAAACAAGACAATGAGGTCGTCTCCCGACACAGGATGGTCGTGAGGCACGACCAAGGAAATCTAACCCCTCCTTCGAGTTTTCAGGCTCAAGGGGAAACCCGAGCATAGATAACTCCCCGCTTGAGCCTCGAGGGCTAGCTGTCGGGGATTGACTATTCACTAAAAATGACTATTTTACCCCTAGGGGTCCAACAGCACCGACCACGCGGTGCCTCACGGAAGAAGCTCGGGAAACTTGCCCGGCCAGCCAAGGCACCCGAGCTTGCTTGCTTGGGAACTCACCCGCGACCATGCAAAGGATTACGCTCGTGTGTACTACACAGATGGTCGGGGGACTTGGTCAAACCATTGAAAGGAATGTGGCAACCAATCCGCCGGAGATCAAGGGAAGATGCGCCCGAAATTCAAATAAGGCGCAGATCAAGGGCGCCGGATCGTGGGCGCTACGTTATGGAAGTACGGCGTAAATCTAGGGGGTAGTTACCTTCTATGTATCTTCAGCTTCTGTATTTGAACCCCCAAGAGCATCTGCAAAAGGGGACTTCTTTTTACCAATCATAAACACAATATACTGGAGTAGGGCTGTTATCTCGGTGGTGAGAGGCCCGAACCAGGATAAACACTACGTGTCTTTATCCCGAACTCGCATTGCTCGGACGAACACCCCAGCTCACACGAAGGGGCCCTGTTGATCCCTCGTTCAACAAGTAAGCTCGGCGGGAGCCCGTTCTCCAATCGTCGACATAATCTAAGCAATTACCACCACTACTAAGCCATCAATATCAATAATTTGCATAATCATCAATCAACAACATTGCTTTTAGCTACCCAATACATAGGTTGCAACAAATTTGTCACTACACAACATACTCGAACTATTAAATTAGATTTAATAAGTTAGACCTTCACGAAGCTCTTACAATATCATCAAACAACAAAACCTATACCTTTCCAATTGGCCTCGATACTAGCATTTTAGGAACACGACTGCGTACTACCAATCATGCTAATATTTTGCAACAACATGAATAGCAACTCTAATTAACTTCCAAGTTAAAGCCACTAGCCAACACGATTAAATTTCTCTATTAACCCGTTAGATTAGAACATCTTTAAACAACCAGCAAAGTTTCTTTAACAATAACAATGATCTACATCATCTTAATGTTCTAACTATGCATCAGGGTTTAAAACTTTAAACATAATCGGGGGTCATAAGCACTTTTAAAGCAAAGCAACAGATTCTAAGCATGTACATTAACACCTTTAATCATTCTTGCTATAGAGTAATCTACAACACTTGAAGTTCATTTAATTTTAAGCTAAAGATAAAAATTTACGTTTATCTAATTCAACTCACCAATTAACTTAGGAGTACATCATTTCCATAAAATACATTGTTACATACTACATAACACGGACATAAACTTTTCTAAACACCATCATAGGTCACCTACTCTTGACGAACAGGATGCAACCCAACTTTAAAGATAACTACAGCTCAAGAACATGAACGAACACTGATAAACAACTTCTCTTTTCCAGGCAAGGAAGAAAACAAAACTCCAACAGAAATGCAGGAGAGATCAACTCTGATAGCCAAAACTCTTCAAGAAATCTCAAGATCTATACTTCCAAGAAGGAAGAAGGATGCACTAGGGAAAACCAAATGTTCAACTAAATCTTTTCCGATAAAGATTCAAACTTAGCTCCACCCAACATAAGGTCTGCACAAGGGGAAACTCCAACACTTTTCTCAGATAGGGAGGACAACAACCACATAAGTTTCCTCCTCAAGACAGTCCATAATAACCAACAAAACCGGGTGTCAAAGAAAAGATTACGACCAACGACGCGCAACACAAAACTTTTATTCTTTGTCTTCACCCAAAGAAGACAAAACAACAAACCGCCAAAAGAACAATCCGCGAGAATCCAATACCCAAACACTTTTCTTTTGGTTTCAATCAACTAAAACCAAGAAAACCAACCAAATAGACCGTCGGGACGGTAAAGAACATCTGAAGGAATCCACCACTAACTCTTCTTTTTGACTCCAATCAACTACCCAAATCATGATGAGAAAAGGTAAGCACTCTTTCCCCACAAGGGTTAATAGTTCTTCGGTGATGGCTTTAATCGGCCATACCGTCAAACCACAACCTTACTATAAACAACAAGGTGACCGAAACCCTTCGGCACCACAACCCCACTTTATCACGATAACATGAGCAATTCAATCAAATTATCTCATACACATAGCAGCATACTTTATCACATAAAACATTCAACATCAAGGCTTAAATATAACATTTAAGCGTAAAGCAACGATACCCACACCCTTTCCTACTGTGCATCCATGTGTGTCAAATTTTAAATTAGTTATTCCACATACACAAGTTTTAAGGTTGCTATCCTATAGCAAAATTTTAGTTATAACCTAAGCCATGTTTCTAGGTTACTCCACATCAAAATTTTAGTTAACCCTATGGTATTCCACTAAGTTCATACACCACGGACCTGAAGCCCGCTTTGATACCAACTGTAACACCCCGGCATCTAGTATGCCCGAATGCTACCAAACATAGACTAAACATCACCTAAATACCACAAATTAAAATAAATTACAGCAAAGGTGCAAATGCTAAAACCGAAATTTCGGCAGCATCTCCTTTATTTTATCATGAATTGGAGCAATAGCAATCACATAGCAAGTTATATCATAGCATAATACATCTAAAACATCAATATCAATGGATAAAGCATCAACATAAACCAATAAAACCGAATCCAACCACTCCATAATTTATAGCTAAGCAAATAAGGATCACAAGCACACTAAACTATTCCATACACCAAGTTCATGGCACTTATTATGATCATGACTCAAATTGGTAAATGTGACTGGAACTACGTGAAGATGTGTAGCTAATGCCCCTTCCCACATGCCGGTGTCATGGTACCTAAAACAACATAAAACACAAGCGTGAGTTCATCACTCAGCAAGTATATTGCAATGGGTCATCTGTAACAATTCAATATTATCATCACTACATAACAAACTTAACATCATGATTAAGTCATACATCATATGCAACATCATATTCATATCTCAACCTCATTGAAATCATTTCATCATCATCATGTATGCAATGCAATGCAATGCACATGTCTCCTCGACGCAAATACCGGTATTGCCGAGTGCACACCCGTCGGCGTGCACCCACGTCCCCCTTCCATCCCGTAGATGGAGGGTGCCTACACCTCGCTTCCACTCACCGCGTGGGTGGAATCACGAGGTAGTTCTTACATCCATGGTGCTCCGGATTAGTCATAATTTTCTCACCGACCTTACCGGAATAGTTATGACGTTCTCACTGACTGGGCCAAGTTTCATGCCGTGTATGCAACATATGCCATAATCATTAACCATAAACCATTGCATAGCGTCTTAACATATCCTTTTTATCATATCATGGCAAACACTAAGCATGGCAAGATAGCATAACATGGAAACAATTGCATCTAGTCAAGACAAGCAAATAAACCACATGTTACCCATCCCAATACACTTGCCTTAACCTCGGGCGACGGATTGGCTGGATGAGGAGGGCACTCCCGGGGTCACACCACCTGCACAAAGATGCCCCACAATCAAAACGTGCCCACAAAACAGTACTCCATTGCCCATCTACCCCGATATCGCAAACTACTCCCGAAAACGAAAAACAGAGAAACTGTCCCCCCCCCCGGGACAGCAGACTTCAAACTATCATAAATTTAGATCTACGACTCCGAATCGATTAAACGAGTACATCCTCCCATAGCTTAGGAAATTTCCTAACTTTTTCAAAGTATATGGAAAAGCTGATTCGGAATCTAAAGTTGTTTAATCTATAAAACACTACGTTTTGTCCCAGCTACGTCATAGATTTGAACACGTTCAGTAAATCAAGCATAACATTCAAACGGCTAGGCGGAATTGTACGTTATTTATGTCCACTGAAAGGTATTGAAGTTACCTACAACTTTTTCAACAGGCGGACGACCAAAATCCGAATCTAAGGTCGCGAAAACTCAAACCCTAGGTTGACTGCACAATCTGCCCCAAGCAGAGAACGTGGCAACCTCTAGTTTTCATCTAATCTACCCAATAACAGCACCAACACTTGATCTAAAAGTATCCAAATACCCTCTATCACAGCCCCTAGACCAACCCCAAGGATTCCCCATGCCATACCTTCGCCCGACGAACGAAGAACGCCGAAATCCTTCCTCCCGGGCTCCCCGATCGTCCTCCTCGCGCCGGAACCGCTGGATCTCCTCGTCGTGGGGCCTTCCGATGGAGAGATCAATGGGATGGTGACGTGGGGATCTCCTCTAGGGCAGCAAGGGGGTGTGGAGAGGGGAGGGGAGAGGTGGTGGCACCATGGGGGAAGATGGAGAGGAAGGGGAAGGGTGGAGGCACATGGGGGGCTAGGGGGTGGCGGCTAGGGTTTGGAAAGGGAGTGGGGGGCGCACCAAGGGCTGGAGGCCAGATTTGGCTGCCCAAAAGTCCCCCCTTGGGTCCAAACCCTTCCACCGGAGGCCCAACTCAACCCCCAAGGCCCAAAGTCCCCCAGAGAGGCCCAAACACCCGAAAACGGCCCAAAAACACGCTATAAAGTTGTACCAAAATGCCGAATTCTAAAATGTCATATTCTGAGGTGTCACATTGGGGGAACAAATTGGGCCATTGGGGGAGGCTATTGGGCCATGTGGGTATGATGGGGGGGGCAGCATAGCCTGTCCATGCGCCCCCCAAACCCTAGGGCGCCCCCACCTCCTCCTCCTCCCACTCCTAGCCGCCACCCCTCCTCACCCCTTCCCTCTTCCTCCCCCACCTCCCCACCTCCCCTAGCCGGCCCTAGGAGAGATCCACCCCCATCCCTTGCTACCACACCCTTCCATACCATTGTCCTCTCCATCGGGAAGCTCCGCGACGAGGAGATCCGGTGGTTCCGGCGCGAGGAAGAAGATCGGGGAACCGGGAGGGCAAGTTTTGGCGTTCGTCATTCGTTGGGCAAAGGTATGGCTATGGGTGATCCTTGGGGATGGTCTAGGTGCTGTGCTAGAGGTTGTTTTCATGCTTTTAGATCAAGAGGTGGTGCTGTGATTGGGTAGATTGGATGAAGACTAGAGATTTCATAGTTCTCTGTTTCGGGCAGATTGGGCACACGACCTAGAGTTTGAGTTTTCGCAATTTTAGAATCGGAATTTGGTCGGCCGCCTGTTGAGAAAGTTGTAGATAACTTCAATACCTTTAATTGGACACCAAGAACTTCCAATTCCACCCAGCCGTTTGAAAGTTATGATCGTTTTACCAAGCATGTTCAAATCTGTGACGTAATTGGGACATAACGTAATGTTTTGTAGATTAGACAATTTTAGAGGCCGAATCTGCTTTTTCCCAATACTTAGAAAAAGGTAGGAAATTTCCTAATATTCGCGATTATGTACTCGTTTACTTGATTTGGAGTCCTAGAGCTCAAGTTATGCTAGATTGAAGCCTGCTGTCCCGCGTCGGGATAGATTCTCTGTTTTTCGGTTTTGGGAGTAGTTTGCGAAGTCGCGGTAGATGAGCGATTGTGTACTGTTTTGTGGGCACGTTTTGAGTATGTGGTACCTATGTGCAGGTGGTGTGACCCCGGGAGTGCCCTCATCATCTCGCCAATCCGTCGCCCGCGGTTAAGGTAAGTGTATTGAAATGGTGAATGTGTTGTATGTTTGCTAGTCCTGATTAATTGCAAATTGTTTACATAATGTGCTATCTTGCCATGATTAGTGTTTGCCCATGATGTGATGAAAATGGTACGTTATGTTGCTATGCAATGATTAGTTGTTTATGTTTATGGCATATGTTGCATACATGGCATGAAAACTGGCCCGGTCGGTGAGAAAGTCATAACTAGTTGTAACACCCCAAAATTTTGCTTTTCTTAAATTCATGTGTGATTTGGCACTTTGGTGAATTTTTGAAATTTTCTGGAATTTATTTGGATTTATTTGGAATTTATTTGAATTTATTCCATTTTGAAATAATTAAAGAATTTAATTTTGCAAATAAAATTTTGTTGGAAATATTTTATTTGAGTCCAAAATGATCCAAAGTATTTTCCAGAATTTTTCTGGAATTTTTCTGAGTTTTTTGCTATTTTTAATGAATTAAATGAATTACTGGGAATTATTTTAAATATTAAATCATTTGGAAAATCCAACTCGGGTCAAGCATCGTGTTCATCCGATCGAGCCCGAGTCAGGACTCGAAGTTCGAGTCCGACCAGCCACGTGACTCGACCAAACCCACTCCTAAACCTAATCAATCCCAACCGCTGGATCAAGATCCAACGGTTGAGATCCGCCTGCACGGGTTGAGCCGTGTCCGACGAACCCGCTCGCGCCCGGTCCGATCGGGGCCGTTGATCGCGCCACGTGGGCGGTTCTCGTGCCGTCTTCCCCGCCGAGTCCGAGCCGGACTCACGGTGAGAGCCGCCGCGTGACCGACTAGGGTTCCGCCGAGCACGCCTCCGGGCTATTTAATGCCGGATCGCACCGAGGATCGCCATCCCACGCCGGTCCGAAACCTAGCTCGCGCCGCTAGGATCCCCACTGTCTCGCCGCTATTGCTCGCCGGAGTCAAGAACAGCCGCCGTGTGTTCTTCGTGCTCCGCCGCAACCCAGCGCCGCTCCGTCGAAACCGCAGACGGATTTGGACTCCCAGAGCGGACGCACTGGGCGCACACTTCATCTCACCGGAATCGCGAAGAAACGCTGCAGTGAGGTCGCTCTCCTTCCTCTCGGCCAAACCAGCGCCGCGCGTGCCATCGCTGCCCTCGAAGCCGTGCACCGTCGGATCCAGATCGGACGGCAACGGTGAGTTCACGTGTTTTCCCAAACCCTAGAAACCCGATTAGATCTGGACCGTTGGATCAAGATCCAACGGTTCACAATCGCCACGTGCCGTAGCAGTGCTATTATAGGATTAGATCTGGACCGTCCGATCTAGATCGAACGGCCCACGATCATCGAGTAGTTTAACGTGTTAACCCTGGATCTAATCCGCGCCGTTGATTTTCAAACCAACGGTCAATATTGCGCCACGTGTCGGGGAGATGGACCGACGCGGTCAGCGCCAGACGCTGGCGTGTGGCGCGTGTCTCGACACGCTGGCCCCGCATGTCGAGGGCCCACACGCCACCGTCGGTAGCGTTTGCGTGAGACCGCCGACGCCAAAGAATGACGTCACCCGAGTGGGTCCCACATGTCAGTCTCACGTAGAGTCGTGGACCGAGTCCACGGTGGACCCGAGCCGAGCGTGGACCACGCCCATGGACTACCGACGCCACCGACCAATCAGAGGCTGCCACGTGTCATTGCTGACGCAATAATTAATTTCCGAAAAAGAAAATGATTTATTAATTCGAAATATTAATTCAAATTTAGATTCAAACTTCAAACGCTTATAACTTTTGCGTTTCAACTCCGATTTGAGTGATTCAAATTTCTAAATTTGTATAAAATTGAGATCTACCTAAATATGAATTTTATTTAATTTTTGGACTAAAGTTTTTCTCTGTAATATTATTTAATTGATTATTTAAACTTTAATAAATCATAACTTTTGCGTTTTAACTCCAAATTTGACGATTCCAGTTTCTAAAAATCCAGAAAATTATGTTCTCTCTGTTTATGGATTTTATTTGGAGTTTTGGGATGTTTTTGCCTATTGTTTATTTGTGTATTTGCTATTTGCACGCTTTACGAGTAGACGTTGAAGTGCCGGAAGGATTCGAAGGAGAAGTGTTGACTCAGGATCTAACTCAAGACCAAGAGCAAGTACTTTTTGAAGGCAAGTTATGCTTTGATCATGTTGATCCTAATTCGAAATCTATTTTGATTTAAACTATTGCATGCTAGTTCAATTAGAAAAATACTTTGTTTAAACATGGGGGTTAGATAAGTACCAATTTGCTGTATGACACCTTGATTATTTAAGTATGTGCCATGACCCTTGTCACCCTAGTTGTGGATTACTAGTTGGACATTATTAGATTGCCAACATGGGTTTTAGACCGTTGTAGTATCGCTTAGACACCTACGTGCTCATGACATGATTTTGGACAATCAAATGTTAATATTGACTTAATGATATATTGAACCTGTTTTGGAAAGGTATCATGTGATGTTGATAGCACGTGGTGCTTGGTAATCAACTGGGGTTTTGATAAATAGTTTTCGACCGGGGCATGTGGCAAGAGTAATCAGGTGGGCCAGTTGTGGCATTGGGGATGTTGATTTGGTTTTTCGGGTAGTCTTGCCCTGGTCACTCTAAGGACTTAACCTTGCAAGCCTTTGAACTGGGTCATACTTGCAACCACATGGCTGGAATGGGACGGCCCTAGTTGACTAAGTCGCTAAGGACTCACTTGTGGAGCCTCAGGTGTCGATTACACCGCTTGTGTGATTATGCGGGGAGCGTATCGTGGTCGTGGCCGAGATACCCATCTAACGGTGTGTTGGTCCCATACTTCGCCTTGGCTAAGGGAAGGGATGGTGTAGAAACCTGAGCAGGAGAGGACCACCTGTGTTGTTTGAGGCTTCCGAAAGGCTTTGTTACGAACTCGCCTTTGTGGTGTTTGATTTGTATCTTGTGGGTAAAGTGCATAACCTCTGCAGAGTTTGGAAATCTATTTAAATAGCCGAGTCCACTGTGATCTTGGACAATGCTCGGAATTACTGATCAAGGGTTAGACTTTACGAAAATAACTTGGATTTGAAAAGTTGGGTTGGTTTAATAATGAAGATGATGGAAATGTGGTTTAGGATGGGGAAAAATGTTTGTTAAACTTCTTGAAAAGTTATTTATGCTTTACTTATTTCTACCGCTTTGAATCTACTCTTACTACTTGTCAAAAGTCATTTCTTTGCAAATATACCTTGAGCTATTCCTTTGTACCAAGCCATGCATATAGTATATTAGCTTGCATTACATTGCATGACTTGCTGAGTACCAAGTACTCACCCTTGCCTCAACACAATACCAGTTGAAGAGGAGATTACGCCAGCTTTGGAGGAGGAACTCCAAGAGGACCCGTCTACTTAGGGAAGCGAGCCCAGTCAGTTGCCTGTGGTATACTGGATGGCGCCACGAAGTTTATTTGATTTTCCGCTGCTACTATTTCTCTCTGAATAAGTTTCGCCTTACGAGGCATATATTTGTACCTTGGCCATAAGGTCAAGTAACCTTTGGTTATTTAAATAAAGTACTTTGGTAATATCGATTGGTATGATTGTGATATTTACCGATGTTAAGACTGTGTGCACTAGCGCGTTCCTGGACTAGTGCTGAATACACAGAGGGTCCGGATTTGCAAATTCGGGGTCCCGGCAGAGGTGGTATCGAGCCAGGTTATTTGTAGGCTCAACCCTAAGCTAGAATGGTCGTAGTGAGGATAAAACCTATTTTCTAAAGCTAAAAATTTGTGAAGACAAGAAATGACATCTCGACTTATCCCCTTCTCTCTTTTCTTGTCTCTTGCTAAAATTTTTCCTTACCTTGTCACAATTTAAAAATTCCGAGTTCTTACGTAAGGCACTCTTGTGACAGATGGAGGAAGAGTTCAACTACGTTGATCTGGGAGTTGGTCACGCCGCGGAACTTTGGCATATGCTACAGACTCTCGGAGATTTTGAGAAGCCCCAATACCAAGTGGAAGTGATCAGACAAGCGGGATTGATCAAGGCTTGTGACGTGAGGATTGAGGTACCTGCTAGGAAGAAGGGCCCAGGCAATCGCCCGATACCTTTGACCGCCAGGAGATCTACAATGCAGATGGGTATCCAAGAAGTATCACGACGCGCAATGCGGCACATTACCCGTATCTACGCCGAGAATTGAGAGCACGGTGTTCGTTATCATCCGCGCAGTGATAACCTTCTTGACCGAAGGAGATTCAGGATGAGGATGCCACGGTTACGGTTGGCACGATTTGTCGTCGCCGAAAGGATGTACTAGATAATACAAGCAAGGAGCTACAGAAGGCCCGCAAGGAGACCACGACAGAGAAGAACAGATGGCGGGAAGCTCAAGAGTATGTGGCACACCTTCTACGAAGGATTGACGAGTTGGAGATGGCTTTGTACGGACCAGACCCAGAGCCAGTACTCGAGCTACACGAGCCAGATCCGGAGGAGTCGACCTCGATGAGGACATCGCTTCTTCGACCACCACAGAGGACACGATTCTTTGGACATGGCAATCGTTTCACGCCTATGCCACAAAGACCCGCACTCAGTGCCGTGGAGGTTTTCTCGATGAGTGAGCATAGGTTCTATAGTGAGACTCCTTCACGAGTCGAGTCATAGAATAAAGAGTCACCCTTTAGGCGTTAGACTCGGTGTTAGTTCGATTTGGATTTTCATTGCTTCTTTGAGTGTGCAGTATGTGTTGCAAGGCCCTTAGGCATTGTAAGCAGCCATACCAAGTTACTAGTAATAAAGTTGGACCTTAAGGCTACACCTTTCGCCCCGCATAAGTTCCATATTACTTGTCTATTCTTGTTTCCCTCTCATCTCTAAACCTAGAGCAAATCGACAGATGGTGAATACCCGTGGAAACTTTGGAAGCAATGGGAGTGGTTCTCGCCCATCAGAAAACCCCAATGATGGAGCACCAAAGACCGCTTGATTGATATGCAGAATTTTGGAGCATTTCTTGCTGCTCAGACTCAGTTGATGCATGCTATGATGCAACAAATGCAGCACGTCACTGCTCAGGCCACTGCTAATCAAGTTAATCAGGGACCACGCCAGAATACAAGGCTGTCAGAGTTCATGAGGACTCACCCACCCACTTTCTCTGGAAATGCCAATCCATTGGAGGCCGATGATTGGTTAAGATCAATCGAGAGGAAGCTACACATAGCTCAATGCATAGGAAATGAGAAGGTACTCTACGCTTCTCATCAGTTGGAAGGAACAGCCGCCGAATGGTGGGAGAACTTCTGTGCCACGCAGGAGAACCCTCAAGATATCACTTGGGAAGAGTTCACAGCTGCATTCCGACAGTATCACGTGCCTGAAGGAATCATGGACCTTAAGAAGGAGGAGTTCAGAGCACTGAAGCAAGGTAATCAGCCAGTGGCCGACTACCTGAACAAATTTACGCAGCTAGCACGCTACGCACCTGAGGATGTAGCGACAGATAAATCCAGACAGTCTCGTTTTATGAAGGGACTTAACTCAGGATTGCAAGTAGGATTGATCACCCACACCTTTCCAGATTTCCAAGAGTTGGTGAATAAGGCGCTTATTCTTGAGGACAAGCGCAAGGAACTGGATGAGAACAGGAAGCGCAGGATGCAACAGCAAGGATCACGCCAGGGAACGCAAAATACCGAGAGTTGCACCAAATCAATTCTTCGATTCCAACCACGAGAATGCAACAAGGACACCATCCTCAGCACCAAGACCTGTCAATCAAAACTACCAAACCCCAGCCCCGCTAGAAACACTACTCGAGCGATCGGCAAGGAACAGTGAGACGCTACAAGCGCAACGAGCCAGACACTTTGCCAACAGCTTGTCCAAAGAAGACAGCAGAGCGACCCGATCCGCTTCAACCTAGGAACCACCCAGCTAGGACGCCAAAGATCAGGAGCCACACCCTGCACCGTGGTGAGAGGCCGAGTCAACCATGTCACCGCAGATGCACCGCAGAATGCTACGGACGTCGTCTTGGGTAAGTTACTTGTTAACTCAGCACTGCACAGCTTTTGTTTGACTGAGCTTCGCATTCGTTTGTTTCGCAAGGCTTTGCTACTAGAAATGATTTAAGGATTGCAAGACTTAAGTGTATGCTTTTAGTTCAAACCCCTGGTTCCGAACTCCGAACGGAAGTAGGATGTTCCGGGGTGAGAATACTAATAGATGGAATAGAGTTCCTAGCAAACCTTATAATTTTGGAGACCCAGACCTTAGACGTTATATTGGGAATGGATTGGTTATCAAAGCACAAGGCCGTATTGGATTGTGGACGAAGGACTATCTCAGTTGAGAGCCCGTGTGGGAAGAAAGTGGAATTTCAAGCCACTGCAGTTAGAGATGGACAGTTGATGGTTAACAGTACCAAGGCAATCAGCATAGAGGATGTCTCAAAGAGTGAATGAGTACCACGATGTTTTTCCCGAGGATCTACCCGGTATGCCGCTTGACAGGGACATAGAGTTTGTGATAGAGCTTGTAGATGCACAAAGACCGATAGCAAAGAGACCCTATCGGATGTCTACCGAGGAGTTGGTAGAAATGAAGAAACAGTGGAAGAGTTAATGGAGAAAGGATTTATCGAGACCAAGTTAGTCGCCGTGGGAGCACCAGCTTTGTTTGTCAAGAAGAAGGACGGGAGTTTCAGGATGTGCATTGACTACCGTGCACTCAATGAGGTCACCGTGAAGAATAAGTATCCGCTACCCAGGATTGATGATTTGTTTGATCAGTTAAGAGGAGCCGGAGTTTTCTCCAAGATTGATCCGAGATCGGGATACCATCGATTGAAGATCCGATCGTAAGATATTCAAGAGCGCATTCTCGTCAAGATATGGACATTACGAGTTCTGATTATGTCCTTTGGGCCGATTTAATGCGCCAAATTATTTCATGAATATGATGAATAAGGTGTTCATGGAATATTTGGACAAGTTTGTCGTCGTGTTCATAGACGATATCCTAATCTACTCCAAGACAGAGGATGAACATGCCGAACACTTAAGGCGAGTTTTGGAAAAGCTGAGGGAACAGCAACTTTTCGCCAAGTTCAACAAGTGTGATTTTTGGAAGGACAAGGTGGAGTTTCTTGGACATGTAATGACCGCAGAAGGAGTCGCCGTAGATCCAAGCAAAGTAGAAGCTGTGTTACATTGGGAACAAATGAGGATCGTGACCCATTCGGAGTTTCCTTGGAATGGCAGGATACTACCGCCGCTTCATTGAAGGCTTCGACAATTGCGAAACCTCTTACGCAATTGTTGAAGAAAGAAAAGAAGTTTGCATGGACACGAGAATGTGAGAAAGGATTTGGAGCTGAAGAAGCGATTGACGCCAAGACCGGTGTTAGTTCTACGGATGTTGCTCAAAGCTTCGATATTTATTGAGACGCATCGCGCGCCAAGGACTTGGATGTGTGCCGATGCAGAATGAAAAGGTCGCCGCTTATGCATCAAGGCGATTGAGGCCGCATGAGGAAAATTATCCGACACATGACCTAGAGTTAGGCTGCCGTAGTGCATGCCTTGAAGATATGGCGTCACTATCTGATTGGAAACAGATGTGAAGTGTATACGGATCATAAGAGCCTTAAGTATATATTCACCCAATCGGATCTGAATATGAGGCGAGGAGATGGTTAGAGTTGATCAAGGACTACAATGTCGGAATCCATTACCATCCGGAAAGGCCAACGTAGTAGCCGATGCTCGAGTCGGAAAAGCCATACCGTGAGTACGTTGCTAGCCACAAGTCAGGATGAGTTATGTGAGGATTTTCAAAAGATGAAGATTGAGGTTGTACCTAGCGGATTCTTGGCCGCATTGGAGGTAAAGCCTACCTTAGAGGACCAGATCCGAGAAGGATAGAAAGATGATGACAAGATCCGCAGGATTAAGTCCATCAAGGAGGAAGGCAAGGCAGAGGACTTCAGGTTGGATGAGCAAGGCACGTTGTGGATGAAGGATCGCATTTGTGTGCCTAACAAAAAGGAGTTAAAGCAACTGATTTTGGAAGAAGCCCATGACTCTAAGTACTCAATTCATCCCGAAGCGCCAAGATGTATCAGGATCTCAAGGAGAGATTCGGTGGCCGAGTATGAAACGTGAAGTTGCCGAGCATGTTGCATTGTGCGACGTATGCCGAGAGTCAAGGCAATGCATCGAGACCAGCAGGATTGCTACACCGCTGAAAATACCTGAGTGGAAGTGGGAGGAAATCGGAATGGATTTCATTACCGGTTTGTCAAGACTCAAGGAGGTTATGACTCCATATGGGTTATAGTGGATCGCTTGACTAAAGTAGCCCATTTTATCCCCGTGAAGACCACTTACTCGGAGATAAATTAGCGTAATTGTACATGATCAGATTGTCTGCTTGCACGGAGTGCCAAAGAGGATTGTATCGGACAGAGGTACCCAATTTACCTCAAGGTTACGGAATAAGTTGCATGAAGCCATGGGAACCCGTTTGAACTTCAAGATCTGACTTATCATCCACAGGCGGATGGACAGACCGAAAGAGTCAACCAGATTCGGAGGATATGTTGAGAGCTTGTGCATTAGCTTATGCTACCTCTTGGGATAAGAGTTTGCCGTATCTTTGAGTTCGATTACAACAATAGTTATCGTGCTAGTTTACGATGTCACCTTTTGAGGCCTTTGTATGGTCGACCTGTCGGACGCCATTGAATTGGAACGAGGCCGTGGCGCCGTGTCTTCGGACCTGATATTCTTCAAGAGGTGAAGAGCAGATCGCCATGATTAGGGAAAGGTTGAAGATAGCCCAATCTCGATGTAAGAGTTATGCCGACAATCGTCGCCGAGATTTGAGTTTTGAACCCGAAGACTTTGTTTACCTCGAGTTACGCCTCTCGGGGAGTTAAGAGGTTCCATGCCAAAGGGAAACTTGCACCCTGCTATGTTGGACCATTTAAGATTTTGAGCCACAGAGGCGAAGTTGCTTATCGATTGGAGTTGCCACGATCGTTAGTGGAGTACATGATGTATTCCATGTGTCCCGATTAAAGAAGTGTCTCCGAGTTCTGAGAGCAGACACCGCTAGAGTCAATTGAGTTGCAAGAGGATTTGACTTATAAGGAGTATCCCGTGAGGATTACGGACACAATGGATCGAGAAACTAGAAACAAGTCAACCCGCTTCAGTAGAGTTCGATGGAGCAACCATGAAGAAAGTGAAGCGACTTGGGAGCGCGAAGAGGATTTGAAGAAGGAGTTTCCAAACCTATTCCTTTAGTAAGCCCCGAATCTCGGGACGAGATTCTATTAAGGGGGAGGTTTGTAACACCCCAAAATTTTGCTTTTCTTAAATTCATGTGTGATTTGGCACTTTGGTGAATTTTGGAATTTTCTGAATTTATTTGGATTTATTTGGAATTTATTTGAATTTATTCCATTTTGAAATAATTAAAGAATTTAATTTTGCAAATAAAATTTTGTTGGAAATATTTTATTTGAGTCCAAAATGATCCAAAGTATTTTCCAGAATTTTTCTGGAATTTTCTCGAAGTTTTTGCTATTTTTAATGAATTAAATGAATTATCGGGAATTATTTTAAATATTAAATCGCTGGAAAATCCAACTCGGTCATATCTTGTTCATCCGATCGAGCCCGAGTCGGACTCGAAGTTCGAGTCCGACCGAGCCACGTGACTCGACCAAACCCACTCCTAAACCTAATCAATCCCAACCGTTGGATCAAGATCCAACGGTTGAGATCCGCCCGTACCGGTTGAGCCGTGTCCGACCCGACCCCGTTCGCGCCGGTCCGAGCGGGCCGTTGATCGCGCCACGTGGGCGGTTCTCGTGCCGTCTTCCCCGCCGAGTCCGAGCCGGACTCACGGTGAGAGCGCCGTGACCGACTAGGGTTCCGCCCTGAGCACGCCTCCCGGGGCTATTTAATGCCCGGATCGCACCCCGAGGATCGCCATCCCACGCCGGTCCCGAAACCCTAGCTCGCGCCGCTAGGATCCCCACTGTCTCGCCGCTATTGCTCGCCGGAGTCAAGAACAGCCGCCGTGTGTTCTTCGTGCTCCGCCGCAACCCAGCGCCGCTCCGTCGAAACCGAAGACGGATTTGGACTCCCAGGAGCAGGACGCACCTGGGCGCACACTTCATCTCACCGGAATCGCGAAGAAACGCCGTTGCGGAGGTCGTCTCCTTCCTCTCCGGCCAAACCAGCGCCGCCGCGTGCCATCGCCGTCCCCGAGCTTCGTGCACCGTCGGATCGGATCGGACGGCAACGGTGAGTTCACGTGTTTTCCCAAACCCTAGAAACCCGATTAGATCTGGACCGTTGGATCAAGATCCAACGGTTCACAATCGCCACGTGCCGTAGCAGTGCTATTATAGGATTAGATCTGGACCGTCCGATCTAGATCGAACGGCCCACGATCATCGAGTAGTTTAACGTGTTAACCCTGGATCTAATCCGCGCCGTTGATTTTCAAACCAACGGTCGCGATTGCGCCACGTGTCGGGAGATGGACCGACGCTGTCAGCGCCAGACGCTGCGTGAGCGCTGCGTGTCACGACACGCGGGCCCCGCATGTCGAGGGCCCACACGCCACCGCTTATGCGTGAGACCCCGCTGACGTCAGCAATGACGTCACCCGAGTGGGTCCCACATGTCAGTCTCACGTAGAGTCGTGGACCGAGTCCACGGTGGACCCGAGCCGAGCGTGGACCACGTCCATGGACCGGCTGACGTCAGCCGACCAATCAGAGGCTGCCACGTGTCATTGCTGACGCAATAATTAATTTCCGAAAAAGAAAATGATTTATTAATTCGAAATATTAATTCAAATTTAGATTCAAACTTCAAACGCTTATAACTTTTGCGTTTCAACTCCGATTTGAGTGATTCAAATTTCTAAATTTGTATAAAATTGAGATCTACCTAAATATGAATTTTATTTAATTTTTGGACTAAAGTTTTTCTCTGTAATATTATTTAATTGATTATTTAAACTTTAATAAATCATAACTTTTATGCTTTTAACTCCAAATTTGACGATTCCAGTTTCTAAAAATCCAGAAAATTATGTTCTCTCTGTTTATGGATTTTATTTGGAGTTTTGGGATGTTTTTGCCTATTGTTTATTTGTGTATTTGCTATTTGCACGCTTTACGAGTAGACGTTGAAGTGCCGGAAGGATTCGAAGGAGAAGTGTTGACTCAGGATCTAACTCAAGACCAAGAGCAAGTACTTTTTGAAGGCAAGTTATGCTTTGATCATGTTGATCCTAATTCGAAATCTATTTTGATTTAAACTATTGCATGCTAGTTCAATTAGAAAAATACTTTGTTTAAACATGGGGGTTAGATAAGTACCAATTTGCTGTATGACACCTTGATTATTTAAGTATGTGCCATGACCCTTGTCACCCTAGTTGTGGATTACTAGTTGGACATTATTAGATTGCCAACATGGGTTTTAGACCGTTGTAGTATACTGCTTAGACCTGCTACGTGCTCATGACATGATTTTGGACAATCAAATGTTAATATTGACTTAATGATATATTGAACCTGTTTTGGAAAGGTATCATGTGATGTTGATAGCACGTGGTGCTTGGTAATCAACTGGGGTTTTGATAAATAGTTTTCGACCGGGGCATGTGGCAAGAGTAATCAGGTGGGCCAGTTGTGGCATTGGGGATGTTGATTTGGTTTTTCGGGTAGTCTTGCCCTGGTCACTCTAAGGACTTAACCTTGCAAGCCTTTGAACTGGGTCATACTTGCAACCACATGGCTGGAATGGGACGGCCCTAGTTGACTAAGTCGCTAAGGACTCACTTGTGGAGCCTCAGGGTGTCAATTACACCGTTTGTGTGATTATGCGGGAGCGTATCGTGGCTGTGGCCAGATACCCATCTAACGGTGTGTTGGTCCCATACTTCGCCTTGGCTAAGGGAAGGGATGGTGTAGAGCACGAACCGGAGAGGACCACCTGTGTTGTTTGAGGCTTCCGAAAGGCTTTGTTACGGGAACTCGCCTTTGTGGTGTTTGACTGTATCTTGTGGGTAAAGTGCATAACCTCTGCAGAGTTTGGAATCTATTTAAATAGCCGAGTCCACGGTACTGGACAATGCTCGGGAATTACAGTCAAGGGTTAGACTTTCTGAAAATAACTTGGATTTGAAAAGTTGGGTTGGTTTAATAATGAAGATGATGGAAATGTGGTTTAGGATGGGGAAAAATGTTTGTTAAACTTCTTGAAAAGTTATTTATGCTTTACTTATTTCTACTGCTTTCGAATCTACTCTTACTACTTGTCAAAAGTCCCATCGCAAATATACCTTGAGCTATTCCTTTGTACCAAGCCATGCATATAGTATATTAGCTTGCATTCTGTGCATGACTTGCTGAGTACCAAGTACTCACCCTTGCCTCAACACAATACCAGTTGAAGAGGAGATTACGCCAGCTTTGGAGGAGGAACTCCAAGAGGACCCGTCTACTTAGGGAAGCGAGCCCAGTCAGTTGCCTGTGGTATACTGGATGGCGCCACGAAGTTTATTTGATTTTCCGCTGCTACTATTTCTCTCTGAATAAGTTTCGCCTTACGAGGCATATATTTGTACCTTGGCCATAAGGTCAAGTAACCTTTGGTTATTTAAATAAAGTACTTTGGTAATATCGATTGGTATGATTGTGATATTTACCGATGTTAAGACTGTGTGCACTAGCGCGTTCCTGGACTAGTGCTGAATACACAGAGGGTCCGGATTTGCAAATTCGGGGTCCCGACAGAGGTGGTATCAGAGCCAGGTTGACTGTAGGCTCAACCCTAAGCTAGAATGGTCGTAGTGAGGATAAAACCTATTTTCTAAAGCTAAAAATTTGTGAAGACAAGAAATGACATCTCGACTTATCCCCTTCTCTCTTTTCTTGTCTCTTGCTAAAATTTTTCCTTACCTTGTCACAATTTAAAAATTCCGAGTTCTTACGTAAGGCACTCTTGTGACAGATGGAGGAAGAGTTCAACTACGTTGATCTGGGAGTTGGTCACGCCGCGGAACTTTGGCATATGCTACAGACTCTCGGAGATTTTGAGAAGCCCCAATACCAAGTGGAAGTGATCAGACAAGCGGGATTGATCAAGGCTTGTGACGTGAGGATTGAGGTACCTGCTAGGAAGAAGGGCCCAGGCAATCGCCCGATACACTGCACTGCCAGGAGATCTACAATGCAGATGGGTATCCAAGAAGTATCACGACGCGCAATGCGGCACATTACCCGTATCTACGCCCGAGAATTGGAGAGCACGGTGTTCCGTTATCATCCGCGCAGTGATAACCTTCTTGACCCGAAGGAGATTCAGGATGAGGATGCCACGGTTACACAGTTGGCACGATTTGTCGTCGCCCAGAAGGATGTACTAGATAATACAAGCAAGGAGCTACAGAAGGCCCGCAAGGAGACCACGACAGAGAAGAACAGATGGCGGGAAGCTCAAGAGTATGTGGCACACCTTCTACGAAGGATTGACGAGTTGGAGATGGCTTTGTACGGACTGCACTCCAGAGCCAAGATTACTCGAGCTACACGAGCCGATCCGGAGGAGTCGGACCTCGATGAGGACATCGCTTCTTCGACCACCACAGAGGACACGATTCTTTGGACATGGCAATCGTTTCGCCTATGCCACAAAGACCTGCACTGTGCCGTGGAGGTTTTCTCGATGAGTGAGCATAGGTTCTATAGTGAGACTCCTTCGCCGAGTCGAGTCATAGAATAAAGAGTCACCCTTTAGGCGTTAGACTCAGTGTTAGTTCGATTTGGATTTTCATTGCTTCTTGAGTGTGCATTATGTGTTGCAAGGCCCTTAGGCATTGTAAGCGACCATACCAAGTTACTAGTAATAAAGTTGGACCTTAAGGCTACACCTTTCGCCCCGCATAAGTTCCATATTACTTGTCTATTCTTGTTTCCCTCTCATCTCTAAACCTAGAGCAAATCGTGAGATGGTGAATACCCGTGGAAACTTTGGAAGCAATGGGAGTGGTTCTCGCCCATCGAAAACCCCAATGATGGAGCACCAAAGACCGCCTTGATTGATATGCAGAATTTTGGAGCATTTCTTGCTGCTCAGACTCGATTGATGCATGCTATGATGCAACAAATGCAGCACGTCATCGCTCAGGCCATCGCTAATCAAGTTAATCGGGGACCACGCTTGTAATACAAGGTCATCGAGTTCATGAGGACTCACCCACCCACTTTCTCTGGAAATGCCAATCCATTGGAGGCCGATGATTGGTTAAGATCAATCGAGAGGAAGCTACACATAGCTCAATGCATAGGAAATGAGAAGGTACTCTACGCTTCTCATCGATTGGAAGGAAACGACCACCGAATGGTGGGAGAACTTCGTGCCACGCAGAGAACCCTCAAGATATCACTTGGGAAGAGTTCCACATGCATTCCGACAATATCACGTGCCTGAAGGAATCATGGACCTTAAGAAGGAGGAGTTCAGAGCATCGAGGCAAGGTAATCAGCCAAAGGCCGACTACTCCGAACAAATTTACGCAGCTAGCTAGCACGCTACGCTTTGAGGATGTAGCGACAGATAAATCCAGGCAGTCTGCTTTTATGAAGGGACTTAACTCAGGATTGCAAGTAGGATTGATCACCCACACCTTTCCAGATTTCCAAGAGTTGGTGAATAAGGCGCTTATTCTTGAGGACAAGCGCAAGGAACTGGATGAGAACAGAAGCGCAGGATGCAACAAAGAAGGATCACGCCAGGAACGCATAAATACGCTGAGAGTTGCACCAAATCAATTCTTGATTCCAACCACGAGAATGCAACAAGGACACCATCCTCAAAGCACCAAGACACATCAATCAAAACTACCAAACCCCAGCCCCGCTAGAAACACTACTCCGTGCAACAAAGAAGGAATAGTGAGACGCCGCTACAAGCGCAACGAGCCAGGACACTTTGCCAACTTGTCCAAAGAAGATGCAGAGCGACCCTAGTCCGCTTCAACCTAGGAACCACCCAGCTAGGACGCCGGCACCAGAGCCACACCCCAGGACGTGGTGAGAGGCCGAGTCAACCATGTCACCGCAGATGCACCGCAGAATGCTACGGACGTCGTACTAGGTAAGTTACTTGTTAACTCAGTACACCTATGATTTTGTTTGACTGCGGAGCTTCGCATTCGTTTGTTTCGCAAGGCTTTGCTACTAGAAATGATTTAAGGATTGCAAGACTTAAGTGTATGCTTTTAGTTCAAACCCCTGGTTCCGAACTCCGAACGGAAGTAGGATGTTCCGGGGTGAGAATACTAATAGATGGAATAGAGTTCCTAGCAAACCTTATAATTTTGGAGACCCAGACCTTAGACGTTATATTGGGAATGGATTGGTTATCCAAGCACAAGGCCGTATTGGATTGTGGACGAAGGACTATCTCGATTGAGAGCCCGTGTGGGAAGAAAGTGGAATTTCAAGCCACTTTGCATTAGAGATGGACGATTGATGGTTAACAGTACCAAGGCAATCAGCATAGAGGATGTCTCCGTAGTGAATGAGTACCAAGATGTTTTTCCCGAGGATCTACCTGGTATGCCGACAGACAGGGACATAGAGTTTGTGATAGAGCTTGTACTGCACAAAGACCGATAGCAAAGAGACCCTATCGGATGTCTACCGAGGAGTTGGTAGAAATGAAGAAACAGCTGGAAGAGTTAATGGAGAAAGGATTTATCAGACCAAGTTCGTCGCCGTGGGGAGCACCAGTTTTGTTTGTCAAGAAGAAGGACGGGAGTTTCAGGATGTGCATTGACTACCGTGCACTCAATGAGGTCACCGTGAAGAATAAGTATCCGCTACCCAGGATTGATGATTTGTTTGATCAGTTAAGAGGAGCCGGAGTTTTCTCCAAGATTGATCTGAGATCGGGATACCATCAGTTGAAGATCCGATCAGAAGATATTCAAGATCGCATTCGCCAAGATATGGACATTACGAGTTCTGATTATGTCCTTTGAAATTTAACGAATGCGACTTATTTCATGAATATGATGAATAAGGTGTTCATGGAATATTTGGACAAGTTTGTCGTCGTGTTCATAGACGATATCCTAATCTACTCCAAGGCAGGAGGATGAACATGCCGAACACTTAAGGCGAGTTTTGGAAAAGGCGAGGAACAGCAACTTTTCGCCAAGTTCAGCAAGTGTGATTTTTGGAAGGACAAGGTGGAGTTTCTTGGACATGTAATGACCGCATGAAGGAGTCGCCAGTAGATCCAAGCAAAGTAGAAGCTGTGTTACATTGGGAGCAGTAGGGGCGTGACCCAGATTCGGAGTTTCCTTGGAATGGCGAGATACTACCGCCGCTTCATTGAAGGCTTCTCGACAATTGCGAAACCTCTTACGCAATTCTTGAAGAAAGAAAAGAAGTTTGCATGGACGCCTTGAGAATGTGAGAAAGGATTTGGGAGCTGAAGAAGCGATTGACGCCAAGACAGGTGTTAGTTCTACCGGATGTTGCTCAAAGCTTCGATATTTATTGAGACGCATCGCGCCAAGGACTTGGATGTGTGCTGATGCAGAATGGAAAGGTCGTCGCTTATGCATCAAGGCAGTTGAGGCCGCATGAGGAAAATTATCCGACACATGACCTAGAGTTAGCTGCCGTAGTGCATGCCTTGAAGATATGGCGTCACTATCTGATTGGAAACAGATGTGAAGTGTATACGGATCATAAGAGCCTTAAGTATATATTCACCCAGTCGGATCTGAATATGAGGCAGAGGAGATGGTTAGAGTTGATCAAGGACTACAATGTCGGAATCCATTACCATCCCGGAAAGGCCAACGTAGTAGCCGATGCTCTGAGTCGGAAAAGCCATACCGTGAGTACGTTGCTAGCCACAAGTCAGGATGAGTTATGTGAGGATTTTCAAAAGATGAAGATTGAGGTTGTACCTAGCGGATTCTTGGCCGCATTGGAGGTAAAGCCTACCTTAGAGGACCAGATCCGAGAAGGACAGAAAGATGATGACAAGATCCGCAGGATTAAGTCCATCAAGGAGGAAGGCAAGGCAGAGGACTTCAGGTTGGATGAGCAAGGCACGTTGTGGATGAAGGATCGCATTTGTGTGCCTAACAAAAAGGAGTTAAAGCAACTGATTTTGGAAGAAGCCCATGACTCTAAGTACTCAATTCATCCCGAAGCGCCAAGATGTATCAGGATCTCAAGGAGAGATTCAGTGGCCGAGTATGAAACGTGAAGTTGCCGAGCATGTTGCATTGTGCGACGTATGCCAGAGAGTCAAGGCAATGCATCAGAGACCAGCAGGATTGCTACAGCCGCTGAAAATACCTGAGTGGAAGTGGGAGGAAATCGGAATGGATTTCATTACCGGTTTGCCGAAGACTCAAGGAGGTTATGACTCCATATGGGTTATAGTGGATCGCTTGACTAAAGTAGCCCATTTTATCCCCGTGAAGACCACTTACTCGGGAGATAAATTAGCAGAATTGTACATGATCAGGATTGTCTGCTTGCACGGAGTGCCAAAGAGGATTGTATCGGACAGAGGTACCCAATTTACCTCAAGGTTCTGGAATAAGTTGCATGAAGCCATGGGAACCCGTTTGAACTTCAGTACAGCTTATCATCCACAGACGGATGGACAGACCGAAAGAGTCAACCAGATTCTGGAGGATATGTTGAGAGCTTGTGCATTAGCTTATGCTACCTCTTGGGATAAGAGTTTGCCGTATCTTTGAGTTCGATTACAACAATAGTTATCGAGGCTAGTTCTGAGATGTCACCTTTTGAGGCCTTTGTATGGTCGACCTGTCGGACGCCATTGAATTGAACGAGACCGTGGCGCCGTGTCTTGGACCTGATATTCTTCAAGAGGTGAAGAAGCGGTCGCCATGATTAGGGAAAGGTTGAAGATAGCCCAATCTCGTGAGAAGAGTTATCTTGACAATCGTCGCCGAGATTTGAGTTTTGAACCCGAAGACTTTGTTTACCTCAGAGTTACGCCTCTCAGGGGAGTTAAGAGGTTCCATGCCAAAGGGAAACTTGCACCCCGTTATGTTGGACCATTTAAGATTTTGAGCCGCAGAGGCGAAGTTGCTTATCAGTTGGAGTTGCCACAGTCGTTAGCTGGAGTACATGATGTATTCCATGTGTCCCAGTTTAAAGAAGTGTCTCGAGTTTCCTGAGGAACAGACACCGCTAGAGTCAATTGAGTTGCAAGAGGATTTGACTTATAAGGAGTATCCTGTGAGGATTCTGGACACAATGGATCGAGAAACTAGAAACAAGTCAACCCGTTTCTGTAGAGTTCAGTGGAGCAACCATGAAGAAAGTGAAGCGACTTGGGAGCGCGAAGAGGATTTGAAGAAGGAGTTTCCAAACCTATTCCTTTAGTAAGCCCTGAATCTCGGGGACGAGATTCTATTAAGGGGGGGAGGTTTGTAACACCCCAAAATTTTGCTTTTCTTAAATTCATGTGTGATTTGGCACTTTGGTGAATTTTGGAATTTTCTGAAATTATTTGGATTTATTTGGAATTTATTTGAATTTATTCCATTTTGAAATAATTAAAGAATTTAATTTTGCAAATAAAATTTTGTTGGAAATATTTTATTTGAGTCCAAAATGATCGAAAGTATTTTCGAATTTTTCCGAATTTTTCGAGTTTTGCTATTTTTAATGAATTAAATGAATTATCGGGAATTATTTTAAATATTAAATCGCTGGAAAATCCAACTCGGGTCAAGTATCGTTTCATCCGATCGAGCCCGAGTCGGACTCGAGTTCGAGTCCGACCGAGCCACGTGACTCGACCAAACCCACTCCTAAACCTAATCAATCCCAACCGTTGGATCAAGATCCAACGGTTGAGATCCGCCTGCACGGTTGAGCCGTGTCCGACCGAACCCGTTCGCGCCCGGTCCGTCGGGGCCGTTGATCGCGCCACGTGGGCGGTTCTCGTGCCGTCTTCCCGCCGAGTCCGAGCCGGACTCCGCCGTTGAGAGCGCCGCCGTGAACGACTAGGGTTCCGACCTGAGCACGCCTCCCGGGGCTATTTAATGCCCGGATCGAACACCGAGGATAGCCATCCCACGCCGTCCCGAAACCCTAGCTCGCGCCGCTAGGATCCCCACTGCCTCGCCGCTATTGCTCGCCGGAGTCAAGAACGGCCGTGTGTGTTCTTTGTGCTCCGCCGCAACCCGCCGCCCGTCGAATCGAAGACGGATTTGGACTCCCAGGAGCAGGACGCACCTGGGCGCACACTTCATCTCACCGGAATCGCGAAGAAACGCCGTTGCGGAGGTCGTCTCCTTCCTCTCCGGCCAAACCAGCGCCGCCGCGTGCCATCGCCGTCCCCGAGCTTCGTGCACCGTCGGATCCAGATCGTACGGCAAAGGTGAGTTCACGTTTTTTAGCAAACCCTAGAAACCCGATTAGATACGGACCGTTGGATCAAGATCCAACGGTTCACAATCGCCACGCGCCGTAGCGAGGCTATTATAGGATTAGATCTGGACCGTCCGATCTAGATCGAACGGCCCACGATCATCGAGTAGTTTAACGTGTTAACCCTGGATCTAATCCGCGCCGTTGATTTTCAAACCAACGGTCGCGATTGCGCCACGTGTCGGGGAGATGGACCGACGGTCGGCGCCAGACGCTGGCGTGTGGCGGCGTGTCACGACACGCGGGCCCCGCATGTCAGAGGGCCCACACGTCAGCCGCGTTTTGCGTGAGACCCCGCTGACGTCAGCAATGACGTCACCCGAGTGGGTCCCACATGTCAGTCTCACGTAGAGTCGTGGACCGAGTCCACGGTGGACCCGAGCCGAGCGTGGACCACGTCCATGGACCGGCTGACGTCAGCCGACCAATCAGAGGCTGCCACGTGTCATTGCTGACGCAATAATTAATTTCCGAAAAAGAAAATGATTTATTAATTCGAAATATTAATTCAAATTTAGATTCAAACTTCAAACGCTTATAACTTTTGCGTTTCAACTCCGATTTGAGTGATTCAAATTTCTAAATTTGTATAAAATTGAGATCTACCTAAATATGAATTTTATTTAATTTTTGGACTAAAGTTTTTCTCTGTAATATTATTTAATTGATTATTTAAACTTTAATAAATCATAACTTTTGCGTTTTAACTCCAAATTTGATTTATTCCAGTTTCTAAAAATCCAGAAAATTATGTTCTCTCTGTTTATGGATTTTATTTGGAGTTTTGGGATGTTTTTGCCTATTGTTTATTTGTGTATTTGCTATTTGCACGCTTTACGAGTAGACGTTGAAGTGCCGGAAGGATTCGAAGGAGAAGTGTTGACTCAGGATCTAACTCAAGACCAAGAGCAAGTACTTTTTGAAGGCAAGTTATGCTTTGATCATGTTGATCCTAATTCGAAATCTATTTTGATTTAAACTGTTGCATGCTAGTTCAATTAGAAAAATACTTTGTTTAAACATGGGGGTTAGATAAGTACCAATTTGCTGTATGACACCTTGATTATTTAAGTATGTGCCATGACCCTTGTCACCCTAGATGTGGATTACTAGTTGGACATTATTAGATTGCCAACATGGGTTTTAGACCGTTGTAGTATACTGCTTAGACCTGCTACGTGCTCATGACATGATTTTGGACAATCAAATGATAATATTGACTTAATGATATATTGAACCTGTTTTGGAAAGGTATCATGTGATGTTGATAGCACGTGGTGCTTGGTAATCAAGCGGGTTTTGATAAATAGTTTTCGGCCGGGCATGTGGCAAGAGTAATCAGTGGGCGGTTGTGGCATTGGGTATGTTGATTTGGTTTTTCGGGTAGTCTTGCCCTGGTCACTCTAAGGACTTAACCTTGCAAGCCTTTGAACTGGGTCATACTTGCAACCACATGGCTGGAATGGGACGGCCCTAGTTGACTAAGTCGCTAAGGACTCACTTGTGGAGCCTCAGGGTGTCAGTTACACCGTTTGTGTGATTATGCGGGGAGCGTATCGTGGGTGTGGCCGAGATACCCATCTAACGGTGTGTGTTGGTCCCATACTTCGCCTTGGCTAAGGGAAGGGATGGTGTAGAGCACGAACCTGAGAGGACCACTGTGTTGTTTGAGGCTTCCGAAAGGCTTTGTTACTGAACTCGCCTTTGTGGTGTTTGACTGTATCTTGTGGGTAAAGTGCATAACCTCTGCAGAGTTTGGAATCTATTTAAATAGCCGAGTCCACGGTACTGGACAATGCTCGAGAATTACAGTCAAGGGTTAGACTTTCTGAAAATAACTTGGATTTGAAAAGTTGGGTTGGTTTAATAATGAAGATGATGGAAATGTGGTTTAGGATGGGGAAAAATGTTTGTTAAACTTCTTGAAAAGTTATTTATGCTTTACTTATTTCTACTGCTTTCGAATCTACTCTTACTACTTGTCAAAAGTCAAGCATCGCAAATATACCTTGAGCTATTCCTTTGTACCAAGCCATGCATATAGTATATTAGCTTGCATTCATGTGCATGACTTGGTCGAGTACCAAGTACTCACCCTTGCCTCAACACAATACCAGTTGAAGAGGAGATTACGCCAGCTTTGGAGGAGGAACTCCAAGAGGACCCGTCTACTTAGGGAAGCGAGCCCAGTCAGTTGCCTGTGGTATACTGGATGGCGCCACGAAGTTTATTTGATTTTCCGCTGCTACTATTTCTCTCTGAATAAGTTTCGCCTTACGAGGCATATATTTGTACCTTGGCCATAAGGTCAAGTAACCTTTGGTTATTTAAATAAAGTACTTTGGTAATATCGATTGGTATGATTGTGATATTTACCGATGTTAAGACTGTGTGCACTAGCGCGTTCCTGGACTAGTGCTGAATACACAGAGGGTCCGGATTTGCAAATTCGGGGTCCCGACACTAGTCCGGTAAGGTCGGTGAGAAAGTTATGACTAATCCGGAGCGCCATTGAGTAAGTCCTACCTCGTGATTCCATCCACGGTTGTGAATGGAAGCGAGGAGTAGGCACCCACCATCTACGGGATGGAAGGGGAAAGAGGGTGCACACCGACGGGTGTGCACTCGGCAATATCGGTATGTGCTTCAAGGAGACATGTGCATTGCATTGCATTATATGATGATGTTATATAATGATGTTATATGATGAGGTCAATGAGGTGCATACAATGTGAATATGAGATGATTATGATGTTGAATATGAAAAGTAGTGATGAAGGTATTGGAATGTGTTTTCTTGTTCCATTGCAATACACTTTGCTGAGTAACGAACTCACGTTTGTGTTTTTTGTTGTTTTTAGGTACCATGAAATTGGCATGCGGGAAAGGGGCTTAGTGGCACATCTTCACAAAGTTTCACTCATTAAGACATACACAATTTTGCCATTCGTAGTTGTGATTATAAGTTAATGCGTTGAGAACTTGGAGTATGCCTTATTTGTGTGCTTGGTCATATTATTTACTTCGTTTTAGATCATGGAGTGGTTAAATTCATTATGCTAGACTTAAATAGTTGCTACGTCACCTGTTATTGCTACTTTAGATGCTTCCCATTATGATATATCTTGTGATATTATTGTTGATGCTCCGTACCATGGAAAAACAAAGGAGATGCTGCCGAAATTTTTGATTTTTGCATTTACTCCCTTGCTGTAATTTACCTTTAGATGTGGTATTTAGATGTTGTTTAGTCTATGTTTGGTGACATCTAGGGCATACTAGATGCCGGGGTGTTTCAGATTTTGAATTTATTTCTTTTTTGGTGGACACTCAACAACTAGTAGTACTAAATAAAAAAATCCCCATGATCATATGAGCCATGAATTTTTATTCATGGCAATTTTATTAGGGCGATGTGCTGCTGTCTTTAAGATGATCCATGGTTGCTCTTGATTCTTGAGAGTTCCTTGCTTGGTTTGATTATTTAACTTGGTTTTGGGGCTTGTTGTTGGAGAAAGCTTCAATCTTGTCCAAGAGGTGGGAATTTTGAAATTGGGATCATTCACCCCCCTCTAATTGCCAGCTTGATCTTTCAGCAACCTAGAATAGCTTTGAAGTTTATGCATGCGATCATTTAGACAAAGTATGACACCAAGCTACTCACGTTTAGATTATGTCATCCTAGGTCATATCTAATGGCATATTTCAATGTTTTCTAACTAGCTCAAAAGAAGTTATAATAATTTTCCTTGATTTCAATAATAGCATCACTTAGCACAATTTCAAGACTAGAAGCAAAGCCAATCCTAAGAGCAAGTGGATATACTAGAGTTCAACCTAGTCAACACTTTAGAAAGCAACAAGTCCATAAGAGAAACCTCATGCTTAATCATCTTTCAAATGCAAATTTTTGAGATTAGAGCACATAAAGCAATATTGAGAGTTAGACCTAGTGAAGCACATCCTTGACTACGAGTCATCGACAAAGGCTTCCTAGGCTTCCTCTCTTCTACAAACCTTGAGGTCTAGAGAGTTTATCCTAGTGAAACACAACCTCAACTAGGAGCCATTGACATAGGTCTCCTATGCTTCACTCTCTTTCTCTAGTACATTTTGCATTTTTAAAATTTTATTAACTCAAACCATATTCAACCATCTCAAGCATGAGGCTTAAAAGAGTGGTTTTGGTCATACACAATACATTCCAAGTTCATCCCAACTGTAATGGGAAGTAGTCTTGTAAATGTGAACGGTTGAGTTTAGTTTTAGCATAAACAAGTCAATTTTTGTCATTTGAGCACTTAGATTTATGAGCATGTTGAGAATTCTTGAATGAAACAATGTAGCTAGCCCAAGTTGCTCTAGGGACTCTAGTAGAAACCCACTAGTTGCTCTAGTGAAGAAATAAAGCAAGTAAAAGCTAAGTTTCATCAAGTTTTTTTTTAATAAAGTTCAACTTTAAATGTAAGCTAGCTTAACATGATATACCAATTTAGAAATGACCTAGACTAGCAATAATCTTTAGAAAAGTAGCTAGGTGCAACTATCATAATTTTCTCAATTGCATAAAAGACAAAACTCAGAAATGATAAACTAGTCTATATGCAATGCAACATCAGTTTCAAACTCCCCCTCAATCCGTGAGTCAATTTTAAGCACAAATCTGATTCAAGTTGAGTTATTAGCAATTTAAATTTCAAGAAATAAGCATGAACTCAATTGAAACTAGAAAGATAGAAATGAGATGAGGGAAACAAGAAACTGCCTACTGGGTGATCTAAGAGCATAGAAAATCAAGAAACAGAATGAGAGGAGAAAATCAAGAAACTGACCGCTGGGTGATCTTAAGAGCGACAGTAGTGCTGGGCACAAGAACAGAGCACAAAACCAGGTAGAAAACAGCACGACCTTGAGACCAAAATGATGGATCTTTTAATCTACTGGTATAAAGCTCATGTAACTTGGAGGACACCTTCTTAAGGATGTTAGGAACTTGTTCCAACAATCAATCCAAAGGATTGATTTCAAAGTTTCAACCTTCAACCTTTCCAAAGAAGTGTGCACCAAGAAGAGGCAAAAATCAAAATCTTCGATCTAGACTTGCTTGTGGAGTTTTGATGATCAAGATGATCTTTGATATGATCCCACTTATCCAAGTAAGCTAGAAGACACAAAGATAAACTTCAAAACTTGATCTACCAAGAATTCACTAAGGAAGAATAAAAGATCGATTTTCTCGCAAAGAAGAACTTGAGTTTGCCTAGAGGATTGGTATTTTATCTCAGAGAAGATTCATCCAATCAATCTCTCATCTTCGGCAAGAAGATCCACAAGCAATTAGAAGGAAGGGAGCCAAATCAAAATTGCTTGAAAGTAAATTACAAGAAAGTAAATATGTAATGTAAATACTGAATTTAAATTGTGTAATAAAAAGACATAATGTAAATGTAGAATTTAAAATCAGAGAGATGAGTGTGAAGTTTTCTTTTCTTTTATTTGGAAGATTTTACATAGCCTCACTTCATGTGTGGGCAAAGCTCAAAGGAGCATCCAAAATGTTCAAGAGGGGAGGCTATCCCTACCCCTCTATTTATAGTGTCCATAGGTCATCCTCCACCATTGGATGGGTTGCTTCAATCCTAAGCTAACCCTCAAGAGCCAGGATTTGATCCCACAAACATACCAATTGGGCTAACACGAAACCCACTAACAAACAGGTTTTATCCACTAAGCTAACTTGACCGCTAATCTATCCTCTAAAAACTGTGATCCAATGGTTTTTTTACCTGGTAGCTTCAAGCCAGCATCCACTCTATTCCCTTGCCTTCTTGGCTTGCCCCACTCCATCTCTAGCCATCGTTCAACGATCCCTGGCTGTAACACCCCGAAATTTTGTTTTTCTTGAATTTAATTAAGATTTTGCTCCTTGGTGAATTTTTGGAATTTTCTGGAATTTATTTGGATTTATTTGGAATTTATTCCCTTTTGAAATAATTAAAGAATTTAACTTTGCAAATAAAATTTTGTTGGAAATATTTTATTTGAGTCTAAATGCTCCAAAATATTTTCTAGAATTTTTCTGAGTATTTTACTATTTTTAATGAATTAAATGAATTTCTGGGAATTAATTGGATTATTTAATCGCTGGAAAACCGAGTTGGTTTGTACTGTTCATCCGACCGGACCCGAGTCCGAGTCAGACTCGAGTCCGACCCGAGCCAGCCGTTCCGGTCGAACCCAGTCGCCAAACCCTAACGCGCGTGACCGTTGGATCGAGATCCAACGGCCACGATCGCGCCACGTCACCGAACCCGAGCCCGACCGAGCCAGCCCAGTCGCCTGAGCCGGACCCGAGCCCAAACCCCCGCACCGTTGGATCTTGATCCAACGGCTCGCGTTGAGCCACGTCATCCAATCCGAATCCAATTCGGATTCCGCCGCCGCAGCTGTGTGGGCCTCGGTTTCTGCGGATTTCACGGACGCCGAGAGGCCTATTTATTGCGCCGCCGCCGCCAGCGTGTGCTCCGTTTCCGTGCGCACCCGTAGCCCTAGACCACGTCGCTTGAGCCACCGTGGTTGCGCCGTAATCGCTCGCCGTAGTTGCATTAGGGCTCCGCCGCGGTTAATCGTTGTTTCCGCCGCCGTCCGCCGTCCTCCGCCGCCGTTAAATCCAGATCCGGAACCGCAAGGTTGAGACGCATCGGAGGGGACCTTTCACTTCGCCGGAATCGCGCCCAAACGCCGTCGGGCGTGTCGTCGTCCTCGTCTCCGGTGACCTCTGCTCCGCCGTGCGCCATCGCCGCCTCGCGAACTCCCTCCACCGTCCGATCCAGATCCGAGGACCCAGGATCGTCCACGTCACCCCCGGTGAGATCCACGTTCTAATCCTCAGATCTATTTCCAACCGTTGGATCTAGATCCAACAGCTTAGATTGTGCCACGTAGCTAGAACCGCACCGTACTGGATCCAATCTTAGCCGTTAGATCTAGATCGAACGGCTAGGGTTAGCCGCGTTGTAAACATTAGATTGGATCTTGACCGTCTGATCAAGATCGAACGGTCCAGATTAGCCGTGTAGTTTCCATAACGCGTTAAGCCAGATCCGATCTGGGCCGTTGATTTTCAAATCAACGGCCGAGATCTAGCCACGTGTGAGGAAGCCGAACCGACGCGCCCGCGTGGGCGGGGACGGGGTCACTGACAGCGTGGGCCCGCCTGTCTGTGACGCCGGTCTGGTGGACCAGTGCCACCGTGGACCGAGCCGTGCACGTGGACCGCGTCCGTAGACCAGGACACGTGGCAGCACCCGGGTGGTGCCACGTGTCATGGTGACATCATGCTGACGTCATCGGGGGACTCGGCCGGTGCTGACGTCAGCGGATCCACGTGGACCAACGAGGTGCTGACATGTGTCATGCTGACGCAATAAATCCTTTTTCGAAAATGAAATTATTTATTTAATTCGGTTTATTGATTTTAAATATAGATCCAAACTTCAAACGCTTATAATTTTTGCGTTTTAACTCCGAATTGAGTGATTCAAATTTCTAAATTTTCATAAAAATGAGACCTACTCAAATATGAATTTCAATTAATTTTTGATTATGAATATTTCTCTGCTTATATTTAATTAATGTTTCCTTTTAACTTTAAACGGTTATAACTTTTGCATTTAAACTCCGAATTGGACGATTCCAGTTTCTAAAAATTCATAAAAATATGCTCTCTCTGTTTATGAACTTTATTTGAAATTTTGTATACTTTTTGTCTACTATTTATTTATTTATTGCTATTTGCGCGCTTTACGAGTAGACGTTGAAGTGCCCGAAGGCTTCGAAGGTGAAGTGTTGACCCAGGAGCCAGTTCAGGACCAAGAACAAGTACTCTTTGAAGGCAAGTTGTGCTTTGACCATGTTGATCCCATTTTGAAATTAATTTGATTTAAATTATTGCGTGCTAGTTCAATTATAAAATGCTTCAATTGATTTTGGGAGATTAGTTAATTACCTAATTGCTATATGCCACCTTGACATAGATATTTGAATGCCATGAACCCCTTATCACCCTAGTTGAGAATTAAATAGTTGGACATTACTAAATTGCCAACATGGGGATTTAGATCGTTGTAGTATATTGCTTAGACCTGCTACGTGCTCATGACAAGATTTTGGACAATCAAATGTTAATATTGATTTAATGATATACTAAACCTGTTTTGGAAAGGTGTCATGTGTTGTGATGTTGATGGCACGTGGTGCATGGTAATCAACTAGGGGTTTGATAAATAGTTTTCGACCGGGGCATGTGGCAAGAATGATCGGGTGGGCCAGTTGTGGCACCGGGAACGTCGTTTTGGTTCTTCGGGTAGTCTTGCCCTGGTCACCCTAAGGACTTAACCTTGCAAACCTTTGAACTGAGTCAAACGTGCAACCACATGTCTGTAATGGGACGGACCTAGTTGATTAAGTTGCTAATAACGTACCTGTGGGACCTCAGGATGTCAACTACACCCTTTGTGGAGTTGTATGGGGGAGCGTACCGGGGCTACGGCCAGGTACCCATCTAACGGTTGATTGGCCTAAACTTTGCCTTCGCTAAGGGAAGGGTTAGTGTGCAATAACCGGGGAGGCTCACTTGTGCTGTTAGAAGTTTCCGAAAGACTTTGTTATGGACACTCGCCTTTGTGGTGTTTGGCTGTATCTTGTGGGTAAAGTGCATAACCTCTGCAGAGTGTAAAATATATTCGAATAGCCATGTCCACGGTATTGGACATCGCTCGGGAATTACAGTCAAGGGTTAGATTCTCTTGGAAATAACTTGGTTTTAAAAGGTTGGGTTTGGTTTAATAATGATGTTGATGGAAATGTAGATTAGGTTTGGAAAAGATGTTTACTTAAATTCTGGAAAGATTATTGATCTTATACTTGTATTCACTGCTTTCGAATCTACTTATGCTACTTGTCAAATGCTATTTTACTGCAATTGTACCCTGAGCTACTCCTTTGTACTAAGCCATGCATGTAGTATATTAGTTGCATTCTGTGCATGACTTGCTGAGTACCAAGTACTCACCTTTGCCACACTACAACACCAGTTGAAGAAGAAGCTACACCAGCTTTGGAGGAGGAGCTCCAAGAGGAACCGTCTAACTAGGGAGCGAGCCCAATCAGTTGCCTGTGGTATACTGGATGGCGCCACGAAGCTATCTTATTTTTCGCTGCAGTTATTTCTCTTTTATTGAGTTTTCGCCCTGCGTGGCATATATTTGTAACTTGACCCTAAGGTCGAGCAACCCGTTTGGTTAACTATTAAAGGTACTCTATTATTTCGTTGAGTATGATTGTGATATTTACCAATGTTGAGACTGTGTGCACTAGCGCGTTCCTGGACTAGTGCTGAATACACAGAGGGTCCGGATTTGCAAATTCGGGTCCCGACATTGGCCATTCGGACCTCTAGTGCTCCTCGCCTAGTCTCAGCCATCCGTTGCCTCACCATGGCCTCGAATCAATACCCTGCAACCAATAAAGACAAGGAGAACCTTCACATAGCAATGCCCAACAATAATATGTAATAATCATTCAAGATTAGAAATCAAAATGTTGTTCGCATTTCAAAGTCAGCACTATCACCCTCTCAGGACCAGTAGTACCGCTTGGCCGACACTACCACTCCCCAGAGGCTAGTAGTGCCGCTCCCCACTCATACCCGCGCAAATACTTATCTAGAAAATAACTACCATTGCCTTTAGGCCGGTAGTGCCGCTCGGCCGGCACTACTGCTCCCAGAGGTCGGTACTACCGCTCACCTCAACCAGAGGAGGCTGGCATTACCGCTGCCTGGGCTTGATAGTACTGCAAGTCGGTACTACCGCCTCCACAAAGCTAGTAGTGCCTCCTAAAGCTGACACAACTAAAATTGCTTCAAATATAAAATCGAAATCAAATCAAACACAACCTTGAGCACACCTAGCTCAAACAAAGTCAAATACTCATCACAAACATTGATGGACCCTCTGACGAAAAGACAACTCTTTAGAGAGAAGACACTTTTTTACCAAGAGAGACCTTTTAGCGGGAAGACACCTCTCCGAAGATGACAACTATCATTCCTTCAATGCTATAAATAGGCTACTCCCGCCAGGATTTAGGGATAAGAAGTTTGTGCGTTCACTAAGATCAATACGTTCAATAGATTGACATATATTAACAAAGTCTGTACTCTATAAAGAAGTCCCGTAATACAATTGCCATCCATTCCCTGTCCATTCTTCAGTCCCTTTCAATATTGTTTTATAGATACAACACAACCAGAATTACATTCGCAAGCTCGATCTAGGGGCCCCCGTGTCTTGAACATCGACAATAACATCCCAAGAAATGTGAAATAAAATAAAGTGATTTAATATACTTTTCAGGGTATTATGAATTTTCTACTGGAATTATTTTTTCAAGAATATAATTGCACCCTTGAATTTCCTTTTTCTCTAAGATTGAGCATTGTAAAGAAACTTTTAAAAACTCCAAGTAACGTAACCTAGGAAATTATTTTTATAAAAGAACAAAATCCTAAGATCAATAAATATAAATTTTTCATAATTTTTTGGACAGGCTTAACGTTCCCTAAAAATTCAAATAGTGCTAAAAAATATTAGTCTTGCAAGAATTTTAATTTGAAAACTACATCGTCTAACAGAGTGGAACCAAGGGCATTAGAAACATCATTCCTTGGGATACCTCAACAAATTTTTCCCAAAATTTTCAACTCAATTAAATCCATGATAGGACATGTAACACCCCGGCATTTAGTATGCCTGAATGTTACCAAACATAGAATAAACAACATCTAAATACCACAAATTAGAGAAAATTACAGCAAAGGCACAAATGCTAAAACCAAAAATTTCGGCATCACCTCCTTTGTTTTTCCATGGATTGAAGCAACAACAATTTTAACATATCAAGATAGCATAATATACGATAGCAATAACATGACAAATCAGGAATTTCAGCCACCATACAACTAAGGATATAAGCCTATCCGTCACATGTCAAATATGGACTAATCATTTACTCATGACAACCAACGAAGCATCAAAACCACAACTTAGTTCAGTAAATTAACCATCACAATTCAAGGAGAGAACATGTCATTATTTATGTGTGAAACTAAGTGATGACGTGTGATTAGCTCCCTTCCCCGCATGCTGGTTTCATGGTACCTAAGAAAAACAACATAAACACAAGCGTGAGTTCATCACTCAGCAAGTATATTGCAATGGAACAAGAAAACACATTCCAATACCTTCATCACCACTTTTCACATACAACATCATAAACATCTCATATTCACAGTGTAAGCATCTCATAGACATCATTATATATCATCATCATAGAACATCATCATATAATGCAATGCAATGCAATGCACATGTCTCTTGGAAGCATATACCGGTATTGCTGAGTGCACACCCGTCGGCGTGCACCCTCTTCCCCCTTCCATCCCGTAGATGGAGGGTGCCTACTCCTCGCTTTCACTCACCGCGTGGGTGGAATCACGAGGTAGGTTTTACATCCATGGCACTCCGGATTAGTCATAACTTTCTCACCGACCTTACCAGAATAGTTATGACGTTCTCACCGACCGGGCCAAGTTTCATGCCATATATGCAACATATGCCATAATCATTAACCATAAACCATTGCATAGCATCTTAACATTCCTTTTTGTTATCATATCATGGCAAAAACTAAGCATGGCAAGATAGCATCACATGGAAACAATTTCATCTAGTCAAGATAAGCAAATAAACCACCTGCCACCCATCCCAATACACTTGCCTTAACCTCGGGCGACGGATTGGCGGAATGAGGAGGGCACTCCTGGGGTCACACCACCTGCACATAGGTGCCACACAATCACAACGTGCCCACAAAACAGTACACCATTGCCCATCTACCCCGATATCGCAAACTACTCCCGAAAACGAAAAACAGAGAATCTGTCCCCCCGGAACCGCTGACTTCAAACTATCATAACTTTAGATCTAGGACTCTGAATCGATTAAACAAGTACATCCTCGCGTAGATTAGGAAATTTCCTAACTTTTTCTAAGTATATATAAAAGCTGATTCGGGCTCTAAAGTTGTTTAATCTACAAAATACTACGTTCTGTCCCAGCTACGTCACAGATTTGAACACGTTCGGCAAATCGAGCATAACTTTCAAACGGCTAGGCAGAATTGGATGTTCTTTATGTGCACTGAAAGGTATTGAAGTTACCTACAACTTCTTCAAAAGGTGGATGACCAAAATCTGAATCTAAGGTTGCAAAAACTAAAACCCTAGGTCAACTGCACAATTTGCCCGAAGCAGAGAACGTGGCAAACTCTAGTTTTCATCAAATCTACCCAATTACAGCACCACCACTTGATCTAAAAGCATCCAAATACCCTCTAGCACAGACCCTAGACCAACCCCAAGGATTCCCCATGCCATACCTTCGCCCGACGGACGATGAACCGACGAACGGCGACGAAACTCCTCCCGGTTCTCCCGATCTCCTTCCTCGCGCCGATTCCGCCGGATCTCCTTGTCGCGGAGCCTCCCAACGGAGACGACAGCAGGGTGGAGAGGTGGGGATCTCCCCTAGGGCAGCAAGGGGGTGGACAGGAGAGGGGAGAGGTGGAGGCACAAGGGGGAGGCGGCTATGGAGGAGTGGAGGCGTGGAGAGGAGAGGCAAGGGAGGCGGCTAGGGTTTCCAAAGGTGGGGGCGCACACAAGGGTAGGGGGTGGCGCCCAACCTGACTTCCCACTCCCACATGGGCCCAAACATCATCCCACTAAAGCCCACGACTCTTTCCCTTGGGCCCAATCTTCCCCGGAAAGGCCCAAAACTCCCGAAATCGGCCCAGAACGCGATTAAAATTCATAACGCAAAGTTTAAATCTCCAAATTCACATTTTATAATGTCACAATCTCTAATTTCACATTTTATAAAGTCTTGACATTCCGTAGTGTCACATTCTCCCCCCCCCTTAAACAGGATTCGACCTCGAATCCAAAGAACGCCAAAATCAACAACAAAGTCCCCAAGGGACAAAGGACTTCTTTGCAACACAAAACATTCACACAAAGACTTAAAACGGAACAAACGACAAGCGAGTTCTCAAAACCAACACTTGGCGAGAAAATGTTGATTTAGCTGAACAGAGTGCAACCTCTCACGGTTCCACCTTCACTTCAATTCCCAAATAGACCACGAAAGAAAGCAGTCTCACACTCCTCATTCCATACATTCCTTGGCACTAACGTGCCCAATCCTATTAATCGAAACTACTCTCCAGAAGAGCACGGTACCAGCCTCTAGAACTGTAACACCCCAATTTTTGCTTTTTATGAATTTAGATGTTATTTTTCACTCTGGTGAATTTTTGGAATTTTCTGGAATTTATTTGGATTTATTTGGATTTATTTGGATTTAATTTGAATTTAATTTGAATTTATTCCCATTTGAAATAATTAAAGAATTCAAAGTTGCAAATAAAATTTTGTTGGAAATATTTTATTTGAGTTTCAAATGCCCTAAATATTTTCTAGAATTTTTCTGGAATTTTTTTGAGTATTTTGCTATTTTTCTTGAATTAAATGAATTTCTAGAAATTAATTTGGTTATTTAAATCGCTGGAAAAACCGAGTTGGTTTTACTGTTCACCCAACCGGACCCGAGTCCAAGTCAGACTCGAGTCCGACTCGAACCCGACCCAGCCATAACCCTCTCGACCGTCCGATCAAGATCGAACGGCCGAGATTAAGCCGCGTCGCCCAAACCCGAGCCCGACCAAGCCAACCAAGTCACCCGAGCCGGACCAGAGCCCAAGTCCCGTGCCGTTGGATCTTGATCAGACGGTTCACGTTGAGCCACGTCACCGAATCCGAATTGGATTCGGATTCCGCCGCCGCAGCCGTGTGGGCCTCGGTTTCCGCGGTTTTCACGGACGCCGAGGGGCCTATTTAATGCGCCGCCACTGCCATCGTGTTGCCGACTTCTGTGCGCACCCGTAGCCCTAGCCCACGTCACCTGCTGCCGCCGTTCGCCCGCTAGAGCTCGCCGTTGTCGCGCTAGGTCTCCGCCGCGGTTATTCGTCGATTCCGACGCCGTTGAGCCCAGATCCGGAACCGCAAGGACCAGCCGCGTCGGTGGGGACCTTTCACTTCGCCGGAATCACACCCAAACACCGTCGGGCGTGTCGTCGTCCTCGTCTCCGGTGACCTCTGCTCCGCCGCACGCCATCGCCGCCTCGCGAACTCCATCAGCCGTCCGATCAAGATCCGAGGGCCCAGATTCGTCCACGTCACCATGGTAAAATTCCACGTTGTAACTTTTAGATCTATTTCTAACCGTTGGATCTAGATCCAACGATCCAGATTGTGCCACGTAGTTAGAACCGCACCGTGCTTGGATAGTTGTCAGCCGTTAGATCTAGATCAAACGGCTAGGGTTAGCCACGTTGTAACTCTAGATTGGATCTTGACCGTCCGATCAAGATTGAACGGCCCATATCAGCCGAGTAGTTTTCCCAACGCGTTAAACCAGATCCGATCTGGGCTGTTGATTTGCAAATCAACGGCCGCGATCTAGCCACGTGGGCAGGAGTCCGGCCGCGTCGCGGCCGCCGCTTCGATCACCGTGGCGTCACGCTGCGTGGCGCCAAAGATGGGGCCAGCGTGTCGGGCCGACCAATCGCACCATGATGTCATCTTGGCGTCACGGTGGGGCCGGTACCGTCACCGTTCTCGGCCGTCGCGTGATAGCGCCATCGGCGTCATCCGAAGGCCCGCTGTCGAGAGACACATGCGCCGTGGACCGGGTCCACGGTGGACCGAGCCAAACCGTGCGCCGGGTCGATGGACCCGAGGCGACGTGACGGCCTCTGATTGGTCCACGTGTCACTGCTGACGCAATAAATCATTTTCCGAAAAAGAAATAATTTATGTAATTCGGTTTAATGAATTCAAATATGATTTCAAACTTCAAACGCTTATAACTTTTGCAGTTTAACTCCGATTTGAGTGATTCAAATTTCTAAATTTGTATAAAATTGAGGTATACCCAATGGTAAATTTTATTTAATTTTTGGATCAAAGTTTTTCTCTGTAATATTATTTAATTGACTATTTAAACTTTAAACGCTTGTAACTTTTGCATTTTAACTCCAATTTCGCCGATTCAAATTCCTAAAAATTCATAAAATTATGCTCACTCTGTTTATAGACTTCATTGGATGTTTGGACACTTTTTGTCTACTGTTTTATTCATTTATTGCTATTTGCACGCGTTACGAGTAGACGTTGAGGTGCCCGAAGGCTTCGAAGGTGAAGTATTGACCCAAGAGCCATCTCAGGACCAAGATCAAGTACTCTTTGAAGGCAAGTTGTGCTTTGACCATGTTGATCCCATTTTGAAATTAGTTTGATTTAAATTATTGAATGCTAGTTCAATTATAAAATGCTTTAATTAATTTTGGGAGATTAGTTAATTACCTAGTTGCTGTATGCCACCTTGACATAGACAATTGAATGCCATGAACCCCTTGTCACCCTAGTTGAGGATTAAATAGTTGGACATTATTAAATTGCCAACATGGGAATTTAGATCGTTGTAGTATATTGTTTAGACCTGCTACGTGCTTATGACATGATTTTGGACAAACAAATGTTAATATTGACTTAATGATATATTGAACCTGTTTTGGAAAGGTATCACGTGTTGTGATGTTGATGGCACGTGGTGCATGGTAATCAACTGGGGGTTTGATAAATAGTTTTTGACCGGGGCATGTGGCAAGAAATGATCGGGTGGGCCAGTTGTGGCATCGGGAGTGTTGTTTTGGTTCTTCGGGTAGTCTTGCCCTGGTCAACATAAGAACTTAACCTTGCAAGCCTTTGAACTGAGTTAATCGTGCAACCACATGTCCGTAATGGGACGGACCTAGTTGAGTAAGTTACTAATAACTTGCATGTGATTCCTCGGGTGTCAACTACACCTTTTGTGTAGCTTGAAAGGGGAGCGTACCAATGCGATGGCATGGTACCCGTCCAACGGTATGTCGGTCCCATACTTCGCCTTTGATAAGGGAAGGGATGGTGTACGGCAAAAACCGGAAAGGTTCACTTGCGTAGTTAGCCGTTTCCGAAAGGCTTTATTACGATCACTCGCCTTTGTGGTGTTTGGCTGTATCTTGTGGGTAAAGTGCATAACCTCTGTAGAGTGTAAAATCTATTCGAATAGCCGTGTCCGCGGTATTGGACATTGCTCGGGAATTACAGTCAAGGGTTAGACTTTCGTGAAAACAACTTGGACTTGGAAGGTTTGGTTTGGTTAATAGATGACGTTGATGGAAATGTGGACTAGGAATGGGGAAGATGTTTATTCAACTCCTGGAAAAGTTATTGATATTATACTTGTTTTTATTGCTTTCGAATCTACTTATGATACTTGTCAAATGCTGTTTACTGCAATTATACCTGGAACTATTCCTTTGTATTAAGCCATGCATGTAGTATATTAGCTTGCATTCTGTGCATGACTTGCTAAGACCAAGTACTCACCCTTGCCACAAAACAACACCAGTGGAAGAAAAGGCGACGCCAGCTTTGGAGGAGGAATTTCAGGAGGAGCCATCTAACTAGGGATCGAGTCCAGTCAGTTGCCTATGGCATATTGGTTGGCACCACGCGTTTTCTTTATATATTCCGCTGCAGATTTTATTTGAATAAGTCTTAGCCCTGCGAGGCGTACTTTTGTAACTTGACCATAAGGTCGAGCAACCAGTTTGGTTATCATAATTAAAGTACTTTATTATTATCGATGTGTATGATTGTGATATTTACCAATGTTGAGACTGTGTGCACTAGCGTGATCCTGGACTAGTGTTGAATACACAGAGGGTCTGTATTTGCAAATTCGGGTCCCGACAAGAACCCTCTTCATCTCCCACACACAAACATGTTTTCACACCTCAACCTCTCTATTGTGGTTCGCCATATTCAAGACAACGACGAACCAAGTGAGACGTACACTCCAAGACCACCAACTATTTGAACAAACGAGGTTAAGACCTTGCAAAAGATTGATCTTTTACAAAAGACCAATACCCAACACTACCACCGAAAGGAAAATGCCTACTTTACAACCAGGGTCCTTAAACCCGCAAGAAACCGTAACAACCGAACAAAATCGCTACGGTTGACACAACCTCGCTCAACCTCAGCTACAAAAAGATCCAATACACTCTGAAAGGGAAAAACAATTACTAGCAACCACCGAGTGGTCCACTAATAATTTAATCAACCCCACCTAGGAACACATCAATAACACAATTCTCCAAGAAGGTTTGGATTGAGTCATACACATCCTTCCTTTACTCTTCACTTTTAAATTGTTTACAATCAACTACTAGCAACATCTAATAGCTTAGGTCATTAACAACCCGCACTAGATTCCTCTTTCTAACAAGACCCCGCCCTTACAATCTTCCACTCCAAGGACCAAAACAAGAGCAAAATCCTTGAGTGAGCTCAACTACGAACCATGAACCCTGTTGATCCACATACAACAACTCTAACCCCAAAGCGCTGAACCACTTGGGCAAGGATTCGGCAACATCCTAAGAGCACTCATTTTTTTTCAGATCTCAAATCAATGCGTTACATTTCGCATCGGGGAGCGCTCAAACAAAAGAGAGACTCCACACAATTCTTTGACAGGAGTTCTCAACAACCAAAACATGTCAACTCGCTTTCACCAAAGCCAAACTTCTCATTTACACCAAAATCAACATTTTGAAAGGGAACCGTTCCTCAAATCACACACAAGAATCCACAACCATCACAATATCTCTCAAAGAGAGAGAGGGAAACTCAAATCTGTAACTTAACCAAAATTCCAGCATTTATCCATTCTTCATTTTCATGCTAGAAAGCACAGGAAATTTCGACGCCTGAAATGTATGCAATCTTTTCAAAAGCACTCCGGATTAGTCATATATTCACATATGACTTTCTCACCGACCTGGCTCATCAAATTTTTTATGATAAACATCGCACTTTACCCAAAAGCAAAATTTTGGAAGAGAACATGGACTCCAAAGTTAAACATCTGCACACGCAACCGCCACAAATTTTCTCAAAGAGGAAGGGAAACTCATTTCAAAAAGGGAACACTTCCCTAACAACATCACTTATAAAACATTCATAAAATCCACCTTGTGAAACACTTGCAAACACCACACAATTTCAAAAATAACTCCAACTCTAGCCAAATAGATGTGCAAATTAAATCTCAAGAATCTCCAACACAACCCGCTATGTCCATCTGCTTCCTTTACAACTTATCCAAAGATAATTCAGTGCGAACGCGAAGGGGCACGATTGTCGGGACCCGAATTTGCAAATCCGGACCCTCTGTGTATTCAGCACTAGTCCAGGAACGCGCTAGTGCACACAGTCTCAACATTGGTAAATATCACAATCATACTCAACGAAATAATAAGGTACCTTTAATAGTTAACCAAACGGGTTGCTCGACCTTAGGGTCAAGTTACAAATATACGCCACGTAGGGCGAAAACTCAATAAGAGAGAATAACTGCAGCGGAAAATAAGATAACTTCGTGGCGCCATCCAGTATACCACAGGCAATTGACTGGGCTCGCTCCCTAGTTAGACGGTTCCTCTGGGAGCTCCTCCTCCAAAGCTGGTGTAGATTCTTCTTCAACTGGTGTTGTATTGCGGCAAGGGTCAGTACTTGGTACTCAGCAAGTCATGCACAGAATGCAGCTAATATACTACATGCATGGCTTAATACAAAGGAGTGGCTCAAGGTATATTTGCAGTAAAGAGCATTTAACAAGTATCGTAAGTAGATTCGAAAGCAGTAGAAACAAGTATATCATCAATAACTTTTCCAGGAGTTAAATAAACATCTTTCTCGATTCTAATCCACATTTCCATCAACATCATTATTAAACCAAACCCAACCTTTCAAGACCAAGTTATTTTCAAGAAAGTATAACCCTTAACTGTAATTCCCGAGCGATGTCCAATACCGCGAACACGGCTATTCGAATAGATTTTACACTCTGCAGAGGTTATGCACTTTACCCACAAGATACAGTCAAACACCACAAAGGCGAGTGTCCGTAACAAAGTTTTTCGGAAACTTCTAACAGCACAAGTGGTCCTCCCCGGTGATTGCACACTAACCCTTCCCTTAGCGAAGGCGAAGTTTAGGCCAATCCACCGTTAGATGGGTACCTGGCCGTAGCCCCGGTACGCTCCCCCGTACAACTACACAAAGGGTGTAGTTGACATCCTGAGGTCCCACTGGTACGTTATTAGCAACTTAATCAACTAGGTCCATCCCATTACAGACATGTGGTTGCACGCTTAACTCAGTTCAAAGGTTTGCAAGGTTAAGTCCTTAGGGTGACCAGGGCAAGACTACCCGAAGAACCAACACAACGTTCCCGGTGCCACAACTGGCCCACCCGATCATTCTTGCCACATGCCCCGGTCGAAAACTATTTATCAAGCCCCAGTTGATTACCATGCACCACGTGCCATCAACATCACATGATACCTTTCCAAAACAGGTTCAATATATCATTAAGTCAATATTCACATTTGATTGTCCAAAAATCATGTCATGAGCACGTAGCAGGTCTAAGCAATATACTACAACGATCTAATTTCCCATGTTGGCAATTTAGTAATGTCGAACTATTTAATCCTCAACTAGGGTGACAAGGGGTCATGGCACATATTTAATTAACCAAGGTGTCATACAACAACAGTAAAGCGTGCAAATGGAAATAAATAAATGAACAGTAGACAAAAAGTGTCCAAACCTCCAAATAAAGTTCACAAACATAGAGAGCATAATTTTATGAATTTTTAGAAACTGGAATCGTCAAATTCGGAGTTTAAATGCGAAAGTTACAAGCATTTAAAGTTTAAATAATCAATTAAATATTATTACAGAGAAAAAATTTAATCCAAAAATTAAATAAAATTCATCACTAGGTAGATCTCAATTTTATACAAATTTAGAAATTTGAATCACTCAAATCGGAGTTAAAACGCAAAAGTTATAAGCGTTTGAAGTTTGAATCAAATTCTGAAATCAATATTTCGAATTAATAAATCATTTTCTTTTTCGGAAATTCAATTATTGCGTCAGCATGACACGTGGACCAATCAAGAGCCACCACATCGTCTCGGGTCCATGGACCCGGCGCACGGTTTGGCTCGGTCCACCGTGGACTCGGTCCACGGCTCCAATGTCTCACTAACAGGTGGGACCCAACGGGTGACGTCATCGCTGACGTCAGCGAGGCTTGGACACAGCGCTGACATGCTGGCCCCACCGGTGACGTCATGGGTGACGTCACCGCACGGCTGGGATAGCCGCTGACACGCAGGCCCAGCGTGTCATCGTCGCACGCACGCGTGAGCTGACCGCGGCGGTCAGCCTCCCGCCCACGTGGCTTGATCTTGGCCGTTGATTTGAAAATCAACGGCCCAGATTGGACCTGGCTTAACGCGTTTGGAAAACAACTCGGCTGATCTGGACCGTTCGATCTTGATCGGACGGTCAAGATCCAATCTAAGGAAAACAACGTGGCTAACCCTAACCGTCTGATCTAGATCTAACGGCTGAAAATGGATCTAGTACTGAGCGGTTTAGGCTATGTGGCACAATCTATGCCGTTGGATCTAAATCCAACGGTTGGAAATAGATCTGGGGATTTCAACGTGGAACTCACCGAGGGGTGACGTGGCGCGATCTGGGCCCTTGGATCTGGATCGGATGGCTGGTGGAGCTCGATCGATGGCGATGGCTTGCGGCGGAGCGAGGTCACCGGAGACGGGGACGACGACACTCCCGACGGCGCTGCGGGGCTCCTCCGGCGAAGTGAGGGGTACACTCCGATGCGGCTTGACCTCATGGTTCCAGATCTGGGCTCAACGGCGGCGGAGGACGGCGGACGGCGGCGGAATCTGCAACTAACCGCGGCAGAACGCTAAGACAACTACGGCGAGCGATTGCGGCGGCTACACGGCGGCTTGAGCTCAGCGGGCTAGGGCTACAGGTGCGCACGGAAGTCGGCAACACGGCAGCGGCGGCGGCGCATTAAATAGGGCCCTCGGCGTCCGTGAAACACGCGGAAACCGAGGCCCACTCCGTTGCGGCGGCGGAATCCGAATTGGATTCGGATTGGCTGACGTGGCTCAACGTCAGCCGTTGGATCAAGATCCAATGGTGCGGGGGTTTGGGCGCGGTCTTACTCGGGGCGAGCTGGCTGGCTCGGTCGGGCTCGGGTTCGGGCGACGTGGCTCAATCTCGGCCGTTCGATCTTGATCGGACTGTCGAGAGGGTTAGGGTTAGGCGACTGGGTTCGACCGAATCAGCTGGCTCGGGTCGGACTCGAGTCTGACTCGGACTCGGGTCTGGTCGGATGAACAGTACAACCCACTCAATTTTCCAGCGATTAAATAATCCAAATAATTTCTCAGAAATTCATTTAATTCATTAAAAATAGCAAAAGACTCAGAAAAATTCCAGAAAAATTCTGGAAAATATTTTGGAACATTTTGGACTCAAATAAAATATTCCCAACAAAATTTTATTTGCAAAGTTAAGTTCTTTAATTATTTCAAAAGGGAATAAATTCAAATAAATTCCAAATATATCCAAATAAATTCCAAAAAATTCCAAAAATTCACCAAAGTGCCAAATCACACATGAATTTAAGAAAAGCAAAATTTTGGGGTGTTACAACGATCCACTCAAAGACTTTTGGGTGTAAATCCATACTCATAGCACCAACTAAACAAATTAGCCAAAACCAAATATTTGCACCAAATTCTACGAGTTTTAGGGAAACTCTAAAACAGAACATATGGAACACCTTGACCGAAAACCCCTCAACCAAAAATGGCAAACAACCAAACCAGACCGAAAGGTTTTAGACACAAGCTCAGCTTGAAATCCTATACTTACCTTTTAAACATTCAATATTCGCTATTTACTCATCGAGAAACCCCGTCATAAATCAACCAAAAGCTACATAACCAATCTTCCTCTAGTTACCTTTCCCAACACTTGTAAATATAGTTTATGACGATTATCAAAAGACAACTAACCAATACTACCTCATAATGATCCCCAAAGACCAACACATCATATAACAACGTATTCTATATTTCAAACATAGTACTTCAACAGATACTTATGCATGATCAACGTATCAATTTTATACCATTCATACATCAACATCTTGACAATTAAAACTTGTTCAATCAATAAAATGACCTCAACAAATAAGTATTATCTCTACAATATAAAATTCATAAATAGGATTCTAAGATATGCATTCATTAAGGTTAAAATCTTACATCATGGTTATTATCCATTGTTCATCCATCACAACCTGTACTCGACATAATTCCACAATTTTTACACTTTTCTCTATTGGATCAACGGTTTCCAACAATTAACAACACTACCAAGTCATCAATATCAATAATTTGCATAATTTTTAAAAACTGCAACATTACTTTTAGTTACCCTATCCAAAGGCTATAGCAAATTGTCACTACTCAACATGCTCCCATTATTTAAAACAAATTGAATGAGTTGGACCATCACCAAGCTCTTATCACAACCACTAAACCTATGTCTTCCCAACTGACATCGGTACTAGCATTATAGGAACACATATGCAAGCTTCCAAATATACTAACAGTTCGCAACATCATAAGTAACAACACTAATCAACTTCCAAGTTAAGGTCACCAACACGATTAAATCTCTCTATTAACATGTAAAATTAGAACATCTTAAACAACTAGCAAAGTTTCTTTAACAATATTAGCAGTCTACATCATCTTAATGTTCTAACTATGCATCAGGGTTTAAAACTTTAAACATAATCGGGGGTCATAAGCACTTTTAAAGCAAAGCAACAGATTCTAAGCATGTACATTAACACATTTAATCATTCTTTCTATAGAGTAATCTACAACACTAGAAGTTCATTTAATCTTAAGCTAAAGATAAATATTACAGTTAACTAATTCAACTCACCAATTAACTTAGGAGTAATCATTTCCATAAACCACATTGTTACATACTACATAACATGCTAAACAACTATTTTCAGTTTTGACAAACAGGATGCAACTCAACTTTTAAAGATAACCACAACTCAAGAACCAGAACGAACACCGATAGACAATATCTCCTTTCCAGGCAAGGAAGAAAAACAAAACTCCAATAGAAATGTAGGAGAGCTCAACTCTCAAATTCCCAACTTTGATAGCCCAAAACTCTTCAAGAAATCTCAAGATCTATACTTCCAAGAAGGAAGAAGGATGCACGAGGGAAAATCAAATGTTCATTAAATCTTTTCCGATAAAAGATTCAAACTTAGCTCCACCGACTCAAGGCCTGCACTAGGGGAAACTCCAACACTTTTTCTTAGATAGGGAGAACAACAATCACATAAGTTTCCTCCCCAAGACAGTCCACAATGACCAGTAAAACGGGATGTCAAAGCAAAAATTACGACCAAAAGACGCGCAACACAAAACTCTTCTTCTTCGTCTTCAACCAAGGAAGACAAAACCACGAACCGCCTACGGAACAATCCGCGTAAACCCAAGACTTTTTATTTGATTTCAATCAACTAAAGCCAAGAAAAAACAACCAAAACCGACCGTCAAAACGGTAAAGAACATACGAAGGAATCCACCACTAACTCTTCTTTTGACTCCAAACAACTACCCAAACTGCGACAGAAAAGGTAAGCACTCTTTCCCCACAAGGGTTAATAGTTCTTCGGTGATGGCTTTAATCGGCCATACCGTCAAACCACAACCTTACTATGAACAAAAAGGTGACCGAAACCCTTCGGCACCGTAACCCCACTTTTTCCACAATAACATGAGCAATTCAATCAATTATCTCATACACATAGCAGCATACTTTATCACATAAAACATTCAACATCAAGGCTTAAATATAACATTTAAGCGTAAAGCAACGATACCCATACCCTTTCCTGCTGTGCATCCATGTGTGTCAAATTTTAAATTAGTTAATCCACTTTTGCAAGTTTTAATGTTGCTATCCTATGACAAAATTTTAGTTAAAACCTAAGCCATGTTTCTAAGTTATTCCACATCACATTTTAGTTGTAACCTAAGGTATGACACTAAAAATACACATTCCAAGGACCTACAGCGCGCTCTGATACCAACTGTAACACCCCGGCATTTAGTATGCCTGAATGTTACCAAACATAGACTAAACAACATCTAAATACCACAAATTAGAGTAAATTACAACAAAGGCACAAATGCTAAAACCAAAAATTTCGGCAGCAACTCCTTTGTTTTTCCATGGATTGAAGCAACAACAATTTTAACATATCAAGATAGCATAATATACGATAGCAATAACATGACAAATTAGGAATTTCAGCCACCATACAACTAAGGATATAAGCCTATCCGTCACATGTCAAATATGGACTAATCATTTACTCATGACAACCAACGAAGCATCAAAACCACAACTTAGTTCAGTAAATTAACCATCACAATTAAAGGAGAGAACATGTCATTGTTTATGTGTGAAACTAAGGGATGACGTGTGACTAGCTCCCTTCCCCGCATGCCGGTTTCATGGTACCTAAGAAAAACAACATAAACACAAGCATGAGTTCATCACTCAGCAAGTATATTGCAATGGAACAAGAAAATACATTCCAATACCTTCATCACCACTTTTCACGTACAACAACATAAACATCTCATATTCACAGTGTAAGCATCTCATAGACATCATTATATATCATCATCATACAACATCATCATATAATGCAATGCAATGCAATGCACATGTCTCCTGGAAGCATATACCGGTATTGCTGAGTGCACACCCGTCGGCGTGCACCCTCTTCCCTCTTCCATCCCGTAGATGGAGGGTGCCTACTCCTCGCTTCCACTCACCGCGTGGGTGGAATCACAAGGTAGGTCTTACATCCATGGTGCTCTGGATTAGTCATAACTTTCTCACCGACCTTACTAGAATAGTTATGATGTTCTCACCGACCGGGCCAAGTTTCATGCCATGTATGCAACATATGCCACAATCATTAATCATAAACCATTGCATAGCATCTTAACATTCCCTTTTTATCATATCATGGCAAAAACTAAGCATGGCAAGATAGCATCACATGGAAACAATTTCATCTAGTCAAGACAAGCAAATAAACCACATGCCACCCATCCCAATACACTTGCCTTAACCTCGGGCGACGGATTGGCGGAATGAGGAGGGCACTCCCGGGGTCACACCACCTGCACATAGATGCCACACAATCACAACATGGCCACAAAACAGTACACCATTGCCCATCTACCCCGATATAGCAAACTACTCCCGAAAACGAAAAACAGAGAATCTGTCCTCCCCTGAACAGCTGACTTCAAACTATCATAACTTTAGATCTAGGACTCCGAATCGATTAAACGAGTACATACTCGTGTAGCTTAGGAAATTTCCTAACTTTTGCTACGTATATGGAAAAGCTGATTCGGGCTCTAAAGTTGTTTAATCTACAAAACACTACGTTCTATCCCAGCTACGTCACAGATTTGAACAAGTTCGGTAAATCGAGCATAACTTTCAAACGGCTAGGCGGAATTGGACGTTATTTATGTCCACCATAACGTATTGAAGTTACCTACAACTTCTTCAACAGGCAGACGACCAAATTGCGACTCTAAGGTCGCGAAAACTCAAACCCTAGGTCGACTGCACAATCTGCCCGAAGCAGAGAACATGGCAAACTCTAGTTTTCATCTACTCTACCCAATTACAGCACCACCACTTGATCTAAAAGCATCCAAATACCCTCTATCACAGCCCCTAGACCAACCCCAATGATTCCCCATGCCATACCTTCGCCCGACGAACGATGAACCAATGAACGGCGACGAAACTCCTCCCGGTTCTCCCGATCGCCTTCCTCGCGCCGATTCCGCCGGATCTCCTCGTCGCGGAGCCTCCCAACGGAGAGGTCAGCTGGGTGGAGAGGTGGGGATCTCCCCTAGGGCAGCAAGGGGGTGGAGAGGAGAGGGGAGAGGTGGAGGCGCAAGGGGGAGGCGGCTAGGGTGGAGTGGAGGCGTGGAGAGTAGAGTCAAGGGAGGCGGCTATGGTTTCCAAAGGTGGGGGCGCACACAAGGGCAGGGGGTGGCACCCAACCTGGCTTCCCACTCCCACATGGGCCCAAACATCATCCCACTAAAGCCCACGGCTCTTTCCCTTGGGCCCAATCTTCCCCGGAAAGGCCCAAAACTCCCGAAATCGGCCCGAAACGCGATTAAAATTCATAGCGTAAAGTTTAAATCTCTAAATTCACATTTTATAATGTCATAATCTCTAATTTCACATTTTATAAAGTCTTGACATTCCGTAGTGTCACAGGACTTTCACAAATAGCCAATAGAATTAATTGAACTTTGTATTCAAGCAATGCTATAGTGTGATCAAGATGTGTTCAATGAATTGCTCGTTGCCTCTCCACCATTGCCAGTGGGCTACGCGAGCTTGGGACCCCACTGGCAACCTCAAACCTCCATGCTCTTTCTCCCTCCTCCCTCTCTCACCATCCATGCTGACGAAATGTGGCCGTGCCACGTGTGGGCATGGCAGAGCGTGCACGCCATGCGCCACGGCCAGCTGTGCCATGCAAAAGCCTCATAGCACGCCCTAGCTCCTCTCTGCACTAAGCCAATGCCCATTGCACCACCATCTTCCATTTTGCCAGTGAGCTCCAGAAAAGGGGGCAAAACCCAATTGGGTGCATCGGTGGAGTATTGCTTTGATTCAACAAAGCTGAGGAACCTTAAGCACTTGCTAATTGCCTTCCCTTGCTCTTTCTCAACTCTCAAAGCCTGTAGCGCCGCCGCTGTGGACCCCTTCTTCCTTCGCTTTGGCCGCACGCTGCCAGCCCAGCCCATAGCTCCTCCACCACTTCAAGGTAGATCAATCGATTCATCTTCACTCACGGCCATTGCACCGCCATGAGCCGCAGCTCTTCACCACCAGCCCACCTCACAACCGCTTAGCCTCAACCGGCCAGTGCCCTGGGGCCACTTTGGTTCCCAGGTACTCACCGAGCCACTAACCGGGCTTCGCCGCCGCAATTCCGCCACAGGCGAGCCTCGAGCCCAAACTCCCCTATCTTGTGTCGCTGATGGGTGGACCCAAGTTATCAGAGACACCCACGCTTGTGATCGCTGATGTGTGAGACCGCCATGTCAGTTAGCTCAATTTAATTCAAATCCCGTGAAAATGAAAAATACGCTTTCCAAGTTAGAAAGCGTATTTTGCTATTTTTGTTTTTTCCAAACCGATTGAATTCTAATTCCTATAACATTTGCGAGGGAACTCCAAATTTAGTGAGAAAAGTCTCTAAATTTGTGTAAATTCATGTAGATTCTGAATATGCAAAAATATTTTAGTTTTAGTCAATATACAGAAAATAACCTCAAATTTAAATTATAGGGCTAGAATGTGCACTACGTAAAATTTTCACAAATCAACTCCAAAAATGGTGAAACAAATTTATCATATTCTTGAGGTCATAAGATCTCTTAACATATAAAAATATTTAAATTTGGACATAGTTTTTTATGAAATTCTTAAATAGGCTAAATGTAATGTATTCAAAAATACAAATGTGCTTAACATGTGCAAATAAATTTCAAATTCAGTGAAACCAAATCCTATGATCCTTACAAATGATGCTTATTCTATTTATGCCAAAAAATAGGTTTATGCTCTATTTACACATGTTTATGATTACGAAGTGTCAAATAATGTTAAAATATGAAATAATAGTAAATAATGTAAATAGTCTCAAAAACCTTTGAAATAAAGCCTAACTTATTGAAAAATCATAAAATTGAGCCCTATAACAGTAGCGTAACCCTAGGTTTAAAGTGTCTTAGTAATTTCCATTAAACCTAAGCCCTCGATTTGCTTTGCACACACACAATACATCATGTTAACTCGATACCATGTAACACCCCAATTTTTACTTTTCGTGTATTTAAATGGTATTTTGCACTTTTGAAAATTTTTCGGAATTTTTGGAATTTATTTGGATTTAATTTGAATTAAGTCTTTTATATTATTATTTAAATATTTAAAAGTTTTAAATAAAATTTTGTTGGAAATATTTTATTTGAAGTCCAAAATATCTCAAAATATTTTCCAGAATTTTTCTGGAATTTTTTCGAGTATTTTGCTATTTTTCCCTAATTAAATGAATTCTAGAATTATTTTTAAATATTAAAACGCTGGAAACCCTAGCAGGTTAGTACTGTTCAACCGACCAAGTCGGACTCGAGTCCGACTCGAGCCCGACCGAACCGGACCCAAACCCTAATAGCGTGACCATTGGATCTTGATCCAACGGCCAGGATTAAGCCACGTCACCTCTCCGTGTCGCCGCTGGATTCTGCCGCTGCGTGCGTGTGGGCCTCGTTTTCTGTGAATTTCACGGACGTCGAGGGGGCTATTTAATGCGCCACCACCCGTGTTGTGTTCTCTGTTTCTGGGTGCACCTGTTGCCCTAGGTCATCGAACTCCAGGGTAAGAATATTAATAGGTAGGGAAGAATTCCTAGCGAACCTCATTATATTGGAAACCCAGATTTTAGATGTTATCCCGGGGATGGATTGGTTGACCAAACACAAGGCCGTGTTGGACTGTGGACAAAGAGTCATATCAGTTGAGAGCCCTTGTGGAAAGAAAGTGGAGTTCCAAGCAACCGCTGTTCGAGATGGACAGTTGATGGTCAACTGTGTAAAGGCAGTCAACATTGAAGATGTTCTAGTTGTGAATGAATACCCTGATGTTTTTCCTGAAGATCTACCTGGTGTGCCGCCGGACAGAGACATAGAGTTTGTAATAGAGTTGGTACCTGGAACAGCACCGATAGCAAAGAGACCTTATCGGATGTCTACTGAAGAGTTGGTAGAGATGAAGAAACAAATTGAGTTGATGGAAAAAGGATTCATCAGACCCAGTTCATCACCATGGGGAGCACCAGTTCTGTTTGTCAAGAAGAAAGATGGGAGTTTCAGGATGTGCATAGATTACCGTGCACTCAATGATGTGACAATAAAGAACAAGTATCCGCTACCCAGGATCGATGACCCGTTCGACCAGTTGAGAGGAGCCGGAGTTTTCTCCAAGATTGACCTGAGATCAGGATATCATCAGCTGAAGATCCGATCGGAGGATATTTCGAAGACCGTATTTTTGTCAAGATATGGACATTACGAGTTTACAGTTATGTCCTTTGGTCTGACGAATGCACCAGCATATTTCATGAACCTGATGAATAAAGTTTTCATGGAATACTTGTACAAGTTCGTGGTGGTGTTTATAAATAACATTTTGGTCTACTCCAAGACGAGGGAAGAGCATACAGAACATCTGAGGCTAGTTCTGGAAAAGCTGAGAGAATAACAACTCTTCGCTAAGTTCAGTCAGTGTGATTTTTGGAAGGACAAGGTGGAGTTTCTTGGACATGTAATGACCGCCGAATGAGTGGCCGTAGACCCAAGTAAGGTGGAAGCCGTGTTGCATTGGGAGCAACCGAAGACGGTGACCCAGATCCGTACTTTTCTGGGGATGGCTGATTATTACCGCTGCTTCATTGAAGGATCTTCAACGATTGCGAGACCTCTTACGCAATTGTTGAAAAAGGAGCTGAAGTTTACATGGATGCCGGAGTGTGAGGAAGGCTTTCAAGAACTGAAGAAGCTCAGCACCGGGCTAGTTCTACCGGATGTGAATCAAGCTTCGATATATACTGTGATGCGTCGCGCCAAGGACTTCGATGCGTGTTGATGCAGAATCAGAAGGTAGTTGCATATGCATCAAGGCAGTTGAGGCTGCATGAGGAGAATTACCTGACGTATGATCTGGAGTTAGCAGCTGTAGTGCATGCCCTGAAGTTGTGGAGTCACTATCTTATCGGGAACAGGTGTGAAGTGTATACGGGCCTGTGACACTACGGAAGGTCGAAACTTTATAAAATATGAAATTGGAGATTAAAAACTTTACGTTATGAAGTTTAATCGTGTTTTCGGGCCGATTTCGGGAGTTTGGGCCTCTCCGGGAGTTTTGGGCCCTAGGGGGATGAGTCGTAGGCTTTAGTGGGAGGGGATTTGGGCCCATGATGGAGGGGGAGGTAGAATTTCCTGCCTTGGGGCACCCTCCCCTTGCCCTTGTTGCGCCCCCCAACCAACCCTAGCCGCCCCTCTCCTCCCCTCTCTCCCTTTGGTGCGCCGCCCCCTCCCCTCTCCACCCCCCTTGCTGCCCTAGGGGAGCTCCCCACCTTGCCACCCCGCTGTTTCCCCCATCGGGAAGCCCCGCGACGAGGAGATCCGGTGGTTCCAGTGCAAGGAAGACGATCGGGGAAGCCGGGAGCAGAGGAGATTCAACGTTCGTTGTTCGTCGATGAAGGTATGGCTTTGGGAAATCCCTGGGTTGGTCTAGGTGCTGTGCTAGAGGGTGTTTTGATGCATTTAGATCAAGTGGTGGTGCTGTGGTTGGGTAGATTGGATGAAAACTAGAGGTTGCATAGCTCTCTGTTTCGGGTAGATTGGGCACACGACCTAGGGTTTAAGTTTTCGTAATTTTAGAATTGGATTTTGGTCGGCCGCCTGTTGAGAAAGTTGTAGGTAACTTCAATACCTTTAATTGGACACCAATAACGTCCAATTCCGCCTAGCCATTTGAAAGTTATGATCATTTTACCGAACGTGTTCAAATCTGTGACGTAATTGGGACAGAACGTAATGTTTTGTAGATTAGACAATTTTAGAGTATGAATCATCTTTTCCCAATACTTAGAAAAAGCTAGGAAATTTCCTAAGCTTCGCGATGATGAACTCGTTTAATCAATTCAGAGTCCTAGAACTAAAGTTTTGCTAGATTGAAGCCTACTGTCCCGACGAGACAGATTCTCTGTTTTTCGGTTTTGGGAGTAGTTTGTGAAGTCGGGGTAGACGAGCATTTGCATACTATTGTGGGGGCACGTTTTGAGTGTGTGGTATGTTTGTGCAGGTGGTGTGACCCCGGGAGTGCCCTCATCCTCTCACCAATCCGTCGCCCGCGGTTAAGGCAAGTGTATTGGAATGGGTAGCGTGTTGTTTGTTGCTAGACTTGATTAGATGCAAATGGATTACATGATATGATACCTTGCCATGTTTAGTGCTTGCCCATGATATGACTAAAATGGTTTATGATGATGCTATGCAATGATTAATTGTTTATGTTTATGGCATAATTGCATACATAGCATGTAAACTGGCCCGATCGATGAGAAAGTCATAACTAGTCTGGTAAGGTCGATGAGAAAGTTATGACTAATCCGGAGTGCCATTGTGTAAGACCTACCTCATGATTCCATCCACCGTGGTGAATGGAAACGAGGAGTAGGCACCCTCCATCTTCGGGATGGAAGGGGGAAGAGGGTGCACGCCGACGGGTGTGCACTCGGCAATACCGGTTTGTGCTTCGAGGAGACATGTGCATTGCATCGCATTGCATACTTAATGATGATGATGACATGAGTACAATGAGATTGAGACATGAATATGAAGTTGTATATGAAATTATGACTAAATCATGATGTTGAGCTTGGAATGTAGTGATGTTAATATTGAATTGTTCTTTATGGTCCATTACAATATACTTGCTGAGTGATGAACTCACGCTTGTGTTTTATGTTGTTCTTAGGTACCATGATACCGGCATGTGGGAAGGGGCATTAGCTACACATCTTCACGTAGCTCCACACCTATAGGCAGATTTATCAACTTGAGTCGTGATGATATTATTAATGCCATGAAACTCGGTGTATGGTTTAAATTGTGTGCTTGTGTTCCTTATTTGCTTCGCTATAGTTTATGGAGTGGTTGGACTTGGTATTAATGACTTATGTTGATGCTATATCCATTTATATTGGTGCTTTAGATGTCTCATGTTATGATATGTCTTGCCATGTTATTGCTATTGCTTCAATTCATGATAAAACAAAGGAGATGCTGCCGAAATTTTCGGTTTTAGTATTTGTGCCTTTGCTGTAATTTATCTTAAATTGTGGTAAATAGATGTTGTTTAGTCTTTGTTTGGTGAGATTCAGGCATAATAGATGCCGGGGTGTTACAGGGCCATAAAAGTCTTAAGTACATTTTCACCCAATCAGACCTGGATATGAGGTAGAGGAGATGGTTGGAATTGATCAAGGATTACAATGTCGGAATCCATTACCATCCCGGTAAGGCCAACGTGGTAGCCGATGCCTTGAGTCGGAAGAGCCACACCGTCAGCATGTTTGTGGATGAAAGTAAGGTTGAGTTATGCAAAGAGTTTCAGAAGATGCAACTTTAAGTAGTACCAGAAGGATTTTTAGCCGCTTTGGAAGTAAAGCCCACCCTTGAGGACCATATCCGAGAAGGACAGAAGGATGATGACAAGATTCTGAGGATCAAGTATAAGATGGATGAAGGCAAGGCAAAGGACTTCACACTGGATGAGCAAGGCACGATGTGGATTAAGGATCGTATATGTGTGCCAAACAAGAAGGAACTGAAGAAGTTGATTCTGGAAGAGGCTCATGACTCCAAGTATTCTATTCACCCGGGGAGTGCCAAGATGTATCAAGATCTGAAGGAAAGATTCTGGTGACCAAGCATGAAGCATGAAGTTGCCAAGCATGTTGCATTGTGCAATATATGCCAGAGAGTCAAGGCAATGCATCAGAGGCTAGTAGGATTGCTACAACCGTTGAAGATACCTTAGTGGAAGTGGGGGGAAATAGGTATGGACTTCATCACTGGTTTGCCCAGGATTCAGGGTGGATATGATTCCATATGGGTTATAGTGGACCGATTGACAAAGGTTGCTCATTTCATCCCCGTGAAGACAACCTACTCAGGAGATAAATTGGCAGAGTTGTACATGTCAAGGATTGTCTGCTTTCATGGACTGCCAAAGAAAATTGTGTCGGACAGAGGTACTCAATTTACCTCAAGATTCTGCAATAAGTTGCACGAAGCTATGGGAACCCGTCTGAACTTCAGTACAGCTTACCATCCGCAGACGGATGGATAGACATAGAGTGTAAATAAGATTTTGGAGGACATGTTGAGAGCTTGTGCATTAGTGTATGCTACTTCATGGGACAAGTGTTTACCGTATGCCGAGTTTAGCTACAATAATAGTTATCAGGAAAATCTGCAGATGTCACCATTTGAGGCATTGTATGGTCAACCCTATCGAACTCCATTGAATTGGAATGAGACAGGTCAGCGTCACGTCTTCGGACCAGACATTCTTCAGGAAGACGAAGAGCAGATCGCCATGATCGAGAAAGATTGAAGATAGCCCAGTCAAGACAAAAGAGTTACGCCTATAACTATCGCCGAGACTTGAGCTTTGAACTAGAAGATTTCGTATATCTTAGAGTTACACCTCTCAAGGGAGTTAAGAGGTTTCATACCAAAGGGAAGCTTGCGCCAAGATATGTTGGTCCGTTCAAGATCCTAAGTCGCAGAGGAGAGGTTGCTTATCAACTGGAGTTGCCGTAGTCTTTAGCGGGAGTACATGATGTGTTCCATGTGTCACAATTAAAGAATTGTCTAAGAGTGCCAGAGGAACATACGCTTTTGGAGGCGATCGAGTTACATTAAGATTTGACTTATATGGAGCACCCGGTGAAGATTTTGGACACAATGGATCAAGAGAAGAGAAAGAGGTCAACTCGATTCTGCAGAGTCCATTGAAGCAGTGATTCAGAAAGTGAAGCGACTTGGGAGCGCGAAGAGGATTTAAGAAAAGAGTTTCCGAACCTATTTCTTAGTCAGCCCTGAATCTCAGGGTCGAGTGCGACACTACGGAAGGTCGAAACTTTATAAAATATGAAATCGGAGGTTGAAACTTTACGTTATGAAGTTTAGTCGCATTTCCGGGCCGATTTCGGGAGCTTGGGCCTCTCCGGGGGAGTTCGGACCCAAGGGGGAAGAGTCGTGGGCCTTGGTGGGAGGAGTTTTGGGCCCATGAGGGAGTGGAGGCAGAAATTCCTGCCTTGGGGGTGCCCTCCCCATGCCCTTGTGCATCCCCCACCTAGCCCTAGCCGCCCCTCTCCTTCCCCCCTCTCGTTTGGAGCACCGCCCCCTCCCTTCTTTCCCCATTGTGCGCCACCACCTGCCCCTCTCCTCTCCACCTCCCTAGCCATCCTAGGGGAGCTCCTCACCCCTCCATCCAGTTGTCCTCTCCATTGGGAAGCTTCGCGATGAGGAGATCCGGCAGATTCGGAGCGAGGAAGGAGATCGGGAGAACCGGGAGGAGATTCGTTGCCGTTCGTTGGTTCATCATTCATCGGGCGAAGGTATCGATAGGGGAATCCTTGGGGATGGTCTAGGTGCTGTGCTAGAGGGTATTTTGATGCTTTTAGATCAAGAGGTGGTGCTGTGATTGGGTAGATTGGATGAAAACTAGAGTTTGCCACGTTCTCTGTTTCGAGCAGATTGTGCAGTCGACCTAGGGTTTGAGTTTTTGCGATTTTAGATTCGGAATTTGGTCGGCCGCCTGTTGAGAACGTTGTAGGTAACTTCAATACCTTTAATTGGACACCAAGAACGTCCAATTCCGCCTAGCCATTTGAAAGTTATGGTTGTTTTACCGAGCGTATTCAAATCTGTGACGTAATTGGGACAGAATGTAGTGTTTTGTAGATTAAACAATTTTATATGCCGAATCAGCTTTTCCCAATAATTAGAAAAATCTAGGAAATTTTTCTAAGCTTTACGATGATGTACTCGTTTAATCGATTTAGAGTCCTAGAAATAAAGTTATGCTAGATTGAACCCTGCTGCCCCGGAGGGATAGATTCTCTGTTTTTTGGTTTTAGCATTTACACCTTTGCTGTAATTTATCTTTATTTGTGATATTTAGATGTTGTTTAGTCTATGTTTGGTAGCATTCGGGCATACTAGATGCCGGGGTGTTACAGTTGGTATCAGAGCGGGCTGTAGGTCCTTGGAACATGTATTCTAGTGAAATACCATAGGGTCAACTAAAATTTTCATGTGGAATAACCTAGAAACATGGCTTAGGTTGTACTTAAAATTTTGTCTTAGGATAGCAACATTAAAACTTGTGTAAGTGGAATAACTAATTTAAAATTTTACACACATGGATGCACATTAGGAAAGGGTATGCGTATCGTTGCTTTACGCTTAAATGTTATATTTAAGCCTTGATGTTGAATGCTTTATGTGATAATGTATGTTGCTACGTTATTGAGAGAATTGATTGGATTGTTCTTGTTATTGTGATAAAGTGGGGTTGTGGTGCCGAAGGGTTTCGGTCACCTCTTTTGTTCATAGTAAGGGTGTGGTTTGATAGTGTGGCCAGTTAACGCCATCACCGAAGAATTGTTAACCCCTGTAAGAGAAGAGTGCTTACCCTTTCTGTCGTAGATCAGGTAGTTGACTGGAGTCAAATAGAAGAGATTGATGGTGGATTCCTTCGGATGTTCTTTATCGTTCTAACGATCGGTGAGGTTGGTTTTCTTGGTTTTAGTTGATTGAAATCATAAGAAAAGTGTGTGGGCATTGGATTCTCGCGGATTGTTCCGTATGCGGTGTGTGGTTTTGTCTTCCTTGGTTGAAGACTTAGAAGAAGAGTCTAGTATTGTGCTTCTTTTGGTCGCCTTTCCAGCTTTGATGCTTAGTTTGTTGATTGCTTTATGGGGAGAAGCATTCAATTTATTCCTGTGTTTGTCTTTCTCTGAGGTCAAAAGAGTTATTTACGGCGTTATGCCAGACCTGGTTGTCAGGGCTGAAGTTCTATGGCTTTGTAGGAGTAAGTGGGGTTTGATTTCGTCATTTTACTGGTTTGAGAAATCATCTTTGAAAACCCTTCTTGTTTCGTGAAAGTTTGGGGTTTGGTGTTAATTAACACCTTATAAGGTTTTATTTGAAAAGGATTACTTGATCGCTTGGTTCCCTTTTAAGAAAATTGTCTTTCAACCATTTTCCTCTGATTGAAAAGTGTTTTGGAGAATTTTCTTTTGCATGACCAAGTTGGGTCTGTCTCAATGCAATTTTGAGAGTCAAGTTTCCTTGTGAATTTGGGTTGAGTTTTAAAAATAAAATGTTGCAAACAAAGTAAGTAGTCTTTGACTGAAATCGTTTGTCACTAGTGAGAATTGTTGTTTAACATGTTATGTAGTATGTACCAATGTGGTTTATGGAATGATGTATTGTTAAGTTAATTTGTGAGTTGAAATAATTCAATGCGGTTGTTATCTTTAGCTTGAGAATAAATAGGCTACTAGTGTTGTAGAGTACTCTATAGCAAGAATGATTAAATGTGTTAATGTATATGTTTAGAATCAGTCGCTTTTCTTTAAAAATGCTTATGACCCTCGATACTGGTTAAAGTTTTAAGCCTTGATGCATAGTGGGAACATTAAGATGATGTAAACTACTATTACTATTAAAGATGTTCTAACTTAATGTGTTAGTAGAGAAATTTAATCTTGCTGGCTTGTGACCCTAACTTGGAGGTTGATTAGAGTTGCTATTGATGTTGTTATTGCAAACTATTAGCATAATTGGAAGTACGCAGTGGTGTTCCTGAAATGCTAGTATTGGTGTCAAATGGAAAGATGTAGGTTTTGTGGTGTGACGATATTTTAAGAGCATTGTGATGGTCTGACTTATTAAATCTATTTTAATAGTTGGAGAATGTTGTGTAATGGCAATTTTGTTATAACCTATGTATAGAGTAATTAAAAGCAATGTTAAGGTTTGATGATTATGCCGTTTATCGATAATGATGACTTAGAAGTGGTGTTAATTGTTTAGATTAATCGTTGAAGAACCATCATTAAAATGAAGGACATTGTAACATGCTGTGATAGAGTGAACCTTGGATAGTTGATATGATGTAGGACTCTATCCTTATTGAGTGTATACCTCAGACACCTACTTATGAATTTTGTTTTATGAAGATAACATTTATGTGTTGTAGTCATTTGTTAATTGAAAAAAAAAGTTTCGATTGTTGAGATGTTGATGTATGGATGGTATAAAATTGATAGGTTGATCATGCTTAAGTATCTGTTGAAGTACTATGTTTGAAATATAGAATATGTTGTTATATGAGGTGTTGGTCTGTGGGGGTCACGATGAGGTAGTTTTGGTTGAATGCCTTCGGTCAAGGTATTCCTTGTGTTGTGTTTCCGAGTTTCCCTAAAACCCGTAGCTATTGGTGCCAATCTTTGGTTTTGGCTATTTTGTTTAATTTGTGCTATGAGTATGGATTTACACCCAAAAGTTTTTGAGTGGATCACTCTCCTTCACGTTCACACGGAATGATCTTTGGAATAAATTTTAAAAGGAAGCCGATGGACATAGTGGGCTGTGTTGGAAATTCTTGAAATTTAATTTGTAACTCTATTTGACTAGAGCTGGACTTATTTGGAAAGTTTGTGTGGTGTTTGCGAGTGTTTCAAAAGGTGGATTTTATGAATGGTTCATAAGTGATTTTGTTAGTGAAGTGTTCCCTTTTGAAATGAGTTCTCTTTTTTCTTTGAGAAAAATTTGTGGTGGTTGTGTGTGCAGATGTTTGACTTTGGAGTTGATGTTCTGTTCCAAAATGTTGATTTTGGTTAGAACGCGAGGTTTTGCAAGGTTAGCTTTAAATGGATGGTAGGTTTTGACACGACGTGGTGTTTTGCTGTTAACGATGTTGCCATCATAGTTATATGGTTTAGCGCAATCATCGGTGTTATTGGTGTTCATTCATGTGATACCGAGGAAGAAGTCTTTTGATGAATGACTTTTCGGTATTGTTGTTACATGATGAATGAATGGTGAAAAGGAAGCATGACATCGTTTATAGATGTTTAATGATAAAAGAGCCGATGAGCTAGGACGGTGAGAAAGTCATATATGGATATATGACCAATCCGGAGTGCTCTTGAAAAAGTTTGTATTCATGTCATAAATCGAGATTTCCATTTCATTCTGGTATGAAAAGAAACAATGAAGAATTTCTGGTATGTTGGTTGTGGTGTATGAGATTTGTGTTTCCTTTGCATCTTGGCATAGGAAATTAAAATGAGTACTCTTTGGTTGCTGCTGAATTCTTTCCAAAGTGGTTTTTAGCGCTTTGGGGGTTCGAGTTGTTGTATGCGGATCAATTTGGGTTCATGGTTTATGGTTGAGCTTACTGACTGATTGTACCCTGTGTTCTGATCCTTTGGGTGGAAGGTTGTGAGGGCGAGACTTTCTAAGAAAGTGCGATCTAGTGTGGAATGGCAAAGACCTAGGATATTAAGCATTGCTAGTGGTTGATCGTAACTAGTTTGGAAGTGAAGAGTAAAGGAAGGTTGGGTTTGGCCCAATCCAAACTTTCCTGGATAATTGTTTTGTTGATGCGTCCCTCGGTAGTGTTGATTAAATTATTAGTTGACCACTTGGTGGTTGCTAGTAATTGCTTCTCCTTTTTGATGTGTATTGGATTTTTTTTGTCGTTGGGCAATGAACGAGTTGGGTCAACCGAAGTGGATTGTTTGGTTGATATTGTTTTGGCGGGTTCTATGAACCCGAGTCTTAAAGCAGGCTTTTCCTTTCGGTGGTAGTGGTGGGTTTTGGTCTTTTTGCAAAAGATCAATCTTTTTCAAAGGTTTTTTTAACCCCGATGGTTCAAGCAATTAGTAAACTTAGAGCGTTGTGTCTCACTCGGTTTGTGTCGTCTTGAATACGACGAACCACAGTTGACAGGTTGAGACGTGAATCATTTTTTGTGCATGGGAGCGGAAGATGGATCTAGAAGATGGTACCGTGTCCTTCTGGAGAGTGGCTTTGGTTAAAGGGATTGGGCACTTTAGTGCCAAGGAATGCATGGAATGAGGAGTGTGAGACCATTTTATTTCGTGGTCTATTTGGGATTTTATCCTATTGCTTGGTTCATACCGAGGCCTTGTATGAGTGCTTTGTGTTCCAATGTTGAGTAAAGTTCTTGCAAATTTTGATTGTGAGTTATCGTTAGAGCCGTTAGTCTTTGAGCCTCAGAACCTCACGTTTGAGTCCCGTCCTGTGAAAATTCTGGGTAATTCGGAGCGAGTGTTAAGGATCAGGACGCTCAAGTTTGTTAAAGTCCTCTGGTCGCATCAAACTAAGAGGGAAGCGACTTGGGAGCTGGAGTCTCGCATGCATGAGAGATACCCCGAGCTTTTTACCTCAGGTGTGAGATGTAAAACCTAGCTATCTTTTGTTTTGCTGGGTTGCGTAGTGGTGTGTCTTGGATTCGAGGTCGAATCCTGTTGAAGGGGGGAGAATGTGACACTACGGAAGGTCGAAACTTTATAAAATATGAAATCGGAGGTTGAAACTTTATGTTATGAAGTTTAGTCGCGTTTTCGGGCCGATTTCGGGAGTTTGGGCCTCTCCGGGGGAGTTCGGGCCCAAGGGGGAAGAGTCGTGGGCCTTGGTGGGAGGAGTTTTGGGCCCATGAGGGACGGGGAAGCAGAATTTCCTGCCTTGGGGGTGCCCTCCCCCTGCCCTTCTGCGCCCCCACCTAGCCATAGCCGCCCCTCTCCTTCCCCCCTCTCGTTTGGGGCGCCGCCCCCTCCCTCCTTTCCCCCTTGTGCGCCACCACCTCCCCCTCTCCTCTCCACCTCCCTAGCCATCCTAGGGGAGCTCCTCACCCCTCCATCCTGCTGTCCTCTCCATTGGGAAGCTCCGCGATGAGGAGATCCGGCGGATTCGGAGCGAGGAAGGAGATCGGGAGAACTGGGAGGAGATTCATAGCCGTTCGTTGGTTCATCGTTCATTGGACGAAGGTATGAATAGGGGAATCCTTGGGGATGGTCTAGGTGCTGTGCTAGAGGGTATTTTGATGCTTTTAGATCAAGAGGTGGTGCTGTGATTGGGTAGATTGGATGAAAACTAGAGTTTGCCATGTTCTCTGTTTCGGGCAGATTGTGCAATCGACCTAGGGTTTGAGGTTTCGCGATTTTAGATTCGGAATTTGGTCGGCCACCTATTGAGAAAGTTGTAGGTAACTTCAATACCTTTAATTGGACACCAAGAACGTCCAATTCTGCCTAGCCGTTTGAATGTTATGGTCGTTTTACCGAGCGTGTTCAAATCTGTGACGTAATTGGGACAGAACGTATTTTTTTGTAGATTAAACAATTTTAGAAGCCGAATAAAGTTTTTCCAATACTTAGAAAAGGCTAGGAAATTTCCTAAGCTTCGCGATGATGTACTCGTTTAATCGATTCGGAGTCCTAGAACTAAAGTTACGCTAGATTGAAGCCTGCTGTCCCAGAGGGATAGATTCTTTGTTTTTTGGTTTTAGCATTTACACCTTTGCTGTAATTTATCTTTATTTGTGATATTTGGATGTTGTTTAGTCTATGTTTGGTAGCATTCGGACATACTAGATGCCGGGGTGTTACATCGAGATTCCGTTATGGGGGCGAGGTTTATAGCACCCCAATTTTTGCTTTTCATGTATTTAAATGGTATTTTACACTTTTGAGAATTTTTGGGATTTATTTGGATTTAATTTGAATTAAGTATTTTATCTTCTTATTTAAATATTTAAAAGTTTTAAATAAAGTTTTTTTGGAAATATTTTATTTCAAGTCCAAAATGTCTCAAAATATTTTCCAGAAATTTTCTGGAATTTTTCCAAGTATTTTGCTATTTTTGCCGAATTAAATGAATTTCTAGAATTATTTTTAAATATTAAAACGCTAGAAACCGTAGCAAGTTAGTACTGTTCAACCGACCAAGTCGGAATCGTGTCCGACTCGTGCCCGACCGAACCGGACCCAAACCCTAACCGCGTGACCATTGGATCTTGATCCAACGGCTAGGATTGAGCCACGTCACCTCTCCGTGTCACCGCCGGATTCCACCACCGCGTGCGGGTGGGCCTCATTTTCTACGAATTTCACGAACGTCGAGGGGGCTATTTAATGCGCCACCACTCGTGTCGTGTTCTCTATTTCTGTGCGCACCCGTTGCCCTAGGTCATCGAGCTCCAGCCGCCGTAGCCTCGCCGCAATCGCTCGTCGAAGTTGTGCTAGGGTTCCGCCACGGTTTTTGCCGTTTTCCACCGCCGTCTGCCGTCCTCCGCCGCGTAGGTGCCCAGATCCGAGACCATCGCATCGAGACACATCTGGGTGTACCATCCTCTTCGCCATAATCGCGCCCAAGCGTCGTCCCCATGTTCGTCGTCCTTAGCTCCGGTAGCCGCAAGCCACCGCGAAGCCATCACCGCCATTGAGCTCTGTCAACCGTCCGATCAAGATCCTATCGCCTCGGTGAGTCCACGTCACCCTAATCCCCGTATAGTTTAGATGCAATCTGGACCATTGGATGCAGATCCAATGCATCAGATTAGGCCACGTAAGCTCGATAAGTTCGGACCGGCCCGATCCTAGTTTGATCGTGATCGTAAGATCTAAATTGAACGGTTCAGATTGAATAGCACGTCGCAGCTAGCAAAATAGCACGCCATAGCACATTTGTTTTGACCTTCGGATCAAGATCGTACAGTTAGATTGAATCGCGTAGTTTTGTTATTTCACTAGATTAGATCTATTACCAACCGTTGGATCTAGAATTGGACGACCTAGATTGGTCCACGTCACAAATAGCATGTTGCGCGTGGAAGGTTAGCACGCTGTAGCACGTTCATTCTTGATCGTCGGATTTAGATCGAATGGCTCAGATTGTGCCACGTATGCCTGTTAAGTTCGGACCGCTCCGATCTAGCATTCAGTACGGACCGGTCCGATCTCAATTAGATCTGGACCGTTGGATTTTGAATCAACGGTTTAGATGGAATAGCACGCCCGTGCTTACGTGATGTTAGCGATGACATCATGGTCCACTTGTTAGCGACACATTATTTTTAGAAAAATATATTTTTATTTTTCTCGTTTCGTTGCTGACGTCATGCTGATGTCATAATCTAGATTTTTCAATAGAAAAATAAATGAGATAATTCAATTTATTCTTTTAATTGATTTTTCAAACTTTAAATGCTTATAACTTTTGCGTTTTAACTCTGATTTGAGTGATTCCAATTTCTAAAATTTTGTAAAATCAAGCTATATTTGATTCTGAATTTTATTTTATTTTTGGACTTGAGTTGTTCTCTGTTTTAGTTATTTATTGCTATTTTCATCCGTTACGCGTAGACATTGAAGTGCCCGAACGCTTCGACGGTGAAGTTTTGACCCAGGAGCCAACTCAAGACCAGGAACCAGTACTCTTTGAAGGCACGTTGTGCTTTGACCATGTTGATCCCATTTTCGATGTCGGGACCCGGATTTATAAATCCGAAACCCTCTATGTTTAATGCACTAGTCTAGGATCACGCTAGTGAATACAGTGGCAACAAAATTGACATATCATTCTATTCATCGAATTAACTATGAAAGTAGCAAATAGTAACAACGGACCATATGGTCAAGTTTACATAACTGTTACTTAAGGGCTTAAGAAACAAATAAAACTCTTGCAGCGGGAAATAAAATAACTAGGCCATACGACATGCCACAGGCAATCGTCTTGGGAGCGCCATCCTAGCTCACGTAGTCTTCATAAAACTCCTCCTTATAGAACTCAGTATTTCCCTGTTCTCCCTCAGCAACTGATCAACAAAGGCATAAAGCCGTGAGTACAAAAAGTACTCAGCAAGCCATAGGGAATGATGCAAATAATGTATGGCTTGACAAAGGATAATCATATGGTTATTTTGCAGAAAGCATAACTTGAATTGTAAATACAATAAATAGATTCAAAGCATAGTTGACAAAGGATAATATTAACTGGTAAATCAATGGTAAACAACAACACAAGATTGGTGAGGCATCACCCATCACCAACTAAGTCATCATCAACCACTGAACTCAACAATATTAATAATTTGACATAAAAAACAATAGTGAACTTCCTGTTCACTTCCAACAATACCATCCTTGAACATTTTCTAAGCACACTATACCCTGTGTGAAATTCCCAAGTATGTCCATGACCGCGGACACAGCTATTTGAATAGATTGACACACACTCTGCAGAGGTTGTACAGCTTTACCCACAAGACATGATCATCTCTTTAGTGCCACGCAATTAACACACTTTCTTTTGGTGTGCGGCAGAGAGATCACGACAAGGCCTTTATAATGCTCTGTATAAACCCAGTACTGCCCGTCTATCCTGGAACCCACAAAACCACAACAATACACAAATTTAGACATTGCAAATTAATCAGCCAGGTCTGTCACCAGTCATGTGGTTGTATGGTTAGGCCCAGTTAATGGCACACAAGATTAAGTCCTTAATTATACTCAGGCAAGACAACCACATCCCAAATGTGCTAACAGCACCCCCTTTACTGCACGATCACTTGCCCGAGTGAAAATAATTTTGTATAACCATTACCAATGACACACCCCGCCATGGTACAACAGTGGCTACCCGCCACGATTCCATATCTCATTAAGTCAATATTATTAATTCATCATGTGACATGAACCCATCGTACAACTAAGCATGTCTAAGCATAATTGCGATAACCCAATGTTGGTACTACAATTATATCCAACTAGTAAATGATCCAACCTAGGGTGACAATGTATACATGGCATTTCAATGATTCAAGGTGTCATAATGGCAATCAGGTATTTAACTATTCCCGTAAATAATACTTGTAAAAAAATAGCATGCATTTGTATGAAACAAAAATACTTTTGGAAACATAGGTCCAAAATGGTCAAGGACTATGACTTGCCTTCACCAGCAGCTAAGGTATCGAAGACTTGATGCTCAACGATGGCGTCGGCGGCTTCGATGGATTCTTCGGCTACGCGGAAAACGAGACACAAATAAATAACCAAAAATAAAATAAAATATAAAAAATATAAAATTAGTACTGGCATTTAGGAATTTGAATCACTCGATTCGGAGTTACGACGGAAGAGAACGAGCGTTTCGAAGTTGAATTGGATAGGAAATTCACAAAAAATGGAAGGAAATTCACTCGATTCGGAGTTACGACGGAATAGAACGAGCTACAATGATTTTGTCGTAGCTAAAATGCTCATGGCCTCCAGAACCGAACGCACTGATGAACTAGGGTTTGAACAAAAGGAACTTTGCAATGGAAGCGATGGCGGGATTGGAGAAGGTAATTACCGGAAAGGTTTTGACGATGCGAATCCAATGGTGGTGTCGGATTTTAGAGAGGATCACCGGATTGGGAGTAATCAAGGTCGTAAATGTGACATCATGGAAAGTGACATTATGGAATGTGACTTTATAGAATGTGGCATTACGGTATGAGTTATTTGATGTTTTTTTTGGCCCTTCAGGGTGTTTGGGCTTCTCCGGGGGAATTGTGGGCCTTGGGGGTTTGGTTTGGGCCTAAGTGGGCTGGTTTGGGCCCAAGAGGGGGGTGCTTGGGCAGCAAAACCTAGCCTCCCCACCCCTTGGGCGCCACCCCCCCTTCCCCCACTTCCTCCCCCTCCTAGCCGCCATCCCGTTTGCCCCCTTCCTCCCTTGCGCCTCCCCCCTTTGCCCCCTTCCTCCCTTGCGCCTCCCCTCCACCTCCTAGCCGGCCCTAGCTAGGAACCACCCTCTCCTTGCTACCACTCCCTCCCACTGGCATTGATCTCTCCATTGGGAAGCTCTACGACGAGAGGATCCGACGGGATTAGCGCGTGGAAGGAGATCGGGCGACCGGGAGGAGTTTTCGTCGGTTCATCGTTCGTCGGGCTAAGGTGGTGTGACCCCGGGAGTGCCCTCAACATATCGCCAATCCGTCGCCCAAGGTTGAAGGCAAGTGTATTGGGATGGTTGTGTCCATGTGCTATGTTGAATTGCCATGTTGGATTCTTGCATGTTATATGATGGATAGATGTTGAGTTGCTATGTTTGATTCTTGCATGTTATAAGATGATAGATGTTGGATTGTCATGTTTGACTTGGGGCAAGTGCATCGATTGTTGTGTTTCAGAATGATAATTGAGTGCCGTGTTAACTTACTCTATAAATTGCTATTGCATGATTTGCTATGTTGGCATCACTAGTATGTGTAGGATATGTGAGTATCCATGAAAGAAGGGAAAAAAGGCATGTGAATGGCTCTATTGTTATGAATGTGACCATGATATTGCATAAGATGAATATGATGAGTTTATATGCAAGTTATTCATGTTTATGGCATTTATGCATTCATGGCATGAGGACTGGCCAGGACGGTGAGAAAGTCATAACTATCCGGTGAGGTCGGTGAGAAAGTTATAACTAATCCGGAGCGCCATTGAGAAAGACCTACCTCGTGATTCCATCCACAGCTGTGAATGGAAGCGATGAGTAGGCACCCTCCACGGGATGGAAGGGAAAAGGGGGTGCACACCGACGGGTGTGCACTCGACAACACCGGTATGTGCTAAACAAAGAGACATGGTGCATTGCATTGCATTGCATGACTGAGAATGTGAATGAGGAAGCATATGAGAATGTGAGTAAGTATATGAGATTGTGAACAAACAAGTCTTCAAGAATTATTTTCCATGATTGGTGATCGGTATGATGTATATATGTGAATTGTTATTGTTTGTTCCATTGCAATACACTTTGCTGAGTGATGAACTCATGCTTGTTGTTTAATGTTTTTTTAGGTACATTGAATGCGGCTTATGGGAAAGGGAGCTAGATACACGCCTTCACTTGGCATCACTCGAACAAACAATTCATACCATTCTATAGTTGTGATGGTTTACTTTACTAATCTAGACATGGAATATGTCGTATTGTTCGCTATTATTAATTGTTCACCCCTATTGGTTCATGAGACGCTTAAGCTTATATTCTTGGCATGAACTGTTGTTGAATACCGTTTTAGATGTCCTCTATCATGCTATCATCTTATGTTGATATTGTTGTTGCTTCAAATCATGGAAAAACAAAGGTTATGCTGCTGAATTTTCGGTTAAGCATTTAGCATAGTTGCTGTAATTTAATGTAAAATACGTGATTTGGGTGTTGCTAGTATCGGTTGTGGTGACATTCACGGCATAATAGGTGCCGGGGTGTTACAGCAAACTCTTCGGTTGATGATGAACAAATGCAAAATTCGTCGGAACGAAGACGAGGGAGCTCAAGAGGAGTAGAGGGACAGGTTGGCGACGAGAAGAGGCACCAAAGCCCCCTTTTTATAGGACAAGAGGAGGACCGGAGTGGGTGTATTCATGGAAGAAACGGAAAGATGTTTGCGTGGAATTTAATTGCAATTCATGAAGGATTTCATTGAGTAATTAATATTGGAACGTTACAAATGCGACGAGGATTACGAATATTATTTTTCTGGAATTTTTGGTGCACTAATCGGAAGGGATTCAAAGCTTTTGTTGTGCTACAATGGTGGAGAGAGAGAGGAGATCGTTCTTTGTGGGCTTGGCTGGAGGTTGGAGACGCATGAATAGTGCCAAGCTGGCAGGTGGACCCCATGAATAGTGAAGAAACTATGGCGCGAGAGATAAAATAGCAAAGAGGTCCTAAAAATCCTAGAAAAATTCTCAAAAATATTAGTGAATAAATGAAACCAAATAAAATTGGTTTCATTGTTTTTGGATGAATTTTGGAATTTGAATGATACCGGAATGAATAAATTAAATTTGAATAGTGTTTCGAGGAAGGGCACGAAAGATAAAATAGCAAAGAGACTCTATAAATCTTGAAAAAATTCCCAAACATATTATAGAATATTTGGAACCTAATGCAATAGGTTTCAGGATTTTTTGGAGGATTTAGGAATTTGGAAGAATTTTCAAATGAGATTTGGAATTTGAATTTTGACTTTTCGGATGATAATGGAATAAGTTCCATTTTCAAATGAGAAGGAATGCTAGGATAATTAGAACTCCAATTAAAATGCAAAACTTTAAATTAATTAATTTAAATTATTTTTTTAGAAAACCAAAAATAGGGATGTTACATTCAAGAATTATGTTGATTCAAATTATTGCATGCTAGTTTAATTAGAAAAGCTTTTAAATAATCCTGGGATTAGTTAAATGCCTAGTTGTTGTATGCCACCTTGACATATATAATTGTATGCCATGAACCCCTTTGTCACCCTAGTTGTAGATAATTAGTTGGACATTAATAATTGCCAACATGGGTTAATTAGCACGTTTGTAGTATGCTTAGCCCTGCCACGTGTTGTGACATGATTTTGAGTACCAAATATTAATGTTGACTTAATGAGATATGGAACCTATTTTTGGAGAAGTCTCATGTGTTTTTGATGATGTTGATGGCACGTGGTGCATGGTAATCAACTGAGGTGTTTAACTGCTTTCGACCGGGGCAAGTGGCAAGATTGATCTGGTGGGCCATGGTGGGCACCGGGAAAGTTTTTTTGGTAATTCGGGTAGTCTTGCGTTGGTCACCCTAAGGACTTAACCTTTCAAGCCTTTGAACTGAGTCAAGCATGCAACCACAAGCCTGGAATGCGATGGACCTAGTGGAGTAGGTTGCTAATAACTTGCATGTGATACCTCAGGGTGTCAACTATACCATTTGTGTAATTGTAGGGGGAGCGTACTAGGTGCTGCGGTATGGTACCCATCTAACGGTATGTCGGTCCCATACTTCGCCTCTGCTGAGGGAAGGGATGGTGTATGGCAACCGGAGAGGTTCACTTGTATAGTTTGAGGTTTCCGAAAGACTTTGTTACGGGCACTCGCCTTTGTGGTGTTTGACTGTATCTTGTGGGTAAAGTGCATAACCTCTGCAGAGTGTAAAATCTATTCGAATAGCCGAGTCCACGGCATTGGACATTGCTCGGGGATTAGAGTCAAGGGTTAGACTTTCATGAAAATAACTTAGCTTTAGCATGTGAATTGCTTTACTTGCAATGATTGTGAAAGTTATTACCTTCACTATTCTTTTACTGCATTGCAATCTGTAACACTTCAATTTTTTGCTTTTCATGTATTTAAATGTTATTTTGCATTTTTGAGAATTTTTTGAATTTTCTGTAATTTATTTGGATTTAATTTGAATTTATTCCCTTTTGAAATAATTAAAGAATCAAAGGTTAGAAATAAAATTTTGTTGGAAATATTTTAATTGAGTCCAAAATGTCTCAGTATTTTCCACAATTTTTTTGATTATTTTGCTATTTTTCTTGAATTATTTGAATTTCTAGAAATTATTTTAATTATTTAATCACTGGAAAATAACCGAGTGGGTTTTACTGTTCATCCGACCCGGTCGGACCCTAGTCAGACTCGAGTCTAAATTGAACCAGACTCGAGCCCAACCGAACCCTAACCTCACGACCATCGGATCTTGATCCAACGGTCACGATTGGGCCACGTCGCCCAATCCGAATGCCCGTCGGATTCCGCCGCCGCCGCTGTGTGGGCCTCGGTTTCCGCGGATTTCATGGAAGCCGAGACCACTATTTAATGCGCCGCCACCCGTGTCGTGGTCTCCTCTTTTGTGCGCACCCGTAGCCCTAAGTCTCCGAGCTCAGGCCGCCGCCGTTCGCCTGCGAGAGCTCGCCGTAGTTGGATCTCTGCCCCGCCGCGGTTTTCCATCATTTGTCGTCGTTTCCGCCGTCCTCCGCTATGAACAAGGCCAGATCTGGAACCGTCGTGACGAGACGCGTCGGGGGGTACCATTCACCTCGCTGGAATTGCAACAAAATGCCGTCGGGCTCGTCATCGTCTTTGTCTCCGGCAACCCAGATCCGCCGTGGCCATCGCCGAACCAGCGAAACTTCTCCGCCGTTGGATCTTCATCGCACGGCTAGGTTTCGTCCACATCACCCGTGGGTATGTTCCACGTTTTAATTTTAGATCTGTTATCCGCCGTTGGATCTAGATCTGATGCTCTAGATTGAGCCACGTAGCCGTAAACTGCACCGTGCTAGGGTTGATCTCCGCCGTTAGATCTAGATCGTACGGTTAGGGTTAATCTGTGTTGTAGCGTTAGATGCCATCTCAGCCGTTCGATCAAGATCGAACGGTGAAGATTGAGCCACGCGTCGCACGCCGGGACGTACCACGTCGCCTCCATGACGCGGTGAAACCCAATCAGATCTCAGCCATCAGATTCAAATCGAACGGTCCAGATTGACCATGTTGTTTCCAAACGCGTGTGGTTAGATCTGATCTGGACCGTTGGATTCCTAACTAACGGCCCAGATCGTGCCACGTGCACGGGAGCCGAACCGGCGAGGTCCACGCGGGCGCGCCGTTGCCGCCGACGCCACGCTGCGTGACGCCAAGATGGGGCCCGCATGTCCCGCTCACCCACCGCGGCGGTGGCGTCACCCGTGACGTCACGCTGACGTCATGGCTGGGCCCTCGTGTCAGTTTGCTCGGTCGAACCGTGCTGACGTCATAATTCGATTTCTCAATAGAAAAATAATTCGGTGGAAATTCAATTTCCATGCTGACGTCATGCTGACGTCATAAATCGGGTTTTTCAATAGAAAAATAAATGAATTAATTCGGTTTATTCTTTTTTTTTTGAATTTTCAAACTTCAAGCGCTATAACTTTGCATTTTAACTCCGATTCGGGTGATTCCAATTTCTAAATTTTTATAAAATTGAGCTCTACATAATGGTGAATTTTATTTAATTTTTGGACATGAGTTTTCTTAGTTTATATGTATTTAATTAATTTTCCAAACTTTAAACGGGTATAACTTTTGTGTTTTAACTCCGATTTGGACGTTTTAAATTTCTAAAAATTTATAAAAATGTGCTCTCTCTGTTTATGAACTTCATTTGAATTTTTGGACATGTTTTGTCTACTGTTTAATTATTTATTGCGATTTGCACGCGTTACGAGTAGATGTTGAAGTGCCCGAAGGCTTCGAAGGTGAAGTTCTGACCAAGGAGCTAGCTCAAGACCAAGACCAAGTACTTTTTGAAGGCAAGTTATGCTTTGACCATTTTGATCCCACTTTTGAAATTAATTTAATTTAAACTATTGCATGCTAAGTTAATTAGAAAATGGTTTAAATTATTTCTGGAAATTAGATAAATGCCAAATTGCAGTATGACACCTTGACTATTTAATTATGTACCATCAACCCTTGTCACCCTAGTTGTGGAATATATGGTTGGACTTTAGTGAATTGCCAACATTGGGTATTTAGATCATTGTAGTATATTGCTTAGACCTACTACGTGCACATAACATGATTTTGGACAATCAAATGTTAATATTGACTTAATGAGATATTGAACCTGATTTGGAGAAGTATATGTGTTGTGATAATGATGGCACGTGGTGCATGGTAAATCAACTGGGTTTGATAAATAGATTTAGACCGGGGCAAGTGGCAAGAATGATCGGGTGGGCCAGGATTAGCACCGGGGAAGTCGTTTTGGTTCTTCGGGTAGTCTTGCCTTGGTCATCTTAAGGACTTAACCTTGCAAGCCTTTGATCTGAGTCAAACGTGCAACCACATGTCTGTAATGGGATGGACCTAGTTGAGTAAGTTATTAATAACTTACATGTGGTACTTCGTGGTGTCAACTACACCTTTTGTGTAGCTTGAAAGGGGAGCGTACCAGGGCTATGGCATGTTACCCGTCCAACTGCAACACCCCGGCATTTAATATGCCCGAATCCTACCAAACATAGACTAAGCAACCTCTAAATACCACAAATACAAGTAAATACAGCAAAGGCATGAATGCTAAAAACTCAAATTTCGGCAGCATCTCCTTTGTTTTAACATGAGTTGAAGGAACAACAATAGCATAGCAATAAACGGCAATATAAGGGCATCTAAAATAGCAATAATTAAATGCATGACAGCAATATAAGTCTAATTCCAAGCATTCAATGTCTCCATGAGCCAAACGAACAATAAGACTCTCATATCGCAAAACTAAACCATAAATCAATAAGCATCACACTTAATTTATTATCAAGACCCAATTGAATGACTGTGGGAACAAATGAGTGAAGCTACGTGTAGAAGTGCGACTATTTCCCTTCCCCGCATGCCGGTCTCATGGTACCTAAAACAACAAGAAAGCACAAGCGTGAGTTCAACACTCAGCAAGTATATTGCAATGGTACAAAAGAACAATTACATGGCTACAACAACTCACATCATGTCTATCATCTTATTCATGATCACATATCAATATCATCATCATCATGTATGCAATGCGATGCGATGCACATGTCTCCTGGAAACTCATACCAGTATGGTTGAATACACACCCGTTGGTGTGCACCCTCTCCCCCCTTCCATCCCGAAGATGGAGGGTGCCTACTCCTCGCTTCCATTCACCACGGTGGATGGAATCACGATGTAGGACTTAGTCAAGGCACTCCGGACTAGTCATAACTTTCTCACCGACCTTCCCGGACTAGTTATGACTCTCTCACCGACCCGGCCATGCATCATGCCATGTATGCAAACATGCCAACATCATAGATAACTTGTACATTAACACAGGGCATCATAACATAATAAACATATTCATCATATCAATGGCAAACATTAAAGCATGGCATGTGAACATATCATATATTCAATTTCAATCTCAACCAATCTAGCAAACTACAACCCGATACCCATTCCAATACACTTGCCTCAACCACGGGCGAGTGATTGGCGAGAAGTAAAGGGCACCCCCGGGGTCCCACCACCTGCACAAAGGCACCACACACTCAAAATCATGCCCACAAAATAATACGCAAACACTCTTCTACCCCGACTTCGCAAACTACTCGCACAATCCAAAAACAGAGGTTCTATCCCGCTGGGATAGCAGACTTGCAATGAGCATAACTCGGGTTCTAAGACCCCGAATCGATTAAACGAGTACATCCTCACGTAGCTTAGGAAATTTCCTAACTTTTTATAAGTATATGGAAAGACTGTTCGGAATCTAAAGTGGTTTAATCTACAGAATACCGTGATCTGTTCCAATCACATCATAGTTTTTAATACGTTCGGTAAAATGAGCATAACTTTCAAATGGCTGTGCGGAATTGGACGTTCTTTATATCCACTGAAAGGTATTGAAGTTACCTACAACTTCTTCAACAGTCGGACGACCAAATTCCGAATCTAAAATAGCGAAAAACCAAACCCTAGGTCGACTGCTCATGCTGCCCGAAACAGAGAATGTGGCAAACTCTAGTTTTCATCTAATCTACCAAATTACAGCACCACCAATTGATCTCAAAAAAATGATATTAACCCTTAGAACAGATCCTAGACCAACCCCAAGGATCCCTGTGGCCATACCTTCGCCCGACGAACGAAAACCCAACGGATCTCCTCCCGGTTCGCGCAATCTCCTTCCTCGCTCCAAATCCACCGGATCTCCTCGTCGCGGAGCGCTCCAACGGACGGGTCTTCGGGTTGGTGAGGTGGAGAACTCCCCTAGGGGCAGCAAGGTAGGTGGAGAGGTGGTGGTGGAGTGGTGGCGCAATGGGGAGAGGTGATGGGGGGCAGCTAGGAGGAGGGAGGTGTGGGGCGGCTAGGGGGGAGGCGCACAAGGGGCTGGGGGAGGCCCCCAACCAGGTCTCCTACTCCCAAATGGACTCAAATTCCTCCCCACCAAGGCCGACGACCCTTTCCCTTAGGCCCAAACTCCCCCGGAAAGGCCCAAACTCCCGGAATCGGCCCGGAAACGCAAATAAACCTCATACCGTATGGTTTCAACCTCCAATTCCACATCCCATAATGTTTTTGACCTCAACATTCACATTTTATAAGGTTACGACACTCCGTGGTGTCACATTCTCCCCCCCTTCAACAGGATTCGACCTCGAATCCAAGACACACCAATACGCAACCCAGCAAAACAAAAGATAGCTAGGTTTCACATCACATACCTGAGGCGAAAAGATCAGGATACTTCTCACGCATGCGAGACTCCAGCTCCCAAGTCGCTTCTTTCTCGGTCTGATGTGACCACAGGACTTTGACAAACTTGAGCGTCCTGTACTTCATCACTCGCTCCGAAGTCCCCAGGATTTGCACAGGACGGGACTCGAAGGTAAGGTCCTGCTCAAGCAATAATGGTTCCAACGGAACCACCAACTCCGGATCATGCAAGTATTTTCTCAGCATCGAAACATGGAACACATTATGCACACCTTGCATTGACTCCGGTAGCTCCAAACGATAGGCCAGCTTACCAACTCGGGCGATGATAGGAAATGGCCCAACATTCCTCGGACTGAGCTTTCCCTTGGTGCCAAATCGAATCACACCCTTAGTGGGAGATACTCGCAACAGTACGCTATCACCCACCACAAACTCCAAATCTCGCCTCCTCACATCAGCGTAGCTTTTCTGTCTGCTCTGCGCTGCAAGAAGGTTCTGCCGTACCTCCGCCATGCGATCAACAGTCTGCTGAACCCAATCCGATCCAAGAACTGATCTCTCGCCCACAGCATCCCAACAAAGCGGCGATTTGCACTTCCGGCCATACAGTACCTCATAAGGAGCAGCCAGAATGCTGGAATGATAGTTGTTATTATAAGCAAAATCTTCCAGAGGCAAATGATCTTCCCAGCTACCTTTCCAAGCCATCACACAGGCCCTGAGCATGTCCTCCAAAGTCTGAATGGTACGCTCAGACTGCCCATCCGTCTGAGGGTGGAAAGCGGTACTAAGGCGAAATGGGTAGTGCGGATAGGAATGAAATGCGCGGACTTGCTGAGACGGTCCACCACAACCCAAACAGCATCCTTCCCTCGTGGAGTACGAGGTAGGCCAACCACGAAATCCATGGAAATATCATCCCAAGGCCACACATGAATCTCCAATGGCTGCAACAAACCAGCGGGACGCTTATGCTCAGCCTTGATCTTCTAACAAATCCCACAAGACGCCACATACTTGGCAATATCCACTCTCATCCTTTTCCACCAGAAATTCTTTTTCAAATCCCTGTACATCTTGGTCTCCCAGGATGGACCGTGTACGGGGTGCGATGAGCCTCCTTCAGAATATCCTCTTTCACTTGGGATTTCTGAGGTACGCACAGACGACCCTGAAACCTCAAAGCTCCCGCATCATCAACGGTAAAGTCTCTAGACTTGCCATCCTCAAGGCGCTTCCTCACCTGCTGGAGCATACGATCATGCTGCTGTGCCTCCCGCACACGCTCGGGAATCGCTGACTCAAGAATCAATTGAGTTTCAGCTTTCACGGTCCCCGCAAAGCAGTAGGAGACTCCCAATCGCTCAAAATCAGCAACAAGACAATCAACGACGGGGGATATTGTCTTGCGACTGAGAGCGTCAGCCACCACATTTGCCTTACCCGGATGATACTGGATAGTGAGGTCATAATCCTTTATCAATTCCAGCCACCTCCTCTGCCTCAAGTTCAAATCTTTCTGAGTAAAGATGTACTTGAGGCTCTTGTGATCAGTGAAGATATCACAAGACTCACCATATAGATAGTGCCTCCATATCTTCAATGCAAACACCACAGCGGCTAGCTCAAGATCATGTGTGGGATAGTTCTGCTCATGCTTTTTCAGCTGCCTCGATGCATAAGCAATCACTTTGCCATCTTGCATGAGCACACAACCAAGACCCAGACGAGAAGCATCAGAATAAACAGTGAAGCACTTCCCAGGCTCAAGAAGGGTAAGAACAGGAGCAGTCACTCACTTCTCCTTCCAAGTGCAGAAACTGTGCTCGCACTCTGCAGTCCACTGGAATTTCATCCCCTTCTGAGTCAGCTGCGAAAGTGGCTTGGCAATGATAAAGAAATCCTGCACAAAACGCCGATAGTAGCCAGCCAACCCAAGGAAACTATGCACCTCTTTGACATTGGAAGGCCTCTTCCAATGCACAACTGCTGAGACTTTGCTCGGATCTACAGATATGCCCTCTGGAGTGATGATGTGGCCAAGAAAACCCACTTCTAAAATCCAGAACTCGCACTTTTTCAACTTAGCAAAGAACTGATTCTCCCTCAAGGTGCTCAGCACAAGCCTCAAGTGCCGCTCATGCTCCTCTTCTGATTTAGAGTAATCCAGAATGTCATCGATGAACACTACCACAAACTCATCAAGGTACTTGTGTAGCATACTGTTCATCGCCTCCATAAAAACAGCAGGAGCATTAGTTAGTCCGACAGACATAACTTTAAATTCATAATGCCCATACCTAGTGGAGAAAGCAGTCTTCTCAATGTCCTTCTCCCTCACGCGAATCTGATTGTACCCCGACTGAAGATCAATCTTGGAGAACACCTTTGCTCCCTTCAGTTGGTCAAACAGATCCTCAATGCGAGGCAAAGGATATTTGTTCTTGACTGTCACTTGATTAAGAGCACGATAATCAATGCACATAAGGCAACTTCCATCCTTCTTCGAAATGAAGAGGACGGGTGCTCCCCAAGGTGACACACTGCGCCGAATAAAACCCTTGGCGAACAGATCCTCCAACTGCTTTTTCAACTTGTTTTGAAAAGGACGAGCCAAGCGGTATGGAGAGATAGAAATAGGTCGAGTGCCAGGAACAAGATCAATACGGAACTCCACATTCCTCACAGGAGGAAAACCAGGCAACTCATCAGGGAATACATCGACAAACTCCTTCACTACAGGAATCTCGTCAATGGAAGCTGAAGAAGATGGCTTTTCTGACATAGCCATGAGAAAACCCAACAGCCTCAAACGGCGACCAGAAAACAGACTAGCCATAGCAAACACGAAACTGGAAGGTATACCACCCTGAAAGGTCAACTCTACCCCTGACGGGGCCTGCAAGGTAACCGTCCTCCAAAAGCAACAGATCTTGGCATGGTACTAAAGCAACCAGTCCATGCCCAAAATGACATCAAAAGGAGCCAACTGGATAACCATAAGATTGGCAAAGAAAACCTCATCATCAATGGCAATGGTGCAACCCGGGCAAACCAAATAACTAGCAATCAAACCCCCAGGAGAACTGACTATCACAGACTCAGAAATCCTCTGTACTCCCAACTTAGCTCCACTAGCAAACTCAGACGACACAAAGGAGTAGGATGCTCCAGAATAAAACAGAACAAAGGCATCAACTGAATCCACAAGCAAAGTACCTGAAACCACCTCTGGATGCCCGACTAACTCGGCGGTCGGCAAGGCGTACACTCCTGGTGGCGCCGGGACAGTGGGAGCCCCGACTCCCGGCTAATGCCCCAACAAAGCTGGGGGCGGAGGAGGCAACTGAGGAGGAGCCGACGGCTGCGGGCACCAGTAGGCTGCTGGTGGCGCCCAAGAATAGGGCGGCTGAGGAGCAGGGGCCGCCATCATGTGCACCGATCCTCTGGAAGACACTGCTAGAGTGGGAGGAGAAGGCACCATCTCCCACTTGATGATGCTACCGGGATTCATCCGGTAGACTCATCCCATGTGGCCGGGCTTGCCACAGTGGTTGCAACTCCCGGTCCAACCACACTCCGAAGCACGGTGCTCACCACCGCACTTGAAACACATCATGCCCTGCCCGGCCACAGGACGAATAGCCGCTCATGAGGAAGACGACTGGGGCAGCCTCATCTTAGCCCCTGAGGAGGAGCCCTATCCCCCCTTAAACTTCTTGAAGGTGGGTTGCTCAGAAGACCCACCTCCTCCACCAAATGTCCTCTTCTGGCCCCCGCCTAGGGCCGCAGGAACCCCTGAACCACCCGGGTTTTGCCTATCCCGGGAGAGCTCCAACTCGAGCTCCATGCCCTTCGCCTGCTCCACAACGGAGCAGAAGTCACGAGGGACAGTCGCCCCCATGACAACTCTGAACTCCTGGTTGAGGCCTCTACGGAACCTCCTCGCCTTCTCTCTATCATCAGCTGCCACAGTTGGCACGAAGCGCACCACGCTGTTGAACTCCACCTCATACTCTGCCACCAACCTCTTTCCCTGAGAAAGAGTCGTCAGAGTATGCTCCATCCGCTCCAGGAAAGACTCTGGGTAGAACTTGGCTTGGAAGCGAGCCACAAAGTCCTCCCAGGTGACCGGACCAAGATCGGGGGCTCTAGCAGCCAGAACCCCCTCCCACCAGATATCAGCTTGGCCCTTCAGTTGAAAGGCCACAAAGCGAGCCCTTTGGACCGAGGTCAACTCTAGGACCTCAAACTGCCGCTCCATGTACCGCAGCCAATCTGCAGACTGGACCGGCGTGCCCACTCCGTCAAAAGTGTCAAGACGGAGGGACATCCACTCCCGGAGACTCATCCTCGGCTCCGGCACAGCGGGGGCAGCAACTGGCACCTCTGCAGGGGGCACAACAGCAGGGGCTGCCCGCAACTGCTGGCGCAGCTCCTGAACCTCCCTCTGCAGAGCATGAACTAAATCCGCATTGGCGGCGGGTACCTCAGTCCCTGACTATGCCGTCGGGAGCTCCTCCTGCGCTAGCCCATGAGCATTGAGCGAAGCGCTACCCTCAGCTACAGACTCCGCAACTCCCTAAGAACCTCGCCCCTGGCCTGCATGGCCACGGCCTCTACCCCTCGGCATGGCTGCTACAGACAGACAACCATCCAATCACATGAACATAAGCACAACATCATATAATCAAGAACAAAGATCAAACATCATCATAGACATAATCTTCATCAAATACTCAAGCGCAATGCAATGATGAACCAAAACCCCATCCTACTGTGCAACCAAGTGTGTCAAATTTTAAATTACTTATTCCACTTTTGCAAGTTTTAATGTTACTATCCTATGACAAAGTTTTAGTTAAAACCTAAGCCATGTTTCTAAGTTATTCCACATCACATTTTAGTTGTAACCTAAGGTATGACACTAAAAATACACATTCCAAGGACTTATAGCCCGCTCTGAAACCAACTGTAACACCCCGGCATTTAATATGCCTGAATGCTACCAAACATGGACTAAGCAACCTCTAAATACCACAAATACAAGTAAATTACAGCAAAGGCACGAATGCTAAAAACCTAAATTTCGGCAGCATCTCCTTTGTTTTAACAAGAGTTGAAGGAACAACAATAGCATAGCAATAAACGGCAATATAAGAGGCATCTAAAATAGCAATAATTAAATGCATGACAGCAATATAAGTCTAATTCCAAGCATTCAATGTCTCCATGAGCCAAATGAACAATAAGACTCTCATATCGCAAAACTAAACCAGGTCTAAAGTGGTTTAATCTACAGAATACCGTGATCTGTTCCAATCACATCACAGTTTTTAATACGTTCGGTAAAACGAGCATAACTTTCAAATGGCTGGGCGGAATTGGACGTTCTTTATACCCACTGAAAGATATTGAAGTTGCCTACAACTTCTTCAATAGGCGAACGACCAAATTCCGAATCTAAAATAGTGAAAACCCAAACCCTAGGTCGACTGCTCATGCTGCCCAAAACAGAGAACGTGGCAAACTCTAGTTTTCATCTAATCTACCCAATTACAGCACCACCAATTGATCTAAAAACATGATATTAACCCTTAGAAGAGATCCTAGACCAACCCCAAGGATACCCGTGGCCATACCTTCGCCCGACGAACGAAAACCAGTGGATCTCCTCCCGGTTCGCGCAATCTCCTTCCTCGCTCCAAATCCACCGGATCTCCTCGTTGCGGAGCGCTACAACGGATGGATCTTCGGGTTCGTGAGGTGGAGAACTCCCCTAGGGGCAGCAAGGTAGGTGGAGAGATGGTGGTGGGGTGGTGGCGCAATGGGGAGAGGTGATGGGGGGCGGCTAGGAGGAGGGAGGTGTGGGGCGGCTAGGGCAATGAGGGGGGCACACAGTAGGGGGGAGGCGCACAAGGGGCTGGGGGAGACCCCAACCAGGTCTCCTACTCCCAAATGGACTCAAACTCCTCCCCACCAAGGCCCACGACCCTTTCCCTTAGGCCCAAACTCCCGGAATTGGCCCGGAAACGCAAATAAACCTCATATCGTATGGTTTCAACCTCCAATTCCACATCCCATAATGTTTTTGACCTCAACATTCACATTTTATAAGGTTACGACACTCCGTGGTGTCACACCAATGGTATGTCGGTCCCATACTTCGCCTCTGTTAAGGGAAGAGATGGTGTATAACAAAAACCGGAGAGGTTCACTTGTTTAGTTTGTGGTCTCTGAAAGGCTTTGTTACGATCAATCGCCTTTGTGGTGTTTGACTGTATCTTGTGGGTAAAGTGCATAACCTCTATAGAGTGTATAACCTATTCGAATAGCCAAGTCCACGGTATTGGACACTACTCGGGGATTACAATTAAGGGTTAGACTTTCATGAAAACAACTTGGACTTGAAAAGTTTGGTTGGGTTTACTGATGTCGTTGATGGAAATGTGGATTAGGAAAGGGAAGAATGTTTACTTAACTCTTGGAAAAGTTATTGAAAGTATCTTTACTTTTACTGCTTTCGAATCTACTTATGCTACTTGTTAAATGCTGTTTCACTGCAAATGTACCTGTCAGCCTATCCTTTGAACTAAACCATGTATGTAAAATATTAGTTTGCATTCTGTGCATGACTTGTTGAGTACCAAGTACTCACCCCTTGCAATAAAACAACACCAGTTGAAGAAGAGGCGACACCAGCTTTGGAGGAAGAACTTCAGGAGGAACCGTCTATCTAGGGAGCGAGCCCAGTCAGTTGCCTGTGGTATACTGCATGGCGCCACGTTGATGCTTTTATTCCGCTGCAATTTATTTTCTTAATAAGTTTTCGCCCTGTATGGTGTATCTTTGTAACTTGACCATAAGGTCGAGCAACCAGTTTGGTTAATTAATTAAAATACTTTATTACTATCGATGTGTATGATTGTGATATTTACCGATGTTGAGACTGTGTGCACTAACGTGATCCTGGACTAGTGCTGAATACACAGAGGGTCCGGATTTGCAAATTCAAGTCTCGACACAATCTATTACTGTATTTGTGAATGCTGTTTTACTGCAAATGAACCATGAGTCTGTTCTTTGTATTAAGCCATGCATGTAGAATATTAGCTTTGGATTCTGTGCATGACTTGCTGAGTACCAAGTACTCACCCCTTGCAACAATACAACACCAGTTGAAGAAGAAGCGACGCCAGCTTTGGAGGAGGAACTTCAGGAGGAGCCGTCTACCTAGGGAGTGAGCCCAGTCAGTTGCCTGTGGTATACTGGATGGTGCCACATGTTTCTTTATTTTTCCGTGGCAATTATTTATCTTATTAAGTTTTCACCCTGCGAGGCGTATCTTTTGTAACTTGACCATAAGGTCGAGCAACCAGTTTGTTATTAATTAAAGTACTTTACTATTCCGCTGAGTATGATTGTGATATTTACCATGTTGAGACTGTGTGCACTAGCGTGATCCTGGACTAGTGCTGAATACACAGAGGGTCTGGATTTGCATATTCGGGTCCTGACATTGTGACACTACGGAATGCCAAGACACCGTAAAACTGTGAAATTAGAGAATGTGACATTATAAAGTGTGAAATTGGAGATTAAAACTTTACGGTATGAGATTTAATCGCGTTTCCGGGCCGTTTTCGGAAGTTTGGGCCTCTCCGGGGAGTTCGGACCCAAGGGGGTTGAGTCGTGGGCTTTAGTGGGAGGAGTTTTGGGCCCATGAGGGAGGGGGAGGCAGAATTTTCTGCCTTGGGGCGCCATCCCCCTTTCCCTAGGCACCTCCCTCCCCTCCCCTCTCACCCCCAAGCCGCCACCCCTCCCTCCTCCACACGCCCCTTCCTCCTTCCCCCTTGCGCCACCACCTCTCCCCTCTCGTCTCCACCCCCCTTGCTGCCCCTAGGGGAGTTCTCCACCTCTCCACCCCGTTGATCCACCCATTGGAGCGCTCCGCGACGAGGAGATCCGGTGGATTTGGAGCGAGGAAGGAGATCGTGTGAACCGGGAGGAGATTCGTCGGATCTTCGTTCGTCGGGCGAAGGTATGGCTAGGGGAATCATTGGGGTTAGTCTAGGTACTGTTCTAGGGGTTGATATCATGTTTTTAGATCAATTGGTGGTGCTGTGATTGGGTATATTAGATGAAATCTAGAGTTTGCCACGTTCTCTGTTTCGGGCAGATTGTGCAGTCGACCTAGGATTTGAGTTTTTGCCAATTTCGAGTCGGAATTTGGTCGTCCGCCTGTTGAAGAAGTTGTAGGTAATTGAAATACCTTTAATTGGACGTAAAGAATGCTTAATTCCGATCAACCGTTTGAATGTTATGCTCATTTTACCGAACGTGTTCAAAACTGTGACGAGATTGGAACAGATCACGGTATTCTGTAGATTAAACCACTTTAGAGTCCGAATCAGTTTTTCCATATACTTAGAGAAAGTTAGGAAATTTCTTAAGCTACGTGAGGATGTACTCGTTTAATTGATTCGGAGTTTTAGAACTCAAATTATGCTCGTTGGAAGTCTGCTGTCCCGACGGGATAGAACCTCTGTTTTTGGGTTTTGCGAGTAGTTTGTGAAGTCAGGGTAGAAGAGTGTTTTCGTATTGTTTTGTGGGAATGATTTTGAGTGTGTGGTACTTATGTGCTGGTGGTGTGACCCCGGGAATGCCCTCAACTTCTCGTCAATCCGTCGCCCGTGGTTGAGGCAAGTGTATTGGAATGGGTAGCGGGTTTCTAGGTTGCTAGTTTTGATGAGTTGAAATTGAATATATGATGTGTTCATATGCCATGCTTCAATGTTTGCCATTGATATGATGAATATGGTTTATTATGTTGTGATGCCATGTGTTAATGTACAAGTTATTTATGATGTTGGCATGTTTGCATACATGGCATGATACATGACCGGGTCGGTGAGAAAGTCATAACTAGTCCGGGAAGGTCGGTGAGAAAGTTATGACTAGTCCGGGGTGCCATTGAGTAAGACCTACATCGTGATTCCATCCACCGCAGTGAATGGAAGCGAGGAGTAGGCACCCTTCATCTTCGGGATGGAAGGGAAGAGAGGGTGCACACTGACGGGTGTGCACTCAGCCATACCGGTATGAGTTTCTAGGAGACATGTGCATCGCATTGCATTGCATACATGATGATGATGATATGTGAATAATGATATGTCAGTATGAATAAGATGATAGGCATGATGTGAGGTGTTGTGGCCATGTAATTGTTCTTTTGTACCATTGCAATATACTTGCTGAGTGTTGAACTCACGCTTGTCCTGTCTTGTTGTTTTAGGTACCATGAGACGGGCATGCGGGGAAGGGAACTAATCACACTCCTACACGTAGCTTCACACATTTGTTCCCACAGTCATTCATTTGGAGTCTTGATAATAAATTTAGTGTGATGCATATTGGGTTATGGTTTAGTTTTGTGTTATGAAAGCCTTACTGTTCGTTTGGCTCATGACGACTCTGAATGCTTAAAATTTGACTTATATTGCTGTCATGCTACTATTTATTGATGTTTTAGATGTCTCATATATTGTCATATATTGCTATGCTATTGTTGTTGCTTCAATTCTTGGAGAAACAAAGGAGATGCTGCCGAAATTTTCGGTATTAACATTTGCTCCTTTGCTGTAATTTACTTGTAATTGTGGTATTTAGAGGTTGCTTAGTCTATGTTTGGTAGCATTCGGGCATACTAAATGCCGGGGTGTTATAGACATACCACCTCTCAGTAAACCCAAATAATTTTAGCCTCTCGAATTTGTAATTATTCACATACAAAATTATAATTTTAACTTCATGAATTAAAAAAATAAGAATACCATAACTATAAGAATTCAGGAGTTTTATCTTAGAATGAACGCAAAGAGTTGCCTTTTGGTCAAATATTGTATAGAAAGCCAAACTGTGATCAAAGGATTGATGGAGCCAACATGTGCAAAATTATAACTCCAAAATCCTAAAACCAACCATATCTCCTTTAGTATATTTCAATTTGGTTTTATATTTGACTTCTTTTTGACCTTATTAAAAGCTTGTTATTTGTTGTTGCTATGCTTCTTTTTGAACTACATGTAGACGCTAGCGTTTCTGAGTTTGTTGACAACGACCTTACCAACGATCCGAATTATGTACTAGACGACAAGCAACAAGGTAAACAACCTCTTTGATCATATTGATCCCATTATTTTACGGTGTCTAGGTTGTTTTATCAAATTATTATGCATGAGTGTAATTTATGTAAAATTGCTATAATATGGGAATCGATAGTTATATTCCTAAATTTTGGCTTAATGATATTGACAAAAGAACCTTGTTAATCATAGGTTAGATGTAAACATTCTAGTAAATGTTAAATAGGTATAATCGATTATTTATTGCATTTGCTTAGTCATGCCGTAGAAGTTGAAAGAACAAATAGATGGATATGCTATTTGATCAAATTTGAAATATGTTGAACATGATTAAAGGTTGTTGATATTATGGTAAAAATAAAACATAAAACTTATGATTTATACATGGGCGATATATGAGTATAACCTGGTGTGCAAGGGTTGGACTTGCTCGTAGATAGGGACAGATTCTCGCTTGAGTCAAACTAATTATTGAACTTGATGCTATCACCTAAGTGAAATTGTGCAACCGCATGTGCTAGTATAGGATAGCCATAGCTTAATAAATTAGTTATGGTTTAACCTTGTATTTTGATAGGCTGAAGTAGTAAGGGCAAACCGGGGGGTACGATTTCGCTCGTAGGTGCTCTCTTCACCGAGGTGTTGGGACTAAAGCATTCTAATACAATGGTGTATGCCTTGGTTATGGGCGATACCAATGTTCTGAGGTGGTCGATGTGAGCTGCACCCGGAAGGGCTGATCTCAATCCCGGTATGGTTATTCAGAAAAGAATCGGAACTCTCTTGGGCGGGTAAGCGTGTACGGTGCAACTGGGTGGCTTATATTTTCTTAGGTGAGGGCTATCTTGTTAATATTTTGTGCATGGGACTATTGGTAGTAGTGAGGATAGACTTAAGTGAAATATGGGTGTCACCTCTAGTCCAACGCATAAGTGAGATTCGATTCATATTTTCGGTTGCCCACACCATTGCGGTTGTTTGCGAGTTCTCCCCCCTTATTCACACTTAATCTAATTCTCTCTCTATCATTATGTCCTCTCGAAGATTCACGTGTGTGTGTCAATTCATATGCTCCGTCCGCACATCCGACATCTTCGTTGTCTATGCCCTATGATTCTAGAATGCATGCCAACAACCGTTGCACACCTTTGCAATAGGCTCAATCTGCATGTGTTCTGCTTTTGGATGGTTGTTGGCCATCCTTACCCACCTCACTGACGAGCACACGCTGAATTTGATCAGTGTTGTAACACCCCGGCACCCACGTGCCCTGAATGTTACCCTCTCTAGCAAAGCAGCACAATGACACAAGAGAAAACATTAAAGCTACCTAAACATTGTCGGGACCCAAATTTGCAAATCCAGACCCTCTGTGTATTCAGCACTAGTCTAGGAACACGCTAGTGCACACAGTCTCAACATTGGTAAATATCACAATCACACTCAACGAAATAATACGGTACCTTAATTAGTTAACCAAGCTGGTTGCTCGACCTTAAGGTCCAGTTACAAATATACGCCACGCAGGGCGAAAACTCCATAAAAGAGAAATAACAACATTGAAAAATAAGATAACTTCGTGGCGCCATCCAGTATACCACAGGCAACTGACTGGGCTCGCTCCCTAGTTAGACGGTTCCTCTTGGAGCTCCTCCTCCAAAGCTGGTGTAGACTATTCTTCAACTGGTGTTGTATTGTGGCAAGGGTGAGTACTTGGTACTCAGCAAGTCATGCACAGAATGCAACTAATATACTACATGCATGGCTTAGTACAAAGGAATAGCTCAGGGTATAATTGGAGTAAAACAACATTTGACAAGTAACATAAGTAGATTCGAAAGCAGTAGAAAAAAGTTTAAGATCAATAACTTTTCCAGGAGTTAACTAAACATCTTTCCCATTCCTAATCCACATTTTCATCAATGTCATTATTAAACCAAACCAAACCCTTCGAGTCCAAGTTATTTTCAAGAAAGTCTAACCCTTGACTGTAATTCCCGAGCGATGTCCAATGTCGCGGACACGGCTATTCGAATAGATTTTACACTCTGCAGAGGTTATGCACTTTACCCACAAGATACAGCCAAACACCACAAAGGCGAGTGTCCGTAACAAAGTTTTTCGGAAGCTTCTAACAGCACAAGTGGTCCTCCCCGGTGATTGCACACTAACCCTTCCCTTAGCGAAGGCAAAGTTTAGGCCAATCCATCGTTAGATGGGTACCTGGCCGCAGCCCCGGTAAGCTCCCCCGTACAACTACACAAAAGGCATAGTTGACACCCCGAGGTCCCACAGGTACGTTATTAGCAACTTAATCAACTAGGTCCGTCCCATTACAGACATGTGGTTGCACGTTTGACTCAGTTCAAAGGCTTTCAAGGTTAAGTCCTTAGGGTGACCAGGGCAAGACTACCCGAAGAACCAAATCAACGCTCCCGATGCCACAACTGGCCCAACCGATCATTCTTGCCACATTCCCCGGTCGAAAACTATTTATCAAACCCCAGTTGATTACCATGCACCACGTGCCATCGACAATCACAACACATGATACTTCCTCAAAACAGGTTCAATATCTCGTTAAGTCAATATTAGCATTTGATTGTCCAAAGCATTTCACGTGGCAAGGCTAAGCATACTACATCGGTATAACTACCCATATAGGCAATTTAATAATGTCCAACTAATAATCCACAACTAGGGTGATAAGGGGTCATGGCACATATTTAATTAACCAAAGTGTCATACAGCAATTTGGCATTTAACTAATTTCCCAAAATTAAGTAAAGCATTTTCTAATTAAACTAGCATGCAATAATTTAAATCAAATTAATTTCAAAAATGGGATCAATATGATCGAAGCATAACTTGCCTTCAAAGAGTACTTGTTCTTGGTCTTGAGCTGGCTCCTGGGTCAACACTTCACCTTCGAAGCCTTCGGGCACTTCAACGTCTACTCGTAAGGCGTGCAAATAGCAATAAATAAATAAACAGTACACAAAAAGTGTCCAAACATCCAAATTAAGTCCATAAACAGAGAGAGCATAATTTTATGAATTTTTAGGAATTTGAATCGGCAAAATCTGAGTTAAAACGCAAAAGTTACAAGCGTTTAAAGTTTAAATAATCAATTAAATAATATTACAGAGAAAAACTTTGGTCCAAAAATTAAATAAAATTCATCATTAGGTAGATCTCAATTTTATAAAAATTTAGAAATTTGAATCACCCAAATCGGAGTTGAAACACAAAAGTTATAAGTGTTTCAAGTTTGAATCTATATTTAAAATCAATAAATCGAATTAAATAAATAATTTCATTTTCGGGAAATGATTTATTGCGTCAGCACGACAGGTGGACCAATCGGGAGCTGCCACGTCGCCTCGGGTGCATGGACCCGGCACACGGCGCGGCTCAGTCAACCGTGGACTCGGCCCACGGCGCACGTGTCACTGACACGCGGGACCCACACTGACGTCAGCGGTGACGTCAGCACGGCTCGGCCGAGGACGGCTGACACGCGGCCCCACCGTGACGTCATCATGACATCACGGCTGACGTCATCGAGCCGTTGGAACGACCGCTAACACGCGGGCCCCACGCTGACGTCACACGTGACGTCAGCGGCGACCGGGCGCGGCCGCGCTGACCGCGTCGGTTCGGCTCCCGGCCACGTGGCTTGATCCGGACCATTGATTTGAAAATCAACGGTCCAGATTGGATCTGGGCCGCGCACGTTGCGGGCAATGTGGCCGATTTGGGCCGTTCGATTTGGATCGGACGGTCCGGATTGGATCGGGTTTCACGCGTCGGGGGTGACGCGGCATGTCCCGGGCGACGGCACGTGGCGCGTTCTACGCCGTTCGATCTCGATCGAACGGCTGGGATCTAATCAACGCACGGTGCACGCGGCTACGTGGCTTGATCTAAGCCGTTGGATCTAGATCCAACGGTTGAGATTGGATCTAAAAGCCGCAACGTGGATTTCGCTGCGGTGACTTGGACTAATGTGGGCCGTTGGATCTTGATCCAACGGTCCAGATCTAATCTGGGTTCTACAGTTTCGGGAACACGTGAACTCACCGTAGCCGTCTGATCTTGATCGGACGGTTGTTCGAGTTCGAGGCGACGATGGCGACGCGGCGGAACAGAGGGCACCGGAGACGGAGACGACGACCAAGGGCGCGGCGCTACGGGGCTCCTCCGGCGACGTGTGTGGTCACGTTCGAATCGCCCTGGCTCGGGGATCCCAGATCTGACCTCCTTCTCCTCGGGCAACGACGGACGGCGGCGGAATGTGAGGAAAACTGAAGCAAAGCCCTAGACAACTACAGGGAGCAATAGCGGGCAGACAACGGCGGCTAGGGCTAGGGCAAGCGGGGCAAACGGCGCACGAGGGAAAGGCGAACCTCGAGCGCGCATCCGGGCTTTAAATGTCGGCCCCAACGTCGAGATCGACGCGGAAATCGCGGTGGAGCCGGTACGGGCGACGGAGTCCGGCTCGGACACGGCCGAGCGACGTGGCGCAATCCCTGCCGTGCATGTGGCACAACCAACGGTCGGGATCGCACGAGCGTGACCGGGTCTGGCTCGGCCCGCACGTGGGCGACGTGGCGCGATCGTGGCCGTTGGATTGAGATCCGACGGTCGCGATCCTAGGGTTCGGCTGGACCGGGTCCGGCTCGGACACGACGCGGGATGGGTTCGGGTCAGACTCGGACTCGAGTCCGACTCGGGCTCGGTCGCATGAACAGTGCAAACCAACTCGATTTTCCAGCGATTGAATAATCAAATTAATTCCCAGAAATTCATTTAATTCATTAAAAATAGCAAAACACTCAGAAAAATTCTAGAAAATATTTTGGAACATTTTGGACTCAAATAAAATATTTCCAACAAAATTTTATTTGCAAAATTAAATTCTTTAACTATTTCAAAAGGGAATAAATTCAAATAAATTCCAAATAAATCCAAATAAATTCCAGAAAATTCCAAAAATTCACAAAAGTGCCAAATCTTATTTAAATTCATGAAAAGCAAAAATTGGAGTGTTACAAACATGTTAGTAGGTTGCCGGACTAATTAAAAATTTCGGCAGCACCTTCTCTAAAAATAGTGGACATCCACTCAGCAGGCAAGGAGATCACAAAGCATAATAATAACAATCACAAGGTAACAACTAACCATCATGACCCACTAAGCACATACAAAGGGTCATGGTCTTCTAACAACTGTAAATCCTCAACATCAATGAGATCATAACAACTACAGCAAGGCTATTACAATGATCTCAACTATTTAGCAAAAGGGATCCAATAAAACAAGTTAATCCATAACATGTCATGAATGTGAGTGCGGTGCAGCTAAGTCCCTTCCCGGCAAGACGACTTCAGAGTACCTAAAAACAATAAATAAACAAGAGTGAGTCCAAGGACTCAGCAAGTACAACAATTAGCTATGACAAGATCAATTAATGCATTTAAATCAATAACATGCTCATATCTCTAAAACCAATTTAACAAGTACATACAACTAAGAAATCCGTCAGTTACCTCATCAACTACATTGCTCATTTATTTCACTTACCTCATTAGACAACATTGGATGAGTTCACGATTCGATCCTTTCTTAACTTGAAAGTTTCCCTCAACTCGAGGATCATCAATTGCCATTCATCATTAGCAGTACCATACCATGCAATGCATCAGACATCATAATACACACAATTTGTCACAACCAACACGTCGACCATCACTCACTTTGCAATGATATGCAATGCATTTATGCTTTCATGCTCATATGCACCTTTCAAAGCCTATACCGGTATAGCTGAGGGAACATCCGTCGATGTTCACCCTCTACCCCCATCCCATGGAGATGCCTACCCATAGTAGGTCTTACACAAGGGCACTTCGGACTAGTCATAACATTCTCACCGATCTCATCGGACTAGTTATGACTTACTCACCGACCTGGCCCATTATCATGCTATGATTGCAAATAATGCAACATTTACTTTTCATTACTCATCTGTCATGCATCAACGTCTCCAATAGAATAATTTCAATGCAAATGCATTCTCATAGTTATTGTAGGATCGAAGTATACGAATATAGTAATCAGAGGGGGGGTGAATGATTATGCGGAAGCTAAAACAAAATTTTCGATCTACTGGAAGAACACCCCAACTCGGATTCAAAAGATTGCCTCGTAATCAACAAAAACAGATTGACAGACGCTTGGTAAAATGAGAATTACCGGAGATCCAACCATTGAAACGATCTGAAATTTGGACACAAGAAACTAGATTCCAATACGAATCAAACCCAAAAAGAATCAGCTCGATCGAACTTATGGATCAAAAGTTATGAGCTTCGTAAGCTTGCTGATCCAGAACTTGACGAGAATTGATCTAACGTAAACTTGAAAGTTTTAACAGAACCGACAAAAGTTTAAACAACTAGACTTTGAGGAACTCTAAATCAATATACCCTAGAAAGGTTTTTGATCGATCAAATCAAGATGACACTCAAGGATCAAAAACCAAACTAGATTTAGAGCAAGCATGCAAACAAGAACCAAGATAGAAAAACACTGTAGCAACGTGGTTACTGTAGCACGCAATAAATCTTGAAAGAATTGATCTTTATTTCTTTTGTCTAAAATACTCTCATCAAAAGAGTACAAACCCTAAAACTTGCTCAAGGCTTGATGCGCTCAGCTCTGCTTGATTGCCCTTCAACAGGAGACACCCCTCCTATTTAAAGGACCAACCCACAAGGAGTTCTGAATACGATTCCTATTCCCTAGAAGGAATCTGTATCCAATACAACTCTACTTGGCGTAACTTGGCCGAGTACAACTCTTGCACGCGTATGGCAACCCTACCATACTCACGTGACTAACACTTTGCACGCGTATGGCCACCTGCCATACTCACGTGACTAACACTTTGCACGCGAATGACCTCCTGCCATTCTCACGTGACTAACCATTCTTCATGTGCACCATTCTCTTAGCCCGAACGTCCCGCATGACATCCTTGACCACCAAGACCTCAGTTCTTCCCTGAACCTAGTCCCGAACCTCAGCTCTTCCATGAACCTAGTTCCGATCCCGTCATCGACCACGTTCGTCTTCAAGAAATACCTGCACATGATCAAACCGCAAAAACAAATCCGAGCACAAGTCCACGACTTGACTCAACATTAGTCCATGCAAATACTCACACGAGCATTGCATAAAGTTCACATTAGCTCAAAACCCTTAACCGTGCACAAAAACATCCAAAGACAGACCAAAAAACTACCCAACAAGACAAATGAAAAACTTACTGTTTTTAAGAACTTGGTCCCGCGCAAAAACCTCAAAATCACGTTTATGACGGACCAAAAAATTTGGTCCGTTATACATGGGAAAATCGAGGTCGCCAAAATCATGTGTATGACAGACCAAAAAATTTGGTCCGTCATACATGGGAAAAACGAGGTCGCCAAAATCATGTGTATGACAGACCAAAAAATTTGGTCCGTCATACATGGGAAAAACGAGTTCGCCAAAAGCATGTGTATGACAGACCAAAAAATTTGGTCCATCATACATGGGAAAAACGCGATTTCTTGTACAAGTGTAAAAGCATCAAAATCACGTTTATGACAGACCAAAAAGTTTGGTCCGTCATACATTGGAAACAGAGACGCGATTTTTGATCAAGCGTAAAGGCATCAAAGTGACGTCCATGACAGACCAAAATCTTTGGTCCGTCATACATGCGAAAAACGCGATTTTGGGTTATTTGGTTCGGCGCAAATGCAAGGTTTCTTTTTTTGAATGTTCGGATGTTTGATCCATCACACAAACAATTTGCAAGATTAATCCTAATCTTAACCAATTTTTTAGCACAAGATCAAACCAATTTTTCATCACATGATTCACAATCTCCCCCTTGATGAAAACATTGGCAACACCATTTAGACATGAACATTTGGCAGTTTTTTTAAAAGAACAGAGAACATAAAAACTCCCCTTTTGACAAAAGTGCAAAGTGAAAAACTGAAAAATGTGTGTGGTTTGTGCAATGTGCCAAAAACCGAACTTCTCCCAGATTACTCAAAAACCGAAAGATACTACTCCCTCTTTTTCAACTCTTCCCAAACTTCTCAAAAACTTCTCCCCCTTTGACAATGGATTCATCAAAAAAAAAAAAACAACAAGAGAACATGTTCAAACTTTTTCTTATATCAATGGTTTCGCAAACAGAAGCAAGGGAGTGCCAAGATACAAAGGATGAGCTCATTCGATCATATAACCTTATATATCACATAATATGCAAAATATATGATCTTAAAGTGATGTTAACAAGTTAAGAAATGACATGCATCTCAACCTCAAATCTGTCAACTATAGCCAAGTACTAAGCAAGACCTTTAGTAGAAAAACAAGGACTCAAAAATTGAAGCAACTAACAAATCAGGGCGAGCAAGTGGTTTCAACTCCAATCTAGTAGACCAATTTTAATCTTTTAAACAATAAACTGCATGTGGCATGCTTGAAGCATACTTCTTTTATTTTCTAGGAGTGGCATGCTTGAAGCATACATCTTATCTTTGAGGGAATGGCATGCTTGAAGCATACATCTTATCTTTTTAGGAAAAGCAAGCCTGAAGCACATAACTTGAAGCTTTTGCTTTTAACAACCCCCTTTTTTATATTGATTCCCTTTTCTTTTTCTTTTTCTTTGATTGTAAACATGCAAAAGTGATTAAAGGTCTTATGAAAGAGTAAAGTTGAAAACACACTTGCTTCATAGCCCAAATTTGTCAAGAAGATTCAATATCAAGCCTAGAAGAGTGAGATATCACAGAGTATTTAGCTATAGGTAATCAGTCCAGGGAATTCCGCAATGTCATTTTTAGTTCAAGTGAGATAATTAGATTATCATATATTAGCTCAATTACATAACATATAAAGAAATATGATAAAGTGAGCTCATTAAGTGAAAGAACTTGGCAAGGAAACTCCCCCTCAAAACAAACCCATTGGATGAACAATCCCAAGTTCTCCCCGAATAAAAGCAAAACGAGAAGAGGATAAAGGTTTTGTGAAAATGTCTGCCAATTGATGTTCAGTATCCACATGATGAAGCATAATGTTGCCTTTTTCAACATGATCTCTAAGGAAGTGAAATCTGATGTCAATGTGTTTTGTTCCAGAGTGTTGCACGGGGTTCTTAGCAATGCAGATTGCACTAGTGTTATCACACAAAAGAGGAACACTATCCAAATTAACCCCATAATCTTTAAGTGTAGCTACTATCCAAAGAATTTGAGAACAACAACTAGAAGCAGCCACATATTCAAATTCAGCAGTTGATTGTGCAACAGAAGATTGTTTTCTAGATGACCATGCAATAAGAGAATTGCCCAAGAAATGACATGTACCAGATGTACTTTTTCTATCAATTCTACATCCTCCAAAATCAGCATCAGAAAAGGCTCTTAAACTAATGCATGAGGAAGCAGAAAGCCAAATGCCAAAATCTTGAGTTCCATGAAGATACCTGAAAATTCGCTGACTTTGTCGATGTGAAGCATGTGGGGAAGCTTGAAAACGAGCACACAAGCACACAGCAAATTGTATATCCGGCCTTGATGCAGTGAGGTACAAAAGTGAACCTATCATGCTTCTATATTCCTTTTGATCAACTGGCTCACCATTTTCATCCGGATCAAGCGTGCAATTGCTTTCCATAGGTGTCATGATTGGTTTGATGTTTTCCATCCCAAAACGATGTAGCAAGTCTCTTGTGTATTTGCTTTGATGCACAAAAGTACCATCCTTCGTTTGCTTGATTTGAAATCCCAAAAAGTATGTCAACTCACCCATCATACTCATCTCAAACTCCTTCCTCATTGTTTCTGAAAACTCAGACACTAAAACATGAGAGGAACCACCAAAGATAATATCATCAACATAAATCTGAACGAATAGTTGATCATTGCCTTGCTTGAGTAAAAAGAGAGTTTTGTCAACCTTTCCCATTGAAAACCCCCTTTCAAGTAAAAAGGTTTTTAGCCTATCATACCATGCTCTAGTGGCTTGTTTCAAACCATACAAAGCTTTTGATAGTTTGAACACATGATTTGGAAACTTTGGATTTTCAAAACCAGGTGGTTGCTTGACAAAAACTTCCTCATTTATGTAGCCATTTAGAAAAGCACTTTTCACATCCATTTGATACAATTTGAAACCTTTGGATGCAGCAAAAGCTAAAAGGATTCTAATGGCTTCAATTCTAGCAACAGGAGCAAAGGTTTCATCAAAATCTAAGCCTTCAATTTGAGTGTAACCTTGAGCAACCAATCTAGCCTTGTTTCTAGCAACACCATCCTCACTTTGTTTATTTTTGAAAACCCATCTAGTTCCAATAACATTAAAATCAGGAGGTGGTGAGACATGTTTCCAAACTTTATTTCGTTCAAAATTCTCTAATTCTTCATGCATGGCATTGATCCAAGATTCGTCAGATAATGCATGAGATATATCTTTGGGTTCAAAAGAAGCAACTAAAGCAGAATGAGCATGAGTGTCAGAATGAATAAACCTGGATCGAGTGACTCTCTCATTTAGGTCTCCAATCATTTGTTCAGATGGATGCATTTTTTGAATGTGCAAGGGAGCATTGGCTTTTGAGACTTCTCCTTCTCCTTCTTCATTTTCAGCATGTACAGATGATGTTGTAGCTTGAGGATGGTTAGCTGTAGGTGATGTAGTAGTAGGTGCCAAGGGTGCTACAGATTGTTGTGCATTAGGAAGAGTCAAGAATTCATCTTCAACATCATCATTACCTTCAAAGATTTTCTCCCCCTGAACATATGCGCCAGTACCTGCATCGCTTGGTGTGATGCCCTAGAATTTTGAGAGCGATCCTAGGGTTTTCTTTCTTGGTTGTTCCGGAAAGAAAGCGAGTTTTGTCGGGGAATGAAATAATTGAAGATTATGCGGCAATTTAATATTAAAAATTGGAGTTTTGGGCTAGTTTCTGCTGGGCTGAGGCAACCTGGGCCTGGGCCGGGAATTCCTTTTTCCCCCTCTCCTCCCCATGCCTTGGTGGGCCGGCCCACCTCCCCCTTTAAGTGGCGCCCCCTTCCCCCAAACCCTAAGGCGCCTCCCTTCCTCCCCCCTAGCAGCCGCACCCCCTCCTCTTCCTCCCCTGCGTGGTGGTTCAAGATCCACCGTGAAACACAAAGGAGAAAACGAGAAGAGGATCCGTGGAGGCGAGGAGGACGAACAGATTTCTGTTACGGGGATCGTCGCGCGTTCTTCGTGGGTTCGCAAGGGGGAACTCAAGGTAAAATTCCCAATCTTTTACCCCTGTTCTACCTAGGGATTAGGAGTGTATTAGATCTGGTGGTGAGTGATTTGGATGGATCTTGATGGGGGAGAAGGGTATATGTTCACGTGGTGCTGTTTTTGGAAGGGAAGATTGTGCAGCGCGGATTGTTTCGCGTTTTACGTGGCATAGTTGATTTTTTCTGCAAAAACCTATAACTAGAAAGTTGTAGATAACGTCGAGACCTAGCTTCTGTAATTTTTTCAGAATTTTTAGGGCGTCTGTCTGAGAGTTATCGCTGTTGGAAGATGATGAACATAATCTGGAAACAGATTTCGTCCACTGTGTTGGACGGTTGTTTAGGCATATTTAACAGTGGAATTGAAATTTGTGACCTTCATGAAAGTTGTAGATCTCATCAATATATAGCTACTGTAATTTTTTTGTATTTTTATGAACAGTATAAAAAAAGATAAGAAATTGGGAAGAGAGGGTGCTGCTGTTCGATTCGGACAGATCGGGGTTTTTGGCGTTTAAATGGGAACGGGGAGTAGGAAGCCTGTGTTTGAATTGTGATGTCGCTATGTACTGAAATAATGTTTGTTCAGGTGGTGCCACTGCTGGGCGTAACTAGGTTCATCGTCCACGTCGGTAAAGGCAAGTGGAAGTAGTTGTATTGTTAAGCTATACATTGTTGTTTGCTTCGCCTCCATTATAAACTCCAATTACAGCAATCATACATGGTTTAATCACTTGCTTTGAGGTAAGGTGAAGAAGGATGTTGTTTGCCGGACGAATTGTCTAAACATTTCATCTCTATGATAGTTGTGTTCTATCCATGCTATATGATGATATGCAAACATGTGGACTCAGTGGGAGGAGTTATGAATGAATTCATGCATGAAGCATTAACTGCATAATCATGCATTGGAAGTTTGTCGACGCCAAAGGCGCGATCAGACGTACAACACCGTGTGTTCCCGAGAAAGGGCACGGTGAGGAGGAACATGGCATAAGCATGTGCATCAATCATATGCATTTCTTGAAGTGGTGTGGACTCTTTGATGTGGTATTGTATATGAGGAATGTGGACTCTGTGATGTGGTATTGTATATGAGGAATGTGGAATGATAGATATATGGTGGATGTTTTATTTGTATTAGTTGTTCCGCTTGCTGAGATTACCCAATCTCACTACTTGCTGTTTTGATGTTTTCAGGTAGCGCACGTGAGTCGTAAGCATGAAGGGTGGGCTAGCAACACAATAAATTTTCTGTTGTCATCACGACTCACATGATCTAGTGTTTTAAATAATTCATTAGTTGGATGAAATTTTATTTCATTTAGACCTATTGTTGTTCCCTTTAAACTTGTTCTCGTTTATGGTTGTCCCTTTATAGATGTGTTTTATTTATGGTTAATACCTGGTTGAATTAGACTCGTTGTCTCTAGTTTTGATGTCGTGATATTATTCCTATTCGAATTGCTTCCGTACTATCCTGTTTTAGGGGAAATGCTGTCGATCTGTTCTTGTACAACAGTTTAGATTTATGGGGTGTTACACTTGGACTAGTGCCTGGACTAGCCTCATCAAAAGTAACTTCACAAGTTTCCACAATTTTGTTAGTCTCCAAAACAAGCACACGATAGCCACGAGTGTGAGCAGGATATCCAAGAAAAATGCCATCAGTTGATCTAGCTTCAAATTTATCAAGATTTCCAGATTTCAAGACAAAACATTTGCATCCAAAAACTCGAAAGAGAGAAACAGAAGGTCTATGTCCAAACCGAAGCTCATATGGAGTCTTACCCAATTTTGATCTCAGAAACACACGGTTTGAAACATAACAAGCAGTTGAAATTGCTTCAGCCCAAAAATTTCGAGGAGAGTGATGCTCATCTAGCATAGTTCTAGCCATTTCAACTAACGTTCTATTTTTCCTTTCAACTACACCATTTTGTTGAGGCACTCTTGGAGAAGAAAATTAATGATCAATTCCTTTTTCAGCACAAAAGAGATCAAAGGAGCCTAAACCAGCAGCTTGAATAGCAATTTTCTTAGGCTCATTAGATAACTCAATTTTGCAAGGAGCCTAAACAACAGTGCGAGGTTTAGTTTCGTATGTGGCATAAGGATCAAAACCTAAACCTCTCTTGTTTGTGCTAACCTTAGATTGATCCAAAATCATGTTCAACTTTTTCTTGCCATTAGTGAAACGTTCCAAAGAATTTTGCAAGTAATCAACTTTCTTAGCAAGAGTTAAACAATTATTGCAATGAATATTGACCTTCCCTTTCTGTTTACGACAAGTAGAGCATGAAAGAACCTCATGAGTAAGCAGATTATCAGTCAATTGAGAAACCCTAGCATTTGCATCTTTCAATTTTAATTCAAGAGTTGAGCATTTAGAACAAGAAGATGAACCATGCAAATCATCAGTGGAACAGCTAGTATGTTTAACATGTTTCTCATTTTTCTCATTTAGATGCAACAGAAGAGCGTGTTCTTTCCTAAGCAAGGTGAGCTCATTGTAAATTAAGTCACATGATTTACAAGTATTATCATTAGGAATCAATGTCTTAAGTCTAGCAATTTCAACATTCAATGACTCCACAAGAATATCATGTTTCTTAATTTTTCTATCACGTTTGTCAAGTAATTTTCCAAGACGGGCAACAGCATTGGCTAATTCATCATAAGAAGGATCTACCTCATTGAAGTCGCTGTCATTGCCGTCCTCGGTGAAGCTATCCTTGCTGCTTGCCATGAGACACAATCCCATCAAATCATGCTTACTTGGAGTTGCATCATCTTCGCTGCTCTCCGAGTCCACATCGCTCAAATTGACTTGTTCAAGAGCGGAAAGAACTCGGTGAACCACCTTGCAGTTGATGAAGCTCTTCTTCTTCCTATCATTTGACGAGAACCTTTTCTTCTCATTCCTTCTGTCGTTGTCCATCTCCTCCTTTGATGTTTTTCCTGCAAGCTTAGGACAATTTGTGCGAATATGGTTGAGGTCACCACACTCATAGCATCTTGGAGGACCACCTCTCTTTCTCATTCTCACATTCTGCAAATCTTTATTAAAGCGAGAAGAGAGTAGTGCCAGATCTTCTTCAGGAAACTCTTCAAGTTGCTCATCTGTTAAAGAAGACATGGAAGACAAGGCAAAGCTAGAAGAAGAATTTGCATTTGACATGTTAGGGTTAGAGATCAAAGCAATTGATTTAATATTACCTTTCCTTGCAAGAACATCCAACTCATGAGTTTTCAATTTAGAATACAGAACATCTAATGTAAGTGTACTCATGATAGTAGATTCTCTAATGGATGTAACTTTCATCTCCCAAATAGACATGTCTAAAGCACCAAGCAATTGTCTAGTATTAGCAGCATCATCAAAGCTAACTCCAACAGCACGAAGATTACTAAGAATTTTATTGAAACGTGCAAAGAAGTCATCTAGCGACTCACCGGGTTTCATCTCAAATCGCATGTATTCTTTTTTGTAAATGTAACACCCCAAAATTTTGCTTTTCTTAAATTCATGTGTGATTTGGCACTTTGGTGAATTTTTGGAATTTTCTGGAATTTATCTGGATTTATTTGGAATTTATTTGAATTTATTCCATTTTGAAATAATTAAAGAATTTAATTTTGCAAATAAAATTTTGTTGGAAATATTTTATTTGAGTCCAAAATAATCCAAAATATTTTCCAGAATTTTTCTGGAATTTTTCTGAGTCATTTGCTATTTTTAATGAATTAATTGAATTTCTGGGAATTATTTTAAATATTAAATCGCTGGAAAATCAAACCGAGTCGGTTACTGTTCATCCGACCGAGCCCGAGTCAGACTCGAGTTCGAGTCCGACCCGGACCCGGCCGCGTCGCTGGCTCGACCGAGCCCGTTCGCACGCGAGCCGTTGGATCGAGATCCAACGGCTGTGCGTCATCGTTCTCGCCCGAATCGGGATCGGAGAGCGCCGCCGTGTTCGACTAGGGCTCCGCCCTGAGCACGCCTCCCGGGGCTATTTAAAGCCCGAGACGTTCCCCGAGGACCGCCGCCACCCCGCTCGTGTTTTGCCCTAGGTCTTAGCCGCCGAGCCGCCGCCAGTACGCCGTGATTGCTCGCCGTAGTTGCGTGAAGCACCGCCGCGGTTTTTCGTCGATCCCCGCCGCTCTCCGACGACACCAAGCCCAGGGCCAGCATCCCCACGTCACGCCGCGCCTGGGAGTGCCAATTTTCACGCCGGAGCTGCACGGATACGCCGCGTGGGAGGTCGTCGTCTACGTCTCCGGTGCCCAAGCCTCGCCGCGCCATCGCCGGACTCCGCGAGCTCGGTGAACCGTCAGATCCAGATCGGACGGTTGAGGTGAGCCCACGTTCTATCCCAAACCCTGGAAACCAGATCGAATCTGGACCGTTGGATCAAGATCCAACGGCTCAGATCCGCCGCGTTAACCTAAACGCGTGAAGCCTAGATCCAATCTGGGCCGTTGATTTTCAAATCAACGGCCGAGATTGCGCCACGTGTGCCTAGCCGCACCCACGCGTGTGAGCGCGTGTCCCTGACACGCGGGCCCCGCATGTCGCTGGGCCCACACGCCACCGCCGCTTATGCGTGAGACCCCGCGACCGACAGTGGGTCCCATCTGCCGGGCCTCACCCGAGCCGTGGACCGGGTCCACCGTGGACCGAATCCGCCGTGGTCGAGCCCATGAGCCGGCCGACGCCACCACCAATCAGGAGCCGACGCGTGTCACGCTGACACAATAAAAGGATTTTCGAAAAAAAAGAAAATGATTTATTAATTCGAAATATTGATTCAAATTTAGATTCAAACTTCAAACGCTTATAACTTTTGCGTTTCAACTCCGATTTGAGTGATTCAAATTTCTAAATTTGTATAAAATTGAGATCTACCTAAATATAAATTTTATTTAATTTTTGGACTAAAGTTTTTCTCTCTAATATTATTTAATTGATTATTTAAACTTTAATAAATCATAACTTTTGCATTTTAACTCCGATTTGAACGATTCCAGTTCCTAAAAATCCAGAAAATTATGTTCTCTCTGTTTATGGATTTTATTTGGAGTTTTGGGATGTTTTTGCCTATTGTTTATTTGTGTATTGCTATTTGCACGCTTTACGAGTAGACGTTGAAGTGCCGGAAGGATTCGAAGGAGAAGTGTTGACTCAGGATCCAACTCAAGACCAAGAACAAGTACTCTTTGAAGGCAAGTTGTGCTTTGACCATGTTGATCCTATTTCGAAATCTATTTTGATTTAAACTATTGCATGCTAGATCAAATAGAAAGATACTTTGTTTAAACATGGGGGTTAGATAAATACCAATTTGCTGTATGACACCTTGATTACTTAAGTATGTGCCATGACCCTTTGTCACCCTAGTTGTGGATTACTAGTTGGACATTAGTAAATTGCCAACCTGGGTTTTAGACCGTTGTAGTATACTGCTTAGACCTGCTACGTGCTCATAACATGATTTTGGATAATCAAATGTTAATATTGACTTAATGATATATTGAACCTGTTTTGGAAAAGTATCATGTGATGTTGATGGCACGTGGTGCATGGTAATCAACTGGGGTTTGATAAACGCTGATTTCGACCGGGGCATGTGGCAAGAGTAATCAGGTGGGCCAGTTGTGGCGTTGGGGATGTTGATTTGGTTCTTTGGGTAGTCTTGCCCTGGTCACCCTAAGGACTTAACCTTGCAAGCCTTTGAACTGGGTCTAACGTGCAACCACATGTCTGTAATGGGACGGACCTAGTTGACTAAGTTGCTAATAACGTACCTGTGGGACCTCAGGAGGTCAACTACACCCTTTGTGTAAGTTGTACGGGGGAGCGTACCGGGGCTGAGGCCAGGTACCCATCTAACGGTTGATTGGCCTAGACTTCGCCTTAGCGAAGGGAAGGGTTAGTGCGCAATAACCGGGGAGGACCACTTGTATTGTTAGAGGTTTCCGAAAGACTTTGTTACGGGAACTCGCCTTTGTGGTGTTTGACTGTATCTTGTGGGTAAAGTGCATAACCTCTGCAGAGTTTAGAATCTATTCGAATAGCCGTGTCCGCGGTATTGGACATCGCTCGGGAATTACAGTCAAGGGTTAGATTTTCTCAAAAATAACTTGGATTTGGAAAGTTGGGTTGGTTTAATAATGAGGATGATGGAAATGTGGTTTAGGATGGGGAAAAATGTTTATTAAACTTCTTGAAAAGTTATTTACGCTTTACTTATTTCTACTGCTTTCGAATCTACTTATATTACTTGTCAAAAGCTATTTACTGCAAATATACCTTGAGCTATTCCTTTGTACCAAGCCATGCATATAGTATATTAGCTTGCATTCTCAGGCATGACTTGCCGAGTACCGAGTACTCACCCTTGCCTCAACACAACACCGATTGAAGAGGAGACTACGCCCGGCCGGAGGAGGAATTCCCGGAGGATCCGTCTACTTAGGGATGCGAGCCCGGTCGATTGCACGTGGTATACTGGATGGCGCCACAAAGTTATTTGATTTTCCGCTGCTATTATTTTTCTCTGAATAAGTTTCGCCTTGCGAGGCATACATTTGTAACTTGGCCATAAGGTCGAGTAACCACTTTGGTTATTTAAATAAAGTACTTTGATAATATCGATGGTATGATTGTGATATCTACCAATGTTAAGACTATGTGCACTAGCGCGTTCCTGGACTAGTGTTGAATACACAGAGGGTCCGGATTTGCAAATTCGGGGTCCCGACAGAGGTGGTATCAGAGCCATACTTGACTGTAGGCTCAACCCTAGCTAGAATGGTCGTAGTGAGGATAAAACCTATTTTCTAAAGCTAAAAATTTGTGAAGACAAGAAATGACATCTCGACTTATCCCCTTCTCTCTTTTCTTGTCTCTTGCTGAAATTTTCCCTTACCTTGTCACAATTTAAAAATTCCGAGTTCTTACGTAAAGGCACTCTTGTGACAGATGGAGGAAGAGTTCAACTACGTTGATCTGGGAGTTGGTCACGCAGAACTTTGGCATATGCTCTGAGACTCGGAGATTTTGAGAAGCCCCAATACCAAGTGGAAGTGATCGGACAAGCGGGATTGATCAAGGCTTGTGACGTGAGGATTGAGGTACTGCTAGGAAAAAGGGCCAGGCAATCGCCCGATACACCGCAGACCGCCAGGAGATCTACAATGCAGATGGGTATCCAAGAAGTATCACGACGAGCAATGCGGCACATTACCCGTATCTACGCCAGAGAATTGGAGAGTACGGTGTTCCGTTACCATCCGCGCAGCGATAACCTTCTGGACCCGAAGGCGATTCAGGATGAGGATGCCACGGTTACACAGTTGGCACGATTTGTCGTCGCCCAGGAGGATGTACTAGATAATACAAGCAAGGAGCTACAGAAGGCCCGCAAGGAGATCACGACAGAGAAGAACAGATGGCGGGAAGCTCAAGAGTATGTGGCACACCTTCTACGAAGGATTGACGAGTTGGAGATGACCTTGTACGGACTGCACTCCAGAGCCAAGATGCTCGAGCTACACGAGCCAGATCCAGAGGAGTCAGATCTCGATGAGGACACTGCTTCTTCGACTACCATAGAGGACACAGTTGCTGGACATGGCGATCGTTTCGCACCTATGCCACAGCACCCGTACCCAGGCCGTGGAGGATTTCTCGATGAGTGAGTATAGGTTCTATAGTGAGACTCCTTCGCCGAGTCGCGTCATAGAAGAAAGAGTCACCCTTTAGGCGTTAGACTCCAGAATTAGTTCGATTTGGATTTGCTTTGTTTGCTGAGTGTGCAGTATGTGTTGCAAGGCCCTTAGGCATTGTAAGCAACCATACCAAGTTATTAATATCAATAATAAAGTTGGACCTTAAAGTTACACCTTTCGCCCCGCATAAGTTCCATATTACTTGTCTATTCTTATTTCCCTCTCATCTCTAAACCTAGAGCAAACCGACAGATGGTGAACACCCGTGGAAACTTTGGAAGCAATGGGAGTGGTTCTCGCCACAGAAACCCCAATGAGGGAGCACCAAAGACCGCCATGGATGTGCAGAATTCGAGCTTTTCTTGCTGCCCAGACTCGCTTGATGCATGCTATGATGCAACAAATGCAGCACGTCACCGCTCAGGCCATCGCTAATCAAGTTAATCGGGGACCACGCCCGAATCACAAGACTATCAGAGTTCATGAGGACTCACCCGCCCACTTTCTCTGGGAATGCCAATCCATTGGAGGCCGATGATTGGTTAAGATCAATCGAGAGGAAGCTACACATAGCTCAATGCATAGGAAATGAGAAGGTACTTCTACGCTTCTCATCACCTGGAAGGAACGTTACCGAATGGTGGGAGAACTTCGTGCCACGCAAGAGAACCCTCAAGATATCACTTGGGAAGAGTTCACAAATGCATTCGACAAGATCACGTGCCTGAAGGAATCATGGACCTTAAGAAGGAGGAGTTCGAGCATCAAGCAAGGTAATCAGCCGGTGGCGACTACGAACAAGTTCACACAGCTAGCATGCTACGCACTGACGATGTAGCGACAGATAAATCCGCAGTCTCGTTTTATGAAGGGACTTAACTCAGGATTGCAAGTAGGATTGATCACCCACACCTTTCCAGATTTCCAAGAGTTGGTGAATAAGGCACTTATTCTTGAGGACAAGCGCAAGGAACTGGATGAGAACAGAAGCGCAGGATGCAACAAAGAAGGATCACGCCAGGAACGCAATACCGAGAGTTGCACCAAATCAATTCTTGATTCCAACCACGAGAATGCAACAAGGACACCACCAAAGCACCAAGACCTGCCAATCGAACTACTGCACCCAGCCCCGCTAGAAACACTACTCGTGCACAAAGGAACAAAGGTGAGACGCTGCTACAAGCGCAACGAGCCAGGACACTTTGCCAACAGCTTGTCCAAAGAAGACAGCAGGAGTGACCCGATTCGCTTCAACCTAGGAACCACCCAGCTAGGGCGCCAACACCAGGAGCCACACCCTGCACCGTGGTGAGAGGCCGAGTCAACCATGTCACCGCAGATGCACCGCAGAATGCTACGGACGTCGTCTTGGGTAAGTTACTTGTTAACTCAAGCACTGCACGCTTTTGTTTGACTCGAGCTTCAGATTCGTTTGTTTCGCAAGGCTTTGCTACTAGAAATGATTTGAGGATTGCAAGACTTAAGTGCATGCTTTTAGTTCAAACCCTGGTTCCGAACTCCGAAAGAAAGTAGGATGTTCCGGGTGAGAATCTTGATAGGTGGAATAGAGTTCCTAGCAAACCTTATAATTTTGGAGACCCAGACCTTAGACGTCATATTGGGAATGGATTGGTTATCCAAGCACAAGGCCGTATTGGATTGTGGACGGAGGACTATCTCAGTTGAGAGCCCGTGTGGGAAGAAAGTAGAATTTCAAGCCACTGCAGTTAGAGATGGACAGTTGATGGTTAACAATACCAAGGCAATCAGCATAGAGGATGTCCCAGTAGTGAATGAGTACCCCGATGTTTTTCCCGAAGATCTACCTGGTATGCCGCCAGACAGGGACATAGAGTTTGTGATAGAGCTTGTACCGGGTACAGCACCGATAGCAAAGAGACCCTATCGGATGTCCACCGAGGAGTTGGTAGAAATGAAGAAACAGCTAGAAGAGTTAATGGAGAAAGGATTTATCAGACCGAGCTCGTCGCCGTGGGGAGTGCCAGTTTTGTTTGTCAAGAAGAAGGACGGGAGTTTCAGGATGTGCATTGACTACCGTGCACTCAATGAAGTCACCGTGAAGAATAAGTATCCGCTACCCAGGATTGATGATTTGTTTGATCAGTTGAGAGGAGCCGGAGTTTTCTCCAAGATTGATCTGAGATCGGGATACCACCAGTTGAAGATCCGATCAGAAGATATTCGAAGATCGCATTCTCGTCAAGATATGGACATTACGAGTTCTGATTATGTCCTTTGGGCCGATTTAATGCGCCACTTATTTCATGAATATGATGAATAAGGTGTTCATGGAATATTTGGACAAGTTTGTCGTCGTGTTCATAGACGATATCCTAATCTACTCCAAGACAGAGGATGAACATGCCGAACACTTAAGGCGAGTTTTGGAAAAGCTGAGGGAACAGCAACTTTTCGCCAAGTTCAGCAAGTGTGATTTTTGGAAGGACAAGGTGGAGTTTCTTGGACATGTAATGACCGCAGAAGGAGTCGCCGTAGATCCAAGCAAAGTAGAAGCTGTGTTACATTGGGAGCGGCCGAAGACTGTGACCCAGATTCGGAGTTTCCTTGGAATGGCAGGATACTACCGCCGTTTCATCGAAGGCTTCTCGACAATTGCGAAACCTCTTACGCAACTGCTGAAGAAGGAAAAGAAGTTTGCATGGACGCCAGAATGTGAGAAAGGATTTCAGGAGCTGAAGAAGCGATTGACGTCAGCACCGGTGTTAGTTCTACCGGATGTTGCTCAAAGCTTCGATATTTATTGTGACGCATCGCGCCAAGGACTTGGATGTGTGCTGATGCAGAACGGAAAGGTTGTTGCTTATGCATCAAGGCAGTTGAGGCCGCATGAGGAAAATTATCCGACACATGACCTAGAGTTAGCTGCCGTAGTGCATGCCTTGAAGATATGGCGTCACTATCTGATTGGAAACAGATGTGAAGTATATACGGATCATAAGAGCCTTAAGTACATATTCACCCAGTCGGATCTGAATATGAGGCAGAGGAGATGGTTAGAGTTGATCAAAGACTATAATGTTGGAATCCATTACCATCCCGGGAAGGCCAACGTAGTAGCCGATGCCCTGAGTCGGAAAAGCCATACCGTGAGTACGTTGCTAGCCACAAGTCAGGATGAGTTATGTGAGGATTTTCAGAAAATGAAGATTGAGGTAGTACCTAGGGGATTCTTGGCCGCATTAGAAGTAAAGCCTACCCTAGAGGATCAGATCCGAGAAGGACAGAAGGATGATGACAAGATCCGCAGGATTAAGTCCATCAAGGAGGAAGGCAAGGCAGAGGACTTCAAGTTGGATGAGCAAGGCACGTTGTGGATGAAGGATCGCATTTGTGTGCCTAACAAAAAGGAGTTAAAGCAACTGATTCTGGAAGAAGCCCATGACTCTAAGTACTCAATTCATCCTGGAAGCGCCAAGATGTATCAGGATCTGAAGGAGAGATTCTGGTGGCCGAGTATGAAACGTGAAGTTGCCGAGCATGTTGCATTGTGCGACGTATGCCAGAGAGTCAAGGCAATGCATCAGAGACCAGCAGGATTGCTACAACCGCTGAAAATACCTGAGTGGAAGTGGGAGGAAATCGGAATGGATTTCATTACCGGTTTGCCGAAGACTCAAGGAGGTTATGACTCCATATGGGTTATAGTGGATCGCTTGACTAAAGTAGCCCATTTTATCCCCGTGAAGACCACTTACTCGGGAGATAAATTAGCAGAATTATACATGATCAGGATTGTCTGTTTGCACGGAGTGCCCAAGAGGATCGTATCGGACAGAGGTACCCAATTTACCTCAAGGTTCTGGAATAAGTTGCATGAAGCCATGGGAACCCGTTTGAACTTCAAGATGCCTTATCATCCATGCAGACGGACGAATGCATCGAAAGAGTCAACCAGATTCTCGGAGGATATGTTGAGAGCTTGTGCATTAGCTTATGCTACTTCTTGGGATAAGAGTTTACCGTATGCCGAGTTCGATTACAACAATAGTTATCAGGCTAGTTTACGATGTCACCTTTGAGGCCTCAGTATGGTCGACCCTGTCGGACGCCATTGAATTGGAATGAGACCGCGAGCGCCGTGTCTTTGGGCCTGATATTCTTCAAGAGGTCAAGAGCAGATCGCCATGATTAGGGAAAGGTTGAAGATAGCCCAATCTCGGCGAGAAGAGTTATCCCGACAATCATCGTCGAGATTTGAGTTTTGAACGAGAAGACTTTGTATACCTCGAGTTACGCCTCTCGGGGGAGTTAAGAGGTTCCATGCCAAAGGGAAACTCGCACTTGCTATGTTGGACCATTTAAGATTTTGAGTCGCAGAGGCGGTTGCTTATCACCGGAGTTGCCACAATCGTTGGCAGGAGTGCATGATGTATTCCATGTGTCCAGCTTGAAGAAGTGCCTCCGAGTTCTGAGGAGCAGACACCGCTAGAGTTAATTGAGTTGCAAGAGGACTTGACTTATAAGGAGCATCCCATGAGGATTCCGGACACAATGGATCGAGAAACTAGAAACAAGTCAACCCGTTTCAGTAGAGTTCGATGGAGCAACCATGAAGAAAGCGGCGACTTGGGAGCGAAGAGGATTTGAAGAAAGAGTTTCCAAACCTATTCCTTTAGTAAGCCACGAATCTCTGGGACGAGATTCTATTAAGGGGAGGTTTGTAACACCCCAAAATTTTGCTTTTCTTAAATTCATGTGTGATTTGGCACTTTGGTGAATTTTTGGAATTTTCTCGAATTTATTTGGATTTATTTGGAATTTATTTGAATTTATTCCATTTTAAAATAATTAAAGAATTTAATTTTGCAAATAAAATTTTGTTGGAAATATTTTATTTGAGTCCAAAATAATCCAAAATATTTTCGAGAATTTTTCGAATTTTTACGAGTCATTTGCTATTTTTAATGAATTAATTGAATTTCGGGAATTATTTTAAATATTAAATCGCTGGAAAATCAAACCGAAGTCGATTCTTGTTCATCCGACCGAGCCCGAGTCGACTCGAAGTTCGAAGTCCGACCCGACCGGCCAAGGCCGCTGCCGCTCGACCGAGCCTGCTTCAAGACGCGAGCCGCTGGATCGAGATCCAACGGCGTGCGCCATCGTTCGCCTCGAATCGGGATCGGAGAGCGCCAGTGTTCGACTAGGGCTCCGCCGAGCACGCCTCCGGCTATTTAAAGCCCGAGACGTTCCCCGAGGACCGCCGCCACCCCGCTCGTGTTTTGCCCTAGGTCTTAGCCGCCGAGCCGCCGCCAGTACGCCGTGATTGCTCGCCGTAGTTGCGTGAAGCACCGCCGCGATTTTTCGTCGATCCCCGCCGCTGCCGCCGCTCTCCGACGACACCAAGCCCAGGACCAGCATCCCCACGTCACGCCGCGCCTGGGAGTGCCAATCTTCACGCCGGAGCTGCACGGATACGTCGCGTGGGAGGTCGTCGTCTACGTCTCCGGTGCCCAAGCCTCGCCGCGCCATCGCCGGACTCCGTGAGCTCGGTGAACCGTCAGATCCAGATCGAACGGTTGAGGTGAGCCCACGTTCTATTCCAAACCCTGGAAACCAGATCGAATCTGGACCGTTGGATCAAGATCCAACGGCTCAGATCCGCCGCGTTAACCTAAACGCGTGAAGCCTAGATCCAATCTGGGCCGTTGATTTTCAAATCAACGGCCGAGATTGCGCCACGTGTGCCTAGCCGCACCCACGCGTGTGAGCGCGTGTCCCTGACACGCGGGCCCCGCATGTCAGTGGGCCCACACGTCAGCCGCGTTTGCGTGAGACCCACCGACAGTGGGTCCCATCTGTCAGTCTCACCCGAGCCGTGGACCGGGTCCACCGTGGACCGAACCGCGCCGTGGGCTGAGCCCATGAGCCGGCTGACGTCAGCCAGCCAATCAGGAGCCGACGCGTGTCACGCTGACACAATAAAAGGATTTTCGAAAAAAAAGAAAATGATTTATTAATTCGAAATATTGATTCAAATTTAGATTCAAACTTCAAACGCTTATAACTTTTGCGTTTCAACTCCGATTTGAGTGATTCAAATTTCTAAATTTGTATAAAATTGAGATCTACCTAAATATAAATTTTATTTAATTTTTGGACTAAAGTTTTTCTCTCTAATATTATTTAATTGATTATTTAAACTTTAATAAATCATAACTTTTGCATTTTAACTCCGATTTGAACGATTCCAGTTCCTAAAAATCCAGAAAATTATGTTCTCTCTGTTTATGGATTTTATTTGGAGTTTTGGGATGTTTTTGCCTATTGTTTATTTGTGTATTGCTATTTGCACGCTTTACGAGTAGACGTTGAAGTGCCGGAAGGATTCGAAGGAGAAGTGTTGACTCAGGATCCAACTCAAGACCAAGAACAAGTACTCTTTGAAGGCAAGTTGTGCTTTGACCATGTTGATCCTATTTCGAAATCTATTTTGATTTAAACTATTGCATGCTAGATCAAATAGAAAGATACTTTGTTTAAACATGGGGGTTAGATAAATACCAATTTGCTGTATGACACCTTGATTACTTAAGTATGTGCCATGACCCTTTGTCACCCTAGTTGTGGATTACTAGTTGGACATTAGTAAATTGCCAACCTGGGTTTTAGACCGTTGTAGTATACTGCTTAGACCTGCTACGTGCTCATAACATGATTTTGGATAATCAAATGTTAATATTGACTTAATGATATATTGAACCTGTTTTGGAAAAGTATCATGTGATGTTGATGGCACGTGGTGCATGGTAATCAACTGGGGTTTGATAAACAGTTTTCGACCGGGGCATGTGGCAAGAGTAATCAGGTGGGCCAGTTGTGGCGTTGGGGATGTTGATTTGGTTCTTTGGGTAGTCTTGCCCTGGTCACCCTAAGGACTTAACCTTGCAAGCCTTTGAACTGGGTCTAACGTGCAACCACATGTCTGTAATGGGACGGACCTAGTTGACTAAGTTGCTAATAACGCATTACTGTGGGACCTCAGGAGGTCAACTACACCCTTTGTGTAAGTTGTACGGGGAGCGTCTGGGTGAGGCCAGGTACCCATCTAACGGTTGATTGGCCTAGACTTCGCCTTAGCGAAGGGAAGGGTTAGTGCGCAATAACCGGGGAGGACCACTTGTATTGTTAGAGGTTTCCGAAAGACTTTGTTACGGGAACTCGCCTTTGTGGTGTTTGACTGTATCTTGTGGGTAAAGTGCATAACCTCTGCAGAGTTTAGAATCTATTCGAATAGCCGTGTCCGCGGTATTGGACATCGCTCAGAATTACTGATCAAGGGTTAGATTTTCTCAAAAATAACTTGGATTTGGAAAGTTGGGTTGGTTTAATAATGAGGATGATGGAAATGTGGTTTAGGATGGGGAAAAATGTTTATTAAACTTCTTGAAAAGTTATTTACGCTTTACTTATTTCTACTTTGCTTTGAATCTACTTATATTACTTGTCAAAAGCTATTTACTGCAAATATACCTTGAGCTATTCCTTTGTACCAAGCCATGCATATAGTATATTAGCTTGCATGCATGCATGACTTGCCGAGTACCGAGTACTCACCCTTGCCTCAACACAACACCAGTTGAAGAGGAGACTACGCCCGGCCGGAGGAGGAATTCCCGGAGGATCCGCCTACTTAGGGATGCGAGCCCGGTCGATTGCTGTGGTATCTTGGATGGCGCCACTAAAGCTATTTGATTTTCATTGCTATTATTTTTCTCTGAATAAGTTTCGCCTTGCGAGGCATACATTTGTAACTTGGCCATAAGGTCGAGTAACCACTTTGGTTATTTAAATAAAGTACTTTGATAATATCGATGGTATGATTGTGATATCTACCAATGTTAAGACTGTCTGCACTAGCGCGTTCCTGGACTAGTGCTGAATACACAGAGGGTCCGGATTTGCAAATTCGGGGTCCCGACAGTAAAGATCTTGACGAACCACTTTAATAGTGTTAGAACCCTCATGGTAATCACAAAGAGATTTCCATACCTCATATGCGGACTTGAGATGGATCACACGGTCAAAGTCGCTGCGTCCCAAACCTTGGATGATCAAGTTGCGCGCCTTGCTGTTTGCTTCAACATGTGTGCGATTGGTGTCGTTGATGTTGTCGTTTGCAGGGACTTTATATGGCTTGTAGACCTTCTCCCAAATTGTGAAGCCTTGTGCTTGGATGAACGCCTCCATCTTGGCCTTCCAAAACTGAAAATCAACACCATCAAACACACATGGTTTTGTCGAATAACGATCCATTGATCTAATCACCGGTTAAGATAGATTAGAGAAACCTTGCTCTGATACCACTTGTAGGATCGAAGTATACGAATATAGCAATCAGAGGGGGGGGTGAATGATTATGCAGAAGCTAAAACAAAATTTTCGATCTACTGGAAGAACACCCCAACTCGGATTCAAAAGATTGCCTCGTAATCAACAAAAACAGATTGACAGATGCTTGGTAAAATGTGAATTCCCGGAGATCCAACCGTCGAAACGATCTGAAATTTGGACACAGGAATCTAGATTCCAATACGAATCAAACCCAAAAAGAATCAGCTCGATCGGACGTATGGATCAAAAGTTATGAGCTTCGCAAGCTTGCTGATCCAGAACTTGACGAGAATTGATCTAACGTAAACTTGAAAGTTTTAACAGAACCGACAAAAGTTTAAACAACTAGACTTTGAGGAACTCTAAATCAATACCCTAGAAAGGTATTTGATGGATCAAATCAAGATGACACTCAAGGATCAAAAACCAAACTAGATTTAGAGCAAGCATGCAAACAAGAACCAAGACAGAAAACACTGTAGCAACGTGGTTAGTTCTTGTAGCATAATAAATCTTGAAAGAATTGATCTTTATTTCTTTTGTCTTAATTACTCTGATCAAAAGAGTACAAACCCTAATACTTGCTCAAGGCTTGATGCGCTCACCGCTTGATTGCCCTTCAACAGGAGACACCCCTCCTATTTAAAGGACCAACCCACAAGGAGTTCTGAATACGATTCCTATTCCCTAGAAGGAATCTGTATCCAATACAACTCTACTTGGCCCAACTTGGCCGAGTACAACTCTTGCACGCGTATGGCAACCCTACCATACTCACGTGACTAACACTTTGCACGCGTATGGCCACCTGCCATACTCACGTGACTAACACTTTGCACGCGAATGACCTCCTGCCATTCTCACGTGACTAACCATTCTTCATGTGCACCATTCTCTTAGCCCGAACGTCCCGCATGACATCCTTGACCACCAAGACCTCAGTTCCTCCCTGAACCTAGTCCCGAACCTCAGCTCCTCCATGAACCTAGTTCCGATCCCGTCATCGACCACGTTCGTCTTCAAGCAATACCTGCACATGATCAAACCGCAAAAACAAATCCGAGCACAAGTCCACGACTTGACTCAACATTAGTCCATGCAAATACTCACACGAGCATTGCATAAAGTTCACATTAGCTCAAAACCCTTAACCGTGCACAAAAACATCCAAAGACAAGACCAAAAAACCAATCCAAATAAGACAAATGAAAAACTTCTTGCTTTTAAGAACTTGGTCCCGCAAAAACCTCAAAATCACGTTTATGACGGACCAAAAATTTGGTCCGTTATACATGGGAAAATCGAGGTCGCCAAAATCATGTGTATGACAGACCAAAAAATTTGGTCCGTCATACATGGGAAAAACGAGGTCGCCAAAATCATGTGTATGACAGACCAAAAAATTTGGTCCGTCATACATGGGAAAAACGAGTTCGCCAAAAGCATGTGTATGACAGACCAAAAAATTTGGTCCGTCATACATGGGAAAAACGCGATTTCTTGTACAAGCGTAAAAGCATCAAAATCACGTTAATGACAGACCAAAAAGTTTGGTCCGTCATACATTGGAAACAGAGACGCGATTTTTGATCAAGCGTAAAGGCATCAAAGTGACGTCCATGACAGACCAAAATCTTTGGTCCGTCATACATGCGAAAAACGCGATTTTGGGTTATTTGGTTCGGCGCAAATGCAAGGTTTCTTTTTTTGAATGTTCGGATGTTTGATCCATCACACAAACAATTTTGCAAGATTAATCCTAATCTTAACCAATTTTTCAGCACAAGATCAAACCAATTTTTCATCACATGATTCACAGTTATAATCAAGCACATGTACACTCATGTATACTCACCTCAATAAACTTGTCATTCGCTTTACCCTAATCAAAATCTCAAGCATAAACCATAGCAATAATTAACCATGATTATGTAAAACAGCGAGATATCAATCTACATGCACTTGCCTTTAATCATGAAGAACGGGGTGGCAAGATGCCACGGCCACCCCCGAGATCGTATTCCCTGCAAAGTCATATATGCAATTCATCTCAAAATAATGCAAATATGACTCAAATGATAAATAACAATAACATGATCACCCTTCACAATCTGTGTTTCCATTCTTTATAATCCGTGTTTCCATTCTTCATAATCCGTGTTTCCATTCTTCATAATCTGTGTTTTCAGCAACTCTAGTTTCAGGATAGCAACTTCAACAAAGCATATCTTTTGCTTCACTCAACCAAATTGAGTAAACTTAGACTCTAATTAACCACAAGAGGATCATCCTGCATTATCACAAATTCATTCCATTTGGTTACTCATCAATTAATCCTTGATTTGAAAAGAACGAGGTTCATTTACACTAATTCCAATTCCGGACAGTTCGCATTCAAATTAGCATATCTTCTAATTGGCTAAACCAAATTTGGAGTTCTTGTGCTCTAATCGACCGTGAGACAACCATCTATCCATACATAAAACCCATTCAAGCTAGTTCCTCTCCAATCACTACCAGATTTTAAAAGAGTAGCCCACCCGAAATAACCTCACTTCTGAAATTTCAGACAATTCACAGTTTTGGATAGCTCAACAGGGCATAACTTTTGATTCCTAACTCCAAATCAAGAAAAAAATACATTTTCTCAATCTACATAAAATTTCCTACATTTATCGAGGCAACTAAAAAGTCTGATTCGGCCAGCAACTTGGTCTACCATTCAGTTGAACATTGAATATACCAACACAACCTCACTTCGGACAGCCCGTAGTAAAACAGCCATAACTTTCAAACGGTTGGATCGATTTTCGACTTATTATACTTCAATTAAAGGTAATTCGATTATCTACAACTTTGTCTACTACCAAAAATGCATTTGACCAACCTAGGTATCCCAAAATCGAGTCGCAACACAGACTGGAAATCTGGTCGAAAAACAGCAAAGGTTCCCTCCAACATTTAGCCAGTTTCCCTCCAAAATATCTAACCTAGGAACCCTAGAAACACATCTAACTAGTCTAGGGCCTCCAAGGATGAGCTCACTCACCACACCAAGAGGAGGAATGGAGGGGCAGCTGCTGCAAATGCTGCTGCTGCTGCTGGCAGCAAGGGGAAGGTTGGAGGCGCCGTCCAACCTTGGGAAGGAGGAGGAGCCTTCCTTGCTGCAGGTGAGGAGGAGGAGGAGGTCTCCAAGACCTTACTGCTGCTCCACACAAAATAGGGGAGGAGGAACCAAGAATAGAAGTGAGGGAAGAGCTGGTCGGCTTTGGGGAAATTTCAGCCACAAGGGAAAAAAAGAGAGGAAGTGAGAGAGAGGGAAGTGGGGGGTTAAGTGGATAAGGGATTAGGTAAAAAGGTGGGTGAGTGATCTAGTTCTCTCTCACACCAAATGAATTTGATAGCCTGCAAATCATTCGATTGGCCCCTCCAAAACTCAGATAAGGAATGCTATCACTGGGAACAAAATTAAGTGATCTTACAAGTGTATTGCCTTATCGCGCTAGGCCTCTGTTTTTATTCTTCTAGTCTAATGTTGCTTTAAGGCTTTAGCACCAATTGTCTACTTTTGACACACCTCCCATATGCCACTCTCAGAAACTACCAGATCACCTCGAGCTTCAAATAGCTAAGGTTGGATGATGGGTCTATATCAATTTCCATTGTCAAAAAGCTTTATATCCAAATAGTACACATCATACCAATATGATGTGCCGAGCTATATTTTCGGATGGCATGCTGTCCCTTCATCCCTAATACCAATTCAAGGAGAGAGGTCTTACATAAGCTAAGGTTGGTTCTATTGCTATGCCTTGAAATTGAATTCAACCAGCCAAAAATGTGTTTCATGTGATTTTTGATGTTGTCTAAATCAATGGATAAAAGTCCCTCTGCTCCTCTAGGCACAATATCTGATTTGTTTGAGTTGTTCTGCTATGAAACTGTTCGCCCTAAAAATGTGAGGTAGGGTCCTTAGCCTCAAACACACAAGACAAACGCCGGGTTTGAGCGTGCCAGTCAATTTGACCCGAAATTGACAAGGTAAAAGTCGTAAAATCAATCGGAGCCGATAACGAGCAATTATCGGCGTAACTCTAGTCGGCTAAAAGCCGATCAGGGGATAACTAGATTAGCCAATCAAGACTAATCCAAGGGTAAAGGTAGATTGGCTTTGAGAGGCAATGCACAACAAAACAAAGCAAATCAAACCTAAGGCAAAATCGGCTAGATCAACAAATTGGCGATGCGCAACACTTTATTGATCTCGTCGACTTACAGAGGAATGCTTACAAAACTAGAGAATAACAAAAAAAAGACTGTAAACGTAAAGGTTGTGGTTGTGTTTGGTTGATTTTTTGCTGCTTCCGGTTTGTCCCTCTTTTATATGCCTCAAACGATCCGAGTCCTTCGTGGACGCGTCAACCGAGTCTGTGTCGTCTATGATCCGATCTCTGTTTTCCGTTTTGGTAGCTGAATCTACGTTGATCACAATCTATCCTTTGGTTTCCTGATTCCAACCGATGCACGCACATCAAACTTTCCATATTTCGTATTGGGCCAATATTTTCGTATGTGCCAAATTTTGGTGCAAACATATGCCCCCCATTTTTGGAAGATAACTTATTGTCTTCCAAAAATCATATCGGCTTTTCCTATCGGCTTCTCTCCCCAATCGGTTCCTGAGGAAAAAAACCTTCTCGGTAACCGCCCCATTAATGGCGCTGTAAAAATCTTGGTGCGCTTTTAATGCATACTTTGTGTCGAAACTGTTCCCTCGTTTTCACTTTTTCATTGCGGTATAAATACGCGGGTCCCTCCATGGTCATTTTTACACTTCCAAGCTTTCGCAGCCTCAGTAATCGACTTTCCTTCTCCTCAACTTTCATCATCCTTTCTCGAGTCAGTCGAATGGACTCCTCTCAGGTATTTATCCCGATCCCCAACAGCAACAATCAATTTAACTTAGGACCAGTGGGAAACATAGAAGCCGATGCCGTTATAAACCAGGAAATCCCACGCCTCGCGCTATCGGCCGCTGGTTACAGCGTAAAGGGGTGGGACAAGAGTTTCAGGGCTTGGCCGACAGCCCTTAAGGGTTGGAAATCTTGGTATATTAGAGTGTTGGCCCAAAATAGAGCAGAGTGGGATAGGATGGGCATAGCCGAATGCCTCCCCTTAAGCCTAGCCGACCCGGAAGCCAATGAGTCCTTAGTGGCCATGGCATGCTATTTTTGGTCCGACTCTTTTAATACCTTTCTTTTTCTGACTGGCCCGATCGGTTCGACTCTTCAGATGATGCACGTGATACGGAGCAGGCTTTTTTTTGGGTTTTCCAATTTTACCATCGGCAATATTGGTGGTCCTCTTTGGTTTGTACAACTTTGGTTGCACTACTTATTCAGCCGATCACTCATCTCTGACTCAGAAGATCCGGATTTTCCTCGAGAAGATTATCCCGAAGGATCGACTCCTCTCTACACAGGTAGCCGATCTCAAAGGGGAAAGTTCATGATGTGTTCTGCAGGCGAGACAAAAATGTCCCCAGCTGGTTTTTAAAGTATCTATCATTTTTCCTGAACCTTGATCGTGTCGGCTTCGGCCAGCAAGACTTCTTCAGCTACACCAACCCAACCGATTTCCCGCGTCCAACCTTTCTGCGCTTGGAAGCCGACAACACTTCCATGCCTCAATCGACCCTGGATCTCTAAAAGCTTTTCATCTCCCCCAGTATACTTCATGCAGGCTTGAGCACAAGGAATTGGACCTTTCAGCCATCTTATGAGTTTTACCATCCCTCAATCTATGCTCGACAACTGGGCTTTGGCCAAGTTATCCTCGGCCGACCTCTCCTTAACCGAGTCCACCCTAGGGCCAGGGTAACTAACAAAACAACTACTGAAATTGTTCTCGAGATAGCCAATGATCTCCAAATAACAGTGCTTCAGCACTTTATCCTTAATACTCATCGATCAAGCCGATACTCAGCCTGGTGGTCCTCAGTGGCCGAAGCCCTCCTTTTGGATAGAACCACGTCGGCCATTATCTCTCTATTTTTACCTGACTATCATGAGCCGAAGGTAGTTCCCAGCACTTCAAGTGAGGAAGATAGCTCTTAAGGCTATACTAACTCGTCGGTAGCTATAGAGGTATTACCTGTATGTATATATATTTTTTCTTTTTGAAACATTGCTCCAACACTGCTCTCTTATCGGCTAGCCGATTTTATTTTGTTCTTCTGCAGGCTCAATCATCGAAGAGGACAGGCAGCACGGGAGCGTCCTCATCGGCTCCGTCTAGCAGTGCCAAGTCAACCAGAGGCCACATCAGTCGATCGGCCATACAGGTTATGCGTTTGGCAATCTGGGCAATAACAGTCCTTCTCTATTTGACATTGAGAAGCAATAGCCTCCGACTAGTAAGTACTTTATTCGAGATCCCTCATACTTTTGACATGACCCGTCTTAACCGATCAATCTTTTCAGAAAAAGCTACCAAAAAATATAAGGTAACTGTGAAGAGGCCAGCCCAGGCTGCAGAGGAGAGTGCTGAGTCTTCCCCTGGTGGATCGGCTACTAAGGTACGCCATTTTGTAGCAAATTTCCCTTGTATCGTCGCACTTAACTTCGCTCATTTTTTAGCAGCAATTACCATCGGCACAAGTAGACAATATTTTAGTCGATATACAAGGGACCTCAGCTCACTGCTACAAAACTGCAAATAGGAGACGCCCTATCAGTGGCGGCTTGGTTGGAACTGCCACTAATAGGACTATCAGTGGCGGTTTTTGAGTTCAAACGGGTGCCAGGATCATCAGTGGCGGTTTTTATTCCGAACCGCCACAGATAGTTGAGTATCAGTGGCGGTTTGCAGTTAGAACCGCCACAAATACTTCGATAACTATCAGAAGCGGTTATAACCATAAACCGCCACTGATACTCAACTATCTGTAACACCCCAATTTTTGCTTTTCATGAATTTAAATAAGATTTGGCACTTTGGTGAATTTTTGGAATTTTCTGGAATTTATTTGGATTTATTTGAATTTATTCCCTTTTGAAATAATTAAAAATTTAATTTTGCAAATAAAATTTTATTGGAAATATTTTATTTGAGTCCAAAAGGTTCCAAAATATTTTATAGAATTTTTCTGAGTGTTTGCTATTTTTAATGAATTAAATGAATTTCTGGGAATTAATTTGATTATTTAATCGCTGGAAAAACCCGAACCGGTTTGTACTGTTCCTCCGACCCGGACCTGACCCAAGCCCGAGTCTGACTCGAGTCTGAGTCCGACTCGAACCCAACCTAACCCTAACCCTCTCGACCGTCCGATCAAGATCGAACGGCCGAGATTGAGCCACGTCGTCGAACCCGAGCCCGACCGAGCCAGCCAGGTCGCCCGAGCCGGACCCGAGCCCAAACCCCCGTACCGTTGGATCTTGATCCAACGGCTCATGTTGAGCCACGTCACCCCAATCCGAATCCAACTCGGATTCCGCCGCCGCGGCCGTGTGGGCCTCGGTTTCCGCGAGTTTCACGGACGCCAAGGGGCCTATTTAATGCGCCGCCGCCACCAACGTGTTGCCGACTTCCGTGCATACCCGTAGCCCTAGAAAACGTCGCTTGAGCCGCCGCCGTTTGCCCGCGCGAGCTCGCCGTAGTTGGTTTGGTGTTCGCGCGGCATTGTCGCCGTTTCGCCGCCCGTCGCCGTCCTCCGCCGCCGTTGAGCTCAGATCCGGAACCGCAAGGACCAGCCGCGTCGGAGGGGACCTTTTACTTCGCCGGAATCGCGCCCAAGCGCCGTTGCCGTGGTCGCCATCCTCGTCTCCGGTGATCCAGCTCCGCCGCGCGCCATCGCCGTCGTTCGAACTCCCTCCACCGTCCGATCCAGATCCAAGGGCCCAGAATCGTCCGCGTCACCCCCGGTGAGATCTCACGTGCTAATCTCCAAATCTATTTCCAACCGTTGGATTTAGATCCAACAGTTTAGATCACGCCACGTAGCCTTAACCGCACCGTACTAGATCCAATCTCAGCCGTTAGATCTAGATCGAACGGCTAGGGTTAGCCGCGTTGTAAACATTAGATTGGATCTTGACCGTCCGATCAAGATCGAACGGTCCAGATCAGCCGAGTAGTTTCCTATTGCGTTGAGCTAGATCTGATCTGGGCCGTTGATTTTCAAATTAACGCCCGAGATCATGCCACGTGGCTGGGAGACTGACAGTCGCGGTCAGCACGGCCACGCCGATCGCCGCTGATGTCAGCCGTGACGTCACGCGGGGCCCGCGTGTCAGCGACCGAGCCAAACCGCACCATGACGTCATACTGACGTCACAGTGGGGCCCACATGTCAAAGACACGAGCCGTGGACCGGGTCCACGGTGGACCGAGCCAAACCGTGCGCCGGTTCCATGGACCCGAGGCGACGTGGCAGCCTCTGATTGGTCCACGTGTCATGCTGACGCAATAAATTAATTTCCGAAAAAGAAAATGATTTATTAATTCGAATTATTGATTTCAAAAATGGATTCAAACTTCAAACGCTTATAACTTTTGCGTTTCAACTCCGATTTGAGTGATTCAAATTTCTAAATTTTCATAAAAATGAGACCTACTCAAATATGAATTTTAATTAATTTTTGATTATGAATATTTCTCTGTTTTTATTTAATTAATGTTTTCTTTAAACTTTAAACGCTTATAACTTTTGCATTTAAACTCCGAATTTGAGGAATCCAGTTTCTAAAAATTCATAAAATTATACTCTCTCTGTTTATGGACTTTATTTGGATATTTGGACACTTTTTGTCTATAGTTTATTTATTTATTGCTATTTGCACGCTTTACGAGTAGACGTTGAAGTGCCCGAAGGCTTCGAAGGTGAAGTGTTGACCCAGGAGCCAGCTCAGGACCAAGAACAAGTACTCTTTGAAGGCAAGTTGTGCTTTGACCATGTTGATCCCATTTACAAATTAATTTGGTTTAAATTATTGCATGCTAGCTTTATTAGAAAATGCTTTACTTAATTATGGGAAATTAGATAAATGCCAAATTGTTGTATGACACCTTGGTTAATTAAATATGTGCCATGACTCCCTTGTCACCCTAGTTGTGGATTATTAGTTGGACATTATTAAATTGCCAACATGGGTAGTTAGACCGATGTAGTATGCTTAGCCTTGCCACGTGAAATACTTTGGACAATCAAAAGCTAATATTGACTTAATGAGATATTGAACCTGTTTTGAAAGAAGTATCATGTGTTATGATTGTTGATGGCACGTGGTGCATGGTAATCAACTGGGGGTTTGATAAATAGATTTCGACTGGGGCATGTGGAAAGAATGATCGGGTGGGCCAGTTGTGGCACCGGGAACGATGTTTTGGTTCTTCGGTTAGTCTTGCCCTGGTCACCCTAAGGACTTAACCTTGCAAGCCTTTGAACTGAGTCAAACGTGCAACCACATGTCTGTAATGGGATGGACCTAGTTGATTAAGTTGCTAATAACGTACCTGTGGGACCTCGGGGTGTCAACTATACCTTTTGTGTAGTTGTACGGGGGAGCATACCGGTCGCGCCAGTACCCATCTAATGGTGGATTGGCCTAAACTTCGCCTTCGCTAAGGGAAGGGTTAGTGTGCAATCACCGGGGAGGACCACTTGTGCTGTTAGAAGTTTCCGAAAGACTTTGTTACGGACACTCGCCTTTGTGGTGTTTGGCTGTATCTTGTGGGTATAGTGCATAACCTCTGCAGAGTGTAAAATCTATTCGAATAGCCGTGTCCGCGGCATTGGACATCGCTCGGGAATTATAGTCAAGGGTTAGACTTTCTTGAAAATAACTTGGACTTGAGAGGTTGGGTTTGGTTTAATAATGATGTTGATGGAAATGTGGATTAGGAATGGAAAAGAAGTTTATTTGATTCCTGGAAAGGTTATTGTTCCCATACTTGTTTCTACTGCTTTCGAATCTACTTATGCTACTTGTCAAATGTTGTTTTACTGCAATTATGCCCTGAACTATTCCTTGTACTAAGCCATGCATGTAGTATATTAGTTTGCATTCTGTGCATGACTTGCTGAGTACCAAGTACTCACCCTTGCCACAATACAACACCAGTTGAAGAAGAGTCTACACCAGCTTTGGAGGAGGAGCTCCAAGAGGAACCGTCTAACTAGGAAGCGAGCCCAGTCAGTTGCCTGTGGTATACTGGATGGCGCCACGAAGTTATCTCATTTTCCGCTGCTATTATTTCTCTTTATTTAAGTTCTCGCCCTGCGTGGCGTATATTTGTAACTTGACATTAAGGTCGAGCAACCAGCTTGGTTAACTAATTAAAGTATCTTATTATTTCGTTGAGTATGATTGTGATATTTACCAATGTTGAAACTGTGTGCACTAGCGCGTTCCTGGACTAGTGCTGAATACACAGAGGGTCCGGATTTGCAAATTCGGGTCCCGACACTATCTGTGGCGGTTCAGAAGAAAAACCGCCACTAATACTTGGGTACTATCAGTAGCGGTTGGAGGACAAAACTGTGACACTACGGAACGGTGTGACTTTATAAAATATGATATTTGGGAGTAAAATTTTGCGGCATGAGATTAAACCATATTTCTATGTCGTTTTGGGTCGTTTCCGGGAGGTTCGGGCTGTTTTCTGGGTGATCGGGCCGTGGGGGAAAGCAATTGGGCCGAAGGTGGAATGAATTGGGCCCATGAGGGAGAGCTTTAGGGCAGCACACCCTGCTGCCCTGCCTTCCTTGGTGCGCCCCTCCCTTGCCCCCAAGCCGCCACCCCTCTTCCCCATCTCCCCCAAATCGCCCCTCCCTCCTCACATTTTGCAAACCACCTCCCCCACTCCTTGCGCCTTCCCCCTCCACAATCCCTTGCCGTGCTGTGACGCCATCACTGCCACGCCACGCAATGGTGCTGCCCTCGCCGGTGGGAGGATCCGCGACGAGGAGAACCGGTGGCAACGTCGCGTGGGAGGAGATCGGGTGGAGATCGTGAAGAAAAGGTCGTCGATTGGTGATTCTCCAAGAAGGTAATGGGGGGATCCTGTGGGGTAGATCTCTTGCTGCTGTAGAGGGGGATTACCATGTTTTTAGATCAAGGGAGGTGCTGCCATGGGGTAGAATTGATGAAAACTTGGATTGTATTCACGTTCTGTTCGGGCAGATTTGGAATCCGAAATAGGGCAGGCGTTTTCGCCAATTTAGATTTAGAATATGGTCATACGGACATTGAAGAAGTTGTAGGTAATTTAATTATCTTTCCGTGGACATAAAGAACGTTAAATTCTGATCAGCCGTTTCAAAGTTATGACTGTTTTACCGAGCGTGTTAAAATCTGTGAAGTGATTGGAACAGATCACGGTATTTTGTAGATTAAACAACATTAGAGTCCGAATCAGTCTTTCCCTATAACTAGAAAAAGTTGGGAAATTTCCTAAGCTACGCGAGGATGTACTTGTTTATTCAATTTGGAGTCCTAGAACAGAAGTTATGCCCATTGGAAGGCTGATGTCCCGAAGGGATAGATTTGCTGTTTTCTGATTTTAGGAGTTGTAAGCAAAGTCGGGGTAGTGGGATATATGTGTGCTGTTTTGTGGACTCGATTTGAGTGTGTGGTACGTGTTTGCAGGTGGTGTGCCTCCGGGAGTGCTCTCAACCTCTCGTCACTCCATTGCCCGTGGTTGAAGGCAAGTGTGTTGCGTGGATTGTATGCTATACGTGTTGCTAGAATTGCTTGATAGTATTTGGAATAGATAACATGTTGTCTTGCCATGAATTACATGTTATAATTGATAGGATGTCCTTAGGCCATGATTTAAATGTTGTCGATGATATGGTGTCCTCATGCCATGATTAAAAATGCTTGTTGTTGATAAATGATTCACATGCCATGTTTTGAACGGTTACCGTCGATTGTTGAATACGGTCCTACATGTTGAGATGCCATGTGTTGATATGCAATATTTCTATTTATGTATACGTTGCTGTCCATTTTGCATACATGGCATATTTTCATGGCCGGCCCGTGAGATAAGTCATAACTATTCCGGTAGGGTCGGTGAGAACGATTATGACTAGTCCGGGCTATTCTTTTGAGTAAGTCCAACATCGTGATTCCATCACCGAGGTGAATGGAAGCGAGTGATAGGCACCCTCCATCTTCGGGATGGAAGGGGGAAAAGGGTGCATGCCGACGGGTGTGCACTCAACCATACCGGTATGAGTATTCCAGGAGACATGTGCATTGCATTGTATGAATGACATACATAAATGAAGATGTTTATGAGATGAAGATGAGAGTACTCATGAGATGCTCATGAGATGATTATCATGTTGTTTTAAAGGATGTATGTAATGTTAAATATGATGTGTTGTGATATAACTGTGGAGACTGGGATGATGGTTTATTGTCTTGATCCTTATTGATCCATTACAATACCATTTGCTGAGTTATGAACTCACGCTTGTGTTTACGTTGTTTGTTTCTTGATCTAGCTACACTCCTCCACGTAGTATCATAATCTAGCTAATTCACCTGTTTTGGAGACACGGCAATAAGTATTACAATAATCATTAGTGTATGGTCTTTTTGTTTGGTTGTTTCCCTCATGTGTATCATGTGGGGCTATGGAGTGAGTTGTTTTATCTTCCTAGACTTAAATTGATGCTTATTCTTTTGCTAACGATGCTTATTGATGTTTTAGTTGATGATTAGCTATCATTATCGCTGCATATGGAGATCTTGTTTGTCCTACATATTGATATGATGTTATGTTGTTAAGTTTCATGCATAAACAAAGGAGATGCTGTCAAAATTTTCAATTATTCTAAATCATTACTTGATGTAATTTACCTTAAACTATGGTATTAAATGTGTTATGGTCTATGTTTGGTGACATTCTGGGCTTAGTAAAAGCCGGGTGTTACTGATTGGTATCGAGCGGTCGTAGGTCCCTGGAATGTGTATTTAGTGTCATACTATAGGTTCAACTAAAATATGAAGTGGGATAACCTAGAAACATGGCTTAGGTTTTACTTAAAACTTTGCCATAGGATAGCAACATTAAAACTTGTGTAAGTGGAATAATTAATTTAAAACTTGACACACTCTCAAGGTACAAGAGGGAATGGGTATGGGTACCATTGCTTTACGCTTAAATGTTGTATTTAAGCTTTGATGTTGAATGTTACATTTGGTAATATATGTTGCTATGTTTATGAAAGAATTGATTGTGTTGATACATTTGAGATTATGTGGGTTGTGGTGCTGAAAGGGTTTCGGTCACCTTCTGTTGTTTGTAGTAATGTTGGGTTTGACGGTGTGGCCGGTTAGTGCCATCACCGATGGACTTTTAACCTCCTGTTGGGAGAGTGCTTATCCTTTACGTAAGTAGATTGGGTAGTTGGTTGGAGTCGAGTAGTAGAGTTGTGGATTGACCCTCCGAATTTCCTTTGCCGTTTTGACGAACGGTTTTGGTTGGTTTTTGGTTGGTTGAAATAAAAGAAAAAGTGTTCGGTTTTGGATACTCACCGATAGTTCTTTTGGTGGTTTTGGTTTTGTCTTCTTTGGTTGAAGACAAAAGAAGAATTTAGGGTTGCGCCTCTTTTGGTCGGCATTTGGGAATTTAAGAGTTGACTTCTCTTGTGATTTATGGTTGAGCTTTCCGGAAGGAAAGGTGTTTTGGGTGTTGTTCTTTTCTGGAGCAATTATGGTTTCCTTAAGAGTTGGGTGCGTGATTCACGCGGATGTTTAAGAAGTTAAGTGTATGACGAGAAGTTAGAGTTTTTGGATGCTATGAGCTAGTGGTTCGGTTAAAGTGAATTTGTTGTTTGTTTAAAGATAAACTAAAATATTGTGTTGATAAGAGATGATTAAACGAGACGTCAGGTGATCCGAAGTGAAAGTTGATTAGTGGTGTGTGCAAAGTGATGCGGGTTATGGAATCTAATGGATGTTTGAGATTAGTTAACATAGAATGTCTCGGTTGATGAACTTGTTATAGCAAGAAGGTGTGAAATTCTGCCTATTGTAGCTGGTGGGTCAGTTAATATTGTGGGTCGACAATATGACTTAAAATACGTGTAATCAATTAATAAGGATATATGGAATGATTGTAGGAAAGGTTGAATTATTCTTGACAGATGTCTGTCTGGGATCCGTATTTATGAGGGATGTCTAGTGGAGATCGTGTCGCGTGGTTAGTATTAATTATTGGTGGAATGAACTGGTGATATGGAATATGTGACTTAGGGATTATACCCAGGGTAATTGTTGATTACGCCGGAATAATTGTAAAGAGATGTGTGCTACGCTTGGGATAGTAAGTTGCATGAATAATGGTTCGTCATGGTTAGTAGACCAAAAGAAGTTGTTGATATGCGTCTTATGTTGGATTAACTGATAAGTTAATTGTGCTGGAGTTGTGAGAACGTGGTTCTCCTTGTTGATTGTCATACGGTAGATATGGTCTATGGTTCGTTGGTAATATAATCAATTGTGGTTATATGAACAGTGAAAAGTGATTTTATTAAGAGCAGATGTTGTAGCTTGTGTGCAACAGTGTTGGACTTCTCGGGATTTGGGTGATTATGACATCTGTATTGGCTAAGAGTATTGGAATGCGAGTAATGGTGGGATTTGAGTCAAACTTTCTTTTGAAGGTTTACGGATTCAAACGAATGTATAAATTTTCTAGGAGTGCTTGCCTCTTTGTTTAGGCGTCTTGATTAGTGTGCAATAAAATCTCCCCTGATTAAGTGGCATTTTGTCAAGTTACAAACTTGACTCCGATGATTGGAAATATGGATGAAAGAGTAGTATTTGAAGTAACCGGCTTATGGGTTCCAAATGTGGTGTGGTATTGAACCATGCCAATCTTTGGATTTGGGCTAATCTGTTTAGTCTATGCTATGAGTATGGATTAACACCCAAAGCGTTGGAGTGGGACGCTCTCTTTAGCGTTCAACTGATTTATCTTTGGTAACCCTGGAGTTAAGCGCTTAAATTGTAATTCTATCGTGACTAGAGTTGGATTTATTTGGGAAACGTGTGTGGTGTTTGCGAGCGTTTCAAAAAGGTGAATCTTACGATTGTTTCATAAGTGATTTTGTTGGTAAGGTGTTCCCTGTGGGGAATGTGTTTCCTTTCTCTTTAAGAGAATTGGTAGCGGTTATTAGGCGTAGATGTTTTATTTGAGAGTTGATGCTATCTTCTGTTATTGGCTTTGGTTAAAATGCGATGTTTTGCACGCATTGCGTGCAGTGGTTGTTGGGTTGTGATGCGATATGGTATTTTTCGGTTAACGCCGTCGTAGTTTATGCGAATTTGAGCAACCATCGATGTTGTTGGGTGTCAATCATGTGACAAAGAGAATGAAGTCTCTTTGTGAATGGTTAATGGGTATCGTGGTTACATGACGAATAAATGGTGAAAAAGATTCATGACATCGTTTTATAAGCATAAAAGAGTTGTTGAGCCAGGACGGTGAGAAAGTCATATAGAGATATATGACTAATCCGGAGTGCTCTTGAAGAATTCGCATTCGTGTTATGAATCGAGATTTCCATTGCTCTCTAGCATGAAAAGGAATGAATGGATAAATGCTGGTATTTTGGTTATGTTATGCAAGGGATTTAAGTTTCCCTTTCTCTTCGAGAGTTTTTGTGGCAGTTCTCTTCCAAGATGTTGATTTTGGTTAAAATGAAAAGTTTGGCTGTGGTGAAAGCGAGTCGAGTTGTCTTTAGTTGTTGAGAACTTCTGTCAAGAGAATTGTGTGGAGTCTCTATTTGTTTGAGTGCTCCCCGATGCGAATTGTATCGCGTTGATTGGAGATTTGAGTTTTCCTTTGCGGCTTGACTTAGGAAAAGCAAAAGGGTGGTCTTTCAATGTTATCGGGTTCTTTCCAAAGTGATTTGTGGCGCTTTGAGGTTCGAGTTGTTGTATGTGGTCTACTTGGATTCAAAAGAATTGTACTTCTTTTGCACTATTGATAGGAGCGAGAATAAGAAGGGCCTCGGGTTATTGTTGAGTATAATTTAAGAGCTATACTCGTGGGCTTCGTTGCTTGTGTGAATTGTTTGTGATGGCGACATCCTGTTGGGAAAAGTGCCAATTGAGATTTGGTAGTGAGTTACGGTCCTAGCTTGGGCTAGGTGCTGGACATTAGTGGTATGAGGGTGGATGATGATGGAGGTTGTTGATGTCGTGGTTTGAATTTGGTTGAAAGTATAGTTGGGTGGAAGCAAATGTTATAGAAATTGTGATGTAAAATGCTTTGTCGTGGACATTGTCTTAGCTAGACCTCCCTGGGTGTGCGTTATGCCTGGGAGAGGATAGAATGAAAAGTGTAATGTGGTTGGTAGTTGAAAGGAAAGTATGGTCGATGTAGGCTATGAGCGAAGATGACATTAGTAAATTTTGATTCCTTGCGAAAAGGGGTCAAATAATTGTAAGAGATGGGGTTTTGCGTAAATGGTCTTTTTGGGGGGTTCAAGTTTGGAACCTCGGTTGACCGTTTTAATACTAATGGTGAAAAAGGGATGTGTTTCATGATGATTGTGTCATTCTGAGTTTATGAATCATGATAGAGATTGAAGTAAATGAGGAATCATGTCAAGTTGTGCTTAGTTAAGCTAAGTCAAGTCACTCTTGTTAATTGATGGATTTGGAGAATTGAGTTGTCGCTGCTACTGTTTGAGTCTTTGCGTGGGTGTGTTGAGTTCTCAAAGAAGATGAGTCCCTAGTGGACATTGTTTTAGAGTTGACGTGTAAGATTCGAGGTCGAATCCAGTTAAGGGGGGAAGAATGTGACACTACGGAACGGTGTGACATTATAAAATATGATATTTGGGAGTAAAACTTTGCGGCATGAGATTAAACCATATTTCTATGTCGTTTTGGGTCGTTTCCAGGAGGTTCGGGCTGTTTTCTGGGTGATCGGGCCGTGGGGGAAAGCAATTGGGCCGAAGGTGGAATGAATTGGGCCCATGAGGGAGAGCTTTAGGGCAGCACACCCTGCTGCCCTGCCTTCCTTGGTGCGCCCCTCCCTTGCCCCCAAGCCGCCACCCCTCTTCCCCATCACCCCCAAACCGCCCCTCCCTCCTCACATTTTGCAAACCACCTCCCCCACTCCTTGCGCCTTCCCCCTCCACAATCCCTTGTCGTGCTGTGACGCCATCGCTGCCACGCCACGCAACGGTGCTGCCCTCGCCGGTGGGAGGATCCGCGACGAGGAGAACCGGTGGCAACGTCGCGTGGGAGGAGATCGGGTGGAGATCGTGAAGAAAAGGTCGTCGATTGGTGATTCTCCAAGAAGGTAATGGGGGGATCCTGTAGGGTAGATCTCTTGCTGCTGTAGAGGGGGATTACCATGTTTTTAGATCAAGGGAGGTGCTGCCATGGGGTAGAATTGATGAAAACTTGGATTGTATTCACGTTCTGTTCGGGCAGATTTGGAATCCGAACTAGGGCAGGCGTTTTCGCCAATTTAGAGTTGGAATATGGTCATACGAACGTTGAAGAAGTTGTAGGTAATTTAATTATCTTTCCGTGCACATAAAGAACGTTAAATTCCGATCAGCCGTTTCAAAGTTATGACTGTTTTACCGAGCGTGTTAAAATCTGTGACGTGATTGGAACAGATCACGGTATTTTGTAGATTAAACAATATTAGAGTCCGAATCAGTCTTTCCCTATAACTAGAAAAAGTTGGGAAATTTCCTAAGCTATGCGAGGATGTACTTATTTATTCAATTTGGAGTCCTAGAACAGAAGTTATGCCCATTGCAAGGCTTTTGTCCCGAAGGGACAGCTTTGCTGTTTTCTGATTTTAGGAGTTGTAAGCAAAGTCGGGGTAGTGGGATATATGTGTGCTGTTTTGTGGACTCGATTTGACTGTGTGGCACGTGTTTGCCGGTGGTGTGCCTCCGGGAGTGCTCTCAACCTCTCGTCACTCCATTGCCCGTGGTTGAAGGCAAGTGTGTTGCGTGGATTGTATGCTATACGTGTTGCTATACATGTTGATTCGGAGGGGCTTTGTACCTAGCTATACATGTTGGACAAGGCACGGGGAAGTGGATATCATACTTCAATGTGATAATGTCGACGATGACGGAGCCGACAATATGGCAGCTGACATCGGGTTTGGAACCGATGAGGATAGGTTGGTCGTTGATGATGACAATAATCTGGCTCAAATGTTGCGCGATGCAGAAGGAAACTACAGTAGTCAGAGAGAGTTTAATTAGTTCAAGGGTTTGATGGAGGACTCGGAGAAACCTTTGTTCCCGGGTTGCAAGGAGGAATACACAAAGTTGCACACTGTGCTTTTACTACTGAAATTGAAGGCAAGCAATGGTTGGTCCGACAAGAGTTTCACAGCGTTGCTATATCTCTTAGCGGACATGCTTCCAGAGGGCAACTTGTTGCCTAAGACCACGTATTTTGCCAAGAAGGTTGTATGTCCCTTGGGATTGGAGGTAGAAAGAATACACGCATGTCCAAACGACTGTATACTCTATCGCAAAGACTACGCAGACACGCATGTATGTCCGGTTTGTAAAGAATCGCGATACAAGCGTAAGGGCGAGGACAGCGAAGGCATAGAGGTGAAGAATGGAGCTCACGCTAAAGTGGTGTGGTATTTGCCAGTAATACCTCGTCTAAAGCGTTTATTTGCAAATAAAAAGCATGCCAAGCTGATGCGATGGCACTTTCGGAAAGAGCGAAAGAGGGATGGAAAGTCGAGACACCCGGCCGATTACGCCCAGTGGAGAACCATCGATAGGCTCTTTAGGGAGAACTTCGGAAATGATCCGAGGAATATAAGGTTTGGGTTGAGTACGGATGGAATGAATCCTTTCAGTAACATGAGCAGCATTCATAGCACCTGGCCTGTGACTCTCTGTATCTACAACCTTCCTCCTTGGTTGTGTATGAAGCAAAAGTACATTATGATGTCGCTGCTTATTTAAAGGCCGAGAGAACCTGGCAACGATATTGATGTATACCTACAACCATTGGTGGAAGATCTTGTGCTACTGTGGAATGAAGGTGTACAGGTATGGGATGAGTACAAACGGGAGTACTTCACTCTACGCGCATTGTTGTTCTGCACCATCAATGATTTTCCGGCCCTGGGTAACCTGTCCGGCCGTACTATAAAAGGAGCTAAAGCCTGCCCCAATGCCTGGATGAAACTAGTAGTGTGTGGCTTAACAACTCGAGGAAAACAGTCTACATGCGTCACCGTTGGTTCCTTCGAAGGAATCACCCGTACCGCAATATGAAAAAACAATTCGACGGTACAAAGGAGGATGGTTCAGCTCCAAGGCCTCTTACCGGGGAAGAGGTATATGATATGGTTAAGGATATCAATGTTGTTCTTGGAAAGGGGGGTACATCGAGGTCCCATATTGAGAAAACCACGTGGAAGAAGAGATCCATATTTTGGGACTTGCTCTATTGGAAGGACTTAGAGGTTCAACACTGCATCCACGTAATGCATGTAGAGAAGAATGTATGTGACAACGTGCTTGGCCTTTTTTTGAATATTCCTAGCAAAACAAATGATGGACTGAAGGCCTATCGGGATCTAGAAGATATGAAGATCAGAGCCGAGCTACATCCTCAAGACACCGGGAAAGGCCGTCTTTTCCTTCCCCCAGCATGCTACACTCTGTCCAAGAAAGAGAAAATAGACCTCTACAAGTGCTTGCACGGTGTGAAAGTTCCGTCCGGTTATTCCGCAAACATCAAGAAACTGGTATCAATGAAAAATTTTAAGTTAACTGGCATGAAGTCTCATGATTGTCATGTGATGATGACACAAATGCTCCCTATTGCAATTAGAGGTATTTTCCCTGACAAGGTTCGAGAGGCAATCATGAGGTTGTGTTTCTTCTTTAACATGATTTCATAGAAGATCATCAATCCCGTTGGACTTTATGAACTGTAGGCTGATGTGGTCAAGACTCTGTACCTGATGGCCTGATGGCCTTTTTGCCAACCACCTCAACGTAACACTCGTTTCTTCACCAGACATGTGCTCCTTGAACCAATGATTGAACACACGATTGTGCTCTTTTGTTATCCAAACCTCTGATCGTCCACGATTTTCCCTCCGTAGCTTATCCTTGTGCATGTCCATATACGGGGACACCTCGACTGACTGTTGCAAGACTGTGAAATGACCTTGTTCGAACAGAAAATGATCATAATAATTTGTGGATTTCTTTCCTATTACTCCTTTCCCAGCTAGCCTCCCCTCATGGTGTGATATAGGCACTCCTACCAGTTCAAACTCGTGCATGTAATCGATGCAGAACTCAATAACCTCCTCAGTTGCATAACCTTCTACAATAGAACCTTCCGGCCGCGATCGATTACGCACATATTTCTTCAGAACACCCATGTACCTTTCGAACGGGTACATCTGATGCAAAAATATTGGGCCACAAATATTTATCTCATTCACAACGTGAATAATGAGATGGACCATTGTAACACCCTGGCATCTAGCATGCCTGAATGCTACCAAACTTATGCTAAACAACATCTAAATACCATAAATTAAGATAAATTACAGGAAAGGAGTAAATGCTAATACCGAAAATTTTGGCAGCATCTCCTTTGTTTTTCCATGAATTGAAGCAACAACAATATGATCACAGGATATAGTATAAAGAATGACATCTAAATCATCAATAACAAGGGTTCTAGCAGCAAAACAAGCCTAGAATAAAGATTCCAACCATCTCATGAGCCAAACGAAGTAAATGAGGAAACCAAGCACACAAATTAACCATTGCACCAAGTTGCATGGCACTACTCTTATTATCATGACCAAGATGAATAAATTGTCTATAAGTGTGGAGCTACTTGTAGATGTGTAGCTAATGCCCTTCCCCGTAAGCCGGTTTCATGGTACCTAAGAAAAACAACATAAACACAAGCGTGAGTTCATCACTCAGCAAGTATATTGCAATGGAACAAGAAAATACATTCCAATACCTTCATCACCACTTTTCACATACAACATCATACACATCTCATATTCATAGTGTAAGAATATCATTGACATCATCATATATCATCATCATATAACATCCTCATAAAATGCAATGCAATGCGATGCGATGCACATATCTCCTGGAAACTCATACCGGTATGGTTGAGTACACACCCGTCGGTGTGCACCCTCTCCCCCCTTCCATCCCGAACATGGAGGGTGCCTACTCCTCGCTTCCATACACCGCGGTGGATGGAATCACGATGTAGGACTTACTCATTGGCTCTCCAGAATAGTCATAACTTTCTCACCGACCTTCCCCGGACTAGTTATGACTTTCTCACCGCCCGGGCCATGTATCATGCCATGTATGCAAACATGCCAACATCATAAATAACTTGTACATTAACACATGGCATCATAGCATAATAAGCATATTCATCATGTCAATGGCAATCATTAAAACATGGCATGTGAACATATATATCATATATTCAATTTTAATCTCAACCAATCAAGCAAACCGACATTTTGGTACGACTTTATAGCGTGTGGACGACCTGGTGGCCGATACCAAGCTGCAGAAGGAGTTTGTGTGACACCCCAGAATATGACATTTTAGAATTCAGCATTTTGGTACGACTTTATACCGTGTTTTTGGGCTGTTTTCGGGTGTTTGGGCCTCTCCGGGGGACTTTGGGCCCTGGGGGTTGAGTTGGGCCTCCGGTGGAAGGGTTTGGGCCCAAGGGGAGGGACTTTTGGGTAGCCAAATCTGGCCCCCACCCCTTGGTGCGCCCCCACTACCTTTCCCAACCCTAGCCGCCACCCCCTAGCCCCCCCATGCGCCTCCACCCTTCCCCTTCCTCTCCATCTTCCCCCATGGCGCCACCACCTCTCCCCTCCCCTCTCCACCCCCCTTGCTGCCCTAGAGGAGATCCCCACCTTGCCATCCCGTTGATCCATTCTTCAGGAAGCCCCGCGACGAGGAGATCCGGTGGATTTGGAGCGAGGAAGGAGATCGCGTGAACCGGGAGGAGATTTGTCGGTTCATCGTTGGTCGGACGAAGGTATGGCTAGGGGAATCATTGAGGTTGGTCTAGGTGCTGTGCTAGAGGGTATTTGGATGCTTTTAGATCAAGTGGTGGTGCTGTGATTGGGTAGATTAGATGAAAACTAGAGTTTGCCACGTTCTCTGCTTCGGGCAAATTGTGCAGTCTACTTAGGGTTTGACTTTTCGCGACCTTAGATTCGGAATTTGGTCGGCCACCAGTTGAGAAAGTTGTAGGTAACTTCAATACCTTTCAGTGGACATAAAGAACGTCCAATTCTGCCCAGCCGTTTGAATGTTATGCTCGATTTACCGAGCATGTTCAAATTTGTGACGTAGCTGGGACAGAACGTAGTGTTTTGTAGATTAGACAACTTTAGAGGCCGAATCAGCTTTTCCCAATACTTAGAAAAAGTTAGGAAATTTTCTAAGCTACGCGAGGATATACTCGTTTAATCGATTCGGAGTCCTAGAACTAAAGTTATGCTAGATTGAAGTTTGCTGTCCCGAGAGGATAGATTCTCTGTTTTTCGATTTTGGAGTAGTTTGTGAAGTCGGGGTAGACGAGCTTTTGCATACTATTTTGGGGGCACGTTTTGAGTGTGTGGTATATATGTGCAGGTGGTGTAACCCCGGGAGTGCCCTCATCCTCTCGCCAATCCGTCGCCCGAGGTTAAGCCAAGTGTATTGTAATGGGTAGCGTTGTATGTTGTTAATTGTGACTAGGTGCAACTTTGTTTACATGATGTGCTATCTTGTCATGATTACATGTTGTGATATCTTGCCATGATTAGTGTCGGCGTATGAGCCAACTGACCCCTTCCGGCGAGGGGTATACTAAGTTCTACCCGGAGCTTTCGTGGAGACTGCTCGGGAAAAAGAGAATCAGGGGCGAAGCATGCAAGGAGACCCCGGCGTTTTGTCAGGTTCGGGCCCTCCTGAGAGTAATAGCCCTACTCCTGTCTTCTTGTGTTTTTAGTGCCTTTGGAGAGAACTGGAAGATGTACAGCAACCCAAAGGAGCTCAGACCAACCCACCCAGAGCGGAGAGTCTAATCTGAGCCAAATGATCGATCCCCTACTCCCATGCACCCCAACTCCCTTTTATTCTCGGGCTGGCCGGGGGCGCATGGGAGGCTTACACAGCAAGCTATACTCATTACTCTGCTCTATGGCATTAAATGCCCCTGCAGCACTTTTAATGCCCTGGCGCAGACATCCTCTCCCCCGCCCTTGAGCGCCGCGCCTGCCGGCTTCGCGCTCTCCACCGGGGTGGGAAATTGCACCATGACGTCGCTCGTCATTATGGCACGCGTTGGGGACACGCGCCGCCAGACTGTGGCCTTCACTACCCTCATTTAATGCGCACGACACGCATTAAATATCTTTGACCTCTCGGATGGCCGCGTGGGCCATTAAATGGCCTCGGGAACTGGGCGCCAGCAGCATGGCCTGACCGCCACCTGTTCGCGGGGTGACCACGAAACTGACCGCCAGAGGCATGGCCTGGCCGCCACCTTCCTGCTGGCGATCACTAAACTGACTGCCAGAGGCGTGGCCTGGCCGCCACCTTCCTGCTGGCGATCACTCAGCTGACCGCCAAAGGCGTGGCCTGGTCGCCACCTTCCCGCTGGCGATCACTAAACTGACCGCCAGAGGCGTGGCTTGGCCGCCACCTTCCTGCTGGCGATCACTCAGCTGACCGCCAAAGGCGTGGCCCGGTCGCCACCTTCCCGCTGGCGATCACCCAGCTGACCGCCAGAGGCGTGGCCTGGCCACCACCTTCCTGCTGGCGATCACTCAGCTGATCGCCAAAGGCGTGGCCTGGTCGCGACCTTCCCGCTGGCGATCACTCAGCTGACCGCCAAAGGCGTGGCCTGGTCGCCACCTGTTCGCTGGACGGCAACCTCTCCGACCGCTAGTGGCGTGACCTGGATGCCACATGTCCGCTAGCGGCGGCTTTTACTAAAGTGCAGTGGGCACCCTGGTGTAGAATACACCGACAGTAGCCCCCGGACCCACCTTGGAGCGTTCTTTTTAACTTTTTCCGTCTCCTGGGTGGGTCCAGAAAAAGTACCCACGAAACGTTGCGGCTTTTTAAATGCCGCCGCCGTTTCCGGGCCCGAGGAGGATCGTGCGCCCGTCTTTGCCTCGTAACCGGCACAGGTCTGAGGAGCGTGGCCGCGCCTCATCTGATTCTTTTGGGTTTCCCGCCAGCGAACCGCCGCGCCTCCTCGAGTATCCCGCCTTTCCAACTGCTACTCCTCCCCGCTGAGGCGCTCCTTCGCGCGTATAAATAAAGGTGCTCCCGGGGGAGGCAGTCCGTTTGCTTCTCAGTTTTTTACTTACCGCACACTGCTTCTTCAACCTTGTTTCTTGCGAACCGCCTCTTTGCCTCTGTTTTCTGCACATTTCTCCTTTGCTCATATGGCGCCACCAGCACCTCTGCTTCCTCCCTCAACCGTCGAGGAGGTCGACGCCGAGAGGTGTTCCTAGTACGTCGCCGGCGGCACTGTCCGTACTCGCACCGGGACTGCCGCGCCCGGCAGCCGCCCGGGCGAACTAGTCTTATTTGGCTGGGCGATGTTGGCGGGCCTTCTTCCACCAATTTCCAACTTCTACCTTGCCATCCTCAACTTCTACTCCATTCACAACCTTCATCTTCCTCCTAACTCCATCGTCCTCCTCGCTGTCTTTGCCCACTTCTGCGAGATGTTCGTGGGAGTGGCACCTAATCTCCCCCTCTTCCGCTTCTTCTATTCCTTGCGCGCGGCCAAGGATCTTTCCACCGTGGCCGGCTCCTGCCACTTCCGCCTTCACGACGGCGCAGTTTCCCGCTACATTCCGCTGGATCTCCGTTCCAACTGGAGGGCTTGGCGCAATGGGTGGCTCTACGTTGAAGACGATAGTGGCTTAGAGGTCCTGGAGATGCCGACTGGGCCAGCGGTCGGCATTTCTTCCTGGGGAGGTCACGTCGACGAGACGCCTGAGCTCCAGGTGATGCTGGCCCGCGTGGACCAGCTGCGAGTAGCGGGCCTGATGGGGGCCATGGTTCTTCGGGACTACATCTCCCGAAGAATTAGTCCCCTACGCCGCCGTGCTCGCCTCGCCTGGCAGTACACGGGCCCTGACGACATGACCCGAACAACTCCCGGAGGTAGGTTACTTTTCATTTTTCTCCCCTTGTTTTCTTCTTCTTTCTTTCAACAGCTACCGGACTGACGGCGCCTTCACTCCCTTTTCTTATTTTTTCTTCAGGGCATCTTTTTTGAGGGCTTCCGTAGGGGTCGACCAGGGCACTGTTGCAGCCGTGGCCGCGCCGGCTACGTTGATCGGACACCAAGGTGGCCCTGGCGACAACCCGATGCACGCCGCTGGGGCGGATGTCTTACCTCCCGGTAGCGGGCTGGGCCTGCCGGCCACTCCGGAGGCCCTCGGCGCCCCAATCCCCTCGGACGCTCTGCTGGCCGCCCTTGGCGAGCTACACTCCAGCATGAGTGGCCGCCTTGCGGCGAGCAGGGAGAGGCTGAGGGAGGCTATTGCGGAAATTGCCCACCTCCGGGCAGAGGTACACGACTGGCGCGGCTGGTCGGAGAGGTTGGAGCGGGACCTGCAGCGGGAGAGGGACCAAGGTGCCCTCCGCGTCGAGGCGGTCATCCGAGAACGCGACGAGGAGAAGGGCGAGCGGCTCTGCGCGGAAGCCGAGGCCACCTCCATGCTGTGCCCGGCCTTCGACCGGATGGTGGCCAGCCTGGCGCCACTGGGGTTGGAGCAGCCGGGCCTGATTGAGCAGACGACCCGGCACTATGCCTTCTGCATGGGCCGGATCGCCGATTTCCTCACCTTCCTGCCTGGCGCCCTAGCCACACGGTCCAGCCAAGAAGGGCGAGCGGTTGCGGCGGCCACGGTGTCATACGTGCTTGCCTGTTGCGCCAACCGGGATGCTAACTTCACCCCATCGAGCTCGAGATGGTCAACCCGGCGCGCCGCCGAAAGGGTGGCCGATCAGCTCGAGATGGTCAACCCGGCGCTGGAAGCGATGGCCGAGGACGTGGCCCTCGAGCTTGATGTCGCCCCGGTGGAGGACCAGGAGGCTGCGGAGGCTACGGCGGATAAAGACTGAGGGACTTTTCTTTTTCTTTTGCCGTTGTTTTGCCTTCCCTCGTAGTGGACTTCTGCAAGTTAGGATCTATATTCATGAAAATGTGTATTTCCCTTCGCATGCCTTACGTTTGGACGCCTGTCCATGCTTCCATCATGCTGGCTCGGATTGAACAGAAAGGCAACGGCGCACGCTAAAGGTTAGAGTGTAGGGCCCGGATCCCTCGTGCCGGAAAGCCGCTGTATCAGGGCATTAGGACTCTGTGAGATTAGTTACTCTCGCGGTCTCTTAGGGCCGAACACTTGGTGAGGTGTGGTAGGGTAGTAGGCCTTCGGAGATGGTGTTTGAGTCGTCGGTCTTCACGGGGGCACCCTGAGCGTCATGACCGTATTGAAAACCGTGCCAAACCAACCATCCGACCACCCATCCCTGCACGCCACGCTCATCCAGTGGGCCAATATTTACCGTCGAGAACTCAGAGAGCCTTAATGTACTGAGGGCGAGTGCACGGACACGGCCCATCGGGGCGCAAAACAAAAAAGGGAACAAAGGCGATAACCGCCGCGAACAGAGACTAGACATTGAATAAAACAGAGGCTCCCCCCGACCAGCCTGTGGGGAGGAAGGCTCAACAAAGCTGGTCGAGGTGTAGAACTCTGTACTTACATCCTTTTTAGGGGTAGAACTTGCGCAGTAGTTCTATGTTCTGGGAGTTCAGCAACTCCTCTCCGTCCTTAGTGGCCAGCCTGACCGCCCCGGGATGAGAGACTGAGACCACCCTAAAGGAGCCCTCCCACTGGGGAGACAGTTTATGCAACCCGGCATGCGTCTGGATTCTGCGCAAGACCAGGTCGCCCACTGCCAGTGTCCTCTCGTTAACCCGGGTGGCGTGGTACCGCCTGAGACTCTGCTGATACCGGGCAGCGCGCACGACTGTGCGGTCTTGTACTTCTTCCAGGAGATTGACATCCTCCTGACGCAGATCTTCCTGGACTTCCTCAGTGAACGCCGCCACGCGTGGTGACCCTAAGGCCAACTCTGACGGTAGGACTGCCTCCGCACCGTAGACCAGGAAGAAGGGAGTTTCTCTGGTGGCCCGGCTGGGGGTGGTACGAAGCGACCACAGCACCGCCGGGAGCTCCTCAGTCCATCAGGCCCCACGCTTGTGGAGTCGATCAAACGCCCGAGTCTTGAGGCCCTTCAGCACCAGCGCATTGGCCCGCTCAACTTGGCCATTACTTCTCGGGTGAGCCACCGAGGCAAAACAAACTTTGGTGCCCATTTCTTCACAGAAGCCCAAGAAGGCAGCGCTGGTGAACTGCGCGCCGTTGTCGGTGATTATGCGATTGGCAACCCCAAAGCGGGCGAAGATGCCTTGTATGAACTTGATTGCAGCGGCGGCGGTGATCATCCTTACCGCTTCGGCTTCCACCCACTTGGTAAACTTGTCGACGGCGACAAACAGATGGGTGTAGCCCCCTGTGGCCCGCGGGAATGGACCCAGGATATCCAGCCCCGAGACCGCGAAGGGCCATGAGAGCAAGATGGTTTGCAGAGCTTGGGCTGGTCGGTGGATTTGCTTGGCATGGAACTGGCATGCCTCGCACTTCCTCACCAGCTCACAAGCATCCTGGAGGGCGGTTGGCCAATAGAACCCTTGGCGGAAAGCTTTCCTGACCATCGTTCGACTTGAGACATGGCTCCCGCACACGCCTCCGTGGATATCAGAGAGCAAGGTGCTCCCCTCTTCCCGAGTGATGCACTTCAGAAGAATTCCTTTTTTACCCCGGCGGTAAAGGTCCCCGCCCACCAGGGTATAGCACTTGGCCTTCCGCGCTATCTTCTCTGCTGACACATCATCGCCGGGGCACACTTGATCCCGCAGGTAGGCCATGATCGGATCCATCCATGTGCCTTCACGGTCAAGTGTGGCGACCACGGGGTGGTCGCCCGGGTACTCCGCCTGGCAGGGCGTTTCCACCGGTACCGCTTCCCCTTCTGGAGCAAGGGCTGGAGCAGCATCACCATCGTCCCTACTCGAAACGGGGGCTGCGATGGACGGTCGCGGAAGCCTCTCTTCAAAGACTCCGACCGGAATGGGAGATCTTGTCGAAGCGAGCTGAGCAAGCTCGTCCGCCAAGTAGTTGTCTCGCCGGGGGATATGGGTATATCGTAGCCCGTCGAAATGTCGCTCCATTTTTCTGACCTCCGCCAAGTACTCGGCCATGACAGGATCAGAGCAGGAGAACTCCTTCCTCGCCTGGTTGACGACTAGCAAGGAGTCGCCCTTGACTTGCAGATGCCTGACACCGATGGCCGTGGCGGCACGAAGTCCCGCCAGCAAGCCTTCGTACTCAGCAACGTTGTTGGTGGCCTTGAAGTCCAGGACGACCGTGTACTTGAGGAGGTCCCCGGTTGGGGAGACCAGGAGGACCCCAGCCCCCGCGCCCTCATACCTGAAGGAGACATCGAAGTAGAGTGTCCAGTGGGAGGGCGCGGGTGTTGCTTCGACTTCAGGCTCGGCAGGAGTCCATTCGACAACGAACTCCGCCAGCCTTTGACTTTTGATCGCCGTGTGGGGGGCAAACTTAAGACCGAACTCCCCCAGTTCTACAGACCACTTGGCGATGCGGCCTTCAGCTTCACGGTTGTGGAGAATCTCGCGCAAGGGATAGGCGGACACCACCGTGATCTCTCTTCCTTGGAAATAATGCCGTAGCTTCCTGGACGCCACCAGTACAGCATACACCATCTTCTGAGCCTACGGGTATCTTATTTCAGCGTCGTGCAGTACCTTGTTGACATAGTAAACTGGCCGCTGGACCCCTTCACGCTCCGCCACCAGTGCCGCGCTCACAACCGCCGAGCTGGCCGCTACGTATAGCAGTAGCGGCTCGCCCGGCTCGGGGGCGACCAACACCGGAGGGGAGGAGAGGTATTGCTTCAGTTCTTCAAATGCTTGCTGCGCCTCTGCAGTCCACTCGAAGGAGTTAATCTTCTTCAGCAGCTTGAAGAAGGGGAGACTCTTTTCTCCCAGCCTGGCGATAAACCGACCGAGAGAGGCCAGGCGACCAGCCAGGCACTGAACTTGCTTGAGTCTTTTGGGTGGTTGCATGCGCTCGATGGCCGTGACTTTTTCCGGGTTAACCTCGATCCCACGGTGGGAAACAAGGAACCCGAGCAGCTTTCCGGACGACACACCAAACACACACTTCTCAGGGTTCAACTTCAGACAATACTACCGGAGGTGGGAGAAAGTCTCTTCTAAATCTTCAACGAGCCCAGCAGACTTTTTGGTCTTCACTACCAGATCATCAACATACACTTCGAGATTTCTCCCAATCTGCGATCGGAATACAGCATGCATGGCGCGTTGGTAGGTGGAGCCCGCATTCTTTAACCCAAAAGGCATGCGTACATAGCAGTATACGCCTAGGGGGGTCACAAAGGCGGTCTTCTCTTCGTTTTCCTGCGCCATGCTGATTTGGTGGTAGCCGGAGTAGGCGTCTAGGAAGCATAAGATCTCGCACCCTGCGGTGGAATCGACGACAAGGTCTATCCGCGGCAGGGGATACGGATCCTTGGGGCAGGCTTTGTTGAGATCGGTGAAGTCGACGCACATCCGCCACGTTCCGTTCAACTTCTTGACAAGTACAGGGTTGGCCAGCCACTCGGGATAGGCGGCCTCCTGCACAATCTTCGCCTGCAGTAGCTTTTCTACCTCAACCCGAATGGCATCTTGCCGCTCTGGTGCCTACCTCCGGACCTTCTGCCGGACTGGGTGCACTCCAGGGAGCGTCGCCAATCGGTGCTCGATCACCTCCCTAGGGACACCGGTCATTTATGATGGTTCCTAAGCGAACACATCCAGGTTAGACCGGAGGAAGGTGACGAGCGCGTCTTCCTATTTGGTGCTGAGGTTGGCACCAATCTTCACGACCTTCCCAGGGCCGTCCTCGCCCACGGGGACCGCCTTCACCTCACCCGAGGAACCGGGTGAGGCGCGGGCTTTGACCGGGGGGAGCTTCGGGTAGTCTTCCTCATCTCGAGCCGTGCAGGTGGTGCCGGCCAGGTCCTGCACCTGCTTACTGAGGCGTAGGGCTTCCAGCCGATCCACCTTCACGGTAATCGGACCCCCAGGCCCGGGGATCTTCATCATCATGTAGGCGTAATGCGTGGCCGCCATGAACTTGACCAGAGCTGGCCGGCCAAGCAACGCATTGTAGGGGAGGTCGAAGTCCGCGATCTCGAAGTTGATCTTTTCCGTCCGGAAGTTCTCCACACTTCCGAACGTGACATGCAGCCGGACCTGACCCAGGGGTGTCAAACCCACTCCAGGGGCGACTCCGTAGAACAGAGGGGCTGGGTGTAGCTCCTCATAAGGGATCTGGAGCGCCTTGAACGCCCCTACGGACATGAGGTTGATGGAGCTCCCTCCATCGACAAGCACCCGCCCGAGTCTCGCATTCCGAACCGTGGGAGAAACCACGATCGGGAGATGGCTCGGGCCGGCAGTGCTCTCCGGGTGGTCGGCCTGGCTGAAAGTGATCGGCTCCCCCGACCATTTCAGCAGCCTGCTCACCCTGGGAGTTGGTACGGTGGCACATACCTCTCTTACCTCTCGCTTGTACTGTGAGTTCGAAGAGTAGGTGGCGGAGCCACCATGGATGAAGGCCACCGTATGTTCCGCTTGCTGAAAGGCCAGCGAAGCGGGGTCCTCGTCCGCGTCGCCGTGGTCGTCTTCACGGCGCTTCTTAAGCCGTTGCTCCACCAGCTTGGACACGACTTGACAATCCGCCAAGTCATGTCCATTGGTCCTGTGGATGGGGCAGTAAGGTCTACCTCCGTCGTCTTCTTGGCGGGGGGGACCGGCGATCCCCGCGATCACCTCGCGGGCCCCGGCGATCACCCCTCCTGTCTCGGCGGTTGCGCTTCTAGGGCTTGTCCTCCGGTTCGATGGCGAGGACCTCTCCAGCGCTGACCTCCTTGCGCTTCTTCTTCTTCTTATGACCGGAAGGCCCTGCCGTGTGCTCTCGGGCCTCCGCTGCCTGGGCGCACTTATGCGCCAGGGAGAACAGCTCGGAGGTAGTGAAAATGGTGCGGGTAGCCATCTTCTCCCGCATCTTTTGATCTCGGACCCCCTCCGAAAGGCGATAGTCACCGACTGCTCGGAGATCCAGGGGATCGTGTTCCGGCAGTGGCTGAACCGCCGAATAAACTCCCTCAGGGACTCCCCCTTCATCTGTTCCAGGGCATGAAGGTCATCCTCCACGCCTGGTTGAGCGTAGGAGCCCTGAAAGTTGGCGACGAAGATGTCGCACAATTCCTCCCACGAGTGCACAGAGCCTCGAGGGAGGTTCAGCAGCCAGGAGTGGGCGGAGCCCGTCAGTGACATCGGGAGGTAGTTGGCCATGATCTTCTCAGACCCTCCCGCGGCGCGCACAACCGTGGTGTAAATCTGCAGGAACTCCTCCGGGTTTGTCGGAACCCGAATTTGCAAATCTAGACCCTCTGTTTATTCAGCACTAGTCCAGGAACGCGCTAGAGCACACAGTCTTAACATCGGTAAATATCACAATAATACCACTCGATGCTAAATAAGTACTTTAATTAAATAGTCAAACTGATTGCTCGACCTTATGGTCAAGTTACAAATATACGCCTCGCAGGGCGAAACTTATTAAGAGAGAAATAATAGCAGCGGAAAATGAAATAACTTCGTGGCACCATCCAGTATACCACAGGCAACTGACTGGGCTCGCTCCCTAAGTAGACGGTTCCTCTGGAAGCTCCTCCTCCAAAGCTGGTGTAGATTCTTCTTCAACTGGTGTTGTATCATGGCAAGGGTGAGTACTTTGGTACTCAGCAAGTCATGCACAGAATGCAACTAATATACTACATGCATGGCTTGGTACAAAGGAGTAGCTCAAGGTGTATTTGCAGTAAAACAGCATTTGACAAGTAGCATAAGTAGATTCGAAAGCAGTAGAAACAAGTATAACATAAATAACCTTCCGAAGAGTTTAATCAACATCCTTCCCATTCCTAAACCACATTTCCATCAACATCATTATTTAACCAAACCCAACCTTTCAAGTCCAAGTTATTTTCAAGAAAGTCTAACCCTTGACTGTAATTCCCGAGCGATGTCCAATACCGCGGACACGGCTATTCGAATAGATTATACACTCTGCAGAGGTTATGCACTTTACCCACAAGACACAGTCAAACACCACAAAGGCGAGTTCCCGTAACAAAGTCTTTCGGAAACTTCTAACAGTACAAGTGGTCCTCCCCGGTTGTTGCACACTAACCCTTCCCTTAGCTAAGGCGAAGTTTAGGCCAACCAACCGTTAGATGGGTACTGGCGCGTGACACAGTGCGCTCCCCGTACAACTTACACAAAGGGTGTAGTTCACCTCCTGAGGTCCCACAGGTATGTTATTAGAAACTTAATCAACTAGGTCCGTCCCATTACAGACATGTGGTTGCACGTTTGACCCAGTTCCAAGGCTTGCAAGGTTAAGTCCTTAGGGTGACCAGGGCAAGACTACCCGAAGAACCAAACCAACATTCCCGGTGCCACAACTGGCCCACCTGATCATTCTTGCCACATGCCCTGGTCAAAAGCTATTTATCAAACCCCAGTTGATTACCATGCACCACGTGCCATCAACATCACAACACATGATACCTTTCCAAAACAGGTTCAATATATCATTAAGTCAACATTAACATTTGATTGTCCAAAATCATGTCATGAGCACGTAGCAGGTCTAAGCAATATACTACAACGGTGTAAATTCCCATGTTGGCAATTTAATAGTGTCCAACTAGTAAACCACAACTAGGGTGACAAGGGTCATGGCACATATTTAAGTAATCAAGGTGTCATACAGCAATTTGGCATTTATCTAATTTCCCATATTTAAATAAAGTATTTTCTAATTGAACTAGCATGCAATAAGTTAAATCAAAATAGGTTTCAAAATAGGATCAATATGGTCAAAGCATAACTTTCCTTCAAAAAGTACTTGCTCTTGGTCTTGAGCTGGCTCCTGGGTCAATAAATCTCCTTCGAATGCTTCCGGCACTTCAACGTCTACTCGTAACGCGTGCAAATAGCAACAAATGAATAAAATAGTAGACAAAAAGTGTCCAAACATCCAAATAAAGTCCTTAAACAGAGAGAACATAATTTTATGAATTTTTAGAAACTGGAATCGTCAAATTCGGAGTTTAAATGCAAAAGTTATGATTATTTAAAGTTTAAATAATCAATTAAATAATTTTACAGAGAAAAACTTTAGTCCAAAAATTAAATAAAATTCATATTTGAGTAGATCTGAATTTTATGAATTTTTCGAAATTTGAATCGTTGAAATCGGAGTTGAAACGCAAAAGTTATAAGCGTTTGAAGTTTTGAAATTCAAATCAATTATTAAACCGAATTATTAAATCATTTTCTTTTTCGGAAATTATTTATTGCGTCAGCAGTGACGCGTGGCAGCCTCTGATTGGGCGGCTGAAGTCAGCCGGCTCGTGGGCTCAGCCCACGGCTTGGCTTGTTCCACCGTGGACTCGGTCCACGGCTCCACGTGTCGCTGACAGGTGGCCCCCTCGGGTGACGTCATTCTTGGACGTCGGCGAGGCTCACCAGTCTTGGCGGGTGGGACCGCGGTGACGTCATCGGCCGACGTCACTACACGGCTGGGGTGGCGGCGGCGTCGCGGGCCGCCATGGCGTCGGCGTGGCGTCATGGTGTGGTTTGGGCTGCGTCGGCCGACACGCGGGCGGCGTGTCGGCGTCACCTGCCAGTCTTGGCGCCGATCGCGGCGGTCAAGCTCCGTCCGCGTGGCGCAATCTCGGCCGTTGATTTGAAAATCAACGGCCCAGATTAGATCTGGACTGACTCGTTTGGGTTAACGCGTTTGATCTGGACCGTTGGATCTAGATCCAACGGTCGAGATTGGATCTGGGATTTTGTAACGGGATCTCACCGACGGTGACGTGGTGCAATCTGGACCGCTTGATGCAGATCCGACGGCTAGCAGAGCTCGAAATCCGGAGATGGCGAGCGGCGGCTGAGTCACCGGCGGCGAGGGACGGCGACCTAGCCGACGGCGTTCGGAGTGCTCGGCGAGGTGAGTTGGACTCCAGGCCAGCGTCTTGACCTCCGGTCCCGGATCTGGGAGTCAACGGCGACGGACGGCGGACGGCAATGGATTCGACGAAAACCGCGACGGCTCCTTCTCCTTACTCCGGCGAGCTCTAGCGGCGCAACCACGGCGGCTCAGGCGAGGTGAGTTAGGGCTACGGGTGCGCAATGAAGTGGCGGTCCCGACACGGGTGGCGGCGCAATAAATAGGGCCCTCGGCGTCTGTGAAACACACGGAAACCGAGGCCCACTCCGTTGCAGCGGCGGAGTCCGGCGGCGACTCGGATTGGATGACGTGGCTCAACCACAGCCGTTGGATCAAGATCCAACGGTGCGGGAGATTTGGGCTCGGAGTGCGCTTTCGGGTGGTGGTGGCTCGGTCGGGCTCGAGCTCGGGTCGGACTCGAGTCCGACTCGGGTTCGACTCGGTCGGATGAACAGTACTTGACCCGACTCGTTTTTCCAGCGATTTAATATTTAAAATAATTTCCAGTAATTCATTTAATTCAAGAAAAATAGCAAAATACTCAAAAAAATTCCAGAAAAATTTTAGAAAATATTTTAGGGCATTTGGGACTCAAATAAAATATTCCAACAAAACTTTATTTGAAAATTTAATTTCTTTAATTATTTCAATATGGAATAAATTCAAATTAAATCCAAATAAATTCCAGAAAATTCCAAAAATTCACAAATGTGCAAAATAATATTTAATTTCTTGAAAAGCAAAAATTGGGGTGTTACAAACCTCCCCCCCTTAATAGAATCTCGTTCCCGAGATTTAAGGCTAACTAAGGAATAGGTTCGGAAACTCTTTCCTCAAATCCTCTTCGCGTTCCCAGGTCGCTTCGCTTTCTTCATGGTTGCTCCACTGAACTCTACAGAAACAGGTTGACTTATTTCTAGTCTCTCGGTCCATAGTATCCAAAATCTTCACGGGATGCTCCTTATAAGTCAGATCCTCTTGCAGTTCAATCGACTCCAAGGGCGTTTGCTCATCTGGCACTCGAAGACACTTCTTTAGCTGGGACACATGGAACACGTCATGTACTCCTGCTAACGATCGTGGGCAACTCTAGGCGGTAAGCAACCGCCGCCTCTGCGGCTCAAAATCTTAAATGGTCCAACATAACGGGGTGCAAGTTTCCCTTTGGCATGGAACCTCTTAACTCCCCTGAGAGGCGTAACTCTGAGGTATACAAAGTCTTCTGGTTCAAAACTCAAATCCCGGCGACGATTGTCAGCATAACTCTTCTGTCGTGATTGGGCTATCTTCAACCTTTCCCTAATCATGGCAATCGCTCTTGACTTCTTGAAGAATATCAGGCCGAAGACACGGCGCTCACGGTCTCATTCCAGTTTAATGGCGTCCCAGGGTCGACCATACAAAGGCCTCAAAAGGTGACATCTGTAAACTAGCCTGGTAACTATTATTGTAACTGAACTCGGCATACGGCAAACTCTTATCCCAAGAGGTAGCATAAGCCAATGCACACGCTCTTAACATATCCTCCAGAATCTGATTGACTCTTTCGGTCTGTCCATCTGTATGTGGATGATAGGCTGTACTGAAGTTCAAACGGGTTCCCATGGCCTCATGCAACTTATTCCAAAACCTTGAGGTAAATTGGGTACCTTTGTCCGATACAATCCTCTTTGGCACTCCATGCAAACAGACGATCCTGATCATATACAACTCTGCTAACTTATCCCCTGAGTAAGTGGTCTTCACGGGGATAAAATGGGCTACTTTGGTCAAGCGATCCACTATAACCCATATGGAGTCATAAGAGCATCTCCAACAGTTTCCTATAATTTAACTCCCAATAATCCTGGATTGGGAGCTTCCTAAAGTTTTTGGGCTTTAAAAAAAAGGTCATTCTCCAACAGTTCCTATTTCCCCCCCAAAAATAGTGATTGGGAAAGCACACGAGCGCCCAATATCTGACCACTTCAGCTGGAGTTTTTGGGCGTGCCAAGATATTGGGATTCCGATAGGGTAACTGTTGGAGCGATAATTTTTTCATTTGTTCCTAAAAAATGATTTTGGGAATAAGTTTTGGGAACTATTGGAGATGCTCTAACCTCCTTGAGTCTTAGGCAAACCGGTAATGAAATCCATTCCAATTTCCTCCCACTTCCACTCAGGTATTTTCAGCGGCTGCAACAATCCTGCTGGTCTCTGATGCATTGCCTTAACTCTCTGGCATACGTCGCACAATGCAACATGCTCGGCAACTTCACGCTTCATGTTCGGCCACCAGAATCTTTCTTTTAAATCTCGATACATCTTGGCACTTCGGGATGAATGGAATACTTTGAGTCATGAGCTTCTTCTAAAATCAAGCTGCCCGGCTCCTTCTTGTTTGGTACACAAATACGATCCTTCATCCACAACGTGCCTTGCTCATCCAACTTGAAGTCCTCTGCCTTGCCTTCCTCCATGTTGGACTTAATCCTGCGGATCTTGTCATCATCCTTCTGTCCTTCTTGGATCTGATCCTCCAGGGTGGGCTTCACTTCCAATGCTGCCATGAATCCTTCTGGTACGACTTCAATCTGCATTCTCTGGAAATCCTCACATAGCTCATCCTGACTTGTGGCTAGCAACATGTTCACAGTATGGCTTTTCCGACTTAGAGCATCGGCCACCACGTTGGCCTTTCCTGGATGGTAATGGATCCCAACATTATAGTCCTTGATTAACTCTAACCATCTCCTCTGCCTCATGTTCAGGTCTGATTGGGTGAAGATGTACTTAAGACTCTTATGGTCCGTGTATACTTCGCATCTGTTTCCAATCAAATAGTGACGCCACAACTTCAGAGCATGCACTACAGCAGCTAGCTCTAGGTCATGCGTCGGATAATTCTCCTCATGTGGCCTCAACTGCCTTGATGCATAAGCGACGACCTTTCCATTCTGCATCAGCACACATCCAAGTCCTTGGCGCGATGCGTCACAATAAATATCAAAGCTTTGATTGACGTCCGGTAGGACTAACACCGGTGCTGATGTCAATCGTTTCTTCAGTTCTTGAAAACTTTTCTCGCACTCTGGCGTCCATGCAAACTTCTTCTCCTTTTTCAGCAATTGCGTGAGAGGTTTCGCAATTGTCGAAAAGCCTTCAATGAAACGGCGGTAGTAACCTGCCATTCCAAGGAAACTCCGGATATGGGTCACAGTCTTCGGCTGCTCCCAATGTAACACAGCTTTTACCTTGCTTGGATCTACGGCGACTCCTTCTACGGTCATTACATGTCCGAGGAATTCCACCTTGTCCTTCCAAAAATCACACTTACTGAACTTTGCGAAGAGCTGCTGTTCCCTCAGCTTGTCCAAAACTCGCCTCAAGTGCTCTGCATGTTCATCCTCTGTCTTGGAGTAGATTAGGATATCATCTACGAACACAACAACAAACTTGTCCAAATATTCCATGAACACCTTATTCACCATATTCATGAAATATCTTTGGCGCATTAAATCGAGACCAAAGGACATAACTGTAAACTCGTAATGTCCATATCTTGACGAGAATGCGGTCTTCGGAATATCCTCTGATCGGATCTTCAACTGATGGTATCCCGATCTTAGATCAATCTTGGAGAAAACTCCGGCTCCTCTCAGCTGATCAAACAGATCATCGATCCTGGGTAGCGGGTACTTATTCTTCACGGTGACTTCATTGAGTGCACGATAGTCAATGCACATCCTGAAACTTCCGTCCTTCTTCTTGACAAACAAAACTGGCGCTCCCCACGGCGACGAACTCGGTCTGATAAATCCTTTCTCCATTAGCTCTTCAAGTTGCTTCTTCATCTATACCAATTCTTCGGTGGACATCCGGTAAGGTCTCTTTGCTATCGGTGCTGTACCAGGTACAAGCTCTATCACAAACTCTATGTCCCTGTCCGACGGCATACCAGGTAGATCTTCAGGAAAAACATCTGGGTACTCATTCACTACTGAGACATCTTCTATGCTGATTGCCTTGGTGCTGTTAACCATCAACTGTCCATCTCTAACGGTGGTAGCTTGAAATTCCACTTTCTTTCCACACGGGCTCTCAACTGAGATAGTCCTCCGTCCACAATCCAATACGGCCTTGTGCTTGGATAACCAATCCATTCCCAAAATAACATCTAATGTCTGGGTCTCCAAAATAATAAGGTTCGCTAGGAACTCTATCCCAAGTGATGTCCTGAGGGTTCTCTTGCGTGGCACAGAAGTTCTCCCACCATTCGGTAATTTGTTCCTTCCAACTGATGAGAAGCGTAGAGTACCTTCTCATTTCCCATGCATTGAGCAATGTGTAGCTTCCTCTCAATTGACCTTAACCAATCATCGGCTTCCAACAGGTTAGCATTCCCGGAGAAAGTGGGTGGATGAGTCCTCATGAACTCTGACAGTCTTGCATTCTGGCGTTGTCCATGATTGACTTTATTAGCAGTGGCCTGAGCGGTGACGTGCTGCATCTGTTGCATCATGGCATGCATCAACTGAGTCTGAGCAGCAAGAAAAGCTCCGAAATTCTGCATATCAATGGCGATCTTTGGTGCTCCATCATTGGGGTTTCTGTGGCGAGAACCACTTCCATTGCCTCCAAGGTTTCCACGAGTGTTCACCATCTGTGGTTTGCTCTAGGTTTTAGAGATGAGAGGGAAACAAGAATAGACAAGTAATATGGAACTTATGCGGGGCGAAAGGTGTAACTTAAAGTCCAACTTTATTATTTTAATCAATAGTAACTTGGTATGGTTGCTTACAATGCCTAGGGGCCTTGCAACACATACTGCACACTCAGCAAGCAATGAAAATCCAAATCGAACTAACTCTGGAGTCTAACGCCTAAAGGGTGACTCTTTATTCTATGACGCGACTCGGCGAAGGAGTCTCACTATAGAACCTACGCTCACTCATCGAGAAAACCTCCACGGCCGGGTACGAACGCTGCGGCATAGGCGCGAAACGATCGCCATGTCCAGCAACTGTGTCATCTGTGGTAGTCGAAGAAGCAGTGTCCTCCTCAAGCTCCGGCTCCTCCGGGTCTGGCTCGTGCAACTCAGTCTGGCTCTGGCTGCAGTGCGTACAATGCCGTCTCTAACTCTCCAATCCTTTGCGAAGGTGAGACACATACTCTTGAGCTTCCCGCCATCTGTTCTTCTCTGTAGTGATTTCTTTGCGGGCCTTACGTAGCTCCTTGCTTGTATCATCGAGTACATCCTCCTGGGCGACAACAAGTCGTGCCAACTGTGTAACCATGGCATTCTCATCCTGAATCGCCTTCGGGTCAAGAAGGTTATTGCTGCGCGGATGTCGGGACCCCGAATTTGCAAATCCGGACCCTCTGTGTATTCAGCACTAGTCCAGGAACGCGCTAGTGCACACAGTCTTAACATTGGTAAATATCACAATCATACCACTCGATACCAATAAAGTACTTTATTTAAATAACCAAAGTGGTTACTCGACCTTATGGCCAAGTTACAAATATATGCCTCTCAAGGCGAAACTTATTCAGAGAAAAATAATAATAGCAGCGGAAAAAAAACAATGAAGGTAACATCGTGGCGCCATCCAGTATACCACAGGCAACTGACTGGGCTCGCTTCCCTAAGTAGACGGATCCTCTTGGAGTTCCTCCTCCAAAGCTGGTGTAGTCTCCTCTTCAACTGGTGTTGTATTGAGGCAAGGGTGAGTACTTGGTACTCAGCAAGTCATGCACAGAATGCAAGCTAATATACTATATGCATGGCTTGGTACAAAGGAATAGCTCAAGGTATATTTGCGAAACTTGACATTTGACAAGTAATATAAGTAGATTCGAAAGCAGTAAAAATAAGTAAAGCATAAATAACTTTTCAAGAAGTTTAGTAAACATCTTCCCCATCCTAAACCACATTTCCATCAACTTCATTATTAAACCAGCCCAACCTTTCAAACCAAAGTTATTTTTGAGAAAATCTAACCCTTGACTGTAATTCCCGAGCGATGTCCAATACCGTGGACACGGCTATTCGAATAGATTCTAAACTCTGCAGAGGTTATGCACTTTACCCACAAGATCTGAGTCAAACACCACAAAGGCGAAGTTCAGTAACAAAGTCTTTGAAAACCTCTAACAATACAAGTGGTCCTCCAGGTTATTGCGCACTAACCCTTCCTTCCTTCGCTAAGGCGAAGTCTAGGCCAATCAACGTTAGATGGGTACCTGGCCTCGGCCAGACGCCCCGTACAACTTACACAAAGGGTGTAGTTGACCTCCCGAGGTCCCACAGTGCGTTATTAGCAACTTAGTCAACTAGGTCCGTCCCATTCTGGACATGTGGTTGCACGTTAGACCCAGTTCAAAGGCTTGCAAGGTTAAGTCCTTAGGGTGACCAGGGCAAGACTACCCGAAGAACCAACTCAACATTCCCAATGCCACAACGGGCCCACCGGATTACTCTTGCCACATGCCCGGCCGAAAACTATTTATCAAACCCGATTGATTACCATGCACCACGTGCCATCAACATCACATGATACCTTTCCAAAACAGGTTCAATATATCATTAAGTCAATATTAGCATTTGATTATCCAAAATCATGTTATGAGCACGTAGTGTGTCTAAGCAAAGATACTACAAATCGGTCTAAACCCATGTTGGCAAGTTAATAATGTCCAACTAGTAATCCACAACTAGGGTGACAAGGGTCATGGCACATACTTAAATAATCAAGGTGTCATCTGACAAATTGGTATTTATCTAATCCCCCATATTTAAATAAAGTATTTTTCTAATTGAACTAGCATGCAATAGGTTAAATCAAAATAGATTTCGAAATAGGATCAACATGGTCAAAGCACAACTTGCCTTCAAAAAGTACTTGCTCTTGGTCTTGAGTTGGATCCTGAGTCAATACTTCTCCTTCGAATCCTTCCGGCACTTCAACGTCTACTCGTAAAGCGTGCAAATAGCAAATACACAAATAAACAATAGGCAAAAAGTGTCCAAACACCCAAATAAAATCCATAAACAGAAAGAACATAATTTTATGGATTTTTAGAAACTGGAATAAATCAAATTTGGAGTTAAGACGTTAAAAGTTATGATTATTTAAATTTTAAATAATCAATTAAATAATTTTACAGAGAAAAACTTTAGTCCAAAAATTAAATAAAATTCATATTTATGTAGATCTCAATTTTATACAAATTTAGAAATTTGAATCACTCAAATCGGAGTTGAAACGCAAAAGTTATAAGCGTTTGAAGTTTTGAAATTCAAATCAATTATTAAACCGATTTATTAAATCATTTTCTTTTCGAAATTAATTATTGCGTCATCATGGACACGTGGCAGCCTCGATTGGTTGGTCGACGTCACCGGTCCATGGACTTGGTCCACGCTCGGCTCGGTCTCTGTGGACTCGGTCCACGACTTCTACGTGTCGGCCCGACATGTGGGCCCACTCGGGTAGCGTCATCGGCCGACGTCGGTGAGGCTCGACCGCAGTCGCGGCAGTGGGTCCCACCGATGACGTCATGGGTGACGTCGGCGCTGGCTGGGTCGGTACGTGACATGCGGGCCCTCGACACGCGGGCTGCGTGTCGGCGTCTACCTGCCAGCGCGTGGACGGCGCTGACCGCGTCGGTCCAACTTCCCGACACGTGGCGCAATCTCGACCGTTGGTTTGAAAATCAACGGCGCGGATTAGATCCAGGGTTAACACGTTAAATCTACTCGATGATCGTGGGCCGTTCGATCTAGATCGGACGGTCCAGATCTAATCCTATAAGAATCACTACCACGGCACGTGGCGATTGTGAACCGTTGGATCTTGATCCAACGGTCCAGATCTAATCGGGTTGGGGACACGTGAACTCACCTCAACTGTCCGATCTGGATCTGACGGTTCACCGAGCTCGCGAAGTCCGGCGATGGCGCGGCGAGGCTTGGGCACCGGAGACGAACGACGGCATTTAACCCGAAGCGGCGTTCGGTCGCTCGGCGAGATGAATCCTTCCTTCGGGTGCGTCTCGTCACGGTGGTTCCGGATCTGGGCTCCTTCTCGGCGGAAGACGACGGACGGCGGCGGAATCGAGCAAAAACCGCGGCGGTCACTTCCTCCAACTCCGGCGAGCTCGCACGGGCAAACGACGGCGGCTCAGGCGAGATGGCTCGGGGGAACGGGTGCGCAAAGATGAGGGCAACCTCGGGGGACGTCTCACGCTTTAAATAGCCTCGGCGTTCGTGCCCGAGACGAAAACCTAGTTCTACACGGCGGCAAGCGGCGGCGGCGGAGTCCGGCTCGACTCGGCGGAGACGACGACGCCACCGGCCCACGTGGCACGATCAACGCCCACGATCACGCGGCGCGATCGGATCCGGGCGGATACGGCTCGAACCGTCTGGCGGATCTCACCGTTGGATCTTGATCCAACGGTTGGGATTGATTAGGTTTTGAGCTGGTTTGATCGAGTCAATCGGCTCGGTCGGATTCGAGTCCGACTGGGTTCGACTTCGATCGGATGAAACGATACTTGACCCGAGTTGAATTTCCAGCGATTTAATATTTAAAATAATTCCCAGTAATTCATTTAATTCATTAAAAATAGCAAATGACTCAGAAAAATTCCAGAAAAATTCTGGAAAATACTTTGGATCATTTTGGACTCAACAAAATTTTATTTGCAAAATTAAATTATTTAATTATTTCAAAATGGAATAAATTCAAATAAATTCCAAATAAATCCAAATAAATTCCAGAAAATTCCAAAAATTCACCAAAGTGCCAAATCACACATGAATTTAAGAAAAGCAAAATTTTGGGGTGTTACAAACCTCCCCCCCTTAATAGAATCTCGTCCCCGAGATTCAGGGCTTACTAAAGGAATAGGTTTGGAAACTCTTTCTTCAAATCCTCTTCGCTGACTCCCAAAGTCGCTTCGCTTTCTTCATGGTTGCTCCTTTGAACTCTCTGAAGCGGGTTGACTTGTTTCTAGTTTCTCGATCCATTGTGTCTAGAATCCTCACGGGATACTCCTTATAAGTCAAATCCTCTTACAACTCAATTGATTCTAACGATTATGCATTTCTCGGGGAACTCGGAGACACTTCTTCAACTGGGACACATGGAATACGTCATGCACTCCTGCTAACGACTGCGGCAACTCCAGCTGATAAGCAACTTCGCCTCTGCGACTCAAAATCTTAAATGGTCCAACATAACGGGGTGCGAGTTTCCCTTTGGCATGGAACCTCTTAACTCCCCTGAGAGGCGTAACTCTGAGGTATACAAAGTCTTCTGGTTCAAAACTCAAATCTCGGCGACGATTGTCAGCATAACTCTTCTGCCGAGATTGGGCGATCTTCAACCTTTCCCTAATCATGGCGATCCGCTCTTCAGCCTCTTGAAGAATATCAGGTCCGAAGACACGGCGCTCGCCGGTCTCATTCAAATTCAATGGCGTCCGACAGGGTCGACCATACAAAGGCCTCAAAGGTGACATCGTAAACTAGCCTCGATAACTATTGTTGTAATCGAACTCGGCATACGGCAAACTTTTATCCCAAGAGGTAGCATAAGCCAATGCACAAGCTCTCAACATATCCTCCAGAATCTGGTTGACTCTTTTCGGTCTGTCCATCCGTCTGTGGATGATAAGGCACATCTTGAAGTTCAAGCGGGTTCCCATGGCTTCATGCAACTTATTCCAGAACCTTGAGGTAAATTGGGTACCTCTGTAGATACAATCCTCTTTGGCACTCCGTGCAAGCAGACAATCTGATCATGTATAATTACGCTAATTTATCTCAGAGTAAGTGGTCTTCACGGGGATAAAATGGGCTACTTTAGTCAAGCGATCCACTATAACCCATATGGAGTCATAACCTCCTTGAGTCTTCGACAAACCGGTAATGAAATCCATTCCGATTTCCTCCCACTTCCACTCGAGGTATTTTCAATGTTTGTAGCAATCCTGCTGGTTTCGATGCATTGCCTTGACTCTCGGCATACGTCGCACAATGCAACATGCTCGGCAACTTCACGTTTCATACTCGGCCACGAATCTCTCCTTGAGATCTGATACATCTTGGCGCTTCAGGATGAATTGAATACTTGGAGTCATGGGCTTCTTCGAATCGATTACTTTAACTCCTTGTTAGGCACACAAATGCGATCCTTCATCCACAACGTGCCTTGCTCATCCAACTTGAAGTCCTCTGCCTTGCCTTCCTCCTTGATGGACTTAATCCTGCGGATCTTGTCATCATCCTTCTGTCCTTCTCGGATCCGATCCTCCAGAGTGGGCTTCACTTCTAATGCGGCCAAGAATCCGCTAGGTACTACCTCAATCTTCATTTTACGAAAATCCTCACATAACTCATCACGGCTTGTGGCTAGCAACGTACTCACGGTATGGCTTTTCCGACTCGAGCATCGGCTACTCGTTGGCCATCCGGGATGGTAATGGATTCCAACATTATAGTCCTTGATCAACTCTAACCATCTCCTCGCCTCATATTCAGATCCGATTGGGTGAATATGTACTTAAGGCTCTTATGATCCGTATATACTTCACATCTGTTTCCAATCGAGATAGTGGCGCCATATCTTCAAAGCATGCACTACGGCAGCTAACTCTAAGTCATGTGTCGGATAATTTTCCTCATGCGGCCTCAATCGCCTTGATGCATAGCGGCGACCTTTCCGTTACTGCATCGACACATCCAAGTCCTTGGCGCGTGCGTCACAATAAATATCGAAGCTTTGAGCAACATCCGGTAGAACTAACACCGGTCTTGATGTCAATCGCTTCTTCAGCTCCTGAAATCCTTTCTCACATTCCGCGCCCATGCAAACTTCTTTTCCTTCTTGACAATTGCGTAAGGGGTTTCGCAATCGTCGAGAAGCCTTCGATGAAACGGCGGTAGTATCATGCCATTCCAAGGAAACTCCGAATCTGGGTCACCGTCTTTGTCTGTTCACAATGTAACACAGCTTCTACTTTGCTTGGATCTACTGGCGACTCCTTCTGCGGTCATTACATGTCCAAGAAACTCCACCTTGTCCTTCCAAAAATCACACTTGCTGAACTTGGCGAAAAGTTCTTTGTTCCTCGGCTTTTCCAAAACTTCGCCTTAAGTGTTCGTCTTGTTCATCCTCTGTCTTGGAGTAGTTTTTGATATAGTCTATGAACACGACGACATACTTGTACAAATATTCCATGAACACCTTATTCATCATATTCATGAAATAAGCTGGCGCATTAAATGCACCCCAAAGGACATAGCGTAAACTTCGTAATGTCCATATCTTGGCGAGAATGCGATCTTGAATATCTTACGATCGGATCTTCAATCGATGGTATCACGATCTCGAGATCAATCTTGGAGAAAACTCCGGCTCCTCTCAACCGATCAAACAAATCATCAATCCTGGGTAGCGGATACTTATTCTTCACGGTGACTTCATTGAGTGCACGGTAGTCAATGCACATCCTGAAACTCCGTCCTTCTTCTTGACAAACAAAGCGGTGCTCCCCACGGCGACGAACTTGGTGCGATAAATCCTTTCTCCATTAACTCTTCTATTTGTTTCTTCATTTCTACCAACTCCTCGGTGGACATCCGATAGGGTCTCTTTGCTATCGGTCTTTGTACAGTACAAGCTCTATCACAAACTCTATGTCACTCGTCAGCGGCATACAGGTAGATCTTCGGGAAAAACATCGGGTACTCATTCACTCTTTGGGACATCGTCTATGCTGATTGCCTTGAATCTTGTTAACCATCAACTGTCCATCTCTAACTGCAGTGGCTTGAAATTCTACTTTCTTCCCACACGGGCTCTCAACTGAGATAGTCCTCCGTCCACAATCCAATACGGCCTTGTGCTTGGATAACCAATCCATTCCCAATATGACGTCTAAGGTCTGGGTCTCCAAAATTATAAGGTTTGCTAGGAATTCTATTCCACCTATTAGTATTCTCACCCCGGAACATCCTACTTTCGTTCGGAGTTCGGAACCAGGGGTTTGAACTAAAAGCATGCACTTAAGTCTTGCAATCCTTAAATCATTTCTAGTAGCAAAGCCTTGCGAAACAAACGAATCTGAAGCTCGAGTCAAACAAAGCTGCTGCAGTCTTGAGTTAACAAGTAACTTACCCAAGACGACGTCCGTAGCATTCTGTAGTGCATCTGCGGTGACATGGTTGACTCGGCCTCTCACCACGATGCAGGGTGTGGCTCCTGATCTTTGGCGTCCTAGGCTGGGTGGTTCCTAGATTGAAGCGGCGGGGTCGCTCCTCGCTGTCTTCTTTGGACAAGCTGTTGGCAAAGTGTCCTGGCTCGTTGCGATTGTAGCGGCGTCTCACGGTTCCTTCTTGTTTGCACGGAGTAGCGTTTCTAGCGGAAGTTTGAGTGCAGTAGTTTTGATTGACAGTCTTGGTGCCGAGGATGGTGTCCTTGTTGCATTACGTGGTTGGAATGCGAAGAATTGATTTGGTGCAACTCTCAAGCGGCTGCTGCGTTCCTGGCGTGATCCTTCTTTGTTGCATCCTGCGCTTCTGTTCTCATCCGGTTCCTTGCGCTTGTCCTCAAGAATAAGCGCCTTATTCACCAACTCTTGGAAATGCGGAAAGGTGTGGGTGATCAATCCTACTTGCAATCTGAGTTAAGTCCCTTCATAAACGAGGTATGCTGGATTTATCTGTCGCTACATCCTCGGTGCGTAGCGTGCTAGGCTGTGTGAACTTGTTCGGGTAGTCGACCACCGGTGATTACCTTGCTTGATGCTCTGAACTCCTCTTTCTTAAGGTCCATGATTCCTTCAGCACGTGATCTTGTCGAATGCATTTGTGAACTCTTCCCAAGTGATATCTTGAGGGTTCTCTTGCGTGGCTGAAGTTCTCCCACCATTCGGTAATTTGTTCCTTCCGGTGATGAGAAGCGTAGAGTACCTTCTCATTTCCTATGCATTGAGCTATGTGTAGCTTCCTCTCGATTGATCTTAACCAATCATCGGCCTCCAATGGATTGGCATTCCCAGAGAAAGTGGGTGGGTGAGTCCTCATGAACTCTGACAGCCTTGTATTCTGGCGTGGCCCCTGATTAACTTGATTAGCAGTGGCCTGAGCAGTGACGTGTTGCATTTGTTGCATCATAGCATGCATTAACTGAGTCTGGGCAGCAAGAAAAGCTCCGAAATTCTGCATATCCAGTGGCGGTGCTGGTGCTCCATCATTGGGGTTTGCTGCTGGGCGAGAACCGCTTCCATTGCTTCCAAAGTTCCCACGGGTGTTCACCATCTGTCGATTTGCTCTAGGTTTAGAGATGAGAGGGAAACAAGAATAGACAAGTAATATGGAACTTATGCGGGGCGAAAGGTGTAACTTTAAGGTCCAACTTTATTATTAATAACTTGGTATGGCTGCTTACAATGCCTAAGGTCCTTGCAACACATACTGCACACTCAGCAAACAAAGCAAATCCAAATCGAACTAACTCTGGAGTCTAACGCCTAAAGGGTGACTCTTTATTCTGTGACTCGACTCGGCGAAGGAGTCTCACTATAGAACCTATGCTCACTCATCGAGAAAACCTCCACGGCCTGAGTGCGGATCTTTGCGGCATAAGCGCCGAAACGATCGCCATGTCCAGCAATTTGTGTCCTCTATGTTAGTCGAAGAAGCGGTGTCCTCATCGAGATCGACTCCTCTGGATCGGCTCGTGTAGCTCAAATCTTGGCTGCAGTGCAGTCCGTACAAGGTCATCTCCAACTCGTCAATCCTTCGTAGAAGGTGTGCCACATACTCTTGAGCTTCCCGCCATCTGTTCTTCTCTGTCGTGATCTCCTTGCGGGCCTTCTGTAGCTCCTTGCTTGTATTATCTAGTACATCCTCCTGGCGGCGACAAATCGTGCCAAGCTGTATGTAACCGTGGCATCCTCATCTGAATCGCCGGGTCAAGAAGGTTATCGCTTGGCGGTGATAACGGAACACCGTGCTCTCCAACTCTCTGGCGAGATACGGGTAATGTGCGCATTGCGGCGTCGTGATACTTCTTGGATACCCATGCGCATCGTAGATCTCCTGGCGGTCAAAGGTGTATCGGGCGATTGCCTGGGCCCTTTTTCCTAGCAGGTACCTCAATCCTCACGTCGCAAGCCTTGATCAATCCCGCTTGTCTGATCACTTCCACTTGGTATTGGGGCTTCTCAAAATCTCCGAGAGTCTGTAGCATATGCCAAAGTTCCGCGGCGTGACCAACTCCCAGATCAACGTAGTTGAACTCTTCCCCCATCTGTCACAAGAGTGCTTTACGTAAGAACTCGGAATTTTTAAATTGTGACAAGGTAAGGGGAAATTTCAGCAAGAGACAAGAAAAGGGAGAAGGGGATAAGTCGAGATGTCATTTCTTATCTTGACAAACTTTTAGCTTTTAGAAAATAGGTTTTATCCTCACTACGACCATTCTAGCTAGGGTTGAGCCTACGGTCAACCTGGCTCTGATACCACCTCTGTCGGGACCCCGAATTTGCAAATCCGGACCCTCTGTGTATTCAGCACTAGTCCAGGAACGCGCTAGTGCACACAGTCTTAACATTGGTAAATATCACAATCATACCACTCGATACCAATAAAGTACTTTATTTAAATAACCAAAGTGGTTACTCGACCTTATGGCCAAGTTACAAATATATGCCTCTCAAGGCGAAACTTATTCAGAGAAAAATAATAATAGCAGCGGAAAAAAAACAACGAAGGTAAAATCGTGGCGCCATCCAAGATACCACAGGCAACTGACCGGCTCGCTTCCCTAAGTAGACGGATCCTCTTGGAGTTCCTCCTCCAAAGCTGGTGTAGTCTCCTCTTCAACTGGTGTTGTATTGAGGCAAGGGTGAGTACTTGGTACTCAGCAAGTCATGCACAGAATGCAAGCTAATATACTATATGCATGGCTTGGTACAAAGGAATAGCTCAAGGTATATTTGCGATGCTTGACATTTGACAAGTAATATAAGTAGATTCAAAGCAGTAAAAATAAGTAAAGCATAAATAACTTTTCAAGAAGTTTAGTAAACATCTTCCCCATCCTAAACCACATTTCCATCAACTTCATTATTAAACCAGCCCAACCTTTCAAACCAAAGTTATTTTTGAGAAAATCTAACCCTTATTTGTAATTCCCGAAGCGATGTCCAATACAGTGGACACGGCTATTCGAATAGATTCTAAACTCTGCAGAGGTTATGCACTTTACCCACAAGATACAGTCAAACACCACAAAGGCGAAGTTCCTCAGTAACAAAGTCTTTCAAAACCTCTAACAATACAAGTGGTCCTCCGGTTATTGCAAGACTAACCCTTCCCTTCGCTAAGGCGAAGTCTAGGCCAATCAACAGTTAGATGGGTACTGGCCTCGGCTCTTCAGACGCTCCCCCGCACAACTTACACAAAGGGTGTAGTTGACCTCACGAGGTCCCACAGTGCGTTATTAGCAACTTAGTCAACTAGGTCCGTCCCATTACTGAGACATGTGGTTGCACGTTAGACCAGTTCAAAGGCTTGCAAGGTTAAGTCCTTAGGGTGACCAGGGCAAGACTACAGAAGAACCAAATCAACATCCCCAATGCCACAACTGGCCCACTTGATTACTCTTGCCACATGCCCCTGGCCGAAAAACTATTTATCAAACCCCAGTTGATTACCATGCACCACGTGCCATCAACATCACATGATACCTTTCCAAAACAGGTTCAATATATCATTAAGTCAATATTAGCATTTGATTATCCAAAATCATGTTATGAGCACGTAGCAGGTCTAAGCAGTATACTACAACGGTCTAAACCCATGTTGGCAAGTTAATAATGTCCAACTAGTAATCCACAACTAGGGTGACAAGGGTCATGGCACATACTTAAATAATCAAGGTGTCATACAGCAAATTGGTATTTATCTAATCCCCCATATTTAAATAAAGTATTTTTCTAATTGAACTAGCATGCAATAGGTTAAATCAAAATAGATTTCGAAATAGGATCAACATGGTCAAAGCACAACTTGCCTTCAAAAAGTACTTGCTCTTGGTCTTGAGTTGGATCCTGAGTCAATACTTCTCCTTGAATCCTTAGGCACTTCAACGTCTACTCGTAAAGCGTGCAAATAGCAAATACACAAATAAACAATAGGCAAAAGTGTCCAAACACCCAAATAAAATCCATAAACAGAAAGAACATAATTTTATGGATTTTTAGAAACTGGAATAAATCAAATTTGGAGTTAAGGCGCCAAAAGTTATGATTATTTAAAGTTTAAATAATCAATTAAATAATTTTACAGAGAAAAACTTTAGTCCAAAAATTAAATAAAATTCATATTTAGGTAGATCTCAATTTTATACAAATTTAGAAATTTGAATCACTCAAATCGGAGTTGAAACGCATAAAAGTTATAAGCGTTTGAAGTTTTGAAATTCAAATCAATTATTAAACCGATTTATTAAATCATTTTCTTTCGGAAATTAATTATTGCGTCATCATGGACACGTGGCGACCTCTGATTGGTTGGTGGCGTCGGTACCGGTCCATGGACTTGGTCCACGCTTTCGGCTCGGTCTCGTGGACTCGGTCCCACGACTCGTGTCGCCGACATGTGGGCCCACTCGGGTAGCGTCATCGGCGGCGTCGGCGGGCTCGACCGCAGTCTTGACAGTGGGTCCCACCGATGTAGCGTCATGGGTGACGTCGGCGCTTCAGCTTGGGTCGGCGTGACATGCGGGCCCTCGACACGCGGGCCCGCGTGTCGGCGTCCTACTGCAGCGGCGTGGGCCCAGCGGCCGCGTCGGTCCAACTTCCCGACACGTGGCGCAATCTCGACCGTTGGTTTGAAAATCAACGGCGCGGATTAGATCTAGGGTTAACACGTTAAATCTACTCGATGATCGTGGGCCGTTCGATCTAGATCGGACGGTCCAGATCTAATCCTATAAGAATCACTACCACGGCACGTGGCGATTGTGAACCATTGGATCTTGATCCAACGGTCCAGATCTAATCGGGTTGGGGACACGTGAACTCACCTCAACCGTCTGATCTGGATCTGACGGTTCACCGAGCTCGCGAAGTCCGGCGATGGCGCGGCGAGGCTTGGGCACCGGAGGCGAGCGGCAGCGAACCCGACGGCGTTTGGGGTCGCTCGGTGAGATGAATCCTTCCTTGGTGCGTCTCGTCACGGTGGTTCCGGATCTCAGGCTCCTTCGGCGGAAGACGACGGACGGCGGCGGAATCGAGCAAAAACGCGGCGGTCACTTCCTCCAACTACGGCGAGCTCGCGACGAATAAGACGGCGGCTCAGCGAGATGGCTCGGGAACGGTGCGCAAAGATGAGGGCAACCTCGGGGGCGTCTCACGCTTTAAATAGCCTCGGCGTTCGTGCCCGAGACGAAAACCTAGTTCTACACGGCGGCGGGCGCGGCGGCTGAGTCCGGCTCGGACTCGGTGGAGACGACGACGCTCAGCCGTCCACGTGGCACGATCAACGGCCACGATCACGCGGGCGCGATCGGATCCGGCCGGATCACGGCTCGAGCCGTGCAGGCGGATCTCAGAAGTTTGATCTTGATCCAACGGTTGGGATTGATTAGGGTTTTGATCTGGTTTGATCTAGTCAACTGGCTCGGTTAGGACTCGAGTCCGACTCGGGTTCACTTCGGTCGGATGAAACGATACTTGACCCGAGTTGAATTTCCAATGATTTAATATTTAAAATAATTCCCGATAATTCATTTAATTCATTAAAAATAGCTAATGACTCAGAAAAATTCCAGAAAAATTATGGAAAATACTTTGGATAATTTTGGACTCAAATAAAATATTTCCAACAAAATTTTATTTGCAAAATTAAATTCTTTAATTATTTCAAAATGGAATAAATTCAAATAAATTCCAAATAAATCCAAATAAATTCCAGAAAATTCCAAAAATTCACCAAAGTGCCAAATCACACATGAATTTAAGAAAAGCAAAATTTTGGGGTGTTACACACCTCCCCTTAATAGAATCTCGTCCCGAGATTCAGTGGCTTACTAAAGGAATAGGTTTGGAAACTCTTTCTTCAAATCCTCTTCTCGCTCCCAAGTCGCCGCTTTCTTCATGGTTGCTCCACTTGAACTCTACTGAAGCAGGTTGACTTGTTTCTAGTTTCTCGATCCATTGTGTCTAGAATCCTCACGGGATACTCCTTATAAGTCAAATCCTCTTGCAACTCAATTGATTCTAACGGTGTGCATTTCTCGGGAACTCGGAGACACTTCTTCAACTAGGACACATGGAATACGTCATGCACTCCGCTAACGATCATGCGGCAACTCCGGTGATAAGCAACATCGCCTCTGCGACTCAAAATCTTAAATGGTCAAACATAACAGTGTGCTAGTATCCCTTTGGAATGGAACCTATTAAATCAACTGAGAGTCGTAACTCTGAGGTAAACAAAGTCTTCTGGTTCAAAACTCAAATCTCGGCGACGATTGTCAGCATAACTCTTTTGTCGAGATTGGGCGATCTTCAACCTTTCCCTAATCATGGCGATCCGCTCTTCAGCCTCTTGAAGAATATCAGGTCCGAAGACACGGCGCTCGCCGGTCTCATTCCAATTCAATGGCGTCCGAGCGAGTCGACCATACAAAGGCCTCAAAAGGTGACATCGTAAACTAGCCTCGATAACTATTGTTGTAATCGAACTCGGCATACGGCAAACTTTTATCCCAAGAGGTAGCATAAGCCAATGCACAAGCTCTCAACATATCCTCCAGAATCTGGTTGACTCTTTGGTCTGTCCATCCGTGCGTGGATGATAAGGCATCTTGAAGTTCAAACGGGTTCCCATGGCTTCATGCAACTTATTCCGAACCTTGAGGTAAATTGGGTACCTCTGTCGATACAATCCTCTTTGGCACTCCGTGCAAGCAGACAATCTCGATCATGTATAATTACGCTAATTTATCTCCCGAGTAAGTGGTCTTCACGGGATAAAATGGGCTACTTTAGTCAAGCGATCCACTATAACCCATATGGAGTCATAACCTCCTTGAGTCTTGACAAACCGGTAATGAAATCCATTAGATTTCCTCCCACTTCCACTCGAGGTATTTTCGGTAATTTGTAGCAATCCTGTTTGGTTTCGATGCATTGCCTTGACTCTCCGGCATACGTCGCACAATGCAACATGCTCGGCAACTTCACATTTCATACTCGGCCACGAGAATCTCTCCTTGAGATCTGATACATCTTGGCGCTTCGGGATGAATTGAATACTTGGAGTCATGGGCTTCTTCGAGAATCAGTTACTTTAACTCCTTCTTGTTAGGCACACAAATGCGATCCTTCATCCACAACGTGCCTTGCTCATCCAACTTGAAGTCCTCGCCTTGCCTTCCTCCTTGATGGACTTAATCCTGCGGATCTTGTCATCATCATACATCCTTCTCGGATCTGATCCTCTAGGGTAGGCTTTACTTCTAATGCGGCCAAGAATCCGCTAGGTACTACCTCAATCTTCATTTTACGAAAATCCTCACATAACTCATCACGGCTTGTGGCTAGCAACGTACTCACGGTATGGCTTTTCTCCGACTCGAGCATCGGCTACGCGTTGGCCTTCCGGGATGGTAATGGATTCCAACATTATAGTCCTTGATCAACTCTAACCATCTCCTCTCGCCTCATATTCAGATCCGACTGGGTGAATATGTACTTAAGGCTCTTATGATCCGTATATACTTCACATCTGTTTCCAATCGATAGTGACGCCATATCTTCAAAGCATGCACTACGGCGGCTAACTCTAAGTCATGTGTTGGATAATTTTCCTCATGCGGCCTCAAGCGCCTTGATGCATAGCGGCGACCTTTCCGTCTGCATCGGCACACATCCAAGTCCTTGGCGCGATGCATCACAATAAATATCGAAGCTTTGAGCAACATCCGGTAGAACTAACACGGTCTTGATGTCAATCGCTTCTTCAGCTCTGAAATCCTTTCTCACATTCTCAAGGCGTCCATGCAAACTTCTTTTCCTTCTTCACAATTGCGTAAGAGGTTTCGCAATTGTCGAAAGCCTTCGATGAAGCGGCGGTAGTATCCTCGCCATTCCAAGGAAACTCAGAATCTGGGTCACCGTCTTTGGCTGTTCCCAATGTAACACAGCTTCTACTTTGCTTGGATCTACTGGCGACTCCTTCATGCGGTCATTACATGTCCAAGAAACTCCACCTTGTCCTTCCAAAAATCACACTTGCTGAACTTGGCGAAAAGTTCTTTGTTCCTCGGCTTTTCCAAAACTTCGCCTTAAGTGTTCGGCATGTTCATCCTCTGTCTTGGAGTAGATTAGGATATCGTCTATGAACATGACGACAAACTTGTCCAAATATTCCATGAACACCTTATTCATCATATTCATGAAATAAATTGGCGCATTAAATCGGCCCAAAGGACATAGCGTAAACTCGTAATGTCCATATCTTGACGAGAATGCGATCTTGAATATCTTACGATCGGATCTTCAATCGATGGTATCACGATCTCGAGATCAATCTTGGAGAAAACTCCGGCTCCTCTCAACCGATCAAACAAATCATCAATCTGGGTAGCGGATACTTATTCTTCACGGTGACTTCATTGAGTGCACGGTAGTCAATGCACATCCTGAAACTCCCGTCCTTCTTCTTGACAAACAAAAGCGGTGCTCCCCACGGCGACGAACTTGGTACGATAAATCCTTTCTCCATTAACTCTTCTATTTGTTTCTTCATTTCTACCAACTCCTCGGTGGACATCCGATAGGGTCTCTTTGCTATCGGTCTTTGTGCAGTACAAGCTCTATCACAAACTCTATGTCCTCGTCTGGCGGCATACCGTAGATCTTCGGAAAAACATCGGGTACTCATTCACTCTTTGGGACATCGTCTATGCTGATTGCCTTGAATGCTGTTAACCATCAAGCTGTCCATCTCTAAGCTGCGGTGGCTTGAAATTCCACTTTCTTCCCACACGGGCTCTCAATCGAGATAGTCCTCCGTCCACAATCCAATACGGCCTTGTGCTTGGATAACCAATCCATTCCCAATATGACGTCTAAGGTCCGGGTCTCCAAAATTATAAGGTTTGCTAGGAATTCTATTCCACCTATTAGTATTCTCACCCGGAACATCCTACTTTCGTTCGGAGTTGAACCAGGGTTTGAACTAAAAGCATGCACTTAAGTCTTGCAATCCTTAAATCATTTCTAGTAGCAAAGCCTTGCGAAACAAGCGAATCTGAAGCTCGAGTCAAACAAAGCTGCTGCAGTGCTTGAGTTAACAAGTAACTTACCCGACGACGTCCGTAGCATTCTCAGTAGTGCATCTGCGGTGACATGGTTGACTCGGCCTCTCACCACGATGCAGGGTGTGGCTCCTGGTCTTTGGCGTCCTAGCTGGGTGGTTCCTAGATTGAAGCGAATCGGGAGTCGCTCCTGCTGTCTTCTTTGGACAAGCTGTTGGCAAAGTGTCACGGCTCGTTGCGATTGTAGCGGCGTCTCACGGTTCCTTCTTGTTGCACGGAGTAAGCGTTTCTAGCGAAGTGAAGTGCAGTAGTTTTGATTGGCCAGATCTTGGTCTTTGAGGATGGTGTCCTTGTTGCATTCGTGGTTGGAATCAAGAATTGATTTGGTGCAACTCTCAAGCGATTGCGTTCCCGGCGTGATCCTTGCTTTGTTGCATCCTGCGCTTCTGTTCTCATCCGGTTCCTTGCGCTTGTCCTCAAGAATAAGCGCCTTATTCACCAACTCTTGGAAATGCGGAAAGGTGTGGGTGATCAATCCTACTTGCAATCTGAGTTAAGTCCCTTCATAAAGCGAGGTATGCGGATTTATCTGTCGCTACATCCTCAGTGCGTAGCGTGCTAGCTGTGGTGAACTTGTTCGGGTAGTCGACCCTTTGGTGATTACCTTGCTTCAGTGCTCTGAACTCCTCTTTCTTAAGGTCCATGATTCCTTCAGGCACGTGATACTGTCGGAATGCACCTGTGAACTCTTCCCAAGTGATATCTTGAGGGTTCTCTTGCGTGTACGAAGTTCTCCCACCATTCGTAATTTGTTCCTTCGGTGATGAGAAGCGTAGAGTACCTTCTCATTTCCTATGCATTGAGCTATGTGTAGCTTCCTCTCGATTGATCTTAACCAATCATCGGCCTCCAATGGATTGGCATTCCCGAGAGAAAGTGGGTGGGTGAGTCCTCATGAACTCGGCGGCCTTGTATTTCGGCGTGGCCTGATTAACTTGATTAGCGGTGGCCTGGCGATGACGTGTTGCATTTGTTGCATCATAGCATGCATTAAGCGAGTGCAGGCAGCAAGAAAAGCTCGAAATTCTGCATATCCAAAGTGGCGGTGCTGGTGCTCCATCATTGGGGTTTCTTCTTTGGCGAGAACCGCTTCCATTGCTTCCAAAGTTCCCACGGGTGTTCACCATCTGTCGATTTGCTCTAGGTTTAGAGATGAGAGGGAAACAAGAATAGACAAGTAATATGGAACTTATGCGGGGCGAAAGGTGTAACTTTAAGGTCCAACTTTATTATTAATAACTTGGTATGGCTGCTTACAATGCCTAAGGGCCTTGCAACACATCTTGCACACTCGACAAACAAAGCAAATCCAAATCGAACTAACTCTGGAGTCTAACGCCTAAAGGGTGACTCTTTATTCTGTGACTCGACTCGGCGAAGGAGTCTCACTATAGAACCTATGCTCACTCATCGAGAAAACCTCCACGGCCTGGGTGCGGATGCTGCGGCATAGGCGCGAAACGATCGCCATGTCCAGCAACTGTGTCCTCTATGGTAGTCGAAGAAGCAGTGTCCTCATCGAGATCTGACTCCTCTGGATCTGGCTCGTGTAGCTCAATCTTGGCTCTGGGTGCGGTCCGTACAAGGTCATCTCCAACTCGTCAATCCTTCGTAGAAGGTGTGCCACATACTCTTGAGCTTCCCGCCATCTGTTCTTCTCCGTCGTGATCTCCGCGGGCCTTACGTAGCTCCTTGCTTGTATTATCTAGTACATCCTCCTGGCGGCGACAAATCGTGCCAAGCTGTGTAACCGTGGCATCCTCATCACAGATAAGCCTTCGGGTCAAGAAGGTTATCGCTTGCGCTGGTGATAGCGGAACACCGTGCTCTCCAACTCTCTGGCGTGAATACGGGTAATGTGCGCATTGCGGCGTCGTGATACTTCTTGGATACCCATCTGCATCGTAGATCTCTGGCGGTCTGATGTATCGAGGCGATTGCGTGGGCCCTTTTTCCTAGCAGTACCTCAATCCTCACGTCGCAAGCCTTGATCAATCCCGCTTGTCCGATCACTTCCACTTGGTATTGGGGCTTCTCAAAATCTCAGAGTGCAGTAGCATATGCCAAAGTTCCGCGGCGTGACCAACTCCCAGATCAACGTAGTTGAACTCTTCCCCCATCTGTCACAAGAGTGCTTTACGTAAGAACTCGGAATTTTTAAATTGTGACAAGGTAAGGGGAAATTTCAGCAAGAGACAAGAAAAGAGAGAAGGGGATAAGTCGAGATGTCATTTCTTATCTTGACAAACTTTTAGCTTTTAGAAAATAGGTTTTATCCTCACTACGACCATTCTAGCTAGGGTTGAGCCTACGGTCAACCTGGCTCTGATACCACCTCTGTCGGGACCCCGAATTTGCAAATCCGGACCCTCTGTGTATTCAGCACTAGTCCAGGAACGCGCTAGTGCACACAGTCTTAACATTGGTAAATATCACAATCATACCACTCGATACCAATAAAGTACTTTATTTAAATAACCAAAGTGGTTACTCGACCTTATGGCCAAGTTACAAATATATGCCTCTCAAGGCGAAACTTATTCAGAGAAAAATAATAATAGCAGCGGAAAAAAAACAACGAAGGTAACATCGTGGCGCCATCCAGTATACCACAGGCAACTGACTGGGCTCGCTTCCCTAAGTAGACGGATCCTCTTGGAGTTCCTCCTCCAAAGCTGGTGTAGTCTCCTCTTCAACTGGTGTTGTATTGAGGCAAGGGTGAGTACTTGGTACTCAGCAAGTCATGCCTGAGAATGCAAGCTAATATACTATATGCATGGCTTGGTACAAAGGAATAGCTCAAGGTATATTTGCAAAGAAACAAAGATTTGACAAGTAATATAAGTAGATTCGAAAGCAGTAAAAATAAGTAAAGCATAAATAACTTTTCAAGAAGTTTAGTAAACATCTTCCCCATCCTAAACCACATTTCCATCAACTTCATTATTAAACCAGCCCAACCTTTCAAACCAAAGTTATTTTTGAGAAAATCTAACCCTTGACTGTAATTCCCGAGCGATGTCCAATACCGTGGACACGGCTATTCGAATAGATTCTAAACTCTGCAGAGGTTATGCACTTTACCCACAAGATCTGAGTCAAACACCACAAAGGCGAAGTTCCCAGAATAAAGTCTTTGGAAACCTCTAACAATACAAGTGGTCCTCCAGGTTATTGCGACTAACCCTTCCCTTCGCTAAGGCGAAGTCTAGGCCAATCAACCGTTAGATGGGTACCTGGCCTCGGCCCGATGCGCTCCGTACAACTTACACAAAGGGTGTAGTTGACCTCTGAGGTCCCACAGTGCGTTATTAGCAACTTAGTCAACTAGGTCCGTCCCATTCTGAGACATGTGGTTGCACGTTAGACCCAGTTCAAAGGCTTGCAAGGTTAAGTCCTTAGGGTGACCAGGGCAAGACTACCCGAAGAACCAAATCAACATCCCCAATGCCACAACTGGCCCACCTGATTACTCTTGCCACATGCCCCGGTCGAAAACTATTTATCAAACCCCAGTTGATTACCATGCACCACGTGCCATCAACATCACATGATACCTTTCCAAAACAGGTTCAATATATCATTAAGTCAATATTAGCATTTGATTATCCAAAATCATGTTATGAGCACGTAGCAGGTCTAAGCAAAGATACTACAACGGTCTAAACCCATGTTGGCAAGTTAATAATGTCCAACTAGTAATCCACAACTAGGGTGACAAGGGTCATGGCACATACTTAAATAATCAAGGTGTCATACAGCAAATTGGTATTTATCTAATCCCCCATATTTAAATAAAGTATTTTTCTAATTGAACTAGCATGCAATAGGTTAAATCAAAATAGATTTCGAAATAGGATCAACATGGTCAAAGCACAACTTGCCTTCAAAAAGTACTTGCTCTTGGTCTTGAGTTGGATCCTGAGTCAATACTTCTCCTTGAATCCTTGGCACTTCAACGTCTACTCGTAAAGCGTGCAAATAGCAAATACACAAATAAACAATAGGCAAAAAGTGTCCAAACACCCAAATAAAATCCATAAACAGAAAGAACATAATTTTATGGATTTTTAGAAACTGGAATAAATCAAATTTGGAGTTAAGACATAAAAGTTATGATTATTTAAAGTTTAAATAATCAATTAAATAATTTTACAGAGAAAAACTTTAGTCCAAAAATTAAATAAAATTCATATTTAGGTAGATCTCAATTTTATACAAATTTAGAAATTTGAATCACTCAAATCGGAGTTGAAGCATAAAAGTTATAAAGCGTTTGAAGTTTTGAAATTCAAATCAATTATTAAACCGATTTATTAAATCATTTTCTTTTAGGAAATTAATTATTGCGTCATCATGGACACGTGGCAGCCTCGATTGGTTGGTGGCGTCGGTACCGGTCCATGGACTTGGTCCACGCTCGGCTCGGGTCTCACAGTGGACTCGGTCCCACGACTCTACGTGTCGGCCCGACATGTGGGCCCACTCGGGTAGCGTCATCGGCGACATCGGCGAGGCTCGACCGCAGTCTGACAGTGGGTCCCACCGATGACGTCATGGGTGACGTCGGCGCTTTGGGTCGGCCGTGACATGCGGGCCCTCGACACGCGGGCCGCGTGTCGGCGTCCTGCCTGCCAGCGTGGGCGGCGACCGCGTCGGTCCAACTTCCCAACACGTGGCGCAATCTCGACCGTTGGTTTGAAAATCAACGGCGCGGATTAGATCCAGGGTTAACACGTTAAATCTACTCGATGATCGTGGGCCGTTTGATCTAGATCGGACGGTCCAGATCTAATCCTATAAGAATCACTACCACGGCACGTGGCGATTGTGAACCGTTGGATCTTGATCCAACGGTCCAGATCTAATCGGGTTGGGGACACGTGAACTCACCTCAACTGTCCGATCTGGATCGGCGGTTCACCGAAGCTCGCTGGTCCGGCGATGGCGCGGCGAGGCTTGGGCACCGGAGGCGAAACGACGGCGAACCCGACGGGCGTTTGGGGTCGCTCGGCGAGATGAATCCTTCCTTCGGGTGCGTCTCGTCACGGTGGTTCCGGATCTGGGCTCCTTCGGCGGAAGACGACGGACGGCGGTGGAATCGAGCAAAACCGCGGCGGTCACTTCCTCCAACTACTGGCGAGCTCGCCGCGAATAACGGCAGCGGCTTCAGGCGAGATGGCTCGGGAACAGTGCGCAAAGATGAGGGCAACCTCGGGGGCGTCTCACGCTTTAAATAGCCTCGGCGTTCGTGCGAGGCGAAAACCTAGTTCTACACGGCGGGGCGCGGGCGGCGTGAGTCCGGCTCTGACGGCGGAGACGACGACGCCAGCCGGCCCACGTGGCATGATCAACGGCCACAATCACGCTGGCGCGATCGGATCCGGGCGGATACGGCTCGAACCGTGCAGGCGGATCTCGGCCGTTGGATCTTGATCCAGCGGTTGGGATTGATTAGGGTTTTAATTTGGTTTGATCGAGTCAATCGGCTCGGTCGGACTCGAGTCCGACTCGGGTTCCGACTTCGGTCGGATGAACGATACTTGACCCGAGTTGAATTTCCAGCGATTTAATATTTAAAATAATTCGATAATTCATTTAATTCATTAAAAATAGCAAATGACTCAGAAAAATTCCATAAAAATTCTGGAAAATACTTTGGATCATTTTGGACTCAAATAAAATATTTCCAACAAAATTTTATTTGCAAAATTAAATTCTTTAATTATTTCAAAATGGAATAAATTCAAATAAATTCCAAATAAATCCAAATAAATTCCAGAAAATTCCAAAAATTCACCAAAGTGCCAAATCACACATGAATTTAAGAAAAGCAAAATTTTGGGGTGTTACAAACCTCCCCTTAATAGAATCTCGTCCACGAGATTGGGGCTTACTAAAGGAATAGGTTTGGAAACTCTTTCTTCAAATCCTCTTGGCGCTCCCAAGTCGCTTCGCTTTCTTCATGGTTGCTCCTTTGAACTCTACTGAAGCGGGTTGACTTGTTTCTAGTTTCTCGATCCATTGTGTCTAGAATCCTCACGGGATACTCCTTATAAGTCAAATCCTCTTGCAACTCAATTGATTCTAACGGTGTCTGTTCCTCAGGAACTCGGAGACACTTCTTCAACTGGGACACATGGAATACGTCATGCACTCCTGCATTGTAGACCTCCTGGCAGTGCAGTGTATCGGGCGATTGCCTAGGCCCTTCTTCCTAGCAGGTACCACAATCTTCACGTCACAAGCCTTGATCAATCCTACTTGTCTGATCACGTCCACTTGGTATTGCGGCTTCTCAAAATCTCCGAGAGTCTGTAGCATACGCCAAAGTTCCGCGGCGTGACCAACCTCCAGATCGACGTAGTTGAACTCTCCCTCCATCTGTCACAAGAGTGCTCACGTAAGAACTCGAAATTTTTAAATCGTGACAAGGTAAGGAAAAATTCAGCAAGAGACAAGAAAAGAGAGAAGGGGATAAGTCGAGATCTCATTTCTTATCTTGATGAACTTTTAACTTTAGAAAATAGGTTTTAACCTCTCTACGGCCATTCTATCTATGGGTGAGCCTACAGTCAGTATGGCTCTGATACCACCTCTGTCGGGACCCGAATTTGCAAATCCGGACCCTCTGTGTATTCAGCACTAGTCCAGGAACGCGCTAGTGCACACAGTCTTAACATCGGTAAATATCACAATCAAACCACTCGATGCTAAATAAGTACTTTAATTAAATAGTCAAACTGATTGCTCGACCTTATGGTCAAGTTACAAATATACGCCTCGCAGGGCGAAACTTATTAAGAGAGAAATAATAGCAGCGGAAAATGAAATAACTTCGTGGCGCCATCCAGTATACCACAGGCAACTGACTGGGCTCGCTCCCTAAGTAGACGGTTCCTCTGGAAGCTCCTCCTCCAAAGCTGGTGTAGATTCTTCTTCAACTGGTGTTGTATTGTGGCAAGGGTGAGTACTTTGGCACTCAGCAAGTCATGCACAGAATGCAACTAATATACTACATGCATGGCTTGGTACAAAGGAGTAGCTCAAGGTGTATTTGCAAGAAACAAAGATTTGACAAGTAGCATAAGTAGATTCGAAAGCAGTAGAAACAAGTATAACATAAATAACCTCCCCAAGAGTTTAATCAACATCCTTCCCATTCCTAAACCATATTTCCATCAACATCATTATTTAACCAAACCCAACCTTTCAAGTCCAAGTTATTTTCAAGAAAGTCTAACCCTTGACTGTAATTCCCGAGCGATGTCCAATACCGCGGACACGGCTATTCGAATAGATTATACACTCTGCAGAGGTTATGCACTTTACCCACAAGATACAGTCAAACACCACAAAGGCGAGTTCCCGTAACAAAGTCTTTTGGAAACTTCTAACAGTACAAGTGGTCCTCCCCGGTTGTTGCACACTAACCCTTCCCTTAGCTAAGGCGAAGTTTAGGCCAACCAACCGTTAGATGGGTACCTGGCGCACTCCCAGACGCTCCCCCGTACAACTTACACAAAGGGTGTAGTTGACCTCCTGAGGTCCCATAGGTACGTTATTAGCAACTTAATCAACTAGGTCCGTCCCATTACAGACATGTGGTTGCACGTTTGACCCAGTTCAAAGGCTTGCAAGGTTAAGTCCTTAGGGTGACCAGGGCAAGACTACCCGAAGAACCAAACCAACATTCCCGGTGCCACAAGCTGCCCACTGATCATTCTTGCCACATGCCCCGGTCAAAAATTATTTATCAAACCCCAGTTGATTACCATGCACCACGTGCCATCAACATCACAACACATGATACCTTTCCAAAACAGGTTCAATATATCATTAAGTCAACGTTAACATTTGATTGTCCAAAATCATGTCATGAGCACGAGTGAGTCTAAGCAATATACTACAACGGTCTAAATTCCCATGTTGGCAATTTAATAGTGTCCAACTAGTAAACCACAACTAGGGTGACAAGGGTCATGGCACATATTTAAGTAATCAAGGTGTCAAACAGCAATTTGGCATTTATCTAATTTCCCATATTTAAATAAAGTATTTTCTAATTGAACTAGCATGCAATAAGTTAAATCAAAATAGGTTTCAAAATAGGATCAATATGGTCAAAGAATAACTTGCCTTCAAAAAGTACTTGCTCTTGGTCCTGAGCTGGCTCCTGGGTCAATACTTCTCCTTCGAATCCTTCCGGCACTTCAACGTCTACTCGTAACGCATGCAAATAGCAACAAATGAATAAAATAGTAGACAAAAAGTGTCCAAACATCCAAATAAAGTCCATAAACAGAGAGAACATAATTTTATGAATTTTTAGAAACTAGAATCGTCAAATTCGGAGTTTAAATGCAAAAGTTATGATTATTTAAAGTTTAAATAATCAATTAAATAATTTTACAGAGAAAAACTTTAGTCCAAAAATTAAATAAAATTCATATTTGAGTAGATCTGAATTTTATGAATTTTTAGAAATTTGAATCGTTCAAATCGGAGTTGAAACGCAAAAGTTATAAGCGTTTGAAGTTTTGAAATTCAAATCAATTATTAAACCGAATTATTAAATCATTTTCTTTTTCGGAAATTATTTATTGCGTCAGCAGTGACGCGTGGCAGCCTCTGATTGGGCGGTGGCGTCGGTACGGCTCATGGGCTCACCACGGCTTGACTTGGTCCACCGTGGACTCGGTCCACGGCTCCGCGTGTCATTGTCGGTGGCCTCGGGTGACGTCATTCTTGGCGTCGTGGGCTCGGCCACGGCCGACGGGTGGGACCCACTGGTGACGCCATCGCTGACGTCACTACACGGCTGGGGTGGCCGCTGACGTGTGGGCCCGCCATGACGTCATGGTGTGGTTTGGCTGCGTCGCTGACACGCGGGCCCGGCGTGTCAGCGTCACACGCACGGGTGCGCTGACCGCGGCGGTCAAGCTCCCCGTCACGTGGCGCAATCTCGGCCGTTGATTTGAAAATCAACGGCCCAGATTAGATCTGGACTCACGCGTTTGGGTTAACGCGTTTGATCTGGACCGTTGGATCTAGATCCAACGGTCGAGATTGGATCTGGGATTTTGTAACGGGATCTCACCGACGGTGACGTGGTGCAATCTGGACCGCTTGATGCAGATCCGACGGCTAGCAGAGCTCGAAATCCGGAGATGGCGAGCGGCGGCGCTGGGTCACCGGCGCAGGGGACGACGACCTAGCCGACGGCGTTTCGGGAGTGCTCCGGCGAGGTGAGTTGGACTCCCGGACGCGTCTTGACCTCCCGGTCCCGGATCTGGGGTCAACGGCGACGGGGGACGGCGGACGGCGGCGGGATTCGACGAAAACCGCGACGGCTCCTTCTCCTTACTCCGGCGAGCTCTAGCGGCGCAACCACGGCGGCTCAGGCGAGGTGAGTTAGGGCTACGGGTGCGCAATGAAGTGGCGGTCCCGACACGGGTGGCGGCGCAATAAATAGGGCCCTCGGCGTCTGTGAAACACACGGAAACCGAGGCCCACTCCGTTGCAGCGGCGGAGTCCGGCGGCGACTCGGATTGGATGACGTGGCTCAACCACAGCCGTTGGATCAAGATCCAACGGTGCGGGGGTTTGGGCTCGGGTCTGGCTCGGGCGAGCTGGCTGGCTCGGTCGGGCTCGGGCTCGGGTCGGACTCGAGTCCGACTCGGGTTCGACTCGGTTGGATGAACAGTACTTGACCCGACTCGATTTTCCAGCGATTTGATATTTGAAATAATTTCCAGTAATTCATTTAATTCAAGAAAAATAGCAAAATACTCAGAAAAATTCCAGAAAAATTCTAGAAAATATTTTAGGGCATTTGGGACTCAAATAAAATATTTCCAACAAAACTTTATTTGAAAATTTAATTTCTTTAATTATTTCAATATGGAATAAATTCAAATTAAATCCAAATAAATTCCAGAAAATTCCAAAAATTCACAAATGTGCAAAATAATATTTAATTTCATCAAAAGCAAAAATTGGGGTGTTACAGGGTTGGTGGTGCCATCGTACTTCTCGATGGACGCGGGGCGAAATCTCTCCGGCCACGCAGCTTGGCGTAGGCGGAGGGAGAACGCCTGGCATCAAACGTTATAGGGGGAGCAGCGCCGCCTGCCCGCCCCTCGGCCCCGAGACGGGGTTGAGGAGTGCGAGTCTGCGTTCCCCCTGGTATCAGGGGGAGAGGTTTCCCCCCGGCCGCTAAACATCGGGTGGCCTACGCGGTGCTGCACATTGGCACGGTGCCCCCTAAGGACGTCGTGCAAGTCACCGCCGTGCTGGGACCTCCTTTCGTCTAGGCAGGTCCTTAGATCCCCGTGGCCCCTCGACGCCTTGGGGGAACCACGGGAAGAAGTGGGACCACGTGCACGTCCCCTTGCGCTCGAGGGGGCTGCTACCGGTGCACCCTTTCCTTTGTCCCGGCCCTCACGACCGGAACAAACTGTAGCCGTGCGGCTAGAGGCTTACGCGTCAGCCACGCGCACGCCCTGTCGTCCGACACCGGAAGCCCCCGGTCGATTTGTCGCCTCTACCTGTTGTTGGGCGGCCTCCACCAGGCGAGCGATGTCCCGCAGCCATGGAACGGCCAGGGTTTCACCCTCTAGCGCCACCGGGGGATGATCGAGAAGCAGTCGGGCCGCATGAAGGTTCCGCGCCGGGGTGTCGTCTCCCATCAGGAGACGCCGCCAGATAGGCTGGGCTCCTAGCGCAGAAGCACCACGCGTCCCCCCTGGGCGGATGGACCCGGAGGGTCCGACGCCCTGGGCGAGCGGCGGCACTGGCCGCGAGCGTTGCTCTCCTCAAGCAGACCGTCATGCTTGGAGCCCGAAGTCACCATGCTCGTAACCGTCGGAGCTTCTTGCAAACTTCGCAAGAAGGTGGAAAAAGGGAGAACAATCCAACCACTGAGCCCCCTACCTGGCGCGCCACTGTCAGCATATGAGCCAACAGACCCCTTCCGCGAGGGGTATACTAAGTTCTACCCGGGTCTTTCGTGGAGACTGCTCTGGAAAAAGAGAATCAGGGGCGAAGCATGCAAGGAGACCCCGGCGTTTTGTTAGGTTCGGGCCCTCCTGAGAGTAATAGCCCTACTCCTGTCTTCTTGTGTTTTCTATGCCTTTGGAGAGAACTGGAAGATGTACAGCAACCCAAAGGAGCTCAGACCAACCCACCCAGAGTGGAGAGTCTAATCTGAGCTAAATGATCGATCCCCTACTCCCATGCACCCCGACTCCCTTTTATTCTCGGGCTGGCTGGGGGCGCATGGGAGGCATACACAGCAAGCTATACTCATTACTCTGCTCTATGGCATTAAATGCCCCTGCAGCACATTTAATTCCCTGGCGCAGACATCCTCTCCCCCGCCCTTGAGCGCCACGCCTGCCGGCTTCGCGCTCTCCACCGGGGTGGGAAATTGCACCATGACATCGCTCCTTATTACGGGACGCGTTGGGGACACGCGCCGCCAGACTGTGGCCTTCACTACCCTCATTTAATGCGCACAACACGCATTAAATGTCTTTGACCTCTCGGATGGCCTCGTGGGCCATTAAATGGCCTCGGGAACTGGGCGCCAGCAGCATGGCCTGACCGCCACCTCTCCGCGGGGCGACCACGAAACTGACCGCCACCTTCCTGCTGGCGATCACTAAACTGACCGCTAGAGGCGTGGCCTGGCCGCCACCTTCCTGCTGGCGATCACTCAGCTGACCGCCAAAGGCGTGGCCTGGTCGCCACCTTCCCGCTGGTGATCACTAAACTGACCGCCAAAGGTGTGGCCTGGCTGCCACCTTCCTGCTCGCGATCACTCAGCTGACCGCCAAAGGCGTGGCCTGGTCGCCACCTTCCCGCTGGCGATCACTCAGCTGACCACCAGAGGCGTGGCCTGGCCGCCACCTTCCTGCTGGCGATCACTCAGCTGACCGCCACAGGCGTGGCCTGGTCGCCACCTTCCCGCTGGCGATCACTCAGCTGACCGCCAGAGGCGTGGCCTGGCCGCCACCTTCCCGCTGGCGATCACTCAGCTGACCGCCAGAGGCGTGGCCTAGTCGCCACCTTCCCGCTGGTGATCACTCAGCTGACCGCCAAAGGCGTGGCCTGGTCGCCACCTGTTCACTGGACGGCAACCTCTCCGACCGCTAGTGGCGTGACCTGGATGCCACATGTCCGCTAGCGGCGGCTTTTACTAAAGTGCAGTGGGCACCCTGGTGTAGAATACACCGACAATTAGTGCTTGCCATGTTATGATGAAAAAAGATTGTTATGATGTTATGCCATGTTTAGTTCAGTTTGGTACAAGTTGTTTATGTTTATGGCATAATCGCATACATGGCATGTCATCTGGCCCGGTCGGTGAGAAAGTCATAACTAGTCCGGCAAGGCCGGTGAGAAAGTTATGACTAATCCGGAGAGCCAATGAGTAAGTCCTACCTCGTGATTCCATCCACCTTGGTGAATGGAAGCGAGGAGTAGGCACCCTCCATCTACGGGATGGAAGGGGGAAAAGGGTGCACGCCGACGGGTGTGCACTAAGCAATACCGGTATATGCTTCTAGGAGACATGTGCATTGCATTGCATTGCATTGCATTGCATACATGATGATGATTATGAGTTGTGTACAATGTGCTTTATCATGGCCATGATGTTGTAGATGAGGTTATGGTTTGATCATGATGTTAAAGTATGGTATGTATTGCTGTTGGCGTTGATCTATTCTTTTTGATCCATTGCAATATGCTTGCTGAGTGATGAACTCACGCATGTGTTTATGTTGTTTTTCTTAGGTACCTTGACACCGACTATGACACTACGGAATGCCGAGACTTTATAAAATATGAAATTAGAGATTGTGGCATTACAAAATGTGAATGTTAAGGTCAAAAACATTATAAAATATGGAATTGGAGGTTGAAACCATAAGTTATGAGGTTAATTTGCATTTCCGGGCCGTTTTCGGGAGTTTGGGCCTTTCCGGGGGAGTTTGGGCCTAAAGGAAAGGGTCGTGGGCTTTGGTGGGATGGAATTTGAGTCCTAATAGGAGTAGGAGACCTGGTTGGGGGCCTCCCCCAGCGCCTTTAGGCGTCCACCCCCTGCCCTTGCGCCCCCACAAGTCCTAGCCGCCCCCCACACCTCCCCACCTCCTCCTTGTGGCGCCTCCACCTCCCCCATTGTTCCCCATTGCTCCACCACCTCTCCACCACCTCTCCACCTCCCTTGTTGCCCCTAGGGGAGTTCTCCACCTCCACACCTCGAAGATCCATCCGTTGGAGCGCTCCGCGATGAGGAGATCCGGCGGGATTGGAGCGAGGAAGGAGATCGCGCGAACCAGGAGGAGATCTATTGGGTTTTCGTGCGTCGGGCGAAGGTATGGCCATGGGGATCCTTGGGGTTGGGCTAGGGTATGTTCTAAGGGTGATTATCATGTTTTTAGATCAATTGGTGGTGCTGGAATTGAGTAGATTAGATTAGATCTAGAAGTTGTCACGTTCTTTGTTTCGGGCAGCTTGTGCAGTCGACCTAGGATTTGGGTTTTTGCAATTTTAGATTCTGAATTTGGTCAGACGCCTGTTGAATAAGTTGTATATAATTTCATTATCTTTCCGTGGATATAAAGAACGTCCAAATCCAATCAGCCTTTTGAAAGTTATGACTGTTTTACCAAGCGTGTTAAAATCTGTGACGTGATTGGAACAGATCACGGTATTTTGTAGATTAAACAACTTTAGAGTCCGAATCAGCTTTTACTTATACATAGAAAAAGTTAGAAAATTTCCTAAGATAAGCGAGGATGTACTCGTTTATTCGATTCGGACTCTTAGAACCCGAGTTATGCCCTTTGGAAGGCTGCTGTCCCGACGGGACAGAACCTCTGTTTTTGGGTTTTGCGAGTAGTTGGCAATGTCGGGGTAGATGAGGGTTTGCGTACTGTTTTGTGGTCATGAATGTGAGTGTGTGGTACCCATGTGCAGGTGGTGTGACCCCGGCAGTGCCTTCTACGTCTCGCGAATCCGTTGCCCGTGGTTGAGGCAAGTGTATTGTAATGGATAGCGGTTTGTAGGATTGCTAGTTGAGACTAGATGAACTTGATTATATGACATAATCACTTGCCATGCTTTAATGATTTCCTATGATATGATGAGTATGCTATGATGCCATGTGTTAAAAGTACAAGTTTATTATGATGTGGCATATTTGCATACATGGCATGATTACATGGCCCGGGCGGTGAGAAAGTCATAACTAGTCCGGGAAGGTCGGTGAGAAAGTTATGACTAATCCGGAGAGCCAATAAGTAAGTCCTACATCGTGATTCCATTCACCGCGGTGAACGGAAGCGAGGAGTAGGCACCCTCCATCTTCGAGATGGAAGGGGGGAGAGGGTGCACACCGACGGGTGTGTACTCAACCATACCGGTATGAGTTTCCAAGGTGACATGAGCATCGCATTGCACTTCATACATATTGATGATGATGATAAGATGTGACCATGAATGAGATGGTTTACATGATGTGAGATATTATTGCTATGTAATTGTTTATGTTTGTACCATTGCAATATACTTGCTGAGTGATGAACTCACGCTTGTGTTTATGTTGTTTTCTTTTAGGTACCATGAATCCGACATGCGGGAAAGGGAGCTAGTCACACGCCATCACTTAGCATCACACATTTAAACATTGACATGTTCCTTCCCTTATGGTTATGGTTAATTCATTGAACTAAACTATGGTTTCGATGATTCGTTGGTCATTATGAGTAATTGATTAGTCCATATTTCTCATGTGATGGATAGAATTTATATCCTTAGTGGTATGGTGGCTGTTTTTCCGTTTGATCATGTTATTGCTATCGTTCGTTATGCCACATTGACATGTTAATATTGTTGTTGCTTCAATTCATGTTAAAACAAAGGAGATGCTGCCAAAATCTCGGTTTTTAGCATGTGCGCCTTTGCTGGAATTTATGTTTAACTATGGTATTTAGATGTTGTTTAGCTTCTGTTTGGTAGCATTCAGGCATAGTAAATGCCGGGGTGTTACAGTTGGTATCAGAGCGGGCTGTAGGTCCTTGGAATGTGTCATGCTATAGGGTACAACTAAAATGTGATGTGGAATAACTTAGAAACATGGCTTAGGTTTTTACTAAAATTTTGTCATAGGATAGCAACATTAAAACTTGCAAAAGTGGTATAACTAATCTAAAATTTGACACACATGGATGCACAGTAGGAAGGGTATAGGTATCGTTGTTTACGCTTAAATGTTGTATTTAAGCCTTGTTGCTAAATGCTATATTTGATATAGTATGTTGCTATGTCTATGAGATAAATGATTGAATTGTGCTTGTTGTGGTGATAAAGTGGGGTTGTGGTGCCAAAGGGTTTCGGTCACCTCTTTTGGGTCATAGTAAGGGTGAGGTTTGACGGTATGGCCGGTTTGCGCCATCACTGAAGAACTATTAACCCTTGTAGGGGAAGAGTGTTTACCCTTTCTGTCGTAGAACGGGTAGTTGACTGGAGTCAAATAGAAGAGTTTGGTGTTGGATTTTCCTTTGGAGGTTCTTTATCGTTCTGTGGTCGGTCTTGGTTGGTTTTCTTGGTTTTAGTTGATGGAAACCTAAAGAAAAGTGTTTGGTATTGATTTTTCGTAGATAGTTCCGTATGCGGTGTGTGGTTTTGTCTTCCTTGGTTGAAGACGAAGAAGAGGAGTCTAGTGTTGCGCTTCTTTTGGGTGCCGTTCTAGTTTTGATGTTTAGTTTGTTAATTGCTTTATGGGGAAGAAGCATTCAATTTATTTCTGTGTTTGTCTTTCTCCGAGGTTAAAGGAGTTATTGAGGTGCTATGCCAGACCTGGTTGTCAGGGCTGAAGTTCTGTGGCTTTGTAGGAGTAAGTGGTGTTTGATTTTGTCATTTTTCTGGTTTGAGAAATCATCTTCGAAAACCCTTCTTGTTTCGTGAAAGTTTGGGGTTTGGTGTTAAGGTTTTATTTGAAAAGGATTACTAAATCGCTTGGTTCCCTTTTTAAGAAAATTGTCTTTCAACCATTTTCCTCTATGGGAGCCTTTGAGATTGAAAAGTGTTTTGGAGAGTTCCTTTTGCATGACCAAGTTTGGGTTTGTCTCATTGCAATTTTGAGAGTCAAGTTTCCTTACGAATTTTGGGATGAGCTTTAAAACTAAAATGCTGCAAACAAAGAAAGTAGTGTTTTGACTGAAATCGTTTGTCCCTAGTAAGAATTGTTGTTTAGCATGTTATGTAGCATGTACCAATGTGGTTTATGGGATGACTTATTGTTAAGTTAAATTGTGAGTTGAAACGATTCAATGCGGTTGTCACCTCTAGCTTGAAATTAAATAGACTACTAGCGTTGTAGTTTGCTCTTAGCAAAAATGATTAAATGTGTTAATGTATATGCTTAGAATCTGATGCTTTGTTATAAAAAAAATGCTTATGACCCCCGATTATGTTTAAAGTTTTAGACCCTGATGCATAGTTGAAACATTAAGATGATTTAGACTGCTGTTATTGTTAAAGAAACTTTGCTGGTTGTTTAAAGATGCTCTAATCTAATGGATTAATAGAGAAATTTAATCGTGTTGCCTAGTGACTTTAATTTGGAAGTTGATTAGAGTTGCTATTTACGTTATTGCAAACTACTAGTATATTTGGAAGTATGCAGTTGTGTCTCTACAATGCTAGTATTGATATCAATTGAGAAGACATAAGACTTATTGCTAATGATGTTGTTAAAGGCAGTGTTAATGCTAGTATTCAATCTATTTTAAATAGTGGGAGTATGTTGTGTGGTGGTAATTTTGTTATCACCTTTGTATAGGGTAGCTAAAAGTAATGTTGTTGGTTGATGATTATGCCCTTTTGTTGTTATTGATGACTGTCGACGATCGGTTTCGCCGGCAATGAGATTTGTGATTCTAGGGGATTTGTGCGGGATTTGAGCTTGATGGTAACACAGGATGCGAGGGCAATCTGTTTTAGATAGGTTCGGGCTCTCTCGGAGGAGATAATACCCTAGTCCTGTGTTCTTGGATATATGAGCCTCTTTTTCTTTTTTCTCCCTCCTCCCCTTATATACTGGGGGAAGGATACATCATAGATGGGCGCCACCGGGCCCTGATCATGGTGGCCTGGCCGACATGTACTTTGTCCTTATTGGCCCTCGCGCTCTACGTCTTGGAGAAGTGGTTATGCTTTCCCCGACCTCACGCCGCCGCCTGTCGAGTTCCAAAGCATCCGCATGGCTCGCAAAGGTCAGCCGCATGCTTCGTTCTTGGCGGGTTGTTCGGGCGTGGCGCGAAGCTTCCTCGAAGGAACGGAAGTTGCCTTGGGGAACAAGTCGAAAACCTCCTCCGGGCCCGTCGTGGTGCTTCTGGACTTTGGGCTTTCTACTCCGCCCGTCAAGCCCAGTCGGTGCGGGCCTCTTCTTGGGACCCTGTCTCGACATCCCACAGCCCGGCCCCAAGTGCTTTAGGATCGGATTTCCGTCTCTTATCCTGTCATAAGGATTATACGGAAAAAGATCGTAAAGAACTTGTAGTGTGAAGTCACCGTGGTTGGTTAGCTCGTGGTCGAGTGGTACCGCGCCCGTTCACGGTCTTGGCGCGGCAACCGCTTATCGCTTCTGGCCCTCGGGGTGTACCACGATCTTTTGGCTCGTGGCGAGTGGTACCAGCGCCCGTTCACGGTCTTGTGGCGGCCCGCTTGTCGCCCGGCTGGCCCTCATGGGGCGTACCGTAGTCTTTCAGCTCGTGGCTGAGTGGTACCCGCGCCCGTTTTCGGTGCGCGGCAACCGGCTTGTCGCTCGGCTGGCCCTCATGGGGCGTACCGTAGTCTTTCGGCTCGTGGCCGAGTGGTACCCGCGCCCGTTTTCGGTGCGCGGCAACCGGCTTGTCGCTCGGCTGGCCCTCATGGGGCGTACCGTAGTCTTTCGGCTCGTGGCCGAGTGGTACCCACGCCCGTTTTCGGTGCACGGCAACCGGCTTGTCGCTCGGCTGGCCCTCATGGGGCATACCGTAGTCTTTTTGCCTCGGGGCCGAGCGGTACCCGCACCCGTTTGCGATGTGCGGCGATTGGCTTGTGAGACCCAACCGACCCTCATGGGGCATACCTTGGTCATCCAGAGTAATGTCTGTGCCCGCTTACGGCGCACTGCTTCAGACCCTCATGGGGCGCATTCTCAATACCGATTTAGTGAAAATCCTCCCACGGTACCCAATCACGCTAGAAGAAGCAGTGACCAGCAATTGACCCCAAATTATGGGGCATACCGCTTGAGGATGTTCGGAAAGTGCCCAGCCACAAGCTTCCGTGGCGGCTGGCGTTCAGGCCCATCATGGGGCGCACTTTATCCCAAACTTCGAACCAGATTTGACACCTGGTTGTATCTTGCGCAACTCAGCTATCGGCCCAACATGGGGCGTGCCCTAGATCTGGCCCAGAATCGAAAGCGGAGGCCCTTGCTCTCCCCGCCGTAAAGCGAAAATTAAGGCTTGCTCCTTATAAATGAGGGAAAACTTGCTAGGCGAAGGTACCTCTGCCCTTCCCCCACCACAGTTGAGAAACCTTTAAGCCTTTTTCGGTGATTTGGGCGACTTAGGGTTTCTAATTTCGCGCCCAAGGCCCCCGACGGTTCCTCCCTCCAGATCTCCTTCACAGAGATGTCTTCCTCTTCGGGATCCTCGTCAGCGTTGGGGGGTAGCACCGATCCTGCGACTGCGGGGTGGGAGACCTCCATCACCACGATGTCCCGCTTGGAGGGACTGGTCGCCGCCGGCGTCCTTCCTCCGCTGGAGTTGATCTCCGCCCGCCCCGCCGCAGGTGACCCTTACCCCACACCTCTGGAGAATGAGATTGTGGTGTTCGAGTCCTTCTTCTGGCGAGGATTTAGCGTTCCTGGGAGCGCCTTCTTCCGGGGGCTCCTCCACTTTTACGAAATCGAGCTGATTTATTTGAACCCCAACTCGATTCTTCACATCGCTATCTTCGTTCAGCTTTGCGAGGCGTATCTTGGGATACGTCCTCATTTGGACTTGTTCCGCTCCTTCTTCTTGCTCAAGCCTCATCTGAACCGGGCCGCTCCCAGTGTCGTTGGGGGCGCCGGGCTCCAGCTGCGGGAGGGCTCGAAGAAGCAGTATTTCGTTGTTCCCCTCAAGACCTCCCTCAAAGGTTGGAGGCGGGAATGGTTCTATTGTGCCAATGTTGACCCTTTCCTCGCCCCATTCGTTGGCCGCGCCCCTAAAGCTTCCCGATGCTGGAGCGACGCCCCGGATGGAGGCGATTCGAGCCAAATCCCCGAGCTTCTGGCATTGATTGACGATCTGAAGAACCGAGGGCTGACGGGTCCTGGGATCGCGATCAGCTTTGTGAAGCGCCGGGTGCAGCCCTTAATGGAGAGAGAGTCCATTTGGGGTTCCAGTATAACGGGCCTCAGGATCCTACTCGGGAAACGGATACGTCCTTGTCGATGGAGGCGCTGGCAGCACGGGTAGTTGATCTCTTCGTGCCTGGCACAGTGATCACCAACAGGGGCTGCCCTCATAAATTTTCGACGACAAGGCCTCCCCCTCCTGTGAGTGCACTATTCTCTCGAAAAACTGTTCCATGATTTCTTGACTGATGTGTGACTCAAACAGGGTGCGATCGTTCCTTTTTCAGGAATGCGCGTCCTTCCTCTCTGACGCTCCGGTCGTCGGCCTCTCTCGGCTGAAAAATGCTCAGGCGAAGCGAGTGGCTGACACCTCGGTCGATGAGCTGCGCCGGGAATCGGCGGAGGAGGCCGCTGGTCTTTCGTCAGCCGTGCCTTCGACCTCCGATGCACCCGGATCACGAAGCTTGAGCCACGCCTATACATCCCGAGGCAGCCCAGTGCGGCGACTTCCCTCGGGTGGTCTGGGTCTCGGATGAGACACAGGATGAAATTCAAGAAATCCAAAAGGTATTCTTTTGGGGCGATCCTTGTCTTTTGTTATTGCCTGTCTGAGGTGTCTTCCCTTTTTTGATTCGGGACTCCTGCTATGGGCGTCTGGTGGAGGGTCTCTGAAAAGGAGCCTCGGTATGAGCTTCCCCAAGGGGAGCCCCCGCCGTGTCGGCTAGGTCACCCTCGCTGTCGACTGCCGGGGCGTCGCCACCGGGCGCCGGCTGCCCGACGGTCGAACCATCAGGTGGTCCGCCCGCCGACGAGATTGACCCGGCATCGTCTCCCGGAGTGGAGGAGGTGCCTCGAGAGCCACCGCCGCTCGGTCCTCTGCCGAAGCCCCCAAATCGGACCGTATGGTGGGAGGGGGGTTCCGACTGGAAAGGGATGGAAGAGGACGATGAGATGGAGAGAGCGGCTCGGACGAAGCTTTATGAGCTCACCGTCAGGTGTAGCACGCTCGTCAGGGTGAGTTTCTTGTCTTCAATTTGTTGCCTGCTGACTTCTCCCTGAGATTCTGCCCCGTTACCTAGGATATGGGGGAGCGCTCGGAGCAGCGGTCGCAATTTTTTCGGAAGGTGCTCCCGAAGCTCAAGGAAGCGAAGCGATGCAGGACAAGCTCAGCGAGATCAGCGCGGACAGATGGAAAGAGGTCCACGGGCTCGAGGACCAATTATGGCGATCCGGGAGGAGAAGGCGAAGCTTGAGCATGCGCTCGAAGGTGGGATCCTCCCCTGGACTCGGTTTGGATGTCTTTTTGGATGGTTGGAGAGGATGATGACGCTCGTGTTTCGTGAGCGACTCGACCAGCTGCTTGGTGAGAGCCCGACCGAGGCTTTAGAGAACTCGGCCTCGAAGCTCGAGTCGGCTTGGAGAGGATGCTGTGAGCTGAAGGGTAAATTTCTTTGACTTGGGTTGAACATACTTGGCGTCGGGTGTGCTCTTGATGGCCGTTTGACTTTGTTGCGAGAATGCAAGGAGAAGATGGCCACTGCCGAGCAGGGCAGGCCCGAGGCTGCAGCGTCGCTGCGAGCGATTCTGCACCTTCTGCGTATTGAAGGAGTTGAGCCGGGCCGAGGAGGGCGGCTGTTCGCTTCTCTGGAGGAGCCGATAGGATCGAGCTTACGCCAAGGAGTCCGCGACAATGAGTGCGAACCAGGCATTGGCGGTGGTCAAGTCTCATTATCCGAGAGTTGACCTCGAAGGCTGTGAAAGAAGGTTTTGCTGTGATGAAGACAAGGCCAGCGCTCCTCGAAGAGGTCTCCTGCATCGCAAGCCTTGTTAGAGAATCTAGAATTACGACTTCGATGTGAACCTTGATGCCGAGTCTTGGCCCTCCTTATGCAAAATATTGTGTCTTTTCACTTGAATATAATTTATGCGTGTTGTCCTCTGCTAAATGAGCTCCGGACCTCTTTCACTCCTTCTCCTTTATGCGAGTTGCTAGAATATAGGCCTACAGACCTTTTGGATCCCGCTGCGCCTTTCTCGGGTGGGTTTCATTGACTGGTTTGGCTCCTAGGCGCCAAGGTCTTGGCCCGTGGCTTTCTTGCCCCAGACACGCTTTTCCGAGAGGCTGGCGTGCAGCTCTTGAGCGTCGGGACTTACGTTGTGGCCACCTGGCTGAGTGGTTTAGCCCCCAGGCTTGCGTCGTTTCCTAGCTCTCTAGACCCCGGGCTTTTTCGCTTAATTTGAGCGAATTAAGCGGGAAGGCCGAATGAGCTTGAACTGCTCATGACACGTGTCTGGCGAAATGCCCCTTGATTTTGTTCAACGTACCGATCTTCTTTGGTACTCCGAACGAATTGTCAGTCTTGCGGCGTCGCTTCGTCTTTTGCATTTTTGAATGGCGTCGCCTCGATTCCGGAGCCAGGTACAGGTTATAAATGGGACGTCACCGCCCTCGAGCGATCGTCTCCTTCTTCTTCTTCTTCTTCCCAGCCTTCCTCCATGGCTAGCATGAGGAGATTCATTGGCCCCTACGCGGCATTCTTCCGCCAGCGATTCTTCGGGCTACTCCATAACTGGGAGGAGGCAGAATTTTGGGAGGAGCTCGACTTCGCTACTCTAGAGGTGGAGGAGGAGGAAGGAGTCACCAGCGACGCCGCCGCAGTGGCCGCCTTGCTGGAGGTGGCTCCGGGGCTCCACGAGGTGGCTGAGATCAACATGGAGATGATCGGGCGCGAGCGCCGCGACGACCTGGCCATCAGGTCTCTCGTCCGCCTCATACCGCCCCTTTGGGTGGTTGAGGACGAGATCCTAGCGGCGCTACGTCGCGCGCGTCGCGTCTGATCCCGACGACCTCTCTCCCGGGCCTCCCAGCGGCAGAAGCAGCAGCAGGATTGGCGGCAGGAGCCGCCCCGCCTCCCCCTTTTTTTTTAGCGCGAGAAAAAGAAAAAGAAAGTCAGTAGTGTAAATTACTGATATTAAGGAATAAAAAGTGGAATCTTGCCCAATCTGTGCCGTCATGTTTATTCCGAGTTTAGGGTTCCGCCTGATCAACTATTCTAGTCAGTTGCTCGATTACCCGACAGCAGGCGCTGGGGCATGAGCTTTTGACGGCTAGAAACTCTCGATCAGGCAGATCTCGGTTAGATTCTGGCGCTGCGAATTGTAGTCCCCGAGTGGTTAGTGCTTTCTACCCATTCCGTTATGCGCGTTGGTATAAACCGCCGGAGTTTTGTGCTCATCGCGGTTTTTATTTCCGTGCGTTTTGTACCCGGTAGCGTCGAGATTAGGCGCTACACCAGTCGGGTAATAACCACTCGGGACTACCATTACACAGTAGGGCTTCAGAAAATAAAAGGGGATCACCATTTTATTCAGTATGTAAGAGTCGGGTACATAACTTATGCGTAGAAGCGACGGAGCTGTTCGGCGTTCCAAGTATTCGCCAAAATCTCGCCGTCTTCACGTCTAAGTCGATAAGCACCCGGCCGGACCGTCTTCTCCACAATGTACGGACCTTCCCAAATTGGAGAGAGTTTGTGCTCGCTTTTCTGATTCCTTCTCAGGACCAGATCTCCTTCTGAAAAGGTTCTACTTCTGACATTGCGAGAGTGGTAGCGCCGAAGTCCTTGGAGGTACTTAGCCGACTGGATGGCTGCAACGTTCCGAGCCTCCTCGAGTTGATCAAGCTCCACCATTCAGCTTCCCTCGGACTCGGCTTCGTCGTAGCTCCAAACCCTCGTGGATTCGAACCCTAGTTCGGTCGGCAGAACCGCCTTTGCACCATAGACCAGAAAAAAGGGTGTTTGGCCAGTTGCTCAGCTGGGAGTGGTTCTGAGTCCCCAGAGTACCGACGGTAACTCCTTCACCCATCGGGCAGCGTATGGTTTGAGGCGGTTGAAGATCCTGGACTTAAGGCCTTGGAGGACCAGACCGTTGGCCCGCTCGACCTGCCCATTGCTTCGTGGGTGAGCCACCGAGGCGAAGCAGATCTTGATCCCGACGCCTTCGCACCACTCTTGGAATTCTTCACTCCTGAATTGGGTGCCATTATCCGTGATGATCCGGTTGGGCACTCCGAATCTGACCATGATATCCTGGAAGAACTCCTTGGCCTTAACCGCAGTGATAGTGGCGACTGGTTTGGCTTCGATCCACTTGGTGAACTTGTCAATAGCTACGAAGAGGTAGGCGAAACCACCTTGAGCCTTCTTGAGCGGGCCCACTAAATCGAGCCCCCAGACTGCGAAGGGCCAAGAGATGGGGATAGTTTGCAGCTCCTACGCCGGCAAGTGTGTCTGTCTTGCATAGAACTGGCAGCCCTCGCAGGTTCGAACGATCTCCTTGGCATCCGTTACTGCCGTTGGCCAGAAGAAGCCCTGTCGGTAGGCTTTCCCAACCAAGGCGCTTGATGCCGCATGATGGCCACACATCCCCGAGTGGATTTCTTGGAGCAGCTCTCTTCCCACTTGTCCCGAAACACACCGCCTGAGGACACCTGAGGCGCTCTTTCGGAAGAGCTCATCGCCCACCACCACATAGGACTTGGCTTGTCGGGAGACGCGCTCTGCCAGAGTGGTCGCTTCCGGGAGTTTGTCCTTCAGGAGGTAATCAAGGTACGGGGTAGTCCAGTCGGGATCGATGAGCAAGACCCCGGTCCCAGGATCCGTACTCAGCTCTCGTCGTTTTGTAACGGTTAGCTCGTGAAGATCCTGTACGAAGATACCACTCGGGACATCTGCCCAAGTGGCTCCCAGTTTAGCCAACTCGTCAGCTGCCTCATTATTGCAGCGGAGGACATGAACTACTCAGCACCGTCAAACTTGCCTTCCAATTCTCGGACTTCTTTGGCGGTATGCCGTCATGGTCTGATCCACGACGACCAGTCCTACGTACTTGGTTCACCACCAACTAGGAGTCGCCCGAACCGCCCGGTAGTCGGATTAAGTGATGTGGCGTCACGGAGCCCATGGATGAGAGCCTCGTACTCTGCGGCATTATTCGAGGCCGGGAAGTGAATCCGAAGGACATACTTCAACCTGTAGCCCTTAGGCGAGATAAGGAGAATTCCCGCCCCTGCTCCTCCAAGCATGAGAGATCCATCGAAGTGCATGATCCAATATTCGCTCTTCTTCCGCAAGGGAGCACAGGATTGATCCACTCGTAGTAAAGTCGGCCAAAGCCTGGACTTGACGGGCGGCGGCTTGAATGAGATGTCGAAAGCTCCAAGCTCGGCTGCCCACTTTGAAATTCTTCCAGAGCTTCCCGATTATGGAGGACCTCTCCCACGGGAAAGAAGTCACTCTGAAATCGAATGTCCTTGGAAATAATGCTTGACTTAGTAGCGAGATCAAAATGGCGTACAACAGCTTCTGGATTTGAGGGTATCGCGTCTTGGATTCGCCCAGCACTTCGCTGACAAAATAAACCGGGCGTTGCACGCCGTAGCGGTGTCCCGATTCTTCCCGCTCCACAACTATCACGGCGCTGACTACATGAGTTGTCGCCGCTATGTAGAGCAGGAGAGGTTCACCTTGCACCGGCGAGACTAGAATTGGAGGGGTGTAGTGGAACTCCTTGAGCTCTTCAAAGTCTTGCTGAGACTCGGTTTTCAATTCAAAGCGGTCCTGCTTCTTGAGGAGCTTGAAGAAAGGCATTCCCCGAACTCCCAACCGGGAGATAAACCTGCCAAGCGCTACCATGCACCCAGTGAGCTTTTGGACCTCTTTTTGGCTAGTAGGCGGGGCCATCCTCATGATGGCCCCGATTTTCTCCGGGTTCGGCTCGATCCCGCGATGAGAGACAATGAACCCGAGTAGCTTCCCGGAGGAAACTCTGAAAACACACTTCTCGGGGTTTAGCCTCATCTGGAACGCCCTCAGACTTGTGAACGTCTCGGCTAGATCAGAGGTGAGGCTGTCTTTTGCCTCGGTTTTGACCACTATATCATCCACATAAGCTTCCACGTTGCGTCCAAGCTGATGGTGAAAACACCGCTGTATCGCGCGCTGATAAGTCGCGCCAGCGTTCTTCAGCCCAAACGGCATGGTGATGTAGCAATATGCTCCGAACGGGGTGATAAACGAGGTCTTCTCGCAATCCTCCTCTCGAAGCCGGATTTGATGATAGCCTGAGTAGGCGTCCAGAAAACTAAGTAGTTGGGATCCGGCAGTGGAGTCTACCACCTGATCAATACGAGGGAGACCAAAGGGATCTTTCGGACAAGCCTTGTTGAGGTCGGTGTAATCAACACACATGCGCCAGCTTTTATTCTTCTTCTGGACAAGGACAGGGTTTGCCAACCAGTCGGGGTGATACACTTCTTTGATGAAGCCTGCGGCTAGCAGCTTTGTAATCTCCTCCCTGATGGCTTGTCGGCGGTCTTGGGCGAATCGCCGCAGCCTTTGCTTGACTGGCCTGGCCGATTGGTCTACATTTAATGCGTGCTCGATCACCTCCCTGGGAACTCCGGGCATGTCCGACGGCTTCCAGGCGAAGATGTCTTTATTCGCCCGCAGGAAAGTGACGAGCACGTCCTCCTATTTGTCCCCGAGCCCTGTCCCGATCAAGGCGGTTCGCGACGGATCGGACGGGTCGAGGAGGATTCTTTTGGTACCTTCTTCGGGGCCGATCCCGGGGTTTCGCGCTTTGCGGGTGGGGACGCCGCCTTCCAGCTTCTCGGAATCTGCTTCTCGCCGGATCCCCTCTCGACCTGCTTGCGCCTCTAGGGACTCGGCCATCTCGCAGCCTTTCACATCACAGAAAAAGATCGCTTCATGTCACCGCGTGAAGCGATGATACCACTCGGCCGGCATCTTCAATGTCAAATGCGTGTAGTGGGGTACGCCATGAACTTGGCGATCTGCCGGTCTCCCCAAGATGGCATGATATGCTGTTGCAAAATCTGCCACCTCGAAACCAAGGTTCTCTGTCCGGTAATTCTCCCTCGCGCCGAAAGTGACCGGCAGAGTGATTTGTCCAAGTGGTGTCGCAGAAGTTCCAGGTATGACACCGTGGAAAGGCGACGATCCGCGCTTTAGCTCCGACCGTGGAATCCCCATATCGTCAAGGGTTTTGACAAAGAGGACATTGAGCCCGCTCCCGCCGTCGATCAATACCCTCTTGAGCTTGATGCCGCGGACGACGGACGCCAAGACGAGAGGATACCTGCCGGGGAACGGGACGTGATCCGGGTGATCCGAGCGGTCGTAGGTTATCGCTGCCTCGGACCATCGTACATATTGGGGCATTTCCGGCTGCACCGCGTAGATGTCCCGGGCGGTGAGCTTTTGCTTCCGCTTGGACTCATATGCAGCTGAGCCCCCGAATATGTAGTTGAGCTCGAGATCGGCTTCCTGATAGTCCTCCTCGGCTTCGGGGGGAGGTGGCTTGTTGGCGGCGTGCCCACTCGGACCTTGTCCAGCCTGCTTCTTGCTCTCGCGGGCGAACCTCTTTAGGGTGAAGCAGTCCATGGTGGCATGCCTCCCCTTCGGATGGAAAGGGCAAAGTGAGTTCATAACCTTGTCATATCCATCCTCTTTGAGGGCGCGAGGGTGAGGTGGTGCAGCGACTGCCACCAGCTCTTCACCCTTGCGCTTCTTTTCTTTCCGCCGGGGGGGTTCAGCCTGATCCTTCCCCTCGTCACGCCGTTCCGCCAGAGCCTCGGAGGCTGAAGCGTAACGGTCCGCTAGGGCGAACAGCTCCCGGACCGACGTCGGTGGCTTCCGGGACATCTTCTTGATGAGGTCGGGGTCGCTGACTCCCTTCTGGAAGGCAGCTATCACAATCGCATCTGTGACATCCCGAACGGTGCTTTTCCTGTGCATGAAGCGCTTGACGAACTCCATGAGGGGTTCGTTCCTCCTTTGGTGTAGCTGGTATAGGTCCCAAGGGTGCACAGGCGCTCGTAAGTGCCTTGGAAATTTGAAATGAACTGCTCACACAGATCTCCCAGAATCTATAGAGTTATTTGGAAGTCCGTGAGCCATGCTTGGGCCAGGCGAGAGGGTAACAGGTAAGTAGTTTGCCATTACTTTACGATCTCTGCTGCCCCGATTGCCAGAGCATATACTTGTAGCCAAGCCTCAGGGTCCCTCTCACCGTCGAACCTAGTGATGCCTTTAGGATTAAATCCATCGTGCCAAACCACTCGGCGTAGGTGAGGGGTAAACGCTGAACCCCTTCAATGACCTCGCGACACCCTCAGGGTGGTGACCGACGCGGAGGGATCGCGCTTAGCGTGCTCGCGATCTCGCGGAAGGATGCCGTAGCGTTCATATTCGTCGGCTTGACGGCGTTGTTCCTCCCTTTCTCGGTCGCGGCGCCTGGCGTCGAGGTCTGAACGGAGGTCGCGGTTGATGCTGTGTCGCAAGTCGTCTCTGCGGGGTAGAACATGATGTGTCTGGCGGGATTCCCGTCCTGACCGGCTGCTGGCCGTCTGGGTCCTTTCCGGACCGTGTGATAGCTCCTTTGCCGGTTGGTCGGTTTGGGCCTGCTGGATCGCTGCCGCCGTCACCATGGCCTTTACTTGGGCCACGATCGGGGCGACTGGATCACCCGCCCCCAGCATAGGGGTCAGGGTGTCCAGAAGTGTCTTGGAGGCGACAATATTCTGCTGCGGGGTACGAAAAACAGCTTGGTCCCCCATCTTGGCTTGCAAAATGTCTTCATTGACAGCCCGGGCGTGTTCCCGGAGAGTACGCGCCCGCGCGTCAGGTTCAGTTGCTCGGCCACCTTCCAAGTCGGTGGCGGCTGAGGTGTCGAGGCGCTGCTGCGAATCCGCCCGCGAGCCCTCGATTACGCAGACTCTACGGAAATTCCAGCAGCTCTCTAGGCTTTCTTCTGACTCGGCCGCTGAGCTAGGTGAGCCTGGAGAAGATAAATCCAGGCGCTCGGGGGTGCCGAGTGACTTGGCGGCGAGAACCCCCACCATTCGCACCTCGGCGTCTTCGAGTCCGACTCCCAGGCCGGAATGGGCCTTCGGTTCCCCACTCGGCATTTTAGAGCACGAGACAGGGGGACCCTCCGATCGGCGCGGAAGTCGTGGCGATGGCTCGCCGGAAACCTCGCCGCGCTGCAGCACGGTTTCCTTAGAGAGGGAAAGGCTTCCGAGGTCGTTGGAGATGAAGGTCAGGCTTCCGAAACGGAAGACCTGGCCCAGGAAGAAGGCTGTGGAGGCTTCGCTCGTCGTAGCCATCAAGCTTGACGAAGATCTTGACACAATCCCCTACCTGGCGCGCCAACTGTCGACGATCGGTTTCGCCGGCAATGAGATTTGTGATTCTAGGGGATTTGTGCGGGATCTGAGCTTGATGGTAACACAGGATGCGAGGGCAATCTGTTTTAGACAGGTTCGGGCTCTCTCGGAGGAGATAATACCCTAGTCCTGTGTTCTTGGATATATGAGCCTCTTTTTCTTGTTTCTCCCTCCTCCCCTTATATACTGGGGGAAGGATACATCATAGATGGGCGCCACCGGGCCCTGATCATGGTGGCCTGGCCGACATGTACTTTGTACTTGTTGGCCCTCGCGCTCTACGTCTTGGAGAAGTGGTTATGCTTTCCCCGACCTACGCCTGCCGCCCTGTCAGGTTCCAGCATCCGCAGGCTCTGGCAGTGTCATGCTGCATGCTTCATTCTTGGCGGGTTGTTCGGGCGTGGCGTGAAGCTTCCTCGAAGGAACGGAAGTTGCCTTGGGGAACAAGTCGAAATCCTCCTCTGGGCCCGTCGTGGTGCTTCTGGACTTTGGGCTTTCTACTCCGCCCATCAAGCCCAGTCGGGTGCGGGCCCCTCTTGCGGGACCCCTGTCTCTGACATCCCACAATGACTAAGTAGTGGTGGTAACTGTTTAGATTACTCATTGGAAAACCATGGTTAAAATGGAGGAAAATTTTAACATGTTGCGATGGAGTGAGCTTTGGATAATTAACATGATAAATGATCTTATCCTTAATGAAAGTATAACTTAGAGTCTCATTTACGAATTCTTCCCTGTGGAGATAATATTTACATGTTGAAGCCATTGTTTAACTGAATAAGGTTCGGTTGTCGAGACGTGAGTATATAGGAGGTATGAAATTTATATGTTGATCTTGCTGAAAGATTTGTTGAAGTACTATATTTCAAATGTAGAATAAGTTGTATTATGATATGATGATCCGTGGGGATCATGTCGATATAGTATTGGTTGGGTGCCTTTTTTATAAGCATCATGAACCCTAATTAAAAGTGTTAGGAATGGTAACTAGAGGAAGAATTTGTTGTGAAACTTTTGGTTTATTTGTGTTGGGGCTTCTCAGGGAGTAAATAGTGATTATTGAAGTCTTTAATGGAAAGCGTAGTGGAGCACTAGAGATGATTGTATTTATGCTGAGCTTGTGTTCAAAAGCTTTTGGACTGGTTTGGTTGTTTGCCTTTTTGGTTGAAGGGTTTTCGGTCAAGGTGTTCCATATGCTGTGTTTCAGAGTTTCCCTAAAACTCGTAGAAATTGGAGCAAATATTTGGTTTTGGCTAATGTGTTTAGTTGGTGCTATGAGTATGGATTTACACCCCAAAAGTTTTTTTTTTGACTCGATCGCGCCCTTTCGCGTTCGCACTAAATTATCTTTGGAATTAATTTTAAAAGGAAGCAGATGGTCATGAAGGGTTGCGTTGGAAACTTTTGAGTTAAGCCCTTGATGTGTAACTCTGTTTGGCTAGAGTTGGAGTCATTTGGAAAATGGGTCTGGTGTGCGGATGTTTCACAAGTCTGGATTTTTATGAATGTTTCATAAGTGAATTTAGTTGGTGAAGAGTTTTCTTTTGGGATTTAGTTTCCCTCTCTTTTGATAAAATTTATGGCGGTTGTGTGTGCAGATGTTTGACTTTGGAGTCGATGTTATGTTCCAAAGGGTTGAGTTTGATTTTGCGAGGTTTTGCAAGGTTAGTTTTAAATGGATGATGGGTTTTCACACGATGTGGTGTTTTGTTGTTAACGATGTTGCCGTCATAGTCTATATGATTTAGCGCAACCGTCAGTGTTATGTGTATTTCAATCATGTGATACCGAGGGAGAAGTCTTTTGGTGAATGACTTTTCGGTATTGTTGTTATATGATGAATGAATGGTGAAAAGTAAACAAGACATCGTGTATAGATGTTAAATGATAAAAGAGTCGTTGAGCCAGGTCGGTGAGAAAGTCATATATGGAGATATGACTAATCCGGAGTGCTCTTGAAGAATGTGCATTCATGTCATGAAACAAGATTTCCCTTGCTTTTTAGTATGAAAAGAAAAGAATGAATAATTTCTAGTGTTGGTTGTGGTGAAGGGATTTGTGTTTCCTTTGCGTTTTGGCTTAGGAAATTAAAATGAATACTCTCTGGTTGTTGTCGAATCCTTTCCAAAAGTGGTTTTAGCGCTTTGGGGTTTGAGTTGTGGGATGAGGGCCACTTGGGTTCATGTTTATGGTTGAGCTCACTCAATGATTGTGCTCTTTATCGTGGTCCATTGAGGGGAAGGTTGTGTTTGACTCAATGCAAACCTTCTTGGAGAATTATGTCGTTGAGATGTTCCTCGGTAGGGTTGATTAGAGTATTAGTGGACCACTTGGTGGTTGCTAGTAATTGTTTTCCTTTTCAGAGTGTATTGGACCTTTATGTTGCTGAGGTTGAACGAGGTTGTGTCAACCGTAGCGATTTTGTTTGGTTGTTACTTTTTTCTTGCAAGTTTAAGGACCCTGAGTGTAAGGTGGGCCTTCTCCTTTAGGCGGTAGTGTTGGGTATTGGTCTTTTGTGAAAGAGCAATCCTTTGCAAGGTCTTAATCTCGTTTGTTCAAATAGTTGGTGGTCTTGGAGTATTTGTCTCACTTGGTTCGTCGTCGTTTTGAATATGGCGAACCACAGTAGAGAGGTTGAGGTGTGAAAACACGTTTGTGCGTGGGAGATGAAGAGGGTTCTAGAGGTTGGTACCGTGCCCTTCTGGAGAGTAGTTTCGATTAAAGGGATCGAGCACGTTAGTGCCAATGAGGGATGGATGGAGGAGTGTGAGACCGTTCTTCTTTCATGGTCTATTTGGGAATTGAGGTGAAGAGGGATTCATGAGAGGTTGCACTCTGTTGAGC